>OZ018331.1:124798452-125398452 GCA_963969495.1 Ceratothoa steindachneri
TATTCATATTTATGGAGTGTTTATCTTTGCTCAGTCAATTTTGAGTGTTTATCTTTACTAGTGGTGGTTGGTGGTTCTTAATCCCGATCGACAGGTAGGATAAATAAACCTAAGATGGAACAGCAAAGTTATTTTGAAATTCACCGGCGAACCGAATTTCAACAGCTGCGAGGACAAGTATACAAATAAACAACTCCAAATCTCCACAAACATTGATTTCGATTTCCATTGGTAAATCTGTTCGGAAAAAAACAATAAATATTTCAAATATTTGGCCATTTTTTATCTCTCAGTATGAATAAATAATACTACAAATCAGAATTCAAATTCTGCAATGCGCTTTATTCGCGCTTTCCCGGTAACGCTGTTTTAAAGTGATGCGAGAGGAGTCTCTTGCATTCGGTAGCAGGAGACTTTGGTAACCAATGAATAGTGGTGGTTGTAGTCTCGAGGGGAGAAACTCTCGGGAGAAAGGTTGAGTTTACGAAACATTTCAATGAATACCGAAAAATGACGGATCCAGGCACGAAACAGTGACGAGGATGGAATTAAGTTACATTTTCACCGAAACTTCACATTATTATTGGTAGAAAAATTGAATTGATTTTCATAAACTGAGGAAAGGTTCTATTGGAAAGGATTTTTGTCAATGTAAACTAAAATCTTTGACAGGGAAGGATTTATTTAGAACGGTTAGCGTCCACTTTCATCCTTTTCTGGGTATAAACAGGCGTGAAAAAGCTAGGAGATTTAAAAGAGGACAAGGACAGGATTTTTATGAGTGGAAATTTGTTAAAGCTGCTTATTATGGTACTTATTTGTACGAGTAATACATCTATGATCGTACAAATAATCAGTGCTGAATACATACGGATAATTTATAGGCACAAATGATGAATATGTACATGTAATGTATATTATAATGATGTAGGCTACGTACAAGTTATTTTGCCCACTTACGAGGGGCGCTCAATAAGTTTTGCGAATCGGTAGGGCAAAACAGAGAAAGGGGGATGGCTGTTCGTGGGGGTGCTAGGACAAGTTATGACAAATCAGAACCTGCAGCCGCACGCTCCTGCCTCATCTATTTGAGAAGCAGTAGCTGATCGCAGATTATCAATCACAAATTTTTCAACAATGGAGAAGGTTGAGCACCGCGCAGTGATCAATTTTTGACCAAGGAAGGCAAGAATGCAAAAGAGATCCATGAACGCATGGTTGCAGTGTACACCGACACCGCCCCTTCCTATGCAACCATTGCTCGCTGGAATAGGGAGATCCGCCATGGTCGTGAGGCCCTTGAAGATGAGCCCATCCAGGACGCCCGTTAGCCGTGACCAACGAAGACAATGTGGCCCGTGTGGAGAGGAAGATCCTCGAAAATCGACAAGTAAAGGTCGAAAAAATAGAGCGAGAACTTGGAATATTACATGGAAGTGTTATCAACATTATCCACGACAATTTTGCCATGACCAAGGTCTCTGCCCGTTGGGTCCCTAGAAACCTCACGCCCCATGATCGACTTCAACGTCGTCAAAGTCCACAAGGCCAGAGTTGCACAAGCTGCCCTACGCGAGTGTGGATTCGAGGAGCTCAACCATTCCCCCTACAGTTCAGACGGCGTGGACGACGGTTTCTGGACGATGAAGATGTCCAGCTCGCGGTCCAGGAGTGGATTGAACAGCAGTCGGCAGATTTCTGGTTGTTCGGAATTCGAAGCCTCAGGGACAAGTGGCGCAAGTGCATTGAAGTCGAGGGTAGTTAGATTGAAAAATAAGAAAACACTTTTCCTCATATCTCGTTTCCTTATATCCAAATTGCAAAGCTTATTGACCGCCCCTCGTAAGTAATAAGGCACATAATAGAAAAAGTATATTTTTTTCAGGAGTAGGCTCTCTCAAAATCGTAGGCCCATGCCTAATGTCCCTCTTTATTTGCCTAAGCAAAGAGGAGACGGCGGTTTTTCTCTTCAAACTTGTCAATCACGTAATCATTCTAAACTTGAATGTCATTGTGGACGGCGAGTAGTGCGAGGCTGTTGAGGCAATCCTGGCCAATAGTGCTCCTCATGTACGTCTTTAGCCGTTTCAAGGCTGAGAATGAGCGTTCGGACTTTGCATTTGAGACCGGCCGAGTCATTAAGATACGGAGGAGCTTCTCAATGTTCGGGAACATACGGGTATCGTCGTACTCCTTTGCATTCTTGACAGTTCCGAACACCGGAGCGGAATGTGTCCACCGCTGTGCCTCCGCCTGCACGAGCACCAGTGATTTAATATCGCTCTCGTAGAACTTAGCAGCATTAAGGACGGAAACAACGTCTGCTTTTGAGCCTTCGAGAAGCTCCTTCAACCGGACAGCAACTGGCACGGTATCGTCCTCAAATCTTCTCTTCAGTTCAGCGATCACTTAGTCAACGAACGGAATATAAACCGAACGTCGATAGTACTCCTCAGCATTCCTGGCCTGGATATTCGCGCACTGTCTGTCGTGCACAGACTTGGGGAACAGGGAAGTCATCGTGAGCTTAGTCCACTTCAGTCAGGAGATCCTTTATTTTTGAAAATACAGTAGGGAAGTGCTCCTCGGGATTCTTTCTGAACTTGACGAAAACAATCTGGATCTCACGAATCCGTACGGATGCAGATGTCAAGTCACCGTCCTTCTTCTGCAGGGTCCTGTTCGGCTTCAGTGTCTAGGCCAAAACTGACTCCGCCACAACCAGCCCAATGAGAAAGCGAGGGTCCGTAATCGCGGCAAGTAAGATGCCAGCATTGGCACCTAGCTTTATTTTCTCTTCCATGAAGACCACGATGTGAGGCAGAAACTCGATAAACACGAGGACTGCATCATGCTGCCCAACCCATCTGGTGGGTCACAAAGGCACCAACTTCTCCCGTTTAACTGAGAAAAGCTTCTCGACTGTGGAGAACCAGAGCGTCCGCATGTTCCTGGAGTAAATGAAGTTATAGACTTCGTTAAGCGGCTGAAGGGTGAGATTCACTTCTTTCACATCGCAGGTCTTGGTCAGCACCAGGTTTATTCGGTGATTAAAGCAGTGGATCGGTTTGGCGAGGGGGGTATTGCTCTATGATGATGTCGGCACAACCTCTGAACTTCCCTATTATGACACTCGCTCCGTCGAAGCCGAGGCCCCGGCAGTTTGACATGTCCAAACTAAAGCCATGTACAGTGCGAATGAGCAGTTGGGTCAGGCCTTCACCGGTAGGGTTCTCAGCATAGGCAAAAGTGAAAAAGTCCTCCTTGATGTCCCCTTCGACGTGTCGAAAGATAATGGTGGTTTGCTCCTTCCCTGAGCTCTGAGACGTCCATGGTCTCGTCCATTATCATTGCAAATACCCATGCCACTCCGGCTAAAACCTCTTCTAGCACTAATCGGCCTATAAAACGAAATAGGATTATGGTGACAGCTCTTCATAATGTGAAAATAAGATGAATTCTACTTTTAAAATAAGACACCTATTTTTTGGAGAGAAGTTGCAGTGTCACCCACCTGTGATATCGATCAGCTCGTCCTAAATGGTTTTGCTAATGAGGGTGGAGTTGGCTCGTCTGGCCAAGATGGTGAGGAGGCGGTTGACGTTGGCATCTCCTCTCTGGGCTTGATAACGCAGAAGCGCTCTGAAAACTCCTCCCATTTTGCTCCGAATAGAGAGTTCCAATGGACCGTCATCTCGATGCCCACGGAGAGGCAGCATATTTCGTCCACAAAAGAGGATGCTTTCAATGATCGGAACCAACAGGCACCGGTTGGTCTCGATGTGCTCCTTCTTCTTCGCTTGTAGCATGGTGTCGACAGCCCTCGTCGGCTTTCACAAAGTGTCGTCAAACCCCTCCATTTTTGTCATAGCTGTCGCGTGATACCCGTGTTTATTGTGACTGCTGATCAGTTCGGTGGCTTTTTTGTACCTGCACATCGGCTTAACACCGAAGTGTCCAGCCTATGGTCTCCAACTCCGCCCATATTTCCGCCGAACAGGACATATGCAATGCAGTATCTACTCTCGATCAGCAACGAAGACTTCAGCCAAGGGTATGTGATGCACGACCTTGGTTAGAATTGCCTCTTATGATCACCTTCTTCAATGAAGGGTAGCGATTCGGCAGACGGGGCAGTCTGGTTGATTAAGGGCACTTTTTCGGAATCTATGGCCACCTTGAAGTTGGCAACGTCCACTGGATCTGCGGGGACTGTCAGTGTGCCATGCGACTAAAGAGAAGTGAGTTCCTTGGCCTCCTGCGCATTTGGTGAGATTCGGCTTCGCTGTCGGATATACTACAGGCTGTCGACGTGCTTAGCTGTTGCTCCAGCTCATTGACTCGTCTTGGCCACTTTGTCCTTAAAGAACGAGGTGATCATCAGATCGCCTACTCGCTTCATGTACACGCCCTGTGGATGAAGGGAACTAATGCATCACATGGAAAAGCCCAGCTGCTCACATCACCCCATGTCCGTAACAATATATAATATAAAAATCGCTTACTTTGCACTGCTGTTTCAGAGAGAATATGACACGGACATGATGCTGGTGTAGTTGGAAGGAGAGAGAGAGGATGCTGGAATTAGTTCCGAAAGTGAAAGATGTCAGCGAGCAAATACCCAGCTCAGGCCAGCTGACAAAGAGCGGAAGGGCCAGCCATGTGAATCAAGATGCGCGATTCAAGTGATCAGCGAGTCAAGCGCACGTGCCGTGTGTCCACCGTGACTTAAGACACAAGGTGCCAACTCGAAAGGCGATGCAATCCAAGGCACACTGTGTGAAATTTCCCCCTGATCATGAGGACCTCCCCCCACCCTGAATCCGCCCCTCACTACTACTCCAAATTTGTTTATAGCATCAGTATTGTCCCTGCCGCACTATCTATTCCCTTCGAGGAGGAGGAGAAGGGATATTTCACTGTAAAAGGAGTATTAAAAATGTCAGTCACAAGAAGTCATATGAGTTAACTCAACTTTTTAATTACGTTCGTGAAAATAGTAAATAATAAACAAAGAAACAAAATAACAAACAGACCATTGAAAGAGTTGAAGAGGTGTATGAGGGACTATATGATAACGATAGCCACAATATAGGAGATACCAACTTTTCGGTAAATGAAGAGAAAGACACCAGTAAAATAAAAACGAAATTTAGCATTTACTTAAGGTGATGAAAAATGGTAAGGCACCTTGAGAAGATAGGGTACCAATCGACCTGATAATAGGAGGGAGGACCTTCTTCCTGACCTATCAGGTCGTCTGTTTACAAAATTTTTAAGGGAAAGTAGTATTCTAATACCATAGTCTGACCGTTCAATTGTATGGCGTTTATCAAAGGCGACAGATAAGGCTTAAAAAACTCCAGGACCCCGAAAATATTATGAACGACTTATTAATTGCTTATAAAAGCCATAACCAAAATACTAACACAAGCTCTACAATGCTATCAACCATCCAAACAGGCAGTGTAGCAGCTGTCATCTTGGCCAGCTTCTACAAAAGTTCCTAAAATGCCTTTGGTATTATTCCCACTTAAGAGTTTACTCATCTTGCACTGAAATCAATTACGACATTCCGATTCTGTTTACTCCACTACTATTTGTACGGTTGTTCCCAACCAATCACAACCTTTGTCTGACGCCTTTTAAATTAACACATCAGTGTTGAGATCCTTTCGTTTTTGTATCGTTTGCTTCAACCCAGACACGTATGATTTCTCCACCAGCCAGACAAGATCGGTTACGAATAATGTTCCTATAATCAAGTTATTTGAATGCCCAAGTGTCCAAAGTGATATTTCTTATTTTTCTCTGTATTTCCAGTCCCCGTGAGGGTATAACTAGTGTGTGCATACTCTTTGTGGCTATACCCAATTGTCTTACCGCTTTTGTTCATACCACTCGTATTCTTACCCCGCGTATTCATACCCTTGTGTCTATATTCATTTAATATAAACCAGGCAATGGCTTCGCCACTCGGGGGGAGCTTGTGCTTCGCTATTAAGATTAAAATTTAAATTCTAAAAAAAAGCAGCCATGGTAAAATTTTTATAAATTTTCTGAACTTCACCAATTATAATAATTTTAAAAAGGAACTCTAAACTAAATTTCCCCCCTTTCAAAATATCACGTTGCTAAAATATAGTTATAGTAGAAGATATATAAAAATAAATTTTCTGAACTTCACCATTTGTAATTCTTTGGGTTTTAAAAATTTCACCAAAATTCGATACTTATATTTTTATTTCTGAACTTCACCATTTTGTTTTTTGATATAAAAGAATTATTAGAAATAACTTTGATAAAAAAACATAAGTGATGACAAACTAAGATGAAATTATTATTCAAATACTCAAAAAAATCCCCTTTTTAAATTATAGTTAGTAATGAGGATTAATACACTTCATGCACCTAGATATCTTACAATTGTACTCAATTTCAATTGCCATTATCAATCGTGCATTTCGAATCTTTTCATTCTGCACAAGCAATCGCAGCCATACAAAAATATGTATTTATATAAATTATTCAATCGTTAAGTTTCAATAATACAATGTATAAACATTCCAAATTTATTTCATTCCCAGGAATATTGAGCCGATTTTCTTCAGTTAACGCCTTTATTTTTGACGCCACTCGTTTCCTTTCTTTAGAATTGTCCCCCTCGTAACGAATCTCGTTTTCTTTGAACGCAATCCCTTAAATTCCTCATTCATTCTTCTAAATTCAAAACAAGTTATTGATAGAGTTATTTAGGTATAAGCATTAACCACCAATTACTTTATTGGTGCAATCATTAACTCAGTGGCTTTAGCAGGTTGCAAAAGTAACAATAGTCCAAATGATCATTCAATTATTGGAGGGAAAAATATCAATGTGGAAGACATCTGTGCAAGGCATTAGTAGATTATGAAAAAGCCTTTGGCTTACTAACATAACATAACATAATTTCACGGATGACAAAAGCCTATCAAAGGTCATCCGCAACTGTCAAAAGCCACCCACAAAATGCATCCATAGGATTGTGTTAGATCATGCATCTACAATATACAATTTAAACAATCCATAGGATTGTGTCCGATCAAGCCCTAATTAAGTTCTAAGAGTACTATAGAATTTATATGAATATTGCGGCAATATCCTAGATAGCTCTGATCACATTAAACATAAAAACATATATTTCGTTAATCAAGAGAATGAAATTAAATGCTAACGCGAAATTTACATTTTTGCAGACGAACTTTCTTAAGCCTAAATTTGAATTAAATTTGAATGAGTTAACAAGAATGGATTTACAATTGATAAATATTAAATAGATTATAAATTGGTAAATGTTTTATAAGTAATTAGATGATCAATTGGATAAATAGTTAAATGGGTAAATATTTTGATAAATATTAAATAGTTTATAGTTAAATTGGATAAATAGTTAAATGGTATGATAAATAGTTAAATTGGATAAATAGTTAAATTGGATATGATAAATAGATTTAGTTAAATTGTTTTATGGGATGATAAATAGTTAAATGTGTAAACAGATTATATGGTTAAATTGGAGACATAGTTAAATGGATTGATAAATAGATTATAACGGAGTTGGAAGGGTCTGTAAATGAGAAAAGAATCACGCATTAAATCGTAATTCTTTTGGGAAATTTTTAGCTAAACAATTACAATTCATATATTTACAGACCTGATTCACCGAGACGAGGACAGCAATGCATATGAACCTCATGGTTAATTTTAGGACGCTTGGTAGAGCGGGTGTACCAATCTCACGATTTAAGTCATGGTTACCAACCCTTCTTGAAATAAATATATATATATATATATATATATATATATATATATATATATATATATATATATATATATATATATATATATACAATTATAAATAAATATTTACACGTGCAGGAGTATAACCACTACAATACTGCCCCACCGAGGGAAAAGCTCGCACAACACAATGTATTTACATAAATTTTAGTCTATATAGAGGCGAGGCCTCCTTACAACACCTCCAGAACGGGTTATGGTGCCAATTGGCTGACTCGGATTGCAGGTCAGATGGCGTTTAGTAGTGCCACTGGATTGAGGCGGGATATTGTCGCGAGCGAGGACCGGAACGTCGGGAGACGATTGTTCTGGACCTCCAGAAAAGGCGACTGTCGGGAGTTGCGTGTTGGTCGCTTGGTGTTCTCCAGCTGCTGTCGAATTGTCCTGCAATAAAAAGGGAGGTGGCAACAGTTGGGAAGAAGAATTGGGGGGGGGGGTGTAGAGATGGTTGGCGGAGGGTTTGCGAGTAAAGAGGTGGGAGAAAAAGTTGCAGTTTAATTTGAAAGAGCCGAAGAAGGGTTCGGAAGTGGGGTTAGTTGGTTGGGAAGTGTTGAAGGAATAGTTGGGTGCGGAAGGTAGGCTGAGATGACCACTGGACCTATATTAGTGGAAGAGAAAGGTAGTGGCTGTTCCAGATGAACGGCCTCTATGAAAGCGGGTTTGAGCCGATCGATGGAAACCGCATCCTGCTAGGTGCCAAGCTGCAGTACAAAGAATTTCGGCTTCCAGGAGACGACGAGAAAGGGTCTGTCATAGACAGGTTGCAAGGATGTGCGAGTGGAATCGCGACGGACAAACACATGAGAGCAAGTTGCCATCTTTTTTAGCACGAATGGTTTCTGATCAGCAGGCACTCTTGTGGCGGTCAGCTTTACCTCAGACATCGCCCGTACTAAATTGTGTACGTATGCAGCAGGAGGTATGTCGGAAGGAAGAAGACAGTCAACGGAAGAAAAGAATTGACCTGGAAGACGAAGTTGCGTACCATAGACGAGTTCCGCAGCAGAGCAATTCAAATCTTCTTTCAAGGAGGCACGAATTTTCAGGAGAATTAAGGGTAGCTTGTCCACCCAAGTGATGTTGGGGTCAGTGGAGCGTAAGCTTCCCTTAAGAGTCCTGTTAAAAGGTTCTACTTTAGAGTTACTCTGGAGATGGTAGCTAGTGGTACGGAGACGACAGGAGCCAAACACTGACATGGTGTGATTCAAATTGGCTACCTCGATCAGTCATGATCGTTGATGGGACACCAAAACGAGCAACCCATGCTGAGACGGAGGCTCAAGTTATAGTGGAAGCTCTGATGTCGGGGATAGGAACTGCCTCTGGCTAAGAGGTAAAACGATCGATCATGGTGAGAATGTAAGTGCAACCACTCGAAAAGGGCAGAGGACCAACCAGATCGATGTGACCGGCGTCAAATATTGCCGATGGAAGTGGAAAAGCAGCCAGAGGGGACTTTGTGTGGTGTTGAACCTTACCTTTGCACGTTGACAAGGCAGACATGCGCGGGTCCATTTGGCCACGTCGGCGTTCATACCTGGTCACACATAAAGTTGTGTGATGAGCTTGCGAGTTGCTCGAATACCGTGATGAGAGAGACTGTGAGTCTGGTCAAAAACATGCCGACGGTAAGCGAGAGGAATTAGATGAAGAGGACAGTCAGGCAATGAATAGTCAACCAGGATGCGCCTGGAAGGACTGTCCGGCAAGCCGATCTTGCGAACGACGAGTTGAGAAGAGTGACGCAGAGTTTGCGTGTCTTCATCTTGTTCCTGGGCAAGCGCTATAGTTACGTGATCGATGGGCGCATTTTGGGAGAGTTACGTGCCCAAAATCGATGAAATGCGAGAGAGCGCATCTGGTACGACATTTGAAGAACGAGGAACGTAGCGAATATCGTTTGTCATCTGCAGGATGAAGTCAAGGTGACGAGTATCAACTGCAGAGTGCACAGATGAGGTGCTACTAGAGGTGAGTGCACCAACCAATGGCTTGCAGTCGGTAAAGACAGTGAATTCACGCCCTTCCAAGTATTGTTAGAAGTGACGGAGGGCGAGGTATATGCTCAGTAATTCGCGGGAAAACGAACTGTACCTTTGTTGGGAAGAAAGAAAAACCTTAGAGAAGAAGGCGAGAGGTTACCAAGAGTCACCAACCTCCTGCTGTAGCGTCACACCAACATGAGTAGTGAATGCGTCCGAAGCAATGCTTATGGGAGCTCCTGGGCAAGGATGGGCCAGGGTGACAGCAGAAGCCCTAGCCTCTTTGGTGCGAGAGAAAGCCTCGCAAGCTTCGGGGGACCAGGAAAGAGGAAAGTTCTTCTTGGACTTGGAAAGCAATTCGTAAAGAGATTGCATAATGTGGGAGATGTTCGAAATGAACCTGTTGTAAAAGTTTACCACCTCACATAATCTACGAAGTTGCTTTAGCGAACAAAGTCGGGGAAAAGCCCGGATAACTTCAACTTTGTCCTCGAGAGGACGAATTCCTTCAGGGTAAATGTGGTGTCCCCAAAAGAAGAGCTGTGTGACACTAAAGATACACTTAGAAGTGTTGAGTACGATACAATACTCATTTAAACGTGTAAAAATCTGGTGAAGGTGAGAAAAATGCTCTTCTAAAGACGAAGATGCTATCAGGAGGTCGTCTATATAACAAAACACGAAGGGAAGACCTCTCAGAACCTGATCCATGAAGCGTTGGAAGATCTGACTACTGTTACGAAGTCCGTAAGGCATTCGGTTCATGTCATAGGAACCGAATGGAGTGGTGATAGCCGTCTGAGGATATTATCAGGGTGAATCGGGATTTGGTTGAAATCACGAGCCAAATCGAGCCGAGAAAAAATGGAACAACCGAAGAGGATGGAGTTAAAATCTGATAGGAAAGGCAGGGGATACCTATCCAGAACTGTACAGGCATTAAGTCACCTGTAATCACCTACAGCTCTGAATTCCTCCGGAGTAGACTTAGGTACTACATGAAGCGGTAAAGCCCATGGGAAGGTGGATGAAGAAGCGATCCCGGCATTCATCATGTATTTAAATTCCTGCTTCATTAGGGCAAGCCTATCCCAGCCAGTCGACGGGGACGTGATAAAAATGGTCCTCCTGTCGTCTCTCTTCTGTGCAACACATTGTGCTTAATAAGTCTAGTCCTTAGAAGGAGGCAAACAGAGGCTTGGGAACTCCCGCAAAAGTTATTGGAAGGGTGGGGGGCAGTTGCAGAGAGACGAAGAGAGAGGAGAGAGCTGGTGGAAGGAAAGAAGTAACCAGCAACTGTTACTGTCGTGGTTCTGTCGATAAGTTTGTGGTGACGAGAATCGACGAGAATGTTGTGCGCGGAAAGGAAGTCGAGGCCCAAAATTGGAATGTCGACGTCGGCTATGATGAATATCCATGGGAAAACACGACGTAACCCGAGAGAGAGCTCGAGGATACGCCTTCCACAAGTCCTTATCTCCGATGAATTGGCAGCTTTAAGGACAAGATCAGAAAAATTGCAAACTTTCTCGAGTGAAGAGGCTGGAATGACACTGCATTGAGCGCCATTTTTAACCAGGAAGGAGAAACCAGAGAGTGACTCATGAATAGTAAAAGGAGGATCGGCCTGAAGAGATGAGGTTGCAGAGGTGACAGATCCACGTATCACTCGCGAATTCAGTTTAAAATTTCCTGTGCTGAAGGTGAAAGTTGGGTAAGGGGACCCATAGAGTTTTGTAAGAATGGTGGTGGTGAGGTAAGGATAGGTTGAGATTGAGCAATTTGATGGTACGAGCATGGTTTTGAGCATTTTTCTGCTCTTGCACCAAATTTAAGGTGGTACCAGCAAAGCCTGAAGGCTGAAATATAGCAGTATGAGCAGCACGACCAGATTGAGGGTTAAAGTTGTGGGCATGAATTGATGCACAGTAAAAATGGAAAGGCTGAACACAGCGGACAGCGTTGCTCCCATAATTAGAATAGAACCAGCAGCTACCCTGAGAGTTGTCAAGATTGGGGGAATTATGCCTATGTTGGAAATTAAACTGCTGTGCCTCACCTCTTGTTCTGGAGTTCCCTCGTTGGTGTTGCCTTTTTCGGGAGGAGGAACGACGTCTGAATCCTCCGTCTTACTCACGATTTTGCTCTCGGTGAAGACCCGTTCGCACATTTAGGGCACGAATATCCATTTCAATCCTCTCCAGAACGGATAAAAGACCCGAAGCCTAGGAAGATTCATCCTGAGCGAGTCCTGGCCGGTTGTAAGGAGCTTCGACGGTGACTTAACCTGGGAAATGGATACATGTGAGTGGTGTTTAACATTAGAGTTGTATAATGTGTTACGCCCACTATTTTCATCGCTAAACGACCTGGTGTCTGCTTTCCCCAGCTGATGAAAGGATTGTTATACAGGGCGACAGCCGCCTCTGCCATATTCTCCACGTTCGATGGGGAGGACATTAGTATGAGGGACTTAATTTGATCCGGCATCCCACGCCTGAATATCTCAGTTATGAGTGGCTCAAGTTGGTCGAGCTGTGCTCCCTTGGCATGTGCCAGGGTCTTGTGATGGTCCAGAAAATGCGTGGGGCGCCTGTCTCCCATCTCCTGCGTATCAAGAAGGATCCGCAGGTCCTCAATTTGCGACCTCCCAAATTCCTCCATCAACGCCCGCTTGAACCTTCACCAAGAACCAGAAATTACCCCCAGCAAGCAGAATACTTTTAAAAGTGGAAAAAAATACAGTGGCGGCAACAAAAAAAGTGACATTGAATATTGGCAATAGAAATCGATACATAAAATCGCTTTCACGATTTTACTTGCCAACAAGCCAATGAAAAGGGCCGGGGCTTATGCCACGAGTGGATGACTCTCCTGAGCTAAGACAACAGAACTGCGCTTTATTGGAACTCACTGTCTCGTTTGAGCTCGTACAGTGAGGTTTTGGTGTACAACGCTCCAGCGTGCTGATTTCCTGCATTCGTGCCTACATTTGACGTGCTATAACTTCTGTGCAAGTGGATACAATGGGGCGGAAAAAGCTTTCTATGGCAGAGAAAAGCCGTGCCTTGACCCTATTAGAGCAGGGAAAGTCTTTTATTGATGTAGCAGCAGATTTAGGAACCTCAAGAAATACGATTTATCGCCTAAAACGGGCAGCTGACTTATTGCCACCAGGTACCATACCAAAGAGGAAGGAGGGCACTGGTGCAGCTAGGAAGACATCTCCAAGGACTGATAATATCCTAAGGCGTGAAGTGATGTCAGACCCTTCTGTAACCTCCGCTTCAATCAAGAAAAAACACCCAGACCTTCTCCAGAACGTCGCCCTCAGGACCATCCGTCATCGCTTACAGAAGGACTTAGGCCTACCGGCTCGCCGCGCTGCCAAGAAGCCACTTCTTACCAAGGCTATGAAGATGAAAAGGCTCAATTTTTGCAAGACCTATAAACATTGGACAGCTGCCCATTGGAAGAAGGTGATGTTCAGTGATGAGAGCACCTTTAGGCTGGTCAGAGGAGAGTCAAAGATCGTGCGTCGTCCCAGCAATGTGTCTCGGTATGACCCAAAATATACCGTGAAAACTGTGAAACACCCTGATAGTGTGATGGTGTGGGGTGCCTTTAGTGGAAACAAGGGCAGAGGAGGTCTGTACTTCCTTCCCAAGAATGTAACCATGAGGGGGACTAACTATCTCGAAGTTTTGAAGCAGCACATGCTGCCATTTTGGGAAATTCATCGGTGTGAATTTTTCATGCATGATGGTGCCCCTGCTCACAGGTCCCAGTTAGTAAAAAGGTTCTTCAATGATAATAATATTAGTGTTTTGGAGTGGCCTGGTAATTCCCCGGACCTAAATCCTATTGAGAATGCTTGGAATCTGATGAAATCCAAAGTTCAAGAGACAGCATCCGGCAGCATCAAGGACCTGATAGAATCACTGAAGAAGATCTGGGTTACGATCGACCCCACCTACTTCGCAAACCTCGCTGAATCAATGCCCAATCGACTCAGAATGGTCATCAAGTGCAAGGGCAACATGACCAAGTATTAACTTTCATGAAATATTCATAATAAAATATGTAAGTTACATTTTTCTGTTTCATTTTCCCCGAATCGTCACATGTCACTTTTTTTGTTGCCGCCACTGTACTTAGAGGTAATTTCTGGGCTACGACGATTGTTCTATGGTCCTCAGGAACTGCCTGGTACAGGGGGATGAGCTCCACCATTTCCCACCAGCCAATGGGATTTTGTGGGTCGAATGGCGGAAGCTGCACAGAAGAGGGAGTGGAGAGGGGGCGTTGAGGGGGAAAATGAGGGAGAATGATTGCGTGTGGGGCGAAGGTGGATGAATACGTCGTTGTTGTTGCGGGGAGGATGTTTGGGTCGTTGTTGTTGCGGGGAGGATGTTTGGGTCGTTGTTACTGTGCCCGAAGTTGGAGCGTAGCTTGGGGCTCCGTTATAATCCATTTATAGAAAAATAAAACTGTGTGTGTGAGCACAAATTCAATTCACGCGCTTGAACGTAAAATTTGAAAAAAAATATTGAAAATTGGTCACTTTATATTTATTACTGTATATTATAATTAATTTTATAAAATAACTAAAGGATCACTTAAGGATGTTAAGGTGAACTAAGGATAGAAAACGAGCCCGTATCGAAAAATCACTCGTAAAAAATATAAGTCCACGCGAGAAAAAATGGAGGCGGCGGAATGCGTCGTCCGAAAATATAACACACATGACGGTAAAAGTTAATTTTACGAATGAATGAATGGATGGGAGATAATTAAACTATTCTGGGCACGACTTATAGGTTTTTAATGAATATTGCGTCAATATCCTAGATATCTCAGATCACAATAAACATAAAAACATATATTTCGTTATTGAAGGGAATGAAATTAAATGCAAACGTGAAATCGAAATTTTTTTGCAGACGAACTTTCTTAAGCCTAAATTTAAGGGACGTTGGGGAAAACGTGTATTAAAAACAAAGAGTTAAGAAAAATATATATTATTGAATAAACAGTTATTATTGAAAAGTGAATTTATATATTAATAGTTTATGATTGGATTGAATTACGTGTGTGAATTAAATTTGCATGAGTTAACAAGAATCGATTTACAAGTGATAAATATTAAATAGATTATAAATTGTAAATGTTTTATAAGTAATTGGATGATAAATTGGATTACAGTTAAATGGATAAATATTTAAATGGGCAAATATTTTGCTAAATATAAAATAGTTTATAGTTAAATGGGATAAATAGTTAAATGGTATGATAAATAGTTAAATTGTATAAATAGTTAAATTGGATATGATAAATAAATTAAGTTAAATTGTTTTATGGGATGATAAATAAATTGAGTTAAATTGTTTTATGGGATGATGAATAGTTAAATGCGTAAACAGATTAGATGGTTAAATTGGAGACATAGTTAAATGGATTGATAAATAGATTATAACGGAGTTGGAAGGGTCTGTAAATGAGAAAAGAATCACGCATTAAATCGTGATTCTTTTAAAGAAATTTTTAGCTAAACAATTGCAATTCATATATTTACAGACCTGATTCGCCGAGACGAGGACAGCAATGCATATGAACCTCATGGTTAATTTTAAGACGCTTGGTAGAGCGGGTGTACCGATCTCACGATTTAAGTCATGGTTACCAACACTTTGTGAATATATATATATATATATATATATATATATATATATATATATATATATATATATATATATATATATATATATATATATATATATACAGTTTAAAATGAATATTTACACTTTACACTTGTAGGGCTATAGACCACTACAGTAATACCGAAAAAAAAATTAACGAAAACTACAGCAAGATAGTCTTTAAATATATATATATATATTATATATATAAATATATATATATATATATATATATATATATATATATATATATATATATATATATATATATATATATATATATATATATATACGATGGGCGGTCTATAAGCTTTGCAATTCGGATATAAGGAAACGAGATATGAAGAAAAGTGGTTTATTATTTTTCATTATAACTACCCTCGACATCAATGCACTTGCGCCACTTGTCCCTGAGGCTTCGAATTCCCGACAACCAGAAATCTGCCAACTGCTGTTCACTGCACTCCTGGACGACGAGCTGGACATCTTTATCGTCCCCTAGCCGGCGTCCATGCATTGCAGACTTGAGCTGGCCGAATAAATAGTAGTCGGTAGGGGCCATATCTGGTCTGTAAGGGGGGATTGTTGAGCTCTTCGAACCCGTACTCGCGCAGGGCAGCAGGAGCAACTCTGGCATTATTATCTTTAACGACGTTGAAGTCGATCATAGGGCGTGAGGTTTTTAGGCACCCAACGGCCTAGAGACCTTGGTCATGGCCAAATTGTCGTGGATGATGTTGATAAGACTTCCATGTGATATTCCAAGATCTCGCTCGATTTCTTCGACCTTCACCCGCCGATTTTCGAAGATCATCCTCTCCACACTGGACACATTGTCCTCGTTGGTCACTACTGAAGAGCGTCCTGGACGGGGGTCATCTTCAAGGGTCTCAGGACCATGGCGGAACTCCCTATTCCAGCGAGCAATGGTTGCATAGAAAGGGGCGGTGTCGGTGTACACTGCAACCATGCGTTCATGGATCTCTTTTGCATTCTTACCTTCCTTGGTCAAAAATTTGATCACTGTGCGGTGCTCAACCTTGTCCATTGTTGAGAAATTTGTGACTGACGATCTGCGATCAGCTACTGCTTCTTAAATAGACGAGGTAGGAGCGTGCGGCTGCAGGTCCTGACTTGTCATAACTTGTCCTAACACTTCCACAAACAGCCATCCCCTTTCCTCTGTTTTGCCCTACCGATTCGCAAAACTTATTGACCGCCCCTCGTAATATATATATATATATATATATATATATATATATATATATATATATATATATATATATATATATATATATATATATATATATTGTCGTGGTATAGGAATGACCTAGTGATGGCTGGAGTTCATACGTATGGGTTAGTTACGTACTTCCCCAAACTCCCTTATTACTTTAAACTTTGAGAGTTCCTAGTGCCTTGCTTAACGTTTCAAAGATTTAATAAAAGTTTGTTAAAAAAAAACAACTCAAACTTTAATTAAAACAAAAAAAACATGAACTATCGATATTTGACACCTTAAATGCACAGAAATGACTTCAATAAATTTAAGTGAGGCTTTCTAAAAATGATATACTTGAAATTATTGTGATGGTTGAACCACAGCTCACTTTAATATAAAAAATGCAAACGGGCTTTACAGAAACGGATACTGGGGTTTAAATACCTTTATAACTTCCGACTAGAGTAGTGTTTGAGTCAGACCTTGAACTCAATAGTTGCGTCACCTCAAGAATGTTGTCGCTTAGATGACGCGTGCCGCTTGTCCAGATGTTTCGTCCGGGCGAAATATCTTTAAAGCCACGGAGGCCTTTGGCGTGTGTGGCAGCTGGAGAGACTCACGCCTTCGGTAGGAAATGATCCCACCAAAGGGCAGTGCAAAAATGTTTCTTTTTTCGCTTCGACTTACTCTGGGGAATAATTCGCACTGGCGAGCGATGAGTTAATGCTTGGATCCTTGGACTCAGGAGGGTGCTGGAGGAAGTTCACTCGAGGTATTCCTCAAGGGCGAGGACTATCTCGGTGCTTTTGGCTAAACCAGGATAGGGGGTTTCTCTGACGAGAGAAAGTTGAACTTGCTTCTTAAATCAAGTTAACTTAAAATTCGGTGTGACCACCAGGAACTGGATGAGCTTCCTCTTTTTAATTCCGGTATTCCTAAAGGGCGAGGACTACCTCAGTGCTTTGAGCTACACCAGGATAATGGAGGAGGAGAGGGGTGGGGGGGATAAACTCTGACGAGAGTAAGTCAAACTTGATCAAGTTAACTTAAAGTTCGGTGTGTTCACCAGGAACTAGCTCGACGATGAGCTTCTTCTTAGTCCTTTATGTTGGTAGCCTGGGCCTCTTGCTGGGAACTTCGTCCCCTTGATGAGTAATGTAATCTACTTCGTTTTTCCAAAGATCTTCGCTTTTATACGTCGTCCCCCCCCCCCCTGGGGTAGGGACAGGAGTTAGGGGAAGGTGCGTGGACATGCCGCAGGAAGTCTCCTCCTCCAACGGTTTTACTCAGGGCTTCGTACCTCTGGTCCTGAGGGACCTTCTGGTTTTAGGGAGACGCTCCTCCAATTTCGCATCTTATGTGAAATTGAATACCCGCTCTTGGGGGAAATCTAGCTGTTTTAACTGATCAGCTTCTTTTCGAGACAAGGGACAAGAGAGAGAGAGAGAGAGAGAGAGAGAGGTGGTTACGAGTTTCGGCTACTTCGTCTACACTTCCAGGATGTTGTGGTTAACGACCAGCGGCTTACTTCGGATGGGGGGGGGATATATTCTCTCAGATATATATAATATATATATATATATGTATATATATATTTATATATATATATATATATATATATATATATATATATATAATATATATATATATATATATATATATATATATATATATATATATATATATATATATATATATATATATATATATATATATATATCTCAAAGTAGCGACATCGTCATTTAGCCTGAACTCTGTCAGTAATAATATATGTAGAAAGAAAAAAAACAAAGGAGTTAGATGTGGATTCCATCTCCCATAAACTCATTATGGCGGTGCAGGATGAAATTTTCAGGAATTAAGGTGGTAAAAAAGATATTATTTGCTTCGAATCCAAAAGATTGTAGGTAATGATAACAGAAATAGCACAAAGTCAGTCTCAAAGAACTAAGAAAAGTTAGTCTCACAGAATTAGCACATGTTAGCCTCAGCGAACTAGCACAGTAGCACAAATCATTCGAAAATAACTAGCACAATTCAGTGTCAGTGTCACATAACTATCACAATTCAGTATACCACAACTAGCACTATTTAGTCTCAAACAAATAGCACAAATCAGTCTCACATAACTAACACAAGTCAGTCTCAAAAACTAGCACAATTCAGTCTCATACAACTAGCACAAGTCAGCCTCCCACAACTTTTACACGATTAGTCAGTCTCACACAACTAGCACAAGTCAATCTCATACAACTAGCATATGTTAGTCTAGCACAAATAGCACAAGTCAGTCTCACGCAAATAGCACGATTCATTCTTACACAAATATTAACATTCAGTCTCACACAATTAGCACAATTTAGAGTCACAGAACTAGCACAAGAGGTTCTCAAACAAATAGTACAATTTAATCTTAACCAACGAGCACATTCCGTCTCACACAACTAGCACATCAATCTGACGCAGCTATCATAAACAGTTTCACACAACTAGCACAAATCAGTCTTACAGCATTAGTACAAGGCAGTCTCGCACAACTAGCACAAGCCAGTCTAACACTACTAGCGAAAGACTGTCACACACAACTAGCGCAAGGCAGCATCGCATAACTAGCACAAGTCATTCTTACATAGCTAGCACAAATCAGTCTCACACAATTAGCACAAATCAGTCTCACAGCATTAGCACAAGTCAGTCTCGCACAACGAGCATATATCAGTCTAACAAAACTAGTACCAGTTAGTTTCACATAGCTATTACAAGTCAGTCTCAGACAACGAGCACAATTCAGTCTCACATAACTAGCACAAATCAGTCTAACATAACTAGCACAAGTCAGTCTCACCAAACTAGTGCATGCCAGTCTCACACAACCAGAACACGTCAGTCTCAGACAACAAGCAAATGTCAGTCTCACATAACTAGCGCAAATCAGTCTTACACAAATAAAACAAGTCAGTCCCACACAAATAGCACAATTCAGTCTCACTCAACTAGCACAACTCAGTCTAACACAAATACTGCAAGTCAGTCTCACACTACTAGCACAGGTCAGTCTCACTCAACTAGCACAAGTCAGTCTAACACAAATACTGCAAGTCAGTCTCACACTACTAGCACAGGTCAGTCTCACACGTCTAACACAAGTGTCGCTCACACAAGTAACACAAGTCAGACTGACATAAATAACAGTCGTATAAAACTATTGGAGGATTTATAAAACATATATAACTAATTATATCGCATTTAACCTACTTCTGCCCGATACATTTTTAAAAATGTGACATAACTAATTTGGGCAACTATACATTGACCCTCCAACAAAAGGTGTAAGCCTCCAGTGACAACTTTGCGGCCTGACAATTGCGTAGTGGGGGATATAAGCTCAGTTGAACTGAGTCTTTTTTAGTTAAGGATTAGATGAGTGGATTAAGTCGCTGGTCCAATGATCTCAGCGACTCTTGAGTCAGTTTGTTCGAATCTCGTCACCAATTCGATGTTTTTTTCTTTTCCTAAAAGTCTTTACCTCCTACAGAAATATGTAAAACCTGAGGACCAGGGGCTTCATGCGGGCCTCAAGACGATTTCCTGAGCTCACAGAGGTCTCTGCATTATTTTTTTCGCTATTTTTATTTTTAGATGAAATAATTCACTAATAAATTTAAGCTTCGCTACCTGTTAAATTTTATAAAAAATAATACAGTATATTAAATATTGTATTTATACGAGTACTACGCTACCTGTAAAATCTTCTTAAGCATAATATATATATTAAGTATTGTATTTATACTTAATATTATAATTTAAATACGGGATTTTTGTAGTTTTTTATAAAGTTTAATGTAATCATAGACCAAAAGCAAATTACACTGTAAAACAATAAAAAAAAACGGAAATGAGAGTTACCTTTTCTAGGGGTATTTTTTGCGTAAATCACGAATATAACTTTCGTCTCTTTCTGCGACCTGCCAGTTTCTCGTAAATTACCATCTTACCTACATTAAATACACTGATGGTTGCGGAAGTAGGGATTGAATGCAAACAGGATTGGGGCTGAAACTGACAACTCTAAAAGTTATTAACAGGTTTTGATATAATTTAAATGGAATGTTCCAAAGGTATTTGTGAACCTAATCTATGGAATTTATGAAATTATAGTGAATATTTCTTTAGCTAAAAGGGTCCAAATCCATGGTAACTCTTACGTAAATCACGAATATAACTTTCGTCTCTTTCTGCGACCTGCCAGTTTCTCGTAAATTACCATCTTACCTACATTAAATACACTGATGGTTGCGGAAGTAGGGATTGAATGCAAACAGGATTGGGCTGAAACTGACAACTCTAAAAGTTATTAACAGGTTTTGATATAATTTAAATGGAATGTTCCAAATGTATTTGTGAACCTAATCTATGGAATTTATGAAATTATAGTGAATATTTCTTTAGTTAAAAGGGTCCAAATCCATGGTAACTCTTACGTAACGCCTGATAATTTTTTAACTCACTATAAATGCTTCCTATTTTTATTTTTTTGTTTAATATTTGTTGCTGTTACTATTTATATAATTTTTCACATACTACAGTGTTTTTTTCTTTACAGGAGACAGAACTAAAATGCCTAAAAAATGCGAAGATTCTACAGACAGTTTCTGTTATATATGTGACTCAGTTTCATTAAGACAATACAAAAGACAGTTGACTAAACATGTGAAGAAACTTTATGAGCTGTACCTTGGATGTAAAGTGAGTGACCAGGACAAACGCTGGGTACCTCACATTAGGGTGATGACTTTTTGACTTTTTTATCAAAAATTATTTCCTGTAGCACGAATGAATGAACTTTTGCCTATTAATGACAAAAATTACTTTTATTCCATTGAAATGTAATATAGGCCATTTTAACATTTTATGTGTTAAAAATAAAAATATTTATATTAATTATATAAGTCATCAAACAGACTGCACAATAATTTATGTACCATAGAATTGTATAGAATTTTCCAGAAAATCATCACGTAATCGCTTGGGCGATTTCTGTAAAGTTCCAGAGTTTTCTTCAGCCATTTCGCGTGCGCTATATAAGCGAGATGTTTAAAGCGGGTAGTTACTAGCTCAGTTTTAACGGTGTTGATATTATTATTGCCTTATTATATTTTTTGTGTATTCTCCAGCGTTTATTGTAAAGAGATTCGGATATTATTTGGTAAGCTACATTTAACTCTCTCACTAATTATATCATATAATAGCATATAATATTTTATTAGTGTCTGCCTTCTCTCTTATTTTTTCTAATTGTAATTTGTTTGTTTTTTAATAAAATATATAAAAGCTCAATAATAATTTCTTTAATTTGTTACCTATTTAATATTTAGGTTTATTTTCTATTTCAGTTGCTGAGTACAAAACATATCGTTCAAGAAGAGCTTTTTTAACACGGAGAAGAACAAGCAAACCTGGACAAATAACATAGTCCAGTTTCAAGCACCATCAAGAAAAAGCAACGTGGCAGTTTATGAAGCACCCTTAAGTGAACGGGGTCGCATGCCCCTGAAAATCCACGTCGTTGGACGCTTCAAATTTCTTGAATCCACCGTCAAATAATGGAGGGAAAAGATCGGCCTAATTGTCGGGGAGCTAAAAGCCATATGGGGCAAAACATTGTACTTCCTGCATGTATCTGATCAAGCCATTTGTGCAAAACTAGAAAACCTTCTGAAAGCCTATGAGTACTGCAGAAAAAAACAAAACTTTAATTCTTGAATGAACTGTTTGACGTGACCAAGGTGAAAGGCAACTGGTTGTGCATAGAAGATGAGAACCTCTATAAACACCAAATTTTGACCAAAGGCCAGGTTGGTTATTCCACTGGTAAACCTGCTAGTGCCAAGACCATCCACTCATCCAAGCGAAAGAAGGCAATGGAAGCGACTGTGTCCCCACTTTCCAGCTCAGCGTCACCTAATTGTTCCGAAACTAGCACAGACTCATCCACTAACAGCGAAGACAGTTCTTGGGAGAATGAGAATGCAGCATCAACGAGGAAAAGAAAGTATAACCCAACAGGCTTAGCAAGACTCCTTGCTACAAGCTCAAAGCTGTTGTCCCACAGAACAGCAAAGGTATGTCGCCAGATTTCTGGTGAGGGCATTGAAATCCCAACCCCATGTCAGTCAGCAATCCACAAGGCTATCTACACGAGAGCTGCTCAGGTGAAGAGGCACTTAAGGAGCACGCTTCATCTGGAAAAGTGGAGCTTACACTTTGACGGCAAACGCATTGAGGACTTTGAATATCAGGTCGTGGTCCTCAAGAATGAAGCGAAAGAAATAAAGTTGGCTGCGCTCAAATTGAAGGATGGGAAAGCTGTACCAATTGCAAAAGGGCTCCAGGGTGTGTTAAAGGAGTTTAACCTGTGGTGATCAATTGTTATGCTTGTCGCCAACTCAACAAGCGTGAATACCGGCAAAAAGACAGGCGTTGTTGTTCGACTGCAGCAAATGTTTGAAGATAAAGGTCACCCCAAACCCAAGTTCATCAGTTGCCAGTACCATGTCCTGGATCGGATTCTTTGCGTTGTCATGGACGATGAGCTCCATGGGTCGACTAAATCACCAAACATAGAGTACTTCTTTGTGCAGGATTTTATGAGCAATTATGATAAATTGAAAGCAGCCTTCAGCAACGGTAAAACTGAGATTAAGGAAACAGGTGGCTGGAGAGACGACATGAAGTTTCTCTATCACCTCACGTGTGTCTTCCGTCACTTCACTGAAATGAATGAGGTCCCTTTTGTAAATTTTCAAAAGATCCCAAACATCAGCAATGCACGTTGGAACTCTCGTGCCATTCTAGCCCTTCTTGCGTTCATTCTGATGCCTGACACCCGGAGCAGGCTGCGTAAAATCCGTTCATTCATTTCTTACTCATGGGCTAACCATTGGTTCAGCACCCACTTGTTCCGCGCTGAAGATTTTTATGAACTATCTGCAGCTCTGAATGAATACCCAACAGGTATTAAATACTTTAAAACGCACTGGAAAACAGATGAATCTCCAATCAATATCGCTCTAAGCAACCAGTGCCGTGAGCGTGCGGTCAAAGTTATGCAAGACTTGCACGGGTCCGGCCGCAACAAGGACAACCTATCACTAAGATTCATCTTGTCTAATGACATTATTGTAACTAATTTACTTCATTGTGTGTTTGATGACCCTATATAATGTTATATATATGTGACTCATAAGCTTGTGTTCAATCTTGTATATGCTCCCAGTGACTTCCAAAACTGGACAAAAAAGCTGACAAATAAAATTTTTAAAATAAATTGTGCGTGAGTTTTTTTTTATCGAATCACCTTGAAAGTACGATTTTATATAATCTATAATTAAAGCTCATCAAATTATGACACAGAGATATGAGGTTGTAAAAAAGTCATCACCCTACCTCACATATGTTGTGTCAGGTGTACATATACCCTTTCTGCCTGGGTGAAAGACAAAGGGCCTGGCCTCATGTTTAGCGTACCAATGGTCTGAAGGGAGCCAAATGACCATTCAACGGATTGCTACTTCTGCTTAACAGATATTAAAGGTGGGTATTCAATGTGTTTTCTTTCCTGGTCTTAAAATTAAAAAGATCAAAATACATACTATGTTGCACTTCTACTATTTCTGCAAGTGATCACAGCCAGTATTATTCATTTTTAGTCTGTTTTTATTTTATTTCACTGCAGCTCTCAAATGAAAAGGATAGAAATCTAACATGTATCCAGATCTTCAGTCTTCTATTCGCACAGCGGCCGTCTGAACTACCAAGCGATACCACGAGCAACTCAGACGATTCAGAATCTCAAGATACACCACATGTGGCACAGCTTGAATATGACATGAAACCACACCTCATCTCCCAACCGGAACTCAATGATCTAGTTCGCGATCTAACACTTACTAAGCAACAGAGTGAACTCCTGACCTGACGTCTGCAACAATGGAACCTGTTGGATGAACATGCTCGAATTACAGTATTTAGGAAACGTTCTGCAGATCAACAGCCTTTCTTCACTTTTGAAAACAACTTAACTTATTCGTAATGATATCAGAGGCCTATTCATTGCCCTTGAGCTGACCTATGAACCAAATGAGTGGAAGTTATTCATAGATGTATCCCTTTACAGGATAAAAGCTGTTCTGTTTCACATTGGGAACACCATGCCTGCAGTTCCAGTTGCTCACTCAGTCACTTCAGAAGAGACATATGAGAACCTTGCTTTCATTCTAGACCGCATAAGTTTTAAGGAGCATGAGTGGTTAATTTGTGCAGACTTAATGGGCTACAAACTGGATAGACCAAGTTTATCTGCTTCCTTGGTAAGTGAGTTGGAGCTGCTGCTGTCTTCTTATCTCAGAGAGCATTGGTTCACCTACCAAATGCAGTTTCTGCTTTTACAGCAGAACTGGTTGTCATTCTTGCTGCACTCTTTGTTATTGCTCCTATGCCATCTGGTTGTCTTAAGATTTTCTCTGACTCCCTTAGCTCTCTGGATGCATTGGAGGCTTTTGGTTCTAGCCATCCGCTGGTTTCCAAGATCCAGCGGTGGCGTTTTTATCTTTTTTGTATTCACAAGATTTATTTTTGCTGGGTGACTAGTCACGTGGGCATCCCAGGCAATGAAGGGAAGGATGCTGCGGCGAAGGAGGCGGCATCATTGGGAATACTCCTATCAGCCCCAGTCCCACTTCGTGATGTTTATCCTCTTATCACCGAATATGTAGTTGGCTTATGGCAGAAGATGTGGGATGAGCTTCCTCCCACCAAGCTCCATTCAATAAAATCTTCAGTCCTCCCATGGCCACGTACCATGAGACCACGTAGATTGGAGGTTATTTAGTGCCGACTGAGGATAGGCCATTGCCGCCTCACTCAGGGACACTTGATGAATGGGCAGCCCCCACCTTTGTGCATCTTGTGGGAGGTGCAGCTGTTCATCCTTTACAACTTTGCCGAGTGTCCCCTTTTGAGAAATCTTAGGAGGAGGGTCTTCCCTTTCATTACTGGGCAGATGGCCCCCCAGTAGGTTCTGCGGGGCATCTTGTCTGAGAATCATGTCTCTTTTAGTGTGAATAGAATTTTTAAATTTTTAGAAGAATCTAATCTTTTAGCCAAAATTTAATATATTGTTTCATGATTTTGTATTCTCTGTTCTTGTATCTATTGTTGATCCATCTATATTCTATGTTTTTATCCTTTGTTGAATTATCAATAGTTTATTTTTATATCCTTTTACATCTTTCGATAGTTTTAAATTCCTGTACTTCCATTCTATACATTTTAATTTCATAGCTATATTTTTGTATATTCTCTAGATGTCTATATTTTTATTAAGAATTTTCATGAAAATTGCCCTTTCTTGAATTTGGCTGTGGGATAGTCCGTTTGGGCTTTGCAGCATTTATTTTCGGCACTATTCATTTTCCTTTGCAAGTGGGACAGTAGGGCCAGATCAGAACATTATGTACTCTCAGAATGGTCCTCTCGGGAAACTATGACGCCTGGATGCCATAATCTAATTCATGAGCCACTAGTTCAGAAGGAGAAAATCATTTTGCCACCATTGTATAGAAAAATAGACCTAATGAAGCAATTTACCAAAACACTGCAACATAAAAAGCCATGTTTTCACTATCTCAAAGGCGATCTTCGGAACTCTCTGTTAAGGGGTCCCATTTTGAGAAATATAAAATATTTAGTCTTTAGTGACGTAAGAAGATTAGGAGGTAAATAAAGGAAATAAAAAAAAATTAGTGTGTTTACTATTGACATGGAATAGGAATTATTCTAGAACAAACTTTCTAGGAAATTCAAATTCTCCATGTATAAATGAAAATGAGGAAGACAGGTGAAAGCCACGATAGATGAGTCTTGATATAGCTAGGTTTGTAGGACAAATTTTAGAAGAAAAAAAATATATCCAGGCAATTGAAAGTCGTTTTTCTGCAAATGGATGTTGTTAAGCCTTGATTGGTCTCTTTCAATAAAATGTCTAAAAGGGGGAGACAATTTTCTTTTTCGTTTTTCATAGTAAATTCAATATTTGGATGAATTGAATTGAGGTAATTAAAAAACTTGTAAGCCTGGTCTTGGTTATTAAAGACTGCACAGCTGTCGTTTACAAATCTTCGTTAAAATTGCGGTTTGAATGAGGGACAGGTTTAGAATAGGGTGTTTTCAAAATTGGCGAACCCATAGCTACACCATCTATCTGTTTATAAATTTTCCCATCAAAAGAAAATATACCTTCGTGAAACACTATTTGTAAAAGTTGTTGAAATTTGTCTCTTGAAAAATTGTGAAATGTGGTGCAATTATGAAAAGCCGAATCTAGTTTAATCAATTCTCACTCTCCGATTGTGCCTTCTTTAAAAAAAGAATTGTTTCTGGTTGACGTTGACGAAATCTAATTTCATCTGTGACCTTATCTTATCTAAGAATTTGTGATTTTTGGCTTAGGAGAAGCGTTGTTAGACTATGAAAAATATAACAATTTAGGGCACATTTTTAATTTAAAATAGCATTAAAATGATTTAATATAATTTTATTTCGCTAATTGCATTAATATTAAAAAAATTGTTCTCTATCTAACTAACCAAATGGGAAAATGTGTAAAGATTTTATCCATTCATGGCTCTGGGCGCTAGTGAAAGGAAAATGCACTTAAGCCCGCAGAGAGGCCTTTGGCATGGAATCAGCGGCCCAAGTCTTGTTCTACGAGCGCAATAACAATCAGTGTAATGGGAATAGCTGTTGTAGACTATGTGAACCCTGTAGTGGCATTGATGCACTTGAACCACACATTTTAGTAAAGCGAATGATGATCAACATTCATTGTTTAGCTGTCCTATTTATAGGACGTGGGACATTATTGGGTCAGGGAATAATCCAATCCAGGGTCCTTACACAACTGCCTTTGTAAAGACGATCTGAATAGAGACTCCATCCGACAACTAACCAGATCAAATGTCAAATGTAAATATTCAAAGTAAATGACTTAGGAGAGTATGAGACGGGACGCAACTATCCTTGCTTACCCAAGTAGCAGCCTCCTTGAGTCCAAGAAAAGTAAGGGAAGGGGATTTATGAAATGCTTGATGAACATTAATCTCGGATTTAGGTATCCAATTATCGAAATCCTGTATAGTCTGGATGCGATTTCCTAACCGCAGGAAAAACAAATTGGGGGAACTTTTTATTCATATCATCCTCGTCTCTATTTTCCTCCGTTTTTTTTATAATCCCCCTCCCCACCGCCCCGTATTGCGCAATCATAGATATTACGGGGCTAAGCAATAAAATGGTGAATGCGGAGACAATTAAAGTGCGAAAAATTCCACCGTTCCGTTGGCTTTGCAAAAAGGTCAATAACGCAAAACAAGATTGCTGACCGAACCAAACTTAACCCAACCTATCCTATCATTCTTCCTAACCTAACCTAACCTAACACAACTTTACCTACCCCCCTAACCTAACCTAACCTAACACAACCCTACCTATCCCCCTAGTCTAACCTAACCTAACCTAACTAAAGGTAAACTAAGCTAACCTCACCAATCGTAGTCAAGCATAGCACAATCTGAACTAAGCTAACCTCACCTAACCTAACTTAACCTAACATAACCTTACCGATTATATTCATAAGAAAAACATAAAATTATAAATCTGCTCCATATCCTGAGTAAGTTAAGCCATCCCCCTACGCTCCAGGAGGCAGGTCAATTTCATACTTCTATGGTAAAATGTCCCGCAGGAAAGATGAAAAGCGAATTCTTATGGACAAATTTAGGAAATTTTGTAAGAAATCATAGTATATATATATATATATATATATATATATATATATATATATATATATATATATATATATATATATATATATATATATTACTTGTAAAATTTCCCAGAGATTTACTTGAGAATGAACCGAATAAAGTTCGAAAGTACCTGGAATTTGACTTTCATTTTTCCTGTGGGACATATTTGTATAAGATCAATGATAGGTTTGCCGTATTTTCTTCTTATGTGTGTGTGTGTGTGTGTGTGTTGATAAACTTCGTGGTAGCTGTGCATGCAGCGCCCTAGCACGCATCATGAAATACAAGATTGTGTCAAGTGAGTTTTGTTTCCTTTGTTTATATCTACTCTCCTCCTCTTTACTCATTCCTCTTTTCATTATTCTCTATTGTTTTTGCCCATTTAGCCGCGGCAGACCTCTGGAAGACAACTGTCCGTGAAGAGAAAGAAAACGGCACCTAACCGCAGTCAAATTTGCCTTGTTATAACCTAATATATAATAAAGGATTTAAATTATTAAAATAGCTATTATACAACGAGCTAAATTCTTACCCTTCAAGAGAAGTGGACGTGTGCGTTGCCCTCGCTGACTCGTTTGTAAATTAGTGCAGCGCTATCGTATCTGTGATTGGGACAGTATTGCAATTTATCAAAATAACGCAATGTAAATTAACACAGTATTTTGACCCGATAGCTGCTTCCCTCTCAACGCTTCTCATCGCCCGTGACCTTGCCACACATAGTTCACTGATTACCTCTACGCCTGTGTGTAGAATTTAAGATCATCTTCCGCACGTCTAACTCTCCCTAATATTTTAACCAGCCCTACTAGTGTTCCATCAGGGCCTCCTGGTCCCTTGGTCCCTTGGTCTAAGTTCTTCGATCCCTTCATCCTTGCCCTGGAGATCAGATGGTCTCGTGTGCCCGAAAGTTTGGAATTGTCTGCTGATCCCGTTTCCCCCTACCTCTCTGTGGTTTCAGCAGAGATTTAAAGAACCACCTGTTCTGCCAACCGAACCTCTCTTACTTCTCTATTTTGTATTAACCATCATGGGGATGTGAGGTAACATCTGGAAGCTTGAATGCCTTACGAGCCCCAACACCCTTTTCACTTTTTCAATTTTTACCGCTTCTTTACAGTTTTACAAACCTTTTGCGCTTAAATTTGGATGAAAAATAAATCTTTCCTTACTTCCTGCATTTCCTGTCTACTGAATTACTAAACACAGTCACTTGCTTGCCATGGAAGCGGTGTGTCTCCCAGACATTGTCGCTGAAGTGTGAGTGGCTAAACATCGCTTATAGTAACCGCACACCACCACTGCATTCTAGTTAAATCAGTTATAACACCCAGTGGAAGTTCTGGTAGGTATGGAGACCTGGGCGAAACACCCTTCTTTGCACCTCTGTTTGGGCCTCACCCAAAACAGTCGGGAGCAACTATTCTGATTATTATTATTATTATTCATCTATTTAGAACAATAACACATAATTATCATTGCTTATACGTGTAGCAACAAATATCTATTCCTAAATCCTAAATAAATATACAAACTTTATAAAATAACAAGAAGAAATAACAAAAATAAAGTAACAAGGATAGAAAAAGTAGGCCCGCCCTCGGTACCAAATGGTGGCCCGTCCCCCTGGTCTTTTTCCTCTCCTGTCAATCTATGCCGACCTGGGCAGATGCCCATAGGCCATGTACCTAAATCCGCCTCTAATAACACCCGAAATGAAACAGCATTGAATTGAAAATAAATAAATGTATAAGAACACAAACACTGGCTAAGGATATAGTAAAAAAGAATAAAAGCTCTGACACACAGAATAAGAAGAGGTAAATAGATATCTTAATTGTGATGTGATAGATTAATTTACAAATATGAATTAACAAATAACATTTGTAACAAATATGTTTAACATATTTTTATATTTATTTGCTAAATTAGTCACAGCAACTCATGAAGACATATACATTAATTAGTTCTTAAGCTATTATTACAAGAACCGCGTATGTAGTTAAAATTGAATAAGTGTTTGCTTTAATTTTGACATAAGTTCCTGTGTAGCAATCTACACAAACATATGTCCTTTGAATTTCACACAAAAGGACGTTTTGGGCAAAGGATGGGAGTCAGTACTAATTTAACTCGTCTCTTTAAACTTTACCACTCGACCACGGAAAGCTATGTCCTAATTAAGGGTAAAAATGTATTTTTTTTGGAGTAAGCGCTATCAACCACACTCAACTAAGTCGACTGCTCTATATACTTTACAGAAATATAAGAATAACAACAAGTTTAATATTTGATTGTGACGTAGCTGCATTAAACACTTGGCTGGGTAATTATTTTATTGATCTTGAGGCTCAACCTAGCAAACGTTGACAAGTTAAAAACCTACCCCTCCATACCAATTCAAAACCAACACAGCACACAATCGCACTCACAAACAGGAAAACAACACGATCAATCGCCAAATACCGAGCCAATACTCACAAACAAACTTTGAACTAACGAGCCAAAACACTCGCCATAATATACTCCATAGTAAACACCGAAAATAAACAATCAAAATACCGAACTAACACACTACCATGCCAAACCTTAAACGAACACTCTCCCAAGCCAAAATTTAAAACCAACACAACCACACATCAAACCAACACAACCGCACAGTAATCTTCAAACCATCCCAATGACAGATACAACCCCCCCCCATCTCTTAATTATACATTCATTTAGGGTCTTTTCCCTGAATATTCCATGCATGAAGACGCAAATCCTCTTCCGAAAGAGATCAAAACAAAAGCATTGAAATGCTGTCTTCACATCGTATGTACCCTATTTACGAATACGGGGGTGGCAAGAAAACGGGAGTGTAGGGGAGCTAAGGGGAAGGAGATTGGAGGTTGGGTTGGACGGTAGGAGACGCCTCTCTTCCCTTCCCTCAAACCCTTCTGTGAGGGGTTCGACTCTAAATTTGAGGGGAAAACGGAGAGAGCAACGGACGCCCAATTATGGTAAAGGTGCGTGTTTAGGAGCCATCTGGTGGCGAACTTGCTCCGTTTTGAAATAAGAGTTTCTTTCAAAAATTTTGATGATTTTCATCCATCGAAGGTGAATTAAAGGGAGGGGGGTAGAACCCTTACCATAATGTGTTCCTTTTGGTCGAAATGTTTATAAAACAGGGAGAGAATTGCGTTCCCTTAAAAGTGTGTCCCCATAAATGAGACAAGACCGATATATGGTACTTGAAACGGATTTGGGTTTTTGAGTAGAATTGACTTATTTGTGGATATAACGAGCTTAATATTTTGAGAATAAGGACATTTCTATTGACTGCAGTTGAACCGTCTAATGCAATAATGGCGAACAAAAACTGTACTTTTTGAAACAAGACATCCCTAGACTGAAGTTATTAGATCCAGTCACTCATCTTCAGTTATATTTTATAAATTATTTACTCTTCTCGCTTAAGGTAGTTGTTCCTGTCTTAAATTTGTTAATGTTGGCCTCTCCCGATGTTAGGGAGTCTAGTCTTTACTGGTTAATAAAGGTCTTTAGAGTAAGCAACAAACTTGGATTGGTAGTTTTGGAAAAGTTAAATGTCTTCCCCGAGCTGCTATGAGACGAGTTGAGTCTCAGATTATATCGTTAGATGGTAGTTAGTGGTAGAAGGGAATTAAAGATCACTTGAATATTTGGAATATAGGTGTTAGATTTGATAAAAAGAATGAAGTTAAAAAGATGCAATCTAAAATGGCTTTGACTGAATTGACAGTCCGTGCAAGAAAACCATAGTTTCTTGCAATGCAAATTAGTTGAGAGTACAAAGTTACACCACTAATAAATAATGGAGCTAAGCATTTACCTTATTCTCTTAGAGAAACTAAATTAACTTACCATTAATATTATAAATATTATACTTAAGATGAGATAGTAAATTGGAAAAGGTATGATGAGATTGCAAAAAAGAACCTACACTACGGCTCCTTTCCTCTCTGCATGAAAAAAGGTTCCTGCCAAAAAAACACAACAAGAGTCGTTTCCCAATGATCACTCTTCGTTCTTACCTTTTTATATTGTGTAACTGACCAAGGGGACCTTACCCAACCCCGAGAGTATGAGGGGTTGGGGGCAAGATCCCAATCTTCAAAAATGTGCTTCCATCCTATCCCCAAACCAGAATAGAGGACGGGAGGCGTAAGCCCATTAAGAATCTCCCTGGGTCAGCGAAAACGACCACTCGTTGCAATTTTTAACAATAAAATTTCCAAACACCCACCGCTGGTCCTTACAAAGAAAAGGGGGTACTTAGTCATGTGAAAAATCGACAGACAAAGAAAGAGTGGTAGACAGACAAAAGAAAGTCAAAGAGACGAAAGAGGGAAGGGGAAAATCCACCGGTCAAAAATATTTTTCTAACATATTTTGTAAATTAGTTACCTCTCCCACTTATTTTTTAATACTCTAAAATTGGATTATTTTCATAGAGGAAGGACTATAATTAAAAAAAATTGATTATTGATTTATACTCCTACCATCTCGTACTTCTGACAAAATATTGAAAGAATTTGTAATTTTTCAGGGAAACAGCGATGACGAGGGAAACCTCGCAGGGATCTGGAAAAAAATACTTAAATCAGAACACAAACACGGGTGATGGATGAAGGAAAAAGAATAATAATTCAAAATAGATAAGACACTGAGAGAACTAACGAGACAACAGACGAAAGAAATCCGTTATATATATATATATATATATATATATATATATATATATATATATATATATATATATATATATATATATATATATATATAAGTGTGTGTGTATGTGTGTGAGTTGTCTAATTTACTACTCCGACGTCGGAAATATCCTCCATAAATTGTGTGGCATCATTTCTCCCCTAAACTTATTAATTACTTTCGGAGTTAACTAAAACTAAATAAACAAGTACTCACCCACGCATTCACATGGACTACAACATATACGCACACAAACAACCACGAGCAGATGGAAACACGAAATATTAGTGATGCTGTGTGAACGTAGCGATATTATTTTTTCAGCTCTTTCGTGGGAGGAATTAGTAATGTTGGGGAGATCATGTACGTGTGTGTTTAAGTGACCAGGAAGTAGATGGTTGGAGGGTGTATGTAAGGAAAAGCTGTACGTCCTTGGCTTTCCTATAGTTTCAATTCTCTCATGTAGTGACTGCACATCGCGCATTTAGAATGGGAAACGGGTGTAATCCAAGGGAGGAAGCCTACCTCACTAAGGAAGGATGGGAAAATTAAGAGGAACAGTCGACTGTGCAGAAAGAAATAATTTGGATGGAAAGATTAAAAGAAACTATATTGTTATATACGTTGTTTTGATGTATGTTTCTTTTCTATGTCGATGAGGGGTAAATCTATCTCTCCGACAACTACTTCTAGCTCTCTCTGGAAGTATGGGTTTCCAGCAGCAACCCTCTTCAGCCAGAGTTTGACCACAATCTTCAGACCTTGCTCAAAGATGTGGGGCGGGCGTTACTTTGCTGGAAACACCCACAGACCATCACAGTTTGTGGGAACTTGGACTTCATGATACGTGGAACGTCACTTAGATTAGAGGCAAGCTACATGTTTGTAGAGGAATTATAACATAACTATACCCAGAGGGCCAAGCGTACATATATGTTAAAGTTCCTCGTCGGAGACAGCAAGAGAGACGTACCCAAAAGAGGAAGGGCGTGAGAACGTTATTCGTCGGACTAACAGCCATACTGCCGAAGCTGTGATCTCCCCGCCGAATAGGTAGTCGGTGGCGAGCTGCTGTACCAAGGTAAACACAAAAGGGCATTAAGCAGCTCTCAAAAGATCCGATTAGCTACGAGGCCCAGAGGCCCGCGGTTAAAGTGCCCCCAAAAGCAGTGCCAGATCAAAAAGAACACCAAGGATTGTGACGGTCGTCGGTGCCTCTGATTAAGAAGCCGACCTGGGCTCCGCCGTGCCACCCTCCCCTCACCCCTCAGCAGCCTCGCCCCGTCTCCCTAAGGTGGAGCGGTCGCTGGATTATAAATAAGCCCCTAGGGGTAAAAAAAATGATTCTGTGAGAGACGATAGAGGACTAGATCGAGGAGATCGGTCCTTCACCCAGTTTCGAAATCGATTTCTAAATCATAGAAGATTGTCACGTTTTTGTATCGGTGCCATACAGAGTTATCCTTCACGGATTTAGTAAGAAGTCTGGTTGGATCACAATTCCTAGTGCCAAACAGGAATTTCGGGAGCAAGAGAAAAGAAGACCCCTCCACCCTCGAGTGACTCACAAATTGCAATCTCAATAATTGAGAGAGAAGCCCAAAACCCAGTTGGGCAACCCCTCGAAGAAGACAAGGATACTAACCGACTTCAACAGCTGCCCAGAAGAGTACTCCTTGAGCCAGAGAGCATAACTCCTCTCTCCGTATTTTAAACGTATAATCGGAGATAAAGATATAAGAATACTTTTTTTGATATCGTATCCCCCCCCCCCACACACACACACTTCTCGTGGAAAAACCCCAGTCGGCAGCTGCAACTCAAAGAAGCGTGAAAAACTCAATATAGCGACATTCGTCAACCCCTGATCCTTTCAAGGTCATGTAAGTTCGAATAACAATTTATATTTGTTTTGATTAAGTGAGATTTTTAATACTGTACCCAAGCTAACTAAAGGAGCGATAATATTTAGTGACTCTTGTCTTATTGCTAGTTAAGATTAGTGGCACGTAAATGGTGGCTAAACGCTATACTAAAAGGTCTCCATAAATTAACTAACTGGCAATTGGGTTATTTACGTGGGGCCTACTTTGCGTTGTTCATGAATCTCGTCTGGAATAGGCCCATGCTCAATTCGTGTAAACCATTTTCAACTTATCTGTTATTGTAAATATTTTGAGTTAATAGATAAATTAAACGGATATATTTTTGGTTAGTCCTTGGTGTTTCACTAGATCTTTACGTGTTTGACTGGCTCTTTCCTTAAAACGGATTAAACGCTGTGGCACTCTCATATATACATTAGTTAATAAGACCACTCAGCCAATAGAGGAATTACTTCCCTTCATCTAAAGGGAAAGTCCTTAAATATATAATTCTCTGACAGAGAAGAATAAGGACCCAACTATACCTCGACAGTGTTGTTCTGGGTGGTGACAACTGATCATGTCAGAAGTCCTTTACAACTGAGAAGAACCAGATCGTCCTCGAATCAACAGGCTCATTCAGCTTGTTCGAGCAGTTTCTTTGCCTTTGTCAAGTGACACTACATCGCAATGGCTGCAGGAATTTGTGTTTTGAACCTCTTGTACGAGTGGTAGCGAAGGTCCTTATTCATGGCCAGCTTCATGGTGGTGATTTCAATACCCATCTCTCTCTCGACAACGACCGTATTCCCTATCAGATTCATCCATCAACTTCTCTGCAGGTGTTGGGTGAATTGCTGTGTCCCTCTATGTTGGCTATGGCTTCGTAATCATCGTTACAGCTGCCCATGACACACCTTACAGCTTTTACAGTGTTCACAGAGCATTGAGCACTTGTTATGATGCCAGCCAGCATTTTGATTCCCGGCGCTAACCATTATGATGCAGGTAAGTCTTTTCCAATATTCAAATGGTTTCCACTCCTCTATGTTAGCTAACCTTTTCTCATCTAAAACTTTACTCTGTATCTTTCAAACGAAATTGACTTTTCACCGAAATATCAAACTCTTCCTGAAAAAATAAGACATTAGAAATCGCTTCATCGTCTCCTGATTCATCGTTCTTCTGTTATTTAGTGCTCTTTAATCAGTGTTGTCGCGTTGTGATCTTAGTGCTTTTTAATTAATTTCATTGTGTGAACTATAATTATCGCATGGTGTTTAATGCTTTTCAATTAGTTTGTGCTGTGCTCCGCATTCACTGGTAGTCTCGCTTGCAAATACCAAATTTTATTTGTAACTCATTGCTCATTTCGGCTTCAATATTAGCTACCTTTTCACTCCATTGATTCATTTGTTGCCACGTGCTGCTCTTGGTCTTCCCTCCTGGCTAACCCTCCCCCACCCACACGCCTCGCCTGGGCGAACCCTCCCCCACTTTCTATGAGTCATGTTGGGGTTAAGTTTTCCCGTCTGCTACGTTCTTCATAATTCTCCCCTTTGCTTCCTCCTTTCTTCCCCACTATGTATGATAGGGACTCACTCCTCTCACTCAACTCTTTAAATTATCGTCTTTCGCCAGCTACATACGCAAAGATAAAGGGGGCTAGTATCGCCTGAACTCGCGTGACTAGGAGGGGGTCGAGACTTTCGGCATCCCTTAGGAACTTATTTCGCCCTACCATTCTTCCTTTTCCCAACACCTCCAAATCTCCTCCTTCCTCCTGTGCTCATCAGCAGTAGCTGTCGCCGTCTCCTCTGAACATTAGGAGCCTGACCAATAAGTTAGAGTATGTCCATGATCTCGTTATTCGCACTGGAGTTTCCTTCCTTGGCCTAACAGAAACCTGGCTCGAGTCTGATTCTGGTTCATGCACCGCCCTTGCAACTCCGCTGGGTCATTCTTTCCTGCATGTTCCTCGAACCAACCGTGAGGGGGAGTTTCACTGATTTCCAACTCCTCCTTCTCCCTGAATCTTCTCTCCTCCCCCTTCTAGCCTTATTTGAGGTTATCATTGCTGTATCACGTGCTGTACCTACTCTGACCATTGTGGACCTTTACTGCCCTCCCAGCTCGTATCTGGCCTTATTTTTCGAGTAGTTCACTAACATACTCTCCGACATATCCTCGACTGGTTCTCTCCTTATTAGCGGTGACTTCAATCTTCGTAGCCACAATGAGACTTTTCGTGCATTCATTGACATCATCGACCTCTTCTCTGTCACACAGCATGTGTCATCCCCAGCCCACATACATGGTACTAACCTGGATTTAGTTATATCGAACCTCCATATCCCTAATTTAACAGTAACTGACCTTTCTAATACGATTTCCGACCACTTCTTGGTCAATTTTAACTTTTATATTCGCTACCACCTACCTCCTCGCTCGTCCCGAGATCATACTCCTTTCCGGCGACTATCATCAATTGATACTACTTCTCTCTTTAACGATGTTGTTTCTGCCCTAACTCCTATTGATACTAATGCTTTACCTGACCAAACCTTAAACTCTCTGCACCAATCATTACTCGCCTGCCTTGACGTGCACACCCCACTTATCACTCCTTCTTCAAACCGCCATCACCGCGCCCCTTGGTTCACCATGGAACTCCTTCTTTCAAGGAGGTCCTTACGTGTTCATGGACGAACCCTTCATAAAGCACGCTCCCGTGGGCAGGATACAACCTCTCTCTCACTTGCCTATCGCCTTGCTACTTCGACTCATTCCTCCAAATTAAAATCAGCGCGCGAGGCTCATTCACGCAAACTTTTATCTGAGAGCAAGAATGACCCTCGGACTATTTTTCGTTTCCTCTCTCGTCTTTCCTCACCTAGCCCCATTTCCCCCACATCTCCGCCCCTCAACCCCTCAACCCCTCTACTCTCTCTACATTTTTCTCTGATGAAGTTATTAATCTTCGCGCCGTACTACCCCAGTCGTTTGAACAAGCCCATGCTGTTTTCCCCGACCATACTCCATTGCCACTTAATGTCCTCACTCGGGCGTCCTCCGCGGAAGTAACTGCCCTGATCTCACGCTCAAGACCAATCTGGATCCCCTAAGGACGTCTTTCCACCCAAACTCCTCCACCAAATTCTCCCTGCTGTCCTCCCATTGATTCTTCATCTCTTTAATACTTCACTCTCCACATGGGTGGTTCCCTCTTCCTTCAAACATGCCGCAATTCGTCCTATCCTTTAAAAAACACACCTTAACCCCTCTAAACCATTTAGCTATCGCTCTATCTCACAGCTTCCATTTCTCACTAAGATCCTCGAGAGAGTGGTTTTCTCTAGCCTTAATGACCATATTTCTAACTGCAATATCGATGAAATGTACCAATCGGAGTTCAAAGCGAAGCACTCTGCTGAAACCACTCCTCTTAATGTTTCAGACGGTTTACGTAGAGCAGCCGATATGTGTTGTACGTCTATTCTAGTCCTCCTAGACCTCTCCTCTACTTTCGACACCATCGACAACACTGCTCTCCTTGATCGTCTTCACACTTTCCTTGGTCTCTCGGGCACTGCACTTAATTGGTTCCGCTCATACCTCTCCTCATAATCTCTCCTCCGAGCCCGCCCCCATTCATTTTACGGGGGCCTTAGGGCTTAATCCTTGGTCCCCTCCTCTTTCGCATATACTTACTTCCTCTTGGCTCCCTTCTTCGTGATTCGGGCATGTTCTTCCACTTCTATGCTGATGACACTCATATATACCTTTCTTCATCCCCTGTTTCCTTCTATCAATCAATTACCAAGCTCCTTTCAACCTACACCTCTATAAACGAATGGCTGTCTGCCAATTTTCTCAAACTTAACCACGATAAAACTGAAGTTCTCCTTGTTGGTACCGCTTCGATGGTAGAGAAATCTAAAGCTGTCTTCCCCTTCATTAACTTTGGGGAAACCAATGTCGCCTTCTCTGATACCGTCAGTAATCTTGGTGTTATTTTCAACGAGCAACTCTCGTTTAAACCGCACATCATCGTATCTGTAAGTCTTCCCTCGGTTTCCACCGCAACTTCTTACGTGTTCGATCCCATTTTGATCGACGAAGCCTTGAAACTGCTATTCATGCCTTCGTCACCTCACGCTTAGACTACTGCAATTCTCTTCTAGTGAATCTTCCTTCTTCGTCACTTCGCCCCCTACAACTAGTTCCAAACTATGCTGCTCGGCTTCTCCTTCGCCGCTCCCGGCTCTGTCATTCGATTACTCTGTTACAGGAGCTACACAGGTTACTTATTCACTTCAGTACACACGATAAAATTCTTCTCATCACCTACAAGGCCTTAAACAACGAGGCTCCACCATATCTCTCGTCTGCCCTCTCCCGTCGTCAAACTCCTCGGACACTCCGGTCTAACCTCGCTCTCCTCCTGAAAACTCCTCCTTCTGCCATTTCTTCGATGGGTGACCGTTCTTCTCAGTTTTTGCTCCTAGACTCTGGAATGCTCTTCCTGCCAAAGTCCGATCCCCTCCCTCCCTTGCAACTTTTAAACGTAAACTTTCTCTATACTCGCTACACAACCTGCGCTCTGGGAGGGCTAACAGCCGTAAAAGGCGCATTCTAAATATATATATATATATATATATATATATATATATATATATATATATATATATATATATATATATATATATATCATCACTAACCATGTAGAAATTACTCATTTGGAAACCCTTTTACCTCTTTTCATCATCATCATCACTAACTCTATTATTTAAAAAGGGATTTTTTTTAGTATTTGAATAATAATTTTATCTAGTTTGGTTATGACTTATGTTTTTTTTAGGAAAATAATTTCTAATAATTCTTTTATAATATCAAAAAACAAATTGGTGAAATTCAGAAATAAATATAAGTATCAAAATTTGGTGAATTATTTAAAACCCAAAGAATTACAAATGGTGAAGTTCAGAAAGTTTATTTTTATATATCTTCTTCTATAACTATATTTTAGCAACGTGATATTTAAATAATAATTTTATCTAGTTTGGTTATGACTTATGTTTTTTTTAGCAAAGTTATTTCTAATAATTCTTTTATAATATCAAAAAACAAAATGGTGAAATTCAGAAATAAATATAAGTATCGAAATTTTGTGAATTTTTTAAAACCCAAAGAATTACAAATGGTGAAGTTCAGAAAGTATATTTTTATATATCTTCTTCTATAACTATATTTTAGCAACGTGGTATTTTGAAAGGGGGGAAATTTAGTTTAGAGCTCCTTTTTAAAATTATTATAATTGGCGAAGTTCAGGAAATTTATAAAAATTTAACCATGGCTGCTTTTTTGAAGATTTTAAATTTTAATCATATTAGCGAAGCGCACGTGAGTCAAAATTATGATAAATAACACCCACAAGGAAAATGAAAAATGATTCCGAGCGCTTTCTTCTTTATTCTAAAAGACCTCTTCATGGAATAACGTAGGTCAGGAAAGACAACGTCTTAAATAGTAAGGAGTGGGGGGTTAATATGGCTACCTGCATCAAAACCCTAACTATGGGCTACAAATTCTTTAAACACTTTAATTTGTGATTTAATATAATTAGATATGATATGGTCTAGGCTAAACAATCCAGGGCTAATATTAAAATTTGGGAAAGTATTAATATAGGTACACTTCAAAATATTTCTTGAAATGTAGTTTGTACATTTAATTGCAGGTTTAGCACTATTTACCTGTCTGTCCATAATAGCCTTTTTCATAATTATTGCAACCAATAGAATATATTGCAACCAAGAGAATATATTCTATTGGTTGCAATAATTATGAAAAATGCTATTATGGACAGACAGATAAAGAATTGAATGTTAGAGTTAAACAGCACCAAACTAATGTTCGTAATTTTTGCGAACAATCCGCATTATTTTTACATATCTATAGTAAGGATCATACTATTAATTGGAATAGTGCTAAACCTGTAATTAAATGTACAAACTACATTTCAAGAAATATTTTGAAGTGTACCTATATTAATACTTTCCCAAATTTTAATATTAGCCCTGGATTGTTTAGCCTAGACCATATCATATCTAATTATATTAAATCACAAATTAAAGTGTTTAAAGAATTTGTAGCCCCTAGTTAGGGTTTTGATGCAGATAGCCGTATTAACCCCCCACTCCTTACTATTTAAGACATTGTCTGTCCTGACCTACGTTATTCCATGAAGAGGTCTTTTAGAATAAAGAAGAAAGCGCTCGGAATTGTTTTTCCATTTTCCTTGTGGGTGTTATTTATTATATATATATATATATATATATATATATATATATATATATATATATATATATATATATATATATATATCGGCCGTACCTTATTAGACCATGTGGGACGATTTCTTTGGTTGGGAGAAAGCTATTCGACACGATAGTAATCTATGAGCGCTTTGCATTTACTTCGCGCCCAATTTTCACTTATTTTTCGCGCCCTTTTTCGTTTGGATGTTGGAACGAGGTTTTTTTTCTTATTTTTAATTTTCCCGCCCGACTTTCTAGTCGATTGTTTGGTTGTTTTGGTGTTTGTAGCGACGCAGTCCTATGCGTTGCCAGAATCTTTGGGAGACAAATTTCAACGTTATGATGCTCAAATTGACTTTGTGAGTCGTGGCAATTTATGTGGATGAGAAAAAGTCACGAGATGAGTCAAAGACGACTAGTGCTGAAAATTACTCTACGGGGCAAGAAGAGATAACCGAATGAACGAATCCAGACCAGTAAAGCGATAATCAAAGAAAGCATTGGTTAATGTTTGGTTTATGCCTACCATCGAATTTATGGATAATATATATATATATATATATATATATATATATATATATATATATATATATATATATATATATATAATATATATATATATATATATATATATATATATATATATATATATATATATATATATATATTCATGAAAAAAGTTCACAAAGTGTACATTAGTCAAAGTTATGCAGATACACCCACAAAGAAAAAGTGAAAAACGATTCCGAGCGCTTTCGTCTTTATTCTTAAAGACCTTTTCAAGGAATAAAAGGAAAAGATTAATAAGACAAAAAGGATAACGACACAACTAAACTGGAAAAAAATCATTTAAACATTGACGGAAGGAAATCAAAAGAAGAAAATAATCAGGAGACCAAAAAGTTTTAGAAATAGAGAACATAAATTAGGACCGTAAAATCTTTCCTAGCAGTAGGCTCCACCTGCGACGTGAGGAAGACCCAATAATAACAACGAAATAAGCCGAACAAGCAAAAAAGGCATCAAAAAGGCATGAACGCCTGAAATCAAAGAACAAACACAGTTAACTATACAAAACAAAGGAATTTAGAACAACTCAATCTAAACATAAATAGTAAATAAATACAGTATAAAAACCGAATTTGAATTAGAAGAACGTTACCGTGGCGTACCCCAAGCAAAATTACTAATATAGGAAATAAAAAGGAAAACGAATAAAAACTTAGAAGCAACTAGTACAACAACACAAACCCAAATGCAATTAGAAGAGCAGAAGATAGAAGAACATCGAAAGAAAGAGATCAGCCAGTAAGTAACCTGACCATTATTAAACTACACACACACACATTTCACACTCACCCCCCCTTCAAAAAAAAACCTCTCATGCTATATACTCCTATCATCCCCGCACTTTTCTCACCTTATATATAATTCCATTTCTGTTCATTCCCTGAAGATGACCTAACACGGTCGAAAGACGTCTAGGAATAAATAATGTCATTCGCGGATGTTTTAAATTAATAACGCTGCCACAGCTGTGGACTTCAATAGTATAGTTTATATATATATATATATATATATATATATATATATATATATATATATATATATATATATATATATATGTATATATATATATATATATATATATATATATATATATATATATATATATATATATATATATATATATATATATAAACACTTGTTTTTAATGTAAGCAATTTTTTTTTTCTTAGGGAAATTAAAAAAAAGGTGCTTTTGTTTTTTTTCTTTAGGCTATTGCAATTGCATCATATTGTATTATATATCATTTTTAAGTTAATTTAAAATTCATGACTTCACCCCCCTATAATTCCCCCCCTAAAATTTTAAAAAACTCGTAATATTCCTAATTCGAAAGCCTAACATTAGATCTGAATTCAAAAGACGATTGCTAAATGTCGTTAGGCCTCAGTTTTTCTACTACGTTCCTTGACATCAGTCAGATAAGCCTCACCCCCGAATGTTATTTAAATCAATCATATTTTCTTTAAAATTGATTAATATGAAATGTCAATATCATATTTTAAGTCAGAAAAAAAATCATTTCAAAATGATATATAATACAATATGATATGTTTCAAAATTCACAATGTTTCTCTCAAGATCGCGGCCAATCTATTTTTCGCCATAACATAATCATAAATTTGACCACATTATGTAGTGAATGTGAGTTGATGCCCACCCGCGAATTTTGTGGGCGCTTTGTTACAAATATTTACGTATTTTTTAAAAAATATATTTTTATAACAAAGCGCTTACAAAATTCGCGGGTGGGCATAAACCCAACATTAGCCAAAGCATCTGAGGCCGTAACATTTTGAGAAGTTCCAGAAGAAAGTGAGACTATGAAGAAGCGATATAGCCCAAGTATTTGAATCAGTAACAAAGCGGGCAACTCTCCCTCGCCCACTTGCAGGGCACCTCAACGAAATATTCTTCGCCTAGAATAATTCCTTTTCTGATTCAGACTCAAATTCAGCCGCCCAAAATAAGCACCAACCATGCATGGTTGGTTGGTCGGTTGGGCGGGCGGGCGGAATGCTGTTGATTCAAGCCTTCCGGTAGGATTGCTCCCCCAGTCCCTCCTCGCCCTAAGAAGCCACCTGTACACAAAGACGTAGAAACCACCGCCCAAACCCACTTTCCTCAACTACCCATTTTCTATATTTATTTATACTCAAATTACTTCATGTAGGTCTTTCTTTCACGTTTAATTGTCTTTGTTTTCATTTTCCTTTGTTTTTTTTTATAAACCTTTATGTATTTCCTTTTTTGAAATTCCTAATTTCTTCTTTGTTTCAACTTATTAATTTTCTTTTCTCTTCGTTACTTTGTTTTCTCAATAGTCTTTTTCTTAAAATTGTTTCTTCTGTTTCAACTAATCTCTTTCCTCATATGATGATAAATTATTATCATTATTGTTATTATTATTATGCGCTTTCTTACATTTCATTTGCAGCTTACGAAATATTTTTCCACTTTTTAAATTCATTTCATTGCAGATAATTGTTGATAAGAATTGACAGCCAGCTTTTGATTACGGTTTCATCATTCATATATATTTGTGTACATTTACGATTCATTATTCTACAAATAACAGCTTCGTGCTGATAAGGAGCCTCCCTTAGCCATGTCGTGCCCTGGTGGCCTTTTCAGCTTTGGCCTGAACAGCAAAGAGCGATCGTTGACATAGGTTCGAACCCTACCCACTTTTCGCTTTCTTTAGCGTGTAAAAGAGTTTATATTATTTTAACCATTTTGCTATCTCTCTCCCGTCCTGCTTTCTTAATCCTTATTTGATTCTTGTTTGTTTGTTTTTTTTTCATATGGGTTATTAAGCATCTACCGTATTATGGGTGTATTTTGGTTTCTCGTTCAATACGAAGCATCTGTATCTACTAAACGCTCTTTGATTCGACAAATAGGGAATTAAGTTCATTGTTCTGCTTATAAACTGGCCTGAAGCATTCATATTTGGAGTGTGAACTGCACCAAATTGGTTAGAGCAGTGGTACTTGTAGGAAAAGCGAAGAGCGCTGGAACGCATTTTTCACTTTTTTTAACGGGTAAAAAGTGTCTAAATTATTTTAGCCGTTTTCTATCTCCTACTTCCTTCTTTTTAAATCTCTTTGAACCTTGTTTGATCTCATACAAAGACGAAAGCCCATATAAATGTGTCTATCCATATTCTTATGGGTTATATATATATATATATATATATATATATATATATATATATATATATATATATATATATATATATATATATATATACAAATATATATATATATATATATATATATATATATATATATATATATATATATATATATATATATATATATATATATATATATATATATAAGGAATTCAAAGGTCATCGAGAGTGGAGGTAAACACGCGGCGAATATACAATGTCTAAATCTTTCATGAACGCAAAAGAATGATGAAATGAATCCAGCAAACCACAAGAAACAGAAAAACAGGATAATTTATCTTCGGAAATGTTATTTCCTAATTCGCAAAAATTTCATACAGGAAAGGGATTCGAACCGTGCACACTGAGGCAGAGAGCAACCGCTTTGATATCAATTAACCACCGCTGCATATTTACCTCAACTCTCTTTTGTCTATTGAATTCCCTATTAATTTCTCTTTCTTTCATAGTCCCGATCGACCTTGTTAAGCGTACCTTAAAAGCTTGTTTATTCGGAAGATTTTTTGTCTTCCGCGTAGCCGAGTGGTCTAAGGGACGGTTTAGTTGAGATCAAAGCGGTTGCTCGCTGCCTCAGTCTGTACGGTTCGAATCCCATCCCTGTACGGAATTTTTGAGAATTAGGAAATAACATTTCCGAAGATAAATTATCCTGTTTTTCTGTTTTTTGCGGTTTGCTGGATTTATTTCATCATTCTTTCGCGTTCATTACAGATTTATACATTTACTGACGTAGCTTCAGTTCTGTTCTGAAGAAGCTGAAAGGCGAAACCTCAATAAAGAACTTCGAAGTGCTTCCGGATTTTTAATTCCGCCACCTAACTACACTAATATATATATATATATATATGGTGAGTGGATTGATTTATGTAAGCTTCAGACGAAGTAACAACAGGATAACCAGGACAGAAACGAAGTCGTTCCGGTCATTTATTGAAAACATTTCAGAATTATAACAAATCCCGACATTATTGCTAAAAAATGAACAAATCCCACAGATTAAAATATAATGCATGCGAAAAGAATCGTGTAACATGAAGATTAAATTTGAAACGAATTAAATGATACGGATGATCCGAGAGGAATACCAACGAAGGAAGAGATATTAATTAGGAAAAAAAAATCACATTGAACTTTTTTTACATAGGACCGTAAAATTACCACAAGACAGACGCAAGTTTGAATCGTTTTAAATGAGGAATATTAAATAACAAGTTTTCGACATCAACGCTGGCCATGAAGTATTTCTTGGCATCAGCAATGTTTGTAATCTCTTTCACAAACAAATGCTAATTAGTAATAGTAACCTCATTGGAGATTAAAGGCTATAAAAATGGGATTAGATATTTGCCTAGTGGAAAGGAAAGACTCTTATATGTCATTGTTGGATTCTCCACATGACAGTTTAAGAAACATTCGTTCTTAGTTAGGATTTTATAAGAAAAGATAAAATTTTTTACGCAGTCCTCACGAATCGGCTCACCCTTCGAACGATTTACTCTGAGTTTGTTAGGAAGCCAACACAGAGTTATGCAGGAGACGGTGTTCGATAAATGACTGGACTTAGGAAATCTTGGAATTCCTTACGGTATGATGACCTCCTAAGGAATAAGCGAGGGGCTGAGAGTGACCACTGGGACGCGGTCATAATGTTAATTATAGTAATGGTGATGGTGGTAATTATTCATGTTTTTGAGCTCATGACTTTTATATTTTGTTGTAAGTTAGATTTAGGTGAAAAGTGGTCAGATCTCTGGTTATTATCCATCAAACAGAGGAAGTGATTTTTTTTGTGGGCCGTTCTTAGTTATCTGAGAGGCGTGGGTTGGCCGATAGTTAGAGGATGTAATAACTTACTTCCTCACGTAAGGTTTGTGTGTGTGTGTAAATTACTGCTTTGCTGCTTAGCTTGCAAATGTTGGTTAGAAAGGAAATGACTGTACGATGTCTAATGTAACTATGTCAATCTGATCAGGTTCCGTATTTTTTTTTAATAAAGATGAAGAAGGAAAGATGTTTGCTGTTGTTGGATTTCAAGGAAATTTGTAAATTTGCTCTGAAAGCTTCTGGCCAAGAATTTAAATTGAGCCGTGAATACACGTCACATGGTTTAGGAAGTTTATGCCTTTAAGTGTATCACTGTCATTGTCACCCTGTATCACAGACGTGCTACCATACACCCAACCTTCTCATATGAGGGGAAGAAGGAGAAAAGGAATGTCATGCGTATGTTGGAAGGATTGATGTAATGATTAGCAAACAGGATTAGTAGCCCATAAGGATGCATCAATGTTAAAATCTAAACCCTTTAAGATTTCTACTCAAAGTAGTATAACATGCAATAATATGATAATGAAGTAATATTCAACGTTATTTAACAGTAATTATAACGCATCATAGATTGATTATAATGTCGAATGGATTTTGTCACTAACTATAATTTAAGAAGGGGATTTTTTAGTATTTCAATAATAATTTCATCTTAGTTTGGTTATAACTTATGTTTTTTTTATCAAAGTTATTTCTAATTATACTTTAATAATTTCAAAAAACAAAATGATGGAGGAGTTCAGAAATAAATATAGGTATCGAAATTTTGTGAATTTTTTAAAACCAAAGAATTACAAATGGTAAAGTTCAGGAAATTTATTTTTATATATCTTCTTCTATAACTATATTTTAGCAACGTGATATTTTGAAAGGGAGAAAATTTAGTTTAGAGTTCCTTTTAAAAATTACCAGCCAATGGCTTCGCCACTCTCCCCAACGGGGTGAGCTTGCGCTTCGCTACGAAGATTAAAATTTAAAATCTACAAAAAGCAGCCATGGTTAAATTTTCATAGATTTCTGAACTTTATCAATTGTAATTCATTTTCTTTTAAAACATTATAAAACATTGGATAATCATATATTTTTTTCTCTCAACTAAACTATTTTGTTTTTTCAAACTAAAGAAATTCATAGAAATTACCTTGATAAAAATTTAAAATATACTTACATAAGTCATTACCAAACTAAGATAAAGTTATTATTTAAATAATCAAAAACATTTCCTTCTCAAATTATAGAGTTAGTCAAGTGATGATGTTATAATTAGCGAAGTTCAGAAAATATATAAAAATTTAACCATGGCTGCGTTTTTTTTTTTTATTTTAATCTTAATAGTTAAGCGTACTTCGCCATTGCCTAGTTATATTATTAAAAATAAACTCCGAAATCATTGAAGACATTCGATGCAAAAAGAAAAAGGAACATAACAAAGGGGTAATTTTTTAGACTCCCCCAAACTAAGGCAAACTTGTTTTGCAGTCACTTATTTTGGGTTCCTTACAAAGAAGAAACACTTTAAATGACGATGGCATCATTCCAAAATTGATTTGCATCTCGGGTTAACAGGGGTATAAATATGCTCATAGGTCGAGAACTATAATAATTGATTAAACATCCCGATTTCAATTGTATCGCTTTCTCCGATATTATCTGGACAGGTGCTCAAATATGGTCGATGTAATTGTCGAAAAGTCTTCATTATGGACTCCATCGTAATTTCCTTCAAGAAGAGCCTTTATGCACTTAGAGAAGCTACTAAAAATTGTCAAGAGCTATTTCAACTCTTTATTACTAGTCCAAGATATCCTTGTTTACGGTGTAAAAACGTGAATCAGATGGCGAGAACTGTGTGCATGGTTTTGTATTTCTTTGTATTTTAGAATATTATAAAATCAAACAACACTCATTCGTTCATTTCCTTTTTTTTATATTCCTTCATACAAAATTTTCTGATAATTATTTTATTGTAGGAGTTTGTTCCGAATGAACAAAATTATGTAATAATCAAATATAACTTTCGAAAATTAGAATTAGAGCAAGGTTGTATGAAAGTCTTAGGAGAGATCTCAAATGATGGAGAAATTAGAAAAAAATGGGACAACCTGATGAAATTGGTTGAAAGTAGAAATGTTTGCTTGCACTGATACTAGCTTATGATTGGTTACTTGAGAATTAACTAAGGAGCCATAGTTGATAATTGATTATATGGGTACTAGATTCCCATCCTTAATTGTGCATGATGTGAGTAGTTGATGTAGTTCCAAATGCGTGTTCCTGGTGATGAGTGCACGGAAAAAAGCATGACTTATATTCTCTTTGTCGGAAATGTGCATTGCGCCGTTTGTATATTGACTGATAAACTTACGGGCGCTAGCTTTCCTGGAAGAGTACCTGGTAGAGTGAGAAAGTAACGCTTCTGGGCTTGCTTGTTGCTTGGCACTCCATTTTCAAATAAATAAATTAAGTTGGAACAAGTGTTTGATGGCAATTGAAAATCAGAATACTTTCTTTCTGAATGTGTAGTAGTGAAATTCTGGGCTTTTGAAGGCTTGACTAAAATTGTCCAATTTCTCTCATACATCGGTAGAGAATTATTGTAGGACTGCTCCTGGCCTCGCTCCTGCATCAATATTCGATGCATCCGTGATAAAACGTAGAAGACAACCCCTATTTTAATGGAGTAAAAGTGTAGCTTCTACTACATCCGTTTTGATTGAATTAAAGGCAAATTCTGGTTCGTCACTCCATTAAAGGAGAATTTGGACCACGTTTATTTGTACTTTTCAGAAGTTTAGGAGCGGGAATGAGAGTACTAAGGGGTTTTGTGAAATCTTCTGATAAAGATCTCTAAACTAACGACGGTCTGCAATTCTTGCATTATGCTGGGGCGTGAATATCCCTTAAATGCGGCGATTTTAGCCTCATCAGAGGGAAATCGCGTTAGAACAGATTCCCATAATAGAGTTTTGTTTGAAGAAAACAGATCTCAACAAAAAGTTTAATTTTGATAAACCTAAACTATGTATATCAATTTCCAGTTGAATATTATGGAATTGTTGATCATTTTTCTATTTTAGTCACCCTTGAATATGTATTTTCATGTTTTTTTTCAGGGCTGACCACATTTTCTCCTATAGAACATGGTTCTAACTTGTTCATAAAATATATAAGATGGCTAAATATTCAAAGAAAAAAGAAAGTCTCATTCCACTTAATTGTAATCGGCATACACTTTGTTGTATTCAGCCAAGTAGGGGGTGTTTCAGGTAAATCAATAAAATTGTATATGAAAAACGAAAAAAAGTTGTCTACCAAACGAAGCAATAAGGCTTATCAGAATTTACTCATAAATAGAACGATATATATAGTTGCCAAATCATTCCAAGTGGCCAACATCTGCCTTCACGACCTTCTCTAGGTGGGACGTGAAATGGTTGCATCCCCTAGTTAGGGAGTCCTTGTCAATGAATGACATTACCTCCACAATGGCGGCATTCAGTTACCTTAAACTGTTGTGAGTAGTCTTAGTGATATTATAGAAGGTGCTCGATGTTATTGCGACTCTTGAAGTCTCTAGTTTATAGGGGTGTCCTCCTTGTTTATAGGGGTTATAGACGTCGCTTATTCGTAGATTAATAGTAGTCATCAGTTTGGTGAAGTAAAAGGGGTGACCAGTTTTAAGGGCGTAGGTAGTAAGCCTAATTTTGTTCTTCCAGTCGAGTTTGCTCTGACTGCCAAAGTTTCTCGCGGAGAATCTCTTTCTAGGCTGGGTTCCAGAAGGTACCTTGGTTATCACGGGGCTAAAGGAAAAGACTCGAAAGGATAAGTAGGCCTTATTCTTGGGTTAGGTCTACTTTAATTGGAGCTAGCGAAATAGTTCGGGTCCTACGTGGCTGTGTGTAAATCATTCCAATAATGTTAGATAGCTGGGGCTAAGGCGGTAGAACATATGGACGAGGAGTGGACTCTTAACGCTAATAATAACAAATAGCAAATAAGTTATATTGACAAATGACTTAACTGATTCTGTCTGTCCCTCATAATGTTTCAGTTCGTTTATTTATAGGCCCTCTACTTTAGGGGGCATGAATTCTTTTCCTGCCAATCTATGCGCGGGATGGAGCTAATAATATCGGTAGTATGTTTGTTTGTTCCTTTGTTGACTGTTGGGCGAAGTAAAAAGAGGTGTGTGCGTTTTTAATGTAGCTATACACATTTTTCCCCAACCGGACTAACAAACCCTATCAGTAGGACCGTTACTTTTGTAGTTTCACAGATTCACGACATATTAACCGGTCAAAGCACATACCACCCTATTTCTGCTCGGGTCCCCCTGTTATCTAGCATTGAGATCTTTTCGTCTCGCAGCTGTTTCTTTGCGTGTGCATGTTTGTGTGACCCGGTAGGAACTCCAACTATTCTCTTGCTTATCTCCTACTTATGTTTCCTTAATAAATATATAGTTGTGATATAAGTATTTCTCTCTATTTTACATTGATTCAGTACCTATTACATGGCATATTATTTCAGCAATTAATGCGTGTGCCTAATTTCAGGATTTCATAGGTCCAACAGGGTGCACATTTGTGAGGTTCCTCGTTGAGTCTACTCAGTCTTGCAATTTAGGGGCAACAATATCCTTATGAACAACGCCCCAAACGAAATAATATAGAGGGTTGCAATCAGGAGAGCTGGGCGACTACAAGTCCGTCCACCAGTGGTGCGGGGCGTTGGTGAACAATCACGCGTCTTTCTTGCATTGTTTGCGGAAGCAATGTCCTGCTGAAAAACTTAAGGCCTTCCCACAACTAGTTTGTCCATCCAAGAATTGACTACAGTCTCCAGCACCTTAATATAAACGTATACATTGACCTTGAGCCCCTGGGGAAAGATGTGAGGAGGCATAACGTATCCCTTACGACTGACCACGTCAAGAACCATCAAATAGGCAGGAAATTTGTTGTGCATGGCCATAAACACTTTGTCCTTATTGTCAGCCATGCCATACTGTCTTATCACTCATCAAACCAAGTTCCTAAGGGTAATTAGACTAATTCACAATCTCCTTCACGCTTCTCCCGGCGCGAAGAGCCACGAGTATGACATACTATTTTTCGACTTAGCCTGGCATCCTCAGAAGAAACAGCATATTCTGTTACTTGCTTGAAAGCTAAACTCTTACTGAGCGTATCCAAGGTCAACCTACCTGATTTACTTTAAACGTACTATATAATAAAATGCATAGAAGTAAGTACTTTTGAAAGGCTTAAGTAAGAAATGCAGCTCTTTGTTCAACATTAGCAGTTTGTAAACACCAACTTCACTGTAGAGATGGTAAGTTTTCTGCACTTACCTAAATTAACTTATTTCTAGTCTGAGTAACCTTGGGAGCAAAATAAGTACATGCGAAGCAAATATTCTGCATTTTCTCGTAATACTTACCTGTGTAATACTTTAATACCGGTTTCTTTGTACGGGATACTTACCTATTTTATTATTGTTTCATTTCAGTCGTTATGAAAAAGGCTCAAACCAGAACAAAGAGATTATTATATTCTGATCTATATAATTTTGTTGGTTCTGGGCGGAAGCTGTTGTTGTTAAATTGCCCACTATGGAGGATATCCTGAGGTATAACATCTTATTTAGGGAGAAGAGTGAAGATGAGAGGTGGCCCTTTCAAGTGGATAAGATGGTTAAGAACATCTACCCTCGTCTGATTTATCAGTGGAGCAAAGCTAATGTTCTTTTTAAGCGCCTCATTCTATCATTAAACAGGTTGACAAAAGGTCCAAGCTCAAAGAAATCTAGAATCAATTTATGTTTTTTTTCCTTGGGATAGACAAACTTGAGCCAAAAGACAGTTTCATTGTAAATTTAAACAAGTTATTTAATATTTTGACTTGAAAGTGTCAGGTTACCAGTTGTGAGGGAGAGGGGAGATTGTGAGGGCTCTGTGATCAAATATTACATTAACTGTTCTTGCAGCAGGTAGAAAAAGATTCGTTTGAAAGATTTAGCCTAAGTCAAAGAACAGAAAGAGAACGTTGGAAGTAAAGGAACCCACTAAACGTGGGGTCCTAATCTGCGAAAGTACATGGGATAGGTGTGGACATTGTGAATGCAGTGGGTGAAAAATAGTAGAGAGAAGGATAAGGAGCAAGGATAAAATACTGTAACACTAAGTAACAATAGAGAAGTCAACCAAGGAGGATGTTAAGAGGTTTGTTGCCTGATGATGATGAGGATCTGGAAATGGAAGGAAGTGGAGTGAATATGAGTTTGTCCCTAAACTTTAGTTATTTCAAGGAGATGGCCCTGAGCTCTCAGCTTCGATTAAGGTTGAGGAAACCTATGATGGGATTCCAAACAATGCCCTTTCTTGAGTTGAAGCTGACTGCAGCAATAACAACAGCAGCTCTGATTGATGCAGGAATCATCACAGATGACAAGACAAGCAAAGTGTGTTTGATAGGGCTAATGCCAGGAAAGTTTATTAGAAGTTGATGGTAGAGCTGGTACAAGAGTTTGAGGATGAACGTAGGGGAGGGAAGAGAGATATACTGCATCTTCTTCTTGTGGCGTCCTGAAGGGAATTTTGCCTTGCATGATGTGTCGGCTCCATCATGTTGACCAGTTTTTTTCCGACATATAATATTCAGTTAATGAAAGTTTTGCTATTGAATAATTTTGTACAAATTGTTGTTGTTGTTGTACAAATTGTTATTTTTGTTGAAGATCTTGTTGCTAATATTATTTTTTTAATATCGATTTTAATTTTATCAGGAGATATTGAGCTCAACCCTGGACCTGGTCATCCTCGTCAGATAAAATGTCGTCTACTCTATATTAATATTAGGGGCCTACATGCCAATATTAAAGACTTGACTGCTTCATCCAAGTCTCATGACATTTTACTCTGTTCAGAGACCCTGGTTTCAAATATGAGGCATGTCTCTGAACTACTTATACCAGGCTTCAAAAAACCAATTTTACTTGGGCGTGATGCCATTCCTAGGGCTAGAGGAATGGCAGTTTACATTAGGAATGGTTACTCTGCTTCAAAGACCTCCTATGCTTGTTCCTGCCATGAGATGCAAGTTATGAAAGTATGTGGTAAGCAAAATAATTTTTATCTTTTTTCTGTCTATCGCAATCCAGACTTGGATGATACTATTTTTGATTGTCTGCTCCTTGCCATGGCCAAGGTACAGGAAAATGACCGGAAAGCCTGCTTTGTATTTATGGGGGACCTCAATGCTCATCATAGGCAATGGCTGTCTTCTGTCTCCCCTACTGACTTTCATGGTATCAGGGCTTATGATTTTGCGTGTGAGTCGGGTTGTGAGCAAGTCATTAGGGAGCCTACCCATTCATCTGGGAACTGCCTTGACTTGGTTTTCACTGATTCCCCTGGAGTCGTTACAAGTGCTGTTGATCCTCCTGTGGGAACTTCTGACCACTGTGCAATTTCTATAACTATCTGTATTGAGCAATCTATTCCTAATATAGCTCATACAAGCAAAGTATTCATCAAATCTCAAGTAGACTGGTGCAATATATTAAATGATATCTCCCGGATCAACTGGCCACTAATATATAAGGAGGTTGAAGCAGTTCGTATTTTGAATGATAAAATTGTTTCAATTATTGATAGACATGTTCCATTCCGTATGATCAGATATCGCACTAAGGACAAAGCCTGGTTTAATGATGACTGTAAGAAGGCTCATATGCAGAAACAAGAAGCCTACAACCTGTGGAAGGGGAGTAGATCTGCCTTTCTATGGGATAATTATGTGCACTACAGATCAGCAGCTCAGAGGGTATATAATAATGCTGAAGTTGAATTCAATACTACCACAAAGGGAACTCTTCAGCGCACAGCAAATTCCCACAAATTCTGGACCACTCTCAAGTCTGCTCTTTTTGGGAATGATTCATCTATGCCACCCCTTCTTAAACCTGATGGTTCCATTACCCATAGTCCTGAAGAAAAGGCAACACTGTTGGCTGATGTTTTTGATAATAAACAAAGTAATGAGAATCTAACTCTACCTGACACTTGTTTCCCTGAACCAAGGTTAAACAAGATTGCTTTCCGTTCAAGTGAAGTAAAACAGTTACTTCTTGATCTGGATGCTTATGGTGGTACTGACCCAAATGGTATATTCCCTTTATTCTTTAAGAAAACTGCAGAGTATTTGGCTCCCAAGCTTTCCGTTATTCTTCGGAAGCTGGCGAGGAGTGGTAGTTTTTGCGAATGTTGGAGAATTGGTAACATCACTCCACTATGTAAAAGTGCAAGTGGTAGTTTTAACCCTACTGAATATAGGCCCATTTCTATAACTCCTGTTCTATCTAAGATTTTTGAACGTTTACTAGCTAAACGTTTAAGTACATTTGCCGTGCTTAATCGTCTGTTTCCCTTTTTACAGTTTGGATTTCGTAAGGGTCTGAGCACTTGTGATGCACTTCTCACAGTCTCCACCATTGTCCAAAAATCATTAGACTCTGGTCAAGAAGTTCGCTTAGTTGGCCTGGATTTCAGTGCCGCATTTGACCGTGTCAATCATAAGGCCCTGATATTTAAGTTGAAGCAGTTGGGAGTAGGTGGTGTATTTTTAAATATTATTGAACAATTTTTAACAAATCGACATCAAAAGGTTTATGTTGACAATAATTTTAGTGATGAGAGAGAGGTGCTATCTGGTGTACCACAAGGCAGTGTTCTTGGTCCTCTACTGTTTATATTATATACCCATGATATGTGGTTTGGACTGGAAAATAGACTTATAGCCTATGCTGATGATGCTACTCTAATAGCCCCAGTCCCATCTCCTGAGTTGAGAGCATCGGTTGCAGAGTCTTTAAATAGAGATCTGGCTAAGATAAATGTTTGGTGCACTTCATGGGGCATGAAGTTAAATGCAAAGAAAACCCAGAGTATGATTGTTAGCAGATCCAGAACACTAGATCCTCCCCATCCAGATCTTTTAATAAATAACATTCCCATCTCCATATGTGATTCTTTTAAGTTGCTTGGAGTTATGCTTGACTCTAGGTTTACTTTTGAGAATCACATTCGATCTATTTCCTCCTCTATTGCTCAAAAAATTGGCATTTTGAGGAAATCTTACAAAGTATTTGGAGAGCAGACTGTTCTTAAAAATTGTTTTAATGCTTTTATTCTTCCGTGTTTTGAATATTGCGCCCCTGTTTGGAGTTCGGCAGCCAACTCTTATCTTAATTTATTAGATAAAAATTTGAGAGCAATAAAATTTTTAATTCCTGACCTCAAAGTTGATCTGTGGCACAGGCGAGCAATAAGCTCCTTATGCATCTTATATAAAATTTTTAACAATGCAGATCATCCACTGCATCACGATCTGCCCAATTTATATGCCCCTCAACGAGTTACCAGAGGTGTACTAAATGCCAATAGTAGGGCCTTTACGCCTATGAGATTCAACACAACACAGTTTTCAAGAAGTTTCATTCCTAACACAACTAAACTGTGGAATGAACTTCCTAGTGTTGTTGTTGAGTCCTTGGAACTTCAGAAATTTAAAGTGGGTGCTAATACATTTTTAATTAACAGAAACTTATAACTTTAATATTTTATTCATTATCCACACATATATAATATTATAATATTTTTAACATTATAGCATTTAATTTTTTTTTTTTTTTTTTTTTTTTTTTTGATTTTCTATTTGTTTATTATGTTTTTCTTAATCTTTGTTTCGTTTTTTCCATACCAGGTTTCTTTCCCCGCTGGGGCCCTTGGGCTTATAGCTATTTGCTCTTCCAGTTGGGGTTGTGGCTTGGAACTTTAATAATAATAATAATAATAGAAACACTGCAAAGATAAAGGAAGAACATTATAGTGTTGATTGTGAGCCTGGGATATACTACTATCTGTACAACTTTGTCTCAGAGAAATTAAATATAAAGAGTCATATGTTGAGAAGATTGCTAAGATTATGTTTGCCTGGCTGAAAACAAAAGGTTTTAATAAGACCTTGTTGTACATTGGAGGAGACTTTACAAATGTCAATACGAGGGATAAAGCTGGAGTAATGCGTAAGCTCAAGATGCACATGAAGAGTAATCTATTTTGATTTGTGTGCGACCTGCACACTGGTGAAATTTCCTTGTGCCATCTCATTGTTAAACTTATGGCCCTACTCTGGTAGAAAACAAATTATCCGGGCAAACTGGAAAGCTCCTTTATTCTGCTGCAGAATTTGATATCACCCCATACTTTATCCGGATATCTGTTAACTCTCCACTGATCAAGCTGTCTAGCAAGGTCATTCAAGATTTCTAAACTGATCAACACTATGACTAATAAATTGTCTGTATACTCGGGGATGGAATGCTTCCTGCAAGGCTTGTTCTTTTGGAGTTAGGGCCAGTAAACCACAGCCGCTGGCTCATTACAGCAAAAAAAAAAACTTTTCAGGTTTTTGGATGTCAAAGCATTGACTTAAAATGGAAGAATCTGAAGAATATGCTTTTCAATTTTGGTTCAACGTAAAAGTCTAGTATTCCTAGATCGAATGGCCAAGATAGATCCTTTTTTAGTCGCACTGCCTCAGGCTATGGATGAACCAGGTACTGATCAATAGATATGTAGCCAATTGTGAAAAGATCCGTATGGTATACCCACAGTGAAGCCATACACCAAACATTGTTGTGCTGTGAGGGTTAGAACGAAAGGATTGAGGGTGTGGAGGAATCCTAGAAACCAGGGAAGATGAGGACCCAGATTCTTAGCACTGCTCTCTAAGCACTCCGAGGTGAAATACTTCATCAACACTCTCATGGAAGTGCTCAACAGGCCTTGCCATGCACAAAGCATTAAAAGATTTGTTAAAACTGTCAATAATCCTTCTAGTAAAAATTTCTCACCTGGAAAGAAAAATGTAGAGAGTAAGGCTCACAATATCAGCATGAGGCTGATGTCCATCAAGGGATCAAATCAGGGTTTGTGCAACCCGCTAAAGTTAAAAATGTTAGGAGAATGATCTTTGTAATTGTGTCGGGATATAAATGCATTTTACTTGTTTTACACACACACACACACACATACACATATACATAATTTGGTTTTGTCAGTATACATGATTTACCTTATATTTTTGAAAGAATGATAGAAGTAGGTAAAAATGAAAAACAAAATAATAGATAATGATAACATAGTTTTATGATTTGAAATAATTTAATTTATTTCTTTTTAATTAAAGGATCGAGTTTAAACAGATCAAGGACAATATTCATGTTGTAAAAGCTACTAGAGAACATTCTACGATATTAATTTTTTATATAATCTTCAGAATAATAAATAAATTTAGAAGAATTCCAATTAATGAGATGATTATTATCTGAAATATGTAAAAACATAACCGTGGTCTCCTTTTACATAGTTGAGAAAATAATCCCATTAATTCAAATTCTGCCTAATTCAATTATCATTCCGAAGATTTTCTAAAAAGAAATATCGTAGATGGTTCTATAATTAGTAGCTGTTCCAGCATGAATATTTCCCCTGGTTGTTTAAAAACGTTCCTTTAATTAATAAAAAAGAGTACATGAAACTATTTCAAATCATAAACCTATGTTATCATAAACTATTAATAAGTTTGTTTCATTTTTTAGTCTAACTTCTATTTTCCTTCCCCCACCCTTTCGCTCTTTCTCATTCTCGCCTCTACCTTTTCCAGGCTTTGGAATTCTATTAATTCACTACTTATTTCTTTAATCCTAATCTCTTTGATGTAATTCGTTCCTTTTAGCTTTGACTTCTTTTTTCCCCACCCTCTCTAAATCTTGCTAATTCTCGTTTAATCATTTCCCTAAACATACATATTGTCTGTTTGTTTGGTTATGTATATTTCTGTGACCGTAGTACTTAAGTTTTGTTGTTTGAATTTTGCTCATGACTGTTCTCAAATCCCGTATATTCCATTTTTATCTACTATTGGTTCTTAGTGTGTGAAGGGCATCATTTTCTAACTCGATAAAAATGACAAAAACGAGAGGTAAGTAGAATATGACAATACTGGCTATAGATAAAAAAGAATTAATAAAACTTATTTTACAATAAGCTGAAATCAAATAGTTAAAAGAGAAATAAATGATTAACACTGAATAGTTAAATGTCACAAAGGAACGAGCGCACCTGGAACTAGATATGACGTATAATAAATATTAATAGGTGCAAAAGTCAATAATAAGTTATCATCATCATCATCATCATCATCATCATCACTAACTCTATAATTTAAGGAGAGGATTTTTTTGAGTATTTGAATAATAATTTCATCTTAGTTTGGTTATGACATGTTTTTTTTTATCAAAGTTCAGAAATAAATATCAGTATCGAAATTTTGTGAATATTTTGAAACTCAAAGAATTACAAATGGTGAAGTTCAGAAAATTTATTTTTATATATCTTCTTCTATAACTATATTTTAGCAACGTGATATTTTGAAAGAGGGAAAATTTAGTTTAGAATTCCTTTTTAAAATTATTATAATTAGCGAAGTTCAGAAAATTTATTAAAATTCAACCATGGCTGCTTTTTTTTTAGATTTTAAATTTTAATCTTAGTAGCAAAACCATTGCCTGCTTTAATTAGAACCCCCCCCCCCGCAAAAGATTATTTTTTTAGTCTCTTCTGAGGGAAAATTGATCATTATAAGAGACTCCTCAAAAATCGTTAAGGTCGGTGGTAATTGTTTCAACAAAAACGAAGGGACTATTTGTCCTGTCCTGCAATTTTCACTCGCTTCATATAGTGACCTTATTGTTTTTCCAATATTAGGAGTATATACAAAAGTTTTGTCCGAATAATAAAATTTATTCAGGACAGTAACGTTTAATTAATGTTCAATGGTAGAAAGTTGTTCGGAGTAATCGCCTTTATTTGAAATACTTTTTTTCATCTAGCTGGCAATTTACTGATGCCATCTGCAATAGATACCCGTGGTTTAGGACTAATCCAGTCATCTAGAAAAGTGGGAATTTCTCCCACCCTAAGACCTGATAAGCTTGATGAATATGGAAGATATAGCAATACTGTCAAGCCCATAATTTCAATAATATCTGCATATATTTACCTGATAAACTTTGTATACGATCCTGTAAATCTCATATTCGCATTCGGGGCACGTAAATTGGTATACTATGAAATTCCACAAAGCAATGGGGCGTTCCTCTTAGGAAAATATAAGGAAGTCTGTTTGCTAATCGAATACTAATTTAAAATCAATTAAAATGTCTTGCATCAACATTTTATTTTAAAATATATTTTCGAAGCACCTCATTGAACAGTCGAGAGAGTGGAAGAAAGAAATACTTTAGTTCTGGTAGGAAAGCGGAAATTCCAAAATTAGGCGGTAAATTTCATCGAGTGCTGTTTCTAGACATTTTTCATTAAGTCAAGTGGGAACTTATTCTTTTGGAAGTACCACGAAGTTCTTCAACGTAAAAAAAAAGTTGTGATACTCATATATACACTCGAGACTAAACTTAAATTTGTGTAAACAAACGAAACGATTATATTTTATTCAGAAAACAATTAGATGTTAATATGGCTTGAATTCTCAATTTATTTTTCTTAGTTTCTAGATGATTTTAACAATTCTAGTATGTGATAGACGAAGAAATTGAGGGAAATTGAATACCAATCTTTCTAGAATAGATAAATTACTTCAGGCTTTGTTATTAAAGGAAAAATAAATAAAGGATAGTCCATAATTAATGCTGGAATAAGCACACTCGACAGTAATTGATATCTCAAAAACTAAACAAAGCAGAATTAAATATTTATCTAGGCCAATGGGGCACAAATAGAAATAACGAGTAAATTGTCACATAGATATTTTCTATATATATGAGGATTACCTTGTCACACAGAAAAAAAAGCAATGTAAATGATTCCGATGCCATTTCTTTAATGCTATAATAGCCACCGAAGATGGATAAAAAAATTGGATGAAACGTATGATTTCAGTAAGAAACGATCTCTATTATAGCCTATACCTTCATTTTCTTGTTAAGAATTAGATGCTCGAGAAGTTCTTCGTTGACAAATATATATATATATATATATATATACAAGAAACCGGAGGTTTTTTTAAAGGCAAGAGAGAGGGACATTAGAAGAATCCAGAATCAAAGGGAACCGAGGGCGGCACAGTGAAGGTGAACCTTTACCGAGAAGACAGAAATAACGCCAGGGGAAAAAAGCTTTGTGTTCCTGGCCGGGACTCGAACCCGGGTCTGCTGATTGCCGGTCAGATGCTTTACCGCTAAGCTACCAGGCACAGTAACTATATTTCGCCCAAAGCGTTACCACATCAAACCCAGTATCTCCCTAAGCTAGGAACCTCCAAAGAATTTTTATAGTTACTGTGCCTGGTAGCTTAGCGGTAAAGCATCTGACCGGCAATCAGCATACCCGGGTTCGAGTCCCGCCCGAGGAATTCAAAACTTTTTTCCCCTGGCGTTATTTCTGTCTTCTCGGTAAAGGATCTCCTTCACTGTCCCGCCCTCGGCTCCCTTTGATTCTGGATTCTTCTAATATCCCTCTCTCTTGCCTTTAAAAAAACTCTGGTTTCTTGTCTCATTTGCTCATTCGCGTCCAATTCTTATTCCTCTTGTACTATATGTATATAAAGTCAGCTACACCAGGTTGCTGCATCTTTCTTTCTGTCTTCAAATTTATTTGAAAGACAGAAAATAAAAATGGCATAGCCCTGTGGTGGTTGTATAATCACCCGCAGATCCTGTAGTTGCTCCTTCTTTGTATATATATATAGATATAGATATAGATATATAAATATATATATATAAATATATATATATATATATATATATATATATATATATATATATATATATATATATATATATATATATATATATATATATATATATATATATATACACTAGCAGATGTACCTGGCGTTGCACGGATAAAAAGGGTGATCTTTTTTTATTCTTTACAAACAATATTCTCATTCTATGAACTAAATAATGGTGTCCAAGAGCAGTACATATCTTCTTGGTACACAATATTCTTAGATTTTCTTTGTAGATTATATATGTCGCGGTGTGACCGGTGTACGCCGTTATACGCACACAGACCTACTGGCCCACCGAAATAAGGCTCCACTGGGGATGGTTCTAAAAGTGCTTTACATACACAGTTGCTAGGCAAGGAATATTCAAACACAGCTACAAAAATATACTTTAATAGGAGTAAAGATTACATATATATATATATATATATATATATATATATATATATATATATATATATATATATATATATATATATATGACAAATTAAATAGGAATGCAATTAAATATTGACGGTTCACTGTTAAGATGACTAACACTATCAATTAAGTTTGAACCGAGGAAAAATTAATTAAGTAATGATTTTACAATCATGCAAGTTCTAGAACAAAGGGGATCGATCCTTGAGGTTCGACGCGGTAAAGGTGGGAGGAGCGTGACGAAGCGCGGGTTAAATCCCTTTTACTTTGATGTGCGGCGAGTAGGACCAGGTAGGTAAGTTCGACCTTGAACTTGTGGGCGTCTCACGGGACGCTCAATTCAACTTCAGGAAACTGAAGTTTGGTGGAGGGGGGTTTTAATCCGTAAGAGGCAAACGGAGGGTGGTTCGGGGACGGTTTTTCCGATCCTTAAAATCCGAAGACGTGGTGAGAAGGGTTGAAGCGCACCTAACTATCTCCACGAACAACACGGAGTGACGACTAGCTCTTCCTTGGCTCTTCAACAATCACTCAATTCTTCTCTGGACGAGAATGTAGTCGATTCCCTCTCGACTAACAAAGACGTTAAGACTAACGTACTGGACGGCGGCTTCAGACACACTCTGCATGTGAACTTTGAGGTGTCGAATATATACCCCGAAACTATCTAGACGGGGAGAGAGATTCATCGCCAACAGAATTCCTTAATTTGCTTCCAACTCTAGAGCAATCACATAGAGTTGACAATGAGAAAAACAGGGTTCCTCTAAATTGCAACTATGCCACAAATAGAGTTTCACCTTGCGATTTTTAAATTCACATTGCAAAACTTACAGGGATGGAGAAATGTAGTTTTCTGAATGTAAATGACTAAATTTGATGTAAATTATCAACTTTCTAGGACATAAAACTCGACAAAAGTTTGAGATAGCAACCTCTGGTTTGGGGCATTTTTTTTTATATGGGGGGCATTATTCTTTAACTTTACTACTTTTTTTAAAAATTTAGTTTAGTTTCCGAGGTAGAGGCATTTAAATTCTAAAAATGACATTTTTAGGCTTTCTTTTGGAAAAATTAAAAAGTTTTTAAAGCGCAAAAAATATTTCTTATCTATTCTTCTTCTATAACTATTTTAAGAACGGGATTTTAATTTCTTTCTCATGGTTTGGATGTTTTTTTGTAAGGGCGGAGAGGGGGAGAGAGGGGAGAGTGAGAGAGAAGAGAGGGGGGGGGGAGAAAGGGGAGGGAGACAGAGAGGGGGGAAGGAGAAGGGTGAGGGGAGGAGAACTGGGATTAGGGAGAGGGGAATAGGGGGGAGGGGAGGAGAGAGAAGAGATATTTTTTCTCTTGGTTTGCATGTCATTTTATAGGGGGAGGGGGAGAAGGGGCGAGAGAGGGGAGACGGGTGGGGGGAGAGAGGGGAGAGAAAAGGAGGGAGAGAGTGGAGGAGGAGATAGGAGTGAGAGAGATGAGAGAGAGAGAGGGGGGATGGGGGAGAGATAGGGGAATAGGGGGAGTGGTAGAGGGGGAAGTGGAGAGAAAGAGGGGGTAGGGTTAGACCGAGGCTTTTGATTCCTATAAATGGACAGACAACATACACAAACAGACTTTGTATATATATATATATATATATATATATATATATATATATATATATATATATATATATATATATATATATATATATATATATATATATATATATATATATATATATATATATATATATATATATATATATATATATATATATATATATATATATATATATATATATATATATATATATAACGGATGATCCAATAACTTGGACCGATTTTAAATGTGAGTTAAGTTTATGCGTCTAATGATTTTTTTCTTTTTCTTTCAGATTTAACAACTTCAGTCTTTGTCAATTTCAACCATCGAAAGATTAACAATCGAACAACGCATTTCGGCACTTCGCGATTTTTTTGGTCAACATAATCGACCAACCGAGAGTGCAATTGGGAAAATTGTTCGTCAATTCAAACAAACGGGGTCGGTGGCAGATATGAAAACGCCATTGGTGCTCGTTTACGCTGTTCACCTGAAAACATTGCTGCAGTGCGCGAGAATGTGGCCAAAGATCCAGACACCTCTATTCGTCATCGCGCAGGAATTGAACCTCTCCACAACAACGTAACATCGAATTTTGACAAAAGATTTGTCTGTACACGCTTACAAAATTCAGCTGACACAAGAACTGAAGACTGCTGACCATATGAAGCGTCGTACATTCGTCAATTGGGTGCACGAGCAAAGACAACTGATGATGATTTTTCGCAAAAAATCATCTTTAGTGATGAAGCCCATTTTCATCTTGGTGGATTCGTTAATAAGCAAAATTGTTGCATTTGGGATGATGAAAATCCCAGGAAGATTGTTGAAAAGCCACTTCATTCACAAAAGGTCGTGTGCAATTTTTGCTAGCGGTATCATTAGGCCGTATTTCTTCGAAAATGATAACGGGAATTCTGTTACGGTGACAGGCGAGCGATACCGTGCATGATAACCAACTTTTTATGACCTGAATTGAATTCTATGGATGTCGAAGATTTGTGGTTTCAACAGGGCGGCACCACATGCCACATAGCCAATGCAACAATGACTTTATTGAATGAGAAGTTCCCAGGTCGCATCGTCTCTCGAAACAGCGAGGTCAACTGGTCACCACGATCATGTGACTTGATGCCTTTAGATTTCTTCCTTTGGGGTCATCTCAAAATTTAAGGTCTAATCCAACAAGCCAACAACAAGCCAACAACAAGCCAACAACAATTTAACAGCTGAAGGATGAGATAAAAAGGCATATTGGTGAGATCGAGGAGCAACTATGCAGAGACGTTATAAAAAATTTTGACCATCGAGTGGAAGTGTGCCGCTGAAGCCTTGGCGGACATTTAGGCGATATTATTTTTCACACATAATTGTCATGACTCAATTAACATGATCCAATAGTGAAATCAATAAATTTTCACTAATAACACTGTTTTATTTACTGCTAACTTCGATCCATCTTAATGCAAAACCATATATATATATATATATATATATATATATATATATATATATATATATATATATATATATATATATATATATATATATATAATTAGGTAAAAGCCCATGTTGTATGCTGGTACTACTGAAGTCCACAGCTGTGGCAATGTTAATAATTTTAACTTGTATTTTCTTAATACTTCTTACATTTTTTTTAATCTAGTCTTCGAGGCGAGAAAAACATCCGCGAATAGCATTCTATATTCCTAGACGTCTTTCTACCATGTTAGGTCATCTTCATGTAATGAAAAAGAGCCATATAAAATTGAAAGGCTCAGATTGTCTGAAAATCCTGGAGTTCAAGCAAGGCAGACAGCCACCGAAATCGACATCATCTATACAAAAGAAAGTGGAAGATCAAGACCAACCGCCGAAAGTTCCAAATACTTCCAATAAACCGCCGGAAACTTGACGACGTCTTGGTGAACGACGAAGTGTACCCGTATTTTAACGAGGGCAAAGTCCTAAGTATGTGCATCATCTCAAAAGGATTCAGAGCGCACATAAAGAACAGAATCTTCCTATCCAAAACACAGCTTGGGAAACTATATAAATTTTGAAGACTCAACTCCAAGAATTTAAGAAGCTGTACACAACTCTGGTACGCTCGACATTAGTGTACCCGGCAGTGGTCGTGCAGGCTCCGAGTTCCACCACTATCAGGCAAATGCAAGTAGTGTAGAACAAAGTAGCACACCTGATAGCGGGAGCGTGCAGGGCGGACCGTATTCGGCAAACAAATCCGTATGCAAGAGCAGGTCTGAAGATATCAAATATGGAACTCCAGAGGCTAGAGAGTAAGACTTGGGACAAAACCGAGAAAGTAATAATTTCAAATATGGAAATTTATCTCGACATTCCAAGAGCGGATAGGGGACACGCCACCAGGCGAGCCCTATTCCCAAGTGGAAGAATCTGCTCCCGAGAGAACCTTATTGGACTCTTCACATGAATACGACAGCCTAAAGAGGAAAAAGTAACTGCAATCACAAGAAATCCACTAAAAAGACAAGAACATAAGAGGCGAAATGCCCACATACCGGTAATACAAAAATAAATTATCAGAAAAATTAAAGATACAAAACAAAAATAGCAAATATAACACTTGAAAGGCTAGAATGCCGTGACGGAGGAAATAGAGTGCAACTATGGTAAATAAACTTTTGGCCATGTATTGGATACTTATTGGACCCACTGTATATATATATATATATATATATATATATATATATATATATATATATATATATATATATATATATATATATAACCCAAGAAAAGAAAAGCTGGTATCACAACCTGGTAAAATTCTGAGGAATATATTACGTGAGCCATTAAAAAAAACTTAAGAAAGAAAATGGGATTTTTAGAAACAGAAAATATGGAAACTATTTTAACCGTTAAATGAAGGTAAATAAAGGGGTTGGATTTGACCCTGTGTCGTCAAACGCTCTTCGGTATCAAAAACATGACGCTTAGTCGATCACGGAAGTGAATTAAGTACGACGGTAGACTGTGGTCAGTGGGAAATAATCGGCCCTCTTGCAGTGAATAGTGTCGTACCACATTGGCAAATAAACTTATTTTGTGATACTAAGCCTACTATACTCTATTGTCGCTTCTGTTCTCTTTTGCGACGGAGTTTAGTTTTTCTCAATACGGCCTTACGAGGTCAAATTAAATACTTAACTTTGTCTACTGCGATCTACTGGAGCTCTTGTTCTACGACCCCACTGAGACAATCTCATTAAATGATGACCCTGTCTATGTAGAATGACTTGATTCGGGATAGGTTTGGACGACCTGCGTCATGAATCATCACTATAATATACCGTTTATAGATCTTAAAATTTTTATTACTTCTATGCCATTTACATATTCCATGGTTGTGCATTGAAGTGATGGGACGACTTTGAGGACAATTATATCTGTTTTGACGTCAGTCAACACTGTCCTGTAAGAGGAAGCCTTTCCTCACTCCTTTTTTTTTGCATGCACTTGAGACTACCTCACTTGTGGTATATATATATCTATCTAGACTCATATCTACATACATATTTCAGTGCCAGGGTCGTACAAACTAAATGGATTCTCTTTTTTTCTGTTTCTCTCGTATTAGTTGTAGTTCCCGGTTCTTATCTTACAAACCAAGTAAATCCTGTTTCTCTCTCCTTTTCTCTTGTCTTCTCGGTGTGTTTGAGACTCAAGCACATTTTCTAGGGAACTGTGAGCGGAGACCGTAAAATAATGAAAAGCGATTTCATAATGGTGTAGGTAATGATGGAAATAATGACCGAGGGGGGAGGGGTACAGATCAAAAGAAAAGTGGAGATGAAGATGAGGGTCAGGTGAGTCATCGGAAGCGTTGATATATTTTTTCACGGGGATGAGCTGAAGCGAGGGAAGTGGTGTAGTTAGGTGGTGTGGATGTTTTACTGTGAATATGGATTAATGTTAACGCAAATAATTAGAGAACAAAAGGAGAAGAACCGTGTGTTGGAAGATGTCTTGTTTGGAGTTCATTAAGGACGAAATGAGGGTGTACGGGCTGGTAACCGAGAACTACAAGAGTGAGAGGAGAAAAAAAACATAACAGAAAATGAAAGAAAGAAACCAAGCAAAACAAAGGAAGAAATATAAAAATCAAAGAAAGGAAAAACAAGGAAGAAGGAACAAACTACTTTGTACGAACCAAGAATTACATGTGAAAGATGAGAGAAAGAGAGAGAGAGAGAGAGAGAGAGATAGAGAGAGAGCGAAAGAGTGAAAGAGGATTTCTTTGTTTTTTCCTATGCAGAAAAGATCATTAAATCGCGTGACCACCGAGGCTACGTTTATCTGAGCCGACAAGAAATGAAAAATGGTTCAAATAGCGCCGAGCGGCATCGCGCCCCATCTTTTGGGAGCAAAAGTGTCGTAAGAGGCGATGTGGCGCTTTTCAAACAAGGCTGAACAGAGGATACGTGAACATAAATCAATGAAAGGGTTACTCTGAAATGGGGAGAACCTCAAAAGTTAGTTTTACTTGATTCGAGCAAGGTTTTATTGGTGAGAGAGAACGGGTGAGAGAAGATGTATGGATAAAATAAAATAATAAATAGAGAAAAGGCGAAAAAAGATTTGGATATAAAATAATGTAAACAATTCTCAACATTTGAGGTTTAAAACTATTGCCTGACTCAAGGCATGAAATGGAATTAGAGAAAAGTCTATAGATGGAAGAGGGAAGAATATGGATGCAGTAGAATAAATTAATTCCTGAACTTAGAAATAGATCGCACGAAAAAAGACAAATACCTCAATTTGATTCCACTGGAAGATCGGTACTAAATTGGTCTACTAATCTAAATTATGACTCAATATTTAAGCAAGTTAAATGAGAGGTCAGTCTCTAGAAATAGAAGTAAAATGGCTATAAACAAAGGATTTAATTAATCCTGGTATAGCACAAAATTTCTTTTCTTATATAATAACACACACTTGGAATCACCTGGCTAGAAATATCGTTGAAAGCTCTTCAATAAATATGTTTAAATATATAATCGATAAATATTACTTTAAAAATAGAATTTTATAACAATATAAGTGGTCAAATAATTCTTTATCTGCTCCCTCTTACTTATTTTTTATCTGTCCTTCACTTCTAAATTATCATTCTTTCCCTTATTTCTTGAACAAGCTTCGAATGGATTTTTGGTTCTTTGCTGGTTCCTAATTCTGTAATTCATTATCCAATCGGGAAACCTCGCCCACGATAGAAAATGGAGAGGAGATGCAATTAATTAACTCGTTACTCATTTTTTTCCCCGAATTAACTCGTTTAATATGTTTTCCTTAACAAATGTAATCATGATGAGATAATTATCCGTAATAAGTGAACAGATTAAGAATCTATATTGTCGTAGAATGACCCTGGGCTTTGATCACTCTACGCTTTGACACCCTTTTAGTGGTTTAGTCCTTAAGGAAGAGCTATTTTTAAACACATAAGGATAAGAGGAAACACCCGAATCTACCAAAATAAACATGTATTTTAAATTAAATATTACAAACCAACAGTAAACACATTTCTATATTTGGCCTCTCAGATTTTTCAATGACAAAACATAAACAAGTAGGCTTTTCGTAAACATACCAATTGCCAATTAGTATTTTTATCACGACCCTATTTGATTAGCATAAAACATTAAATTAATGTACTGTCATCTACAAACACATATGACCTAGGTTCAAGAATAATGGTTTCTACTCTCCTTTAAAACGTGGGACGTACTAAACTTCTACTATCGCAATAGAGATATAAATGTTATTGTTAACTTACAGGTAGGTATTATGGATTGCCGGATGTCGCTGGAGGACTTATCTCTTGCTTTGAAGTGTGGTGGTTGCTGGTTGAAATTTTCGTAGAGGGATTGCTTGAGATGTGAGAATCACTCGAGTGTGAGCGGCTTTGCTTTTCTTCAGTCGGACTTCTTTGCAGACGGAAAAGGCTTCTTCGGTATGGCACCGATATAAAACTTGACTATTTAGGTTAATACGGCCCTGAAAGGGGGGGATCGATTTTCTCAATCTGATCCTATCGTTTCTCACGGAAATAGTCTTGTATGGCTGAAGGATCGATCTTTACGAACTAATCTTTCTTCTGGCGAATCGACTTCTAATAATCTTCTTGTCTAGCCGATGGATCGATCTTCACGAACTAATCCACCTCTAGCGTATCGACTTCTGATAATCCTCTTCTCTTTCTTTGCGGAGCTTATATATAGGCGGATTGCCGCCCCATCAAAAGGGGGAAGTGACCAGGCCACAGATGCAAAAGGAGGGGGGGAGCGAATGGAGAGTTAGCATCTGGGGAGAGCGAGAATTCCTGAGGTGGAACTGGGGTGCCCAAGTCAGCTCGCAAATTATAGGCTCGCAACCGCACCGCTACTTGGCGTGCCTTCTGACTCGCACCGTTTTTTTTTCCTAACCACGGGTTTATGGGTCTCGTAGGTAATACGATCGTTAGAGCGTCGTTTAAGGACCTTAGGTGGTCGCCTTCAAACATATGTTATCTCCAACTGCCCACAGCGGCGAGGAAATCACACATGGTAAGCATTTTCGCCGGCTACCTTTCCCACGCTTCTCCTCATGAAGGGAGGGGGGCTTGAATGTACCTATACTCCTCCAGGAGGCTTAATGTAGCCATTTCTCCACATCTACCTCCATTCTTAAGAAAATAACGGGAGGGGGGGGGGTTCCAATCCGATGCTTACAATAATATACATGGGTAACTTACGGAACATTATATTATACAATAAATTCTAGTTCACTCGGGAATGCCTCGATAACATTTCACCTGACCTTACATTAATTCCTATATTACTGTGCCAACTTAGGATTTTCTTACCTACCACTTGGGTTACTCGCCCCTACTTACTTACAATTCTACTGATTTACACTTAACTTTGCTATAATACAATAGTTGGGCTGCTCCTTAATCGTCGACAGGGTTCCGACTTAACGAGTCGGCCATACAATTTTTGGACCCTTTTATATAGTGAATGGAGTACTGGTACTCCATCAAGAGTAAACTCCATCTCAGGAGTCTTCCATTCTTACACTTATTTTTACCTAAGTATGACAACGGTTTATGGTCGCATTCCAACTTAAACTCGCGCCCTATTAGATAATATTTGAATTTACCTATGGACCATATTATGGCCAAAGCTTCGATTTCGATAGTAGCGTAGGCTTTTTCTCTACTCAACAGTTTCCTACTGACATAAGCTATGGGATAGGCTGTTTCGTCATCTTCGTATTGAAGCAATACTCCGCCTAACCCGTCCTGACTAGCGTCCGTGCGAAGGCCGAAGATCTTGATGGGATTTGGTAAGCGAAGAATGGGTGCAGTTACGAGTTTTCCTTTTAGAACATCCAACTGAGTTATTGCATGTGGGTTCCACGTGACAGGGTCTGACGCTGTCTTTTTTAACAAATCATTCAGTGGGGCCGCAATGGAAGCGAAGTGTGGTACAAAACGCCTATAGAACGAGGCCGCTCCCATAAATGATCGGAGTTGTTTCTTTGTTTTCGGCCGGGGCATCTTGACTATGGCGTCCACTTTTTCTTGCTGGGTAGTCAAGTGTTTTTGTCCTATTTTGAATCCCAGGTAGTCAATGGATTCGTAGGCAAAATAACACTTGGTCGGCCCGGCGGTTAGACCTTGCTCCTTCAATTTCTCCAGCAATGAGCGTAAGGCGTGTAAGTGTGACTCCCATGTACGGGTAGCTACGTACACGTTGTCGAAGTAAAACGACACGTCACTTAGTCCAGCGATAATTCGCCTCATCATGCTATTATAATTGCTACCGGCTGTAAGTAGTCCGAAGGGTAGCCTGGTAAACTGTAACAGACCTCTCTCGGTCGCAAAAGCCGTCAGTTTTTTGGACTCCTTAGCGAGAGGTATTTGATAGTACGCTTTACATAAATCCAATTCGGTGATGAATTTAGCGTCTTCAAATAAATGGAGATTTTGATCTATTAGTGGGATGGGCTCGGCGTCGAAAACGGTCACTGAATTCAATTTTCGGAAGTCCACGCACATCCGAAATGATTGATCAGGTTTCTTAACCATTACTATGGGGGAGCAATAATCGGACTCCGATGGCTCTAAAATTCCCAATTTTAGTAAATTCCGGACTTCCTTATTGAAGGCTTCTCGTAGGTGGATTGGTAAAGGATATGGTTTGCTCCGAACCACTGAATTAGTTTTTAGTTTTATTTTATGGATAAAATCCTTGGCACATCCAGGGTTTTCAGAAATGACTTCTTGGAATTCCATGAGCAAGTTCAACATTTCCGCTTTTTGTTGAATTTCTAAGTGGGGATTTATCTTTAAATCCACCCGAGGGTCTTCCGGGGTAGGTGAGAGCGAGGGAAGTTCGTATTCCTCGTCTTGTTCCACACACACGGTGTGTATGACTTGCAGGGGCGTACCCGGGTAAACGGCATCCATCGGTTCTTCTTCGTCTAGAAGGGTAATATTCTTTATGCGCGCGCGGCGGTGATATTTTTTTAGCATGTTTATGTGATAGGTTCTTCGCCCTGTTGGGGTATCTATCAAGTAATCGACTGGACCCCGTGCCTCGATTACTTCAAACGGTCCCTTCCACTGGGCCCATAACTTATTATTTTCGGTCGGGAGTAATAATAAGACTTCATCTCCTGCCTTTAATTTTCGAGCCTTTGCTTTCATATCGAAATAGTCCCGGTATTTGGCTAAATTTTTCTCGGCGTTCTCTCGAGCTAAGCCAGAGCAGTATTCTAGGCGCTCGCGCATATCCATCACGTAGGCGTGAGACGATTTGATTTCTTGCTCGAGCTTCGCGTTGGAAAATAATTCCTTAAGAATACTCATAGGACCTCGCACATTTCTCCCGTATAATAGCTCAAAGGGCGAGAATCCCAACGTCCGATGAGGTATTTCTCAGCAGGCGAAAAGAGCTGCAGGCAGGTATCTGTGCCACTGTGTAGGGTTGTTTTGACACAACTTCTTCAATATATTTTTGAGAGTCCCGTTTAATTTCTCGCAGATTCCGTTAGTGGCTGGATGAAATGGACTCGTAAAAATTGGCTTGACTAACAGTAGTTTGTTAAAATACTCCATCAATTCTGAGGTGAATTGGCGCCCTCTATCAGATAGAATTTCTTTAGGCAGGCCTACTCGTGCAAAAATTGAAATTAATGCTTCCGCGCAGGAAATAGTGTCAATCTTCCGTAGGGCCACGGCATCTGGGAACCGGGTGGCACAATCCACTAGGGTGAGGATGTAGGAGTGTCCTTCACTTGAAGGGGGGTGAATTGGTCCCACCAAATCAATTGCCACTCGAAAGAAAGGTTCGGTAATAACGGGCACCTTTTGTAAGGGAGCGGGAGGTACCCGTCCTCTGGAGGGATCCTTCTGACACACGTCGCATGATCGGCAATAGGCCACAATTTCCCTGGCGGCCTGGGGCCAATAAAAGTGTCGGAATATCTGCTGCGCCGTTTTGTTGTGCCCAAAGTGTCCGGCTAATATTCCATCATGCGCGGTATTCAAAATTCTTTGCGTGTATTCTTGAGGTACACACAGTGCTTTCTTGTTCTCCTTATCCTCCTCGCTGATAGTACGGTAGAGAAGTGAGTCTTCTACGATATACTGGATAGGCTTCTTTCCTTTCACTTGGAGAATTTCACCTTTAATAGCTTTCTCCCATAGAGGTTTAAGAGTGGGGCATTCCTTCTGAGCACTGGCGAAGGAAGTCACTTTGAACCCATTGTCTTCGAGGGTAATCCTCGGGGTCAACTTAACAGATTGCTCTTTCCTCTGGGCTCCTTGTGCCCGGGTGACTACTTGTTGAGCCACTTCTTGCTGGGGAATTAGGGGGTTTTGTCTGATTAGTACTGCGCAGAACTTAATCGGGGCTACTACCACGTCCGTCCAACCGGTGAAATATCTGCATTGTATATGACATCTTACGACGAGGAATCGATTGTCGCGTCCTAAAAAGTCGTGGACGATTGCGAATTTCTTATGGGCAGGGTTTACTGAGGGCAGCAACTTGTCGGATACCACTATGCACGTGCATCCGGTGTCTCTGACTAAAGTGGATACTCGGCACCCATTAACAGTGCCCTCTTCAAATTTTAGGCCGCCTGGCGAACTTTTGTTGAATAGAAAGTTTACCTGTTGCTGGGGCCCTTCGGATGTTGGCGCGGGGACGTAGAACGAATCAGCTTGTCCTTCTGGGATCGCGGCAGTCAAATTTTGCACCTGTTGTCTCTAGGTCTCCCTCAGTCGGGAGTTCTGTGGGCACTGGAAACTCAGGTGACCTATTATCTCGCAGGTATAACAAGTGACGGGCTTCCTGGGATACGTGCCGGTATTAGGGTATGATCCTTGTGGAATCCTAACTTCTTTTTGATTTTTTTCTCCTCCAAAATTTGGCTTATAAGTTCCTTTTGCTACTGATAACTTAAAGGGCTTCTTCTGTAAATGCCTGGGTGGCGGCCCATTTTTCTTTGGGGAGGAAGCCTTCTCTTTCTTGTACTCCCTAGGATATAACCGATGATTTACCGCGTGGAAGTCAGCCTCGTCCAGGCACTCGTTGAAGGTAGAAGCTTTTCGGTCCTTAACGAATGCACGGATTTCTTGGGGTAGTGTACTCAGTAACTGATCTCTAAGCATGAAGTCGACGACCGCAGCGACTTCGTTCTCTACCCCTTCTGACTCCATCCAAAACTGTAGGCTTCGACGAAGCTCAAAGCCAAAACGTTTGTACGTTTGTCCGGGTCTTATACGAGATTGCCTGAACTTCATCCTATATTCTTCCGGGTTAAGGTTTGTAGCTTAGAGAAGTTCGGCTTTGAGAGTGGAATAGTCCACAGTCGCTTCTGAGAGTAAAGATACGAATATCTCTCTCATCCTACGATTGAGTAGCGGTAACAGTCTGGCGACCCCATCTTCTTCTAGGTCCCAATTATTGACTTCAAATATTTTCTCAAAATGGGAGAGATAGGAGCATAAATCTTCTTCGTCCTTGTACTCCGGGAGTTTCATGCTGGCCGCTGGTGACACTCCTGTTTTGGATGACACTGACTGCACCTCTAACTGGTCTTTACTAAGGGCTCTTTCGTGGGCCCTTATCTTCTCTCTTTCATCAGCTTCCATTTTCGTCTTTTCTGCTTCCATTTTCATCTTTTCTCTTCTTTCTTCTCTTTCGTTTCTCTCTTTTTCCTGAATAAACTCTCTTTCGTTTCTCTCTTTCTCCTGAATAAACGAACTCAGCTCGGTTCCTTGCAGTCCGAGGCTTTGACCTTGCTTCCGATAAAGGTCAAACAATGCCATCGCGCTTATGTCAGTCATCTACCTTGTTTTTAATCAAGCCTTACCTATTCCACCACCGAAACTTACCACTTGGCCTAACAATTACCTTTAGATGGTATCCCCATCTAACTTTACTAATTTCCCACTCGTCAAATATTCTATTATTCCTGGTGTTCCTTTTATGTGTTAGCTCTTCCTTAAATAGACACTGCTGGGTTCTTTCTAATATAAAAGCTCTAGACCTGACACCACTTTTATAATATGTCGTAGAATGACCCTGGGCTTTGATCACTCTACGCTTTGACACCCTTTTAGTAGCGGTATGCTTTAAGGGGCGTGAGTTACTTCTATGATGAAGTAGGCTTTGTTCTAAGAGTGCTATTTTAGTGGTTTAGTCCTTAAAGAAGAGCTATTTTTAAACACATAAGGATAAGAGGAAACACCCGAATCTACCAAAATAAACATGTATTTTAAATTAAATATTACAAACCAACAGTAAACACATTTCTATATTTGGCCTCTCAGATTTTTCAATGACAAAACATAAACAAGTAGGCTTTTCGTAAACATACCAATTGCCAATTAGTATTTTTATCACGACCCTATTTGATTAGCATAAAACATTAAATTAATGTACTGTCATCTACAAACACATATGACCTAGGTTCAAGAATAATGGTTTCTACTCTCCTTTAAAACGTGGGACGTACTAAACTGCTACTATCGCAATAGAGATATAAATGTTATTGTTAACTTACAGGTAGGTATTAGGGATTGCCGGATGTCGCTGGAGGACTTATCTCTTGCTTTGAAGTGTGGTGGTCGCTGGTTGAAATTTTCGTAGAGGGATTGCTTGAGATGTGAGAATCACTCGAGTGTGAGCGGCTTCGCTTTTCTTCAGTCGGACTTCTTTGCAGACGGAAAAGGCTTCTTCGGTATGGCACCGATATAAAACTTGACTATTTAGGTTAATACGGCCCTGAAAGGGGGGGATCGATTTTCTCAATCTGATCCTATCGTTTCTCACGGAAATAGTCTTGTATGGCTGAAGGATCGATCTTTACGAACTAATCTTTCTTCTGGCGAATCGACTTCTAATAATCTTCTTGTCTAGCCGATGGATCGATCTTCACGAACTAATCCACCTCTAGCGTATCGACTTCTGATAATCCTCTTCTCTTTCTTTGCGAAGCTTATATATAGGCGGATTGCCGCCCCATCAAAAGGGGGAAGTGACCAGGCCACAGATGCAAAAGGGGGGGGGAGCGAATGGAGAGTTAGCATTTTGGGAGAGCGAGAATTCCTGAGGTGGCACTGGGGTGCCCAAGTCAGCTCGCAAATTATAGGCTCGCAACCGCACCGCTACTTGGCGTGCCTTCTGACTCGCACCGTTTTTTTTTTCCTAACCACGGGTTTATGGGTCTCGTAGGTAATACGATCGTTAGAGCGTCGTTTAAGGACCTTAGGTGGTCGCCTTCAAACATATGTTATCTCCAACTGCCCACAGCGGCGAGGAGATCACACATGGTAAGCATTTTCACCGGCTACCTTTCCCACGCTTCTCCTCATGAAGGGAGGGGGGCTTGAATGTACCTATATTCCTCCAGGAGGCTTAATGTAGCCATTTCTCCACATATATTATTTGGAATGATTGACTAAAGAAACTTAAAGATCTACACTATATTAGAAAGATACTCTTTAATATCGTAGTAAATTAAATAAGTGATTATAGAGTTATTCTTTAGCAGCCAGTCATTTTTCATGCTTTTCTCTATCATTTTGCATAAATCATACTGATGGAATTTCTCTTCAAGGATGAAAAAATCCTCTAAATAAATAACACGGCAACACTTTTTTAAAGTTGTGTGCTTCTTAAATGAGATTAGTTAACTCGTATGTATTTTTATGCAGTGAATCCAAATATCACCTTGAAAATTGCAAATTGACTATAGGTTAAAGATACGCGGCATGTAATATTTGATTATTTTATTATAACGTACACTAGGTGTGATTATGTTTTAAACTCTGCTTTTTTGCTTTTTGCTTGAAGCATATAGTGGGCTGAAGAATCCTCTCTTGCCAATTTCCAGCAATAGTCTGCAAGCATTGTTGCGCTTCATTTACCCTGGTAGCGCTTTTCCATGGTTGAAATATCTTGGTGAACCTTTTCACCATGTTCATCACTAACTGCTGCACAGTTCGCTGGAAAAAAGTCTAACTGTGAGTCCAAAAAGTGGATTTAACTGACATTGTCGTGGTATTCATGAGCAGATACCTTCGCCGCAGAGAATGCAGTCTACTTACGTTGCAGGCGGCCAGATAGATAAACCAGCTGCACAGGGCTAATAAGAGGTCGAGTGCGTGAGGAGATTAATGGTTGGCCAAAGGGAAAATTTAAATACTAGGTTTCATTCAAGGTTATTGAAAGATTAAAAACAAAAATAAACTTTAATTACACTAATAATGCTAATTATGGAAATGTCTACAAAGGCAAATGAATGTGGGAATAATGTCGCTCCCAATGAAATAATAAATCAAATACTAATCAGTTTAACGGGGATCAAAATATGGGACTTGGTCAGACAGGAAAAATATTGGTAAACGCTGGGAGGTCCAATTAAAGGGTCGGGAGGAGGATATCAGGTGGCCAGGACAAAAGGGGAATTATCCTCTAAAAGGAGTAAAAAGGGATTATCTTGACGGCTTGAATCTTAGTGAGAAGATTGATTCTTATGAGGCGAGCTAGTCTTGCGGCTCGAAGGTCGATGTACTAGCCAGGAGAGTGAAGTTCAGCATAAGGGCGGCTAAGCGGTCTGAGGAACTCCGAGTGGCGAGACTCTGTAAAGATAATCCCAAGGAGTTTTTAGGATATGTTAACAGCCGTAAACCAATCCGTCGAACGATTGGCCCTTTGACAAATGAAAAGAGGGCATTAAAGCACTTAGATGCAGAAAATGCTAACCTCCTCAACGACTACTTCTCTTCTGTGTTTACTGAAGAGTGTGGTCCCATCCCCCAGCCAATGGATTCCTACTCGGGGGAAAAGCTGGAGGATATGGACTTCACCGAAGGAGAAATAAAAAAGAAGATCACTGACCTAATGACGAATAAGTCCCCTGGACCAGACGGGTTTCTAACTAAAGTGTTAAAAGAAGTGCGCGATCAAGTGTCACGACACCTGAGCGCAATCTTCAAAATGTCAATCCGGACCGAATGCATTCCTAGAGACTGGAGTGAAGCGAAGGTGACTCCTATCTTCAAGAAAGGAGACCGTAGTTAACCGTCAAACTACCGACCTATCAGTCTGACTTTGATAGTCGGTAAACTCATGGAAAGCACGATGGTGGACAAAATGACGTCGTATTTAGAGGTCAAAGCTGCTACTCAGGAGTTCCCAGCACGGCTTCCGAAGGCAACGGTCATGCCTAACGAACCTTGTGGAATTCTTCCACTTCGTATTTAGTGAGCACGATCGGGACAAGGCGGTGGATGTGGTCTACTTAGACTTTCAGAAAGCCTTTGATAAGGTACCACATCGCCACCTTCTCTGGAAAGTGCGAGCGCTGGGCATAGACGGAAAAGTAGCCGGCTGGATCAAGAACTGGCTAAGTGGCAGACGGCAACGGGTGGTGGTGAATGGACAGGCTTCTGATTGGGTGCCCGTTACTAGCGGGTAGACTCAAGGTTCTGTACTAGGACCACTACTATTCATCATCTATGGACGGTGACATGGTTGCCAAGATTTCCAAATTTGCCGACGATACCAAGCTTGGTATGAACGTTGCAAAGGATGGAAATACTGCCCGCCTGCAGGAAGATCTTGGGAAGATTGGGCAGTGATCGGACACGTGGCAAATGCCTTTTAACGTGGGGAAATGCAAAGTGATGCATATCGGCCACAGAAACCCCCAATCTCAGTATATCCTTAAGGGCACTGCTATTGAATCCACCGACACTGAGAAGGACTTGGGTGTAACAATCACTAGCGACCTCAAGTTCTCGAAACAGTGCATTGAGGCGGAGGTAAAGGCCCAAAGGATGCGAGGCTATATAAAGCGCCAGTTTGGATATCGGAACAAGGAGATTGTACTGTGTTTGTACAACTCACTTGTCCGACCGCACCTGGAGTATGCCGTACAATTTTGGAGTCCTTCATATCGAAAGGACATCGCGAGATTGGAACGCGTACAAGCCAGGGCAACCAAACTGCTTCCCTCTATCAGACATAAAAGTTATGAGGATAGATTAAGGGAATTAGATCTGTTCTCGTTGGAAACCCGTAGACTGCGTGGTCAGCTCATCAAAGTTTTCAAAATACTTCTAGGCTTCGACAATGTTGACTACAGGGATAATTTTACACTTGTTGAGAGCAGAACAAGAAATCACGGCTACAAACTTGAACTGAAGCGTTACAACCGCGATCTGTGTGGAAAGTTTTTCACGTACATTATCTGCAGTAGTTGGAAAGCACTTCTATTGGAAGTTATCAACAGTGAATCTGTTGACCAGTTCAATTCAAGACTAGACAGGGTCTTGAAAAATGGCCGTGAAAGGACGTAAAGCATTTGAGCAGAGATGTGCCCGCTCGACTGCTAGTCCAAAGGTACCCTCATTGAATGGACCGTAAGGTCTTCTAGAGTACTTTCTTTCCTTGTTGTTACTCCTTGTTGTTACTCTTGACAAAGGGGTTGGAATTACCTGGGGCAGGAGTAAGGTAATTTCCAGGCTAGGTGAGACACTCTCGAATTGGGATGAGTAATTTCAGACGAGGGGGGGAGGTTTCCTTGACAGGATGAGAAGAGTGGTTCGCGCAATTCTCCAAAGGAAAAGTCGTTTCAGGAATTTTTCCGATTGACTGTGGCCAAACTCACGACAATCTGTCTAGCCAACGAGACCTAACTCCGAGGGTCAGTACTCTCTGACGAGTAACGGTTGACCTTAGGTTAAATATCCCGCTGGCTTCCTCGCTAGAAAGCCTCCAGGCATGGCACTCTCTTGCGAGGAAGCTTCTTCTCGGGTTGACCCTGGCTTTCGGGCAGGAAAGGGTCGGAAAAATGTGTCTCAGTGGGAGATAGCCCCACTGATCAAACACAGGTGCTACCAGCAGCCTTGAAGTTTTCCCACGTGAGAATAGTTCTCTCTCCTTGCGTTTAGAGATCTAGCTTAGGGCCACGTGGTCTCTGCTTGAAGGGAACGAGGAGCTCAAGGTGGACATTAGGGTTCGTTTCCTCACAGACATGTTACATCCCATGTTATTGTAAGCCTTGATGAGGTTTTGCACCGATTCTTCATAGTTTCCTTCCCTTCTGTTTCCGAGAAATCCTTTCCCCACTAACTTGAATGCTTCCCAAGCCACTTTCTTCTCCTCATGAAGGGCTGATTCAAAGTCACCATATTTAAGAACCTCTTGAATCTGAGTACCAAAGAAAACTCCGTCTTTTATCTTAGCCTCGCTCAGTGAGAAGAATTTTAATGTTAAATACTTGAATCCATGACAAGAATTGTCCAAAGCTTTTAAAAAGCTTCTCATGGGCCTTTGTTTTGTGTGTAGTGGTGGTAGCAAAATTTTGTTTAGTTCAGTGAGAGGTGGATGCTGAACATTTTTCATCCCAGGCTCCACTGATTGAAGAGGTGGCCAGTCTCTCTGGATATAGTGGGAACCTCTGCACGGCTGTCCCATTCACATAGAAAGCAGCAGTACTTGGTGTATCCGCCCTGAAAGCCCATAACTAGAGCAACAACCTTTAAGTTACCACAGAGCTGCTATTGATGTTCGTCATATATAATGTGTTGCAACATATGCTTTATATTCTCATAAGTTTTCTTTCATATGTAATGCATAGCCCACAGGAACTGATGGTTCACTATTGCCGTTGTGCAGCAAGACACCTTTCAGACTCGTTTTTAATAAATCAATGAACAGCCTTAAGTGTCTGGGTTTTTATTCGATGCCAAGTGCTTCCATCAGACCATTAATATTGATGTAGGCCACTAAATCATCTTCCATTATGAAGAAATCGTTGATCTGCTGTTGACGGTTACGAAGTTTTGAAATTTTCACATCAGCTGCTAGGAGATTCCACCTTTGAAGACGAGAGCCTAGCAGCTCTGCCTTATTCTTGGGCAGTTACAGATCCATGACAAGTTCATGGAGTTCCCCTTGTGTTATGAGATGTGGCCTAGAAGAGTGTGCTTCATCACTATGACTGCTGGAACAATACTGAAGGGCAGTGAGACTGTGAGTGTGGTAAGAAACACACTGCCGCAAGTCTGTTGGAACCTGTTGTGATACGTAAGTGTATCTTGAAAAGTAGATATAACAAACAATTTTAACCATGATATTCATTATCATCAGTCGAAAATTAGTTGGAAATTGCTACTCTGGTTTCAGAAGCAAATTGATTGTTGAGCAGTGTAATGCAGGATTATGCAGCAAGATATTGTGATCCATTAGTACAGTGAGGAATTAAAATATACCTAAAATTATTAATAATTTTTATCTCATATTTTGTGGAGTCCTTAAAGTTGAAGTGGCGTGTTTGATACAACACAACTTCCAATGATTCTCCTGACATTTATTACATGGTACTGAATAGTACTTGGTATGTGTTGGTATAGTTGAATCCCATGGTTCTGGAAGGAACCTGATTGCTGGAATAGTGAAATTGGTGAATGAAATTTATCAACTACATATCAATCTTGAATTAAATACATACGTATAGGACATGAGAGAATTCAGTAAAGAAACCATCTGAGAACACGGTATCTGTCCGCATCAATGCTACTATTATTATTTACTCTTTCACCCCTCTATACCTTAGTAAGCACATAGCAACTCCTCTTTTCATACCCTTAGGTCTTCATACTGAGGGGGCTGGTAAAATTACAAGATGTCCCAAAATACTCGATACAGAGCTTCAACAAGAGAATCAATTTTTCTATTTTGGGTGGATTTGTCAATAGGGTCTCAAGGTATGGCCTGGGCTTTGATAGATTATTGACCATCTATTTTTTACATCTACCTAAAGGTTATTTCTCCCTCGTTGCCTTTTGCTTTTTAGTTTTAAACAAGTGCCAGTACTGCTAGTATTAATAAATAATATAAGAAGAGGAATATGAATAATAAGAAAAGAAAAAGAAGATGAGGAAGAAGAAAAGAAGAGGAGGAGGAAGACGAAGAAAAGAGGAAGAAGAAATGGAGAAGGAAGATAAGGAAGAGAAGAAGAAGGAGAAGAAGAGGAGGAGACAGATAAAGAAAAGTAGAAGAGGGCATTTCGAGTCAATAGTGATGAACCAATACTATCTATCATCTTGTAAATCTCCTTCCTCAGTTAGTTCATGTACCACACAAAACACTATTTTTGTTGCTTAAAAAAACATTTAGGCTTCGCTACCATTAGCAAAGACTTGGCATTGCTAGTTTTGAAAATTCCTGACATTATTAGTGCTTATAAAGGGCCACTCAGTGCTGCATTTATCTTTAAACAGCCTGCGTAAATTTTGAGCAATATAAACAACTCTAAAAAGCAATTTGGATGAAACTTCAGAAGACCTACGCCTAATTTTTAGTATTCAAAACAGTACTGAGGGTGGATTTAGGCATTGTAATAGTCATATATGGTTTCGGTTTGGCGTGAGGGTACATATTTTTAAGATACTCCACCTTGTTCGGGTGAAAATGAAATTAAACTTAATCCACTTTGCTTTCTCGATGCGTAAAGAATTCCTGATTTCAAACATTGGCAACCTTCACTTCAACTTAATGATAATATGCTTTCGAATTGTTTGTGAACCCTAAAGTAATTATTTCGAAATGCCCCCATACCTTCCTTTAATTGTAGGGGTTGCCACCCCCCACCCCGCTATTTTTAATCACCTATTAGTATTAGCAATTCGAAAGCCTAGCATTAGGTTGAAAGCAGTGTTGCCAATGTTTCAAATCATGGTTTCTTTTCACGTCAAGAGAAGGCGAGGTGGAATTATTTTATTGGACTAATTTTAAGTGGAGTGCCTTGAAAATATGTACTTTCCGCGCCAAACCGAAACCATATATGACGACTACAATAATTACAAACACCATTAGTACTGTTTTCAATACTAAAAATGCGGTGTAGGTCTTTTGAAGTTTCTGCATTTTTTATTAATCTTTTTGAAATGGCATTAATTTTTTGGTAACCTAGTTGTTTATGGGCTCATGATTTCCAGATACACATAAACATACATACCGAGAGAGAGAGAGAGAGAGAGAGAGAGAGAGAGAGAGAGAGAGAGAAAGAAAGAATGCAGGTGAATTTGGATTAAGAGAATTGCTCTTGACAGCTACGCATCGCAAGCAACAATGGCTGGCATGTAGGGAGCTGAGCGTGTTTGCTACCATGAGTTACCGTATCCTCATTCAACCGATTTAGATATATTCAACTCGTAATTAACTACAATCGTGTTACAGTCTATGATACCAGTAAAAATCTAGTAATAATGCCTAGCAAAGAATAAATTAGCCAGTGATGAAGTAAGGAACGCTTGTTTAGGAATGGTTAACTGATTTAAAAAAAAAATTCATGATGTTTGTTCTCGCGTCCAAGGAACTTTGTGAATGTATTCTTATTAGTGAGTGATAAGGTAAGGATAAAGATAAGGTAAGGTAAGGATAAGTTTTATAAATGGCTCCGAAATCTTATTAAAGTTGATAACTGAGGTTTTCCGCATCACCAAAACATACACTTCGCTGCAATATCGTTGTTAAATGTCGAGATGGAAGAACATTCGCTTCTTAAAACAATAATAACGGAATCAAAGAAATTAACCCCAAAATAGGGCTTTATGTTTAGTATTGGAATAAGAGAGATGGAGAATGAATAAAAGAGAGAATGAATGAGAGAGTGAGGGATTGAGTAAAAGTGCACTCATTTTTTAGCCACCAAAAACTAAAACATTTTCCCCGAATGCCATATTAAGGTCAAAATTAAAAGTGTGAACATTAATTAAAAAAGAAGAGTAATTTTTTTTTCGTTCATTTTCAACACGAAAAGTATAGGAAAATCCTTTTCATTCGAAGGAGACTAATTAAATATTTCTCAGTCTTCTCTTCATAATATCCGTTGATATCTATGACATATATATATATATATATATATATATATATATATATATATATATATATATATATATATATATATTTATATATGAATATATAAATATGTATTTGTGTGGCCTAATAAAAACCTATAAACCAGGAAACCCGATAAGACCAATCATAAGTGCCACTGGTTCAGTTCAATCCAATATAAACTTTCAAAATACTTAGTAAATTTACTTTCTCCTATCTTAGGGACTATATCCCCCTCGCATATAAAAAATTCCCTTGACCTTTGCAGTAAATTAAACAATTGAGGATAAAATCAGATCTAAGGCTAGTTACTTTTGATGTCACCTCATTATTCACCAAAGTGCCCATTGATAACTTATTAGACTTCCTAGTCTCTATTCTAAATGCTTATGACCTCCATTTACCAACCAATACGATCATTGAGCTTATTTGTTTATGGATTAAAAAATGTAAATTTAGTTTCAACGGCAAATTCTATGAACAAGTGTTTGGTATGGCTATGGGTAATCCCTTATCTCCCTTATTGTCAAATTTATATATGGAATTTTTCGAAACTAGGTTGATCCTCCCTAATTGGTCTACTAAATTTGTTTGGTTCCTTTATGTTGACGACATCCTGGTATACACAAAAATTGAAGATATTGCTACCAATTTATGCTACCCAAAGTACTTTCCAGAAAAATGTATGAATATAGCCAAAAAAACATTCTATAATTGTAAATTAGAGACAATAGAACCTCGTAAAAACCTATCAATTTTACCCTATCATGATAATTTTATGTCTGTAGTGCTCATTCTTAAACAACTCAATATTAAGGTAGCCTTTAAATACAATCATACATTAAAAAATCTCTTAATAAAGCGTAGCCCCAATAAAGGTAATAATGTAATTTACCGAATTCCATGTTTAGATTGTAATTTATTCTATGTAGGCCAAACTTCCAAAAATGTTTCCATAAGGACTCAACAACACAAAAATGCAGTAATTAAAAGATGTCTGAATAATGCCTTAGCTGTCCACAATTCCAAGATTGGACACGGAATTAACTGGTCAAAAAGTGATACAATAATCCATAGTAATGATTACAATGAAGAGAAATATCCTGGAATCATTTTTAATCTCCCACACAAAGGAGAGTAATCTCAACATTAGCCCAGGGCTGTTTTCGCTAGATCCAATTTTATCACTTTTTCTAAAATCCAACTTATCTGATAGCATTAAAATGTTGACCTCTTCGGGAAACGTGCTTAGTATAAATACTGTGTGTCTTATTTTTTCTTACCATTGTTAGTTTGAAAATGTCGAATAGACGAAAGTACTAACTCCAATCCGTCTTTTATTCAGTTTCCTTCCGTGGTACATATTCATATTTATAGTTATGACGCGCTAAGTTTCGGGATATTTCCCATATATATATATATATATATATATATATATATATATATATATATATATATATATATATATATATATATATATATATATATATATTCACAGCAGTGGAAGCGTTATTAATTTTAACTTGTGTTCTCTTTATTTTTCTTACAAGTTTTTTGTCTGGGTCTTGTAGGCGAGAAGAAACATTCGCAAAAGAAATATTTTATTCCGAGACTTCTTTCAACCGTGGTCAGTCATCTTCAGGGAATGAACAGAAATGAAAGAAGATGGTATACTCAATTTTAGAAAATGGTGGGATAGCGGTAGATAAAAGTGAGTGAAATTTAAAGCGAAGAGAAGTATTTTGCATTAATAGGAGGGCATCACTTTATGCTTTTCTTTAGATTTTCCTTTTTTTCTTATTTTTGATAAGTTGTGTTTTTATATGTTGTTTCTTTATGTGTTGTTAGCGTGTTCTTCTTATTGTTATTGTTTCAATTTTTGTGTACTTATTTTGGGGATTATTTCTTTGAGCATTCAAGCCTTTTATAGCTTTTAGCTCAGCGATTTACCTTATGTTGTTTTAGTGTATTGTTATTTATTTTCTTTGTTTTGTTTCGGTTGTACTGCGTTATTTTTTAGTGTTTCTGTTATGTGTATAGTGATGTAATGTTTTCCTGAGAGAAAATCTTAGTACTTGGAAACTAGCTACGACAGGAGACTTTCTCCCGTAGTCGTGCAGGTATATTAAGACTGCCACCAGTTTACTGTAGTTTCGGAATGACAACATATTTAAGCGTTAACCAGACCTTTCTTCACAATTTTTGGGTCCAGTTTTTTCCTCCTATTAAGATCACTTTGCCGATGTTGGTCACACCTTCTGGCTTTGTTAATTATTAGGGATGCGGCGTTTTGAACATGTTAATTTTCTTATTGAGGTCTTGTTGGCTGCTTGATTCACTACTGCGGGGCAGATGAGCTTAGCCCGGACGTATATCAGGTATATTTTCCTAATGCTGGCCGAGCTAAGATCTCTAAACCAGTATAGCTTGGAGATTTCTCTCTTTGCTAAGCTCCGCCTCTCCGTGTAATGTCTCGAGTATCTGTGGTCGGAGATCTTTATGCCTAGGACAGTGCCTTCGGCGAAGTAGCCGTATCTCCTCCCATCGATGATGATAAGCCACGTCAACCAGTGGCTAAGTGGGACGATTTTGAACTTGTCCCTATTAGCTCTAATCTTCCATCGTCTCTCGGACCGATTGATGTTATTGATTTCCGCTATTGTGCGGATTGCCTTGTCCCTTGCTTTCTTCACCGGGCACGGGACAATATGGGTGACGTCATCTGCGAGTTGGGAGGTCGATGGTAAGACCAAGCAAAGCAGTGAGCTCAGGTAACTTCCCTGTGAAACGCCCGCCTCGAGTTCGAATTCAGGTCCTCTGTATCCTTCGACCATGAGACATGCCCTTCTATCCACGACAAATTCACCTAGGATCTTTTCCAGGAATGGGTCTAGCTGGAGGTTCAGGATCTTGTATTGAAGTCCTTTCAACCAGACATTATCGAAGGCCTTCTGCACGTCCCTTAACACAATGTCTACATAGTACCCATTCTCTCGGCAAAAGGCAAAAGGTTACTTTTTCTGTTAGGAGCGCGCCAGGGCTGTATCTATACCCCTTTTCCTGCGGAACCAGTGTTGTTGGGGGTTATGCGCTCCTAACTCGCTCATTGGAGCTTGTAACCTATTAGCTATAATTTTTTAAAAGATCTTGCCGTGCATCTGCTGAAGAGATATCGGGCGATAATTAGCCGCCTGGTCTGAGGGCTTATTTCATTTCGGGATGAAGATGATTTTAGCCATCTTGTGCCCGTTAGGAAAGTAGCCTGTATTCAGAGAGGCATTCATGGTGTTAACCAGTCCTTGTATGATTGGCCTCGGGGATTTCACGAGGTTATTTCTCGTGATCCCAGACCAGCCTGGCTTCTTTTGCTTGAAGGATCTTATGGTGTTCATGCTCTCTTTGAAGGTGATTGGGCACCCCTGGACAACCATCTCTCTTTCCTGAGATACTTGCGAGTGCGGGTAGGTTCTATGTATCACTGTTCTGAGATCATCGAGCAGTTGGTCTTCGAAGTCCTGGTCGAAATCGTTGTTCTCTTCAGGGGTTATAGCGAAAACTTTTTCCAGTGCGTCCTGAATCTTATTTCGAGAGACTCTGGATCCTCAATGATCTCATCTCCGTCTTTAACTAAGTCTTCGAATGCTGTTCCAAAAACTTACTGGACTGTCTTCCCTCTCCAGCCTACCAATGATGTCATTACAGATTTCCTTTTGTTTCTCTGCGATTGTGTGTTTTAGTTCCTCACTTAGTTGTCTTTTCCCGATTTGGGCCTGTCCTGCCACTTTTCCTAGTAGATTCTTCTATGTTCCCGAGCAATTCCCCTCATCTCGTTCGTCTATCTAGGTTGTGGGAGCATTTTATAGGAGATCCTGGGGGCGCATCTCTCATCGGCTTGAATGAGGAGATTAGTGATGTAGTTTATCTCCTCATCTATCTCTTCGAGATTGGCATCGCCCAGGTCAGCTGGTTGATATTCGCTGAGTATCTCTCTATATAGCTCCCAGTTAGCTTTCGCATAACCTTTCCTAAGTGGGACGGGCTTGAGAATAGAAGCAATCGAGATTGTTGTAATTATCGTGATGTGGTCGCTCGGTACCACAGGGCCGGGTTCATTGTTGCTGTTAAAAGGGAATTTAACGATCGCTAACATTATGTCCGGTATGGTTGCCGAACGATGTGTTAGGTAGGTCGGGAAATCCGGTCCTACTCTCCAGAGTCTGTCTCTTTCGAAAAGTAGTTCCAGATTCCTTTCCCTTTGGTCGGTGCGACCGTAATCAGACGCTCTGCACCTGGCGTTTAGGTCTCCACCCAGCAATGACATTTTTCCGCGCCCGAAAATGTTAAAGAAGTTAGGAATCGGCAGGTAGTTTCGGCGGGGCGGCTGATAGGCCACTGCCACAATTAGGCCTCCTACCAGGGTTGGGATTTCGACAGCCACGAATGATTCTTCTAAGTCTGGTAGTGTTTTGTATGCGATGTTTTTTTCGAATCACGATGGCTGCGCCGTCTTATCGATCTTGTGTATGTTTGTTTTTTTTGTGATCACAGTGTAATTTGCTATTTTTTATTGTGTTAGTTTTTGTGTTTACACGGTGTTCGGAAATGAGGATCAGGTCGGGATCCACTGTACGGAATATGTTTCCGTAGGGAATGGATTTTCCTTCCCATCCGTTTACTTTTAGTGAGAGTATTTCTAGTGTGTTGTTTGTGTTCTCCATGTTTTGTTTGTTTTGTGTGCTTGTAGTTTATGTGAGTGTGTATATTCCCCTTTTCTTTTTATCACGTCTCCTTTTTCCTTTTTTATTTTCTCGTACTCTGCCTTCTTATGATGAGGCAGAAGTCACTATGCAGTTTTATTTTCGCTGCCATGGGCGCCTCGTCTACAGTTGCTTCTTGTACCTTCGCATCGTAAGTCCACTTTAGTTGACCTGTCTTTACTCCTTCAACAATCTCCCTAATGCTGGGGTTGACTGGGAATGGGGTCAGATCAGATCTGTAGAACTGCATTTTCAGTTCTTCTCCATCATATATCATGGTTTGTTGGGGGGGCCTTTCCCTTGCTTTTACTCCACGATCTCTTATTTTCTTTTGGGGGTTGGACTTGTTGTTCGTCTTAAGAGGAGGATGCGGAGCTTGAGAGATTACCCTCAGCCTGCTTTATTCTCCTGGCATCTTTTTTTGTCCTGTATCTCCCGTTTTCTTCTGACCTCTATTCACGGGTGCCTATTTGTGGATTTTTGAGGGGCTTGTGATGTTTCCTGGCGTTCGCTTTCTTCCCTTCTTTCTTCATTTGCTGGAAACGGCGTCGCTGGGGCTTCTTCCTCGGGCTGGTATTGCAATTGCAGGACGTCCCCCGATGGAGGGCTGTCCGGAAACCACATTTCCTCGAGTCCATTCTTTTTGAGCATGGTATTAAGCTGAGTTGCGAAACAGCCCGGGTTGGTGAGGTTTCTCACGTGAGCGTACAAAATACATGTGAGAATTTGGGTGTAGTTTTTGTTACTAACCTTCAGATAAGTCTTTGGAGCAGCACATTCTATGGTCCTTGCTGGGTGACTTTTGCCGCTTGGGCATAGGAGGTATTAGCCCTCTTAATTCCCTCCGCGTTTTTCTCCTCTGATTTCCATTTTAATATCTTTTTCTTCTTTGAGCAAGACATAGCCATTTTCCCGTGCTTTTGCCCACAGTTTGGGCATTTTTCTTCGGCTGCCGGGCATTCCCGCCAGCCATGCTCTTTAATACTGCATCTAGAGCAGGTTAATTCCTGCCCCTTGCATTTATTGTGATGTGGTGTTCTAGATTTAAGCATCTGAAACAAATTTGCACTGGGGTAAACTCCTCCCTCTCTATTTGTTCCCCACTTATTTTGACATTGAAGAGCAGTAACCCACTCCCCTTTGCTTTAGTTGCCATCGATGTACCTCCAAAGATAATTTTGAACACGTGATTGTACTCCGTGTTGTCCCTTCTGTTTCTGGATTTTACTATCTCTTTTATATTTGCCCACTGCTGGTTTCTCTCAATTTCGTTTTTGATTTCTTTCTTTGTATGCTGGCCGATCCACGGGTCCAGCCTTCGGCATATCACACTTCTGTGAGCTTGGATCTAGGGAAGGGTACTGGGTTGGAGGTTTATTTCTTTCAGGATCTTAATACCAGCTTCCTTTGTGAGGGTCTCAATATCTTTCTTCTTCTCGCATATAGCGACATACCTTGTCGGAGAGTCGATTAGGCGTAGGATGGCCACATTCAGCTTGCCTAATAAGGTTTCCTAGGCCACTTGTGGTTCTCAGCGGGACTCTTGCGCCACTGGAGTCCGCCATTTCGGCTATGGGGACCTACCAATCTGTGTTTTTCAGAGTTTTAGGGTTTTCGTGTTTTTTATTTTTTTTGCCTTGGGGAGAAGAGAGGCGACAGACAAGCGAAGGGGCCCCACTTTGATTATCTGTCGCCTCGATGGATGAAGGAATTGCCTTTTAGGGTGAATGATATTGATGGATGAGGTGAATCTAGGTGCTATCCTCTCGGGGGGGGGGGGGGATTGTATGGCGGACTTATTGACAACGCCCCCCCCCCCCGAAGATGTTTTAATCGCGACCGCATCCCAACATACCATAAAGACGGTTGCATGTCCCTCACTGGTCCTGGAAGTGGCCCCCGATGTGATGAGCAGTGGAGGTAGCAGTCCATCCCTTGTCCGGAATCGTTTCTGACATTGTTCTCGGCTGTGGGCGACTACTCAAACCAGCTTCCTCCAATGCCTACAATTATGCCGTGGTAACCGTTCAGCATAGTTGGGACGAAATATGAGTGGCAATTCCTCCTCGCATCTGGCAGCAGTTCACGAAGGGGAGCAAGGGTGGGGACTTAAGCAGTCATCTGCCTAAGTGGGACCACTAAAAATAAAGGTGAATATTAGTAGTGATGATGAATGAATGGTGATAAGTATAGATCTCTTTCGTAATTGTGGTTCTCGGAGGTGTCTTTGAAAATTGTCCCAAAACTTTACCTCCTTTACCGAGTTCTGAGGTAAATCTGCCAAAGTTTATGAACCAGGTTTTCTGAGCAAGCTTGATTGATTGATATATAAAGAGTGAAAAAGTGCAGAAGGTAAATATAGGTAAATAGATGGTAAGTTTCTGCCCTGGTGTAGAGGGCATCTCTAAGATACTTCCTTTTTCCTATATTGTCTTATTTGACTCTTCTTGTGCACCGTCAGTGGTTGCTTCAAGTGCTTGTTTGGCCGCATTGCGACCTTTTCTTTTGACTTTGCCTCTTTCGTTATTATTTAGACTTTATTTATTATTTTTTTATTTTTTTTAATATATATAAATATAAATAAACTATTTCCTCCGTCACGGCATTCTAGCCTTTTAAGTGTTATATTTGATATTTTTTATTTTTTTCTATCTTTTACTTTTTATGGTAATTTATTACAGTATTACCGGTATTCTGATAATTTATTTTTGCATTATAGGAATATGGGCATTTCGCCTCTTTTGTTCATTTCTTTTTTGATGTGGGCCCTTCGCCTCTTTTGTTCATTTCTTTTTGGATGTGGGCCCTTCGCCTCTTTTTCTTCTTATTAGGTTGTCATATTCATGTAAAGAGTCCAATTAGGTTCTCTCGGGAGCAGAATCTTCCTTGGGAATAGGGCTCGCCTAGTAGCACGTCTCCGATCCGCTCTCGGAATGTCGAGATCGATTTCCATATTTGGAATTATTACTTTCTCGATTTTGTCCCAGGTCTTACTCCCTAGCCTCTGGAGTTCCATATTCAATGGATTTAGACCTGCTCTTGCGTGCAGATCTGTCTGCCGAAGACGGTCCGCCCTGCGCGCTCCCGCTATCAACAGGGCTGCTTGGTTCTGCACTCTCTGCATTTGCCTGGTAGTGGTGAAACTCGCAGCCTGCACGATTACTGCCGAGTACACTAATGTCGAGCGTTCCAGAGCAGTCAGTGTACAGCTTCTTGAGATTCTTCGAGCTGAGGATTCGGAATCTATATAGTTACACAAGCTGTGTTTTGGCTAGGCAGATTCTGTTCTTTATGTGCGCTCTGAACCCTTTTGGGGTGATACACAAACCTAGGACTTTGCCCTCGTTGGTGTATAGGTACACTTCGTCGTTTACTAAGACGTCGTCAAGTTTTCGGCGGTCCATTGGAAGGATTTGGAACTTTCCGCGGTTGGTCTTGATCTTCCACTTTCTTTCGTATCGATTGATGTTGTCGATTTCGGTGGCTGTTTGCCTTGCTTGAACTCCAGGATTTTTGTGGGTACTGGGGGTGATTTGGGTGATGTCATCCGCAAACTGCAGATACATCACACCCTCCCCTACTGGAGCAGATAGGTCCAATGTGTACATTACTACAACAGTGGACTCAAAGAGCTACCTTGTGGAACACCCGCCTCAAGTTCGAATTCGGGTCCATTGTAGCCCTCAATTGAGATTTTGGCTTTTTTTTTCATGACGTTGTCACAGAGGACCCTCTCAAGGATCTGATTTAGCTGTAGGCCTAAGATCTTGAATTGGAGACCTCTCAGCTAAACCTAGGCGAGAGCCTTTTCAACATCTCGCAACACCACGTCTACGTATTTCCCTACAGCTTTACAGCCGGTGAGCTTCTCGGTGAATAGAGCAAGTATTGTATCAGTCCCCCTTACCCTACGAAACCCTTGTTGCTGAGGGTTATGAACTTCTAACTCTGTTAGCTGGTCTTGTAGAGGATTAGCTAGAAGCTTCTCGTAGACTTTTCTTATGAACTCGATAGATATTGGCCTGTAATCCACCAGTTGATAGGAAGCTTCTTCCCTTTAGGTATAAAAATGATTTTTGCCACTTTTAGACCGTCGTGGAAGTAACCCGTATACAGGGAAGCGTTATAAATATTCGCGATTCCCCGAATGATCTGTCGGGGGGCATGTACCAAGTTGTTTTTGGTGATGCTCGTCCATCCTGATGCCTTTTGTTAAAAGGTTTTCATAGTTACCATGACCTGTTCTGTTGTAATTGGTCGGCCATGGGTGCGTTCTATGTATTCTTTGATTAAGATCTTCAATCAGCTGGCCTTCGAATTCCTGGTCGAATTCCGAATCGTTCCCAGGTGTAATTGTGAAGACTTCCTTCCAGAACGTGCGGAATCTCTCTTCGCAAACCGTCGGATCCTCCAAGTAGTCATTGTCCACCTTAATGCTGGTCTTTTCTCTACTTAGTAGGCCTTTTAATTTTCTCACTAGTCACCAGAACTTGTCAGGCCTCACTTCGCTGTCTACTTGTTCAATCAGGCTGTTCCAGATCACAGCCTGTTGCTGGTTTATGGCCTGCTTCAGCTCTTCACTCAGGCGACGTAACAGTGAGGCTCCTTCCCGACTTGTACCTTCTTTTCTGGTTTCTTCGTACACCCCCCTGTGCACCCTAGGGATCTCACTCATTTCCTCAGTCCATCTGGGTTGTGAGAGTTTTATACCTTTTCATTGGTACACACTCGCGATCCGCCTCGATGATGTGGGTAGTTATCTTCTCCAGTTTTTCGTCGATCTCCTCTAGTATTGCTTCGCTTAGGTCCACTGGTTCGTATCTAGCGATCCCTGTTGGAAAAAGCGTAACTTTTGCGGAGGGGGATCGGAAGCTGGATCGGCGCGAGTGTGTTGGTCGTCAAGATCGCTATGTGGTGGCTGGGTAGTGTTGGGCCAGGCTCTCTATGGTAATCGAAGGAAAAGCCATCACTTGTCATGATTATGTCGGGCTTTGTTGCTGTCCGAGAGGTGATATAGGTCGGAAAGTCCGTTCCTATCTTCTGGATGTTTTTCGACTCATAATCATTTTCAAGTTGTGGCCTCTGTTATTCCTTTCCATTGAGGTCGCCCCCAAGGAATGTCATTCAGCCGTGACCAAACAAGGTGTAGAAGTTTGTAAGGGGCAGGTAGGTATGTCGAGGTGGTTGGTATGCCGTCGTGATTACGAGATTGCCCACTAGTGTGAGCAACTCTACCGCCACAAAGGTCTCGTCCAGTTCTGGAGGGTGTCTGAACGAGATATTCTTTCTGACAGCAATAGCAGCACAGTCGAACCACTCCTGAGAATGGTTTTTCATAACTACTCTGTAGGCCGGTATCTTTAGTTGCTGGTAATAGTATCGATACCGTGATCTGTGATTAATATGATGTCGGGGTCAAGCACGCGGAATATGTTTTCGTATGCCACGGCTTTTCCCTCCCATCCATTCACGTTGAGCGTCAATATCCTTAACCTGTTGTTCGGATTTTTCATTCTCTGTACTGGCTTTTGTCTCTTAGTGCTCGAAAGTAGTTGCTTTACGTTTCCAGTTCCTCTTCTTTTTTACTCTGCTAGGGAAAGTTCTACAAATGTTTCCCGGTAGAAGGTGACGTTGTGGTTATACAGGGCATCCTCAACCAATTCTTTGTCGCATTGCGTGTCGAAGTCCCATTTGTAGAATTTCTTCTCTATTCCCACGCAGATTTTGTTTGTGTCGTAGTCCTTCGGGAAGAGAAATTGCTCGGTTGCGTATATATAGAGGTTGATTTGGTCAGCATCTAGCTTTTTATTTGTCCCTCTTTTACATTTTTTTACGCTGTACTTCCTTTATTGAGTTCTCTGAGTCCGAAGTGTCGGTATTGTCCAAGGTGTCAGAGGATTCTGTTTCTTATTTCTCCTCATCCTTTGGATTAGTTGTGTGGGCTGCTTTTGCTGCTGCCTCCTTCTTTTCTTTGGCCCCAATCCTTGGGTCGGGCCGTCTGTTTTCGTTTTCTTTTTTGCTTCTCGTCTCTTGACTTTTTCCTGACATCTGTTTGGGATTCAGTTGTAGTTGTATTACGTCCCCTGGTGGTGGGTTATCAGGGAATCACATCTCACTTATGCCGCTCTTAGCAAGCATTTGATTTAACTCCTTTTCAAATATTCCTGGCTGAGTTAGGTTCCTTACGTTAGCATACAAGATGCAGGTCAGGATCTTCGTCTACTTTTGTTCTCGATTCTCAAATAAGTCTTTTCGGCTTCTGCCTCTGTAAAGACTGCTTTTGCCGCCTGTGCATATGATGTATTGCTTTTCCGTACTTGTTATTCGTCTTTCTTTTGCTGCAACTTTTTTTCTGATCAGCTCTTTTTTCAGTGGGCAGGCCATAGCCATGGAACGATGTTCTTGGCCACAGTTGGCGCATTTCTCCCAAGGACTGTAGTGGTTCTTCCAGTGGTGTCTTGGCTCGCTGCACCTTAAACAGATTTTCTGCGCCTCTGTACATTCCTTTGTCGTGTGGTTCTCCATCTTGTAGCATCCGAAGCAGAATTGTATGGGAGTAAATTCTTCTACCTCTATCTGCTCCCCACTGAGTTTTTGCATTAAAAAGCAGTAGTCCCTTTTCTTTTGCCTTTATGCCATCGTAGTGTCGGAGAAAACAATCTTAAATACGTGTGTGTAATCAGAATTGTCTTTCTTGTTCCAAAACTTTATTAGTTTGGAAACCTTGACCCACAGTTGGTTCTTCATGAGTTCATTTTTGATTTGCTCCTTAGTATATTCTCCAATCCAGGGGTCCAGTCACCGGCAGACCACGCTCCTGTGCGTTAGGATCTGAGGTGGAATTGCCGGTTGAAGACCTATTTCGCGGAGCGTTTCGACTTCTTCTTCTTTGGTTATGTTTTCCACATCCTTCTCTTTCTCACAGATCGCCACGTAAACTGTAGGGACTTCGAGCAGACGGAGCATCGCAATTTTTAGTTTTCCGTACACCGCTTCAAAGACCTTACCTCGGCTAAGTCTGCTGTTCCCGCTGATGGTGCGCAGCTATAACCGACTGGTCCCATTTTGCTCCATTTTCCTAAGATGGTGGCACCTCGGTCTGTCTTTCTCTTCGCTTGTCTCTTCTGTGAGAGTTCTGGTTGATCGTCGCTAGAGCAAGCTTGGCCAATTATGTTCAAATATAAAAACCATCAGTGCCTATGTTTTGAACGTTAGTTTTCCCTTAAAATTTTCATAAGCTGTGATTGGTCAATTTTATATCCCTTATGTTTAAGTAGAAAATTATATATAGTGGGAGTACGACGCATCGATCGAGGTTGAAGTGGTTGAGGAGGCCCTACTACGCCATAACGTTCCTCTATACGAGGATTCGTGTGAGCAAGTCTCCAACACAGAATTTAAAAAAGAGAAACGGAAGAAAACGAAACTTCACCCAGAAACACCAGTAGAGAAAGACTAGCATGGAGAACGTAAACAATAGATTGAGGATTTGACACAACGTTAATGGATGGGAGGGGAGAGCAACGGCATATGGAAACATATTCCGTGTGCTTTACCCCGATATTATACTGATAACGGAGCACAGTTTTGACACCACATGGGGTCAACTTAAAGTACCGGGATACAGAGTGCTGCAATAGCTGTTAGAGGTAACCTTACGTTCAAACGTCTCCTAGAACTAAACGAATCCTTTGTGGTGAAACGACTTCCCACATTGGTGGGGAACCTCACGATAGCTGCAGCCTATCGACCCACTCGCCGAGCCTATCTACCCGTCACAAACTTCTGTACACTTTTCGGGCACCGGAGAATGGCATTCTTAGGAGGTGACCTCAACGTTAGATGCCGAATGTCAGATTACTATGGCAGAACCAACGAAAGAGGCCTAAAACTGGAAATGATAATGGACAGGAAAAACATCCACAGGATAGAGGTGGATTTCCCGACCTACATCACTTACAGATCAGCAACCAAACCTGACATTATCATGACAAGCGGAAGCTTCCCCTTTAACTAGCATAACGAGCCAGGCCCAACAATTTCCAGCGACCAAATGTCGGTATTAACAACAATGTTACTCGCGCCGATCCAACTGCCAGTCACACCATGTAAAAACTACGCTGCAACTGACTGGGACCGATACAAGACTCTACTCCGACAATACGCCCCAGCCGACCTGAGCGAGGCTACACTGCAGGAGATATACGATGAACTCGAAGGAGTAAAGACCTTTATCATAGAAGCTGACCGCGAGTGTGTTCCCAGAAATGGATACAAAACGCTATCTCACCCCAGATGGACAGAGGATATGAAGAGGATCGCACATGTGCATAGAGAAGTGTACGAGGAGATTAGACGGGAAGGTCCAAACCGGGAAAAAAGCGCGCTATTACGCTGGATATGCTCCGAACTAAATGATGCAATAAACATCCAACAGTCTGAGATCTGTGACAGCCTTATAGCCGGAATAGACAGTGAGCTGTTCCCGGCCAAATTCTGGCACCAAATCAGGAAACTGAAAGGTTTACAAAGAGCGGAAAAGGCTAGGATAAAAGAGGATGGGAAATATATAGAGGACCCGGCGGTTCTGGAGGAAAGATTCAGAACATACTGGGAGAAAGTCTTCTCTATCACCGAAGAAGACAACGAAGAGTTCGACCAGGAATTCGAAGGCCGTCTGATTGACGATCTGAATCAGATAATATGCCGCACGCATCCACACAACCACGCGGACATGGGAAGGGAGATGGTTGACCATGGTCGTTCAATAACAACAGAGGACGTCATGGCCACTGTGAAATCCTTTAAACAAAAGGCACCAGGCTGGACGGGCATCACCAAAAGCAATATGGAAAATGCCCCACAGCAGGTTATTCAGGGAATCACCAACATCTTAAACGCTTCTCTGAACACGGAATACTTCTCCGACGGTCTATGTAAATGTGGCCAAAATCATCTTTATACCCAAGGATGGTAAGCCCCAAAATCAACTGGTGAATTACAGACCAATCTACCTTCTCGAGTTCGTGGGTAAGATCTACGAAAAAATCCTAGCAAACCGGCTTCAACAACATCTAGCCAAACTGGGAGCTCACAACACGCTGTAGCACGGGTTCCGAAAGAGGCGAGGAACGGAAACTTCCCTCGCCCTCCTAACTGAGAAAATAGCCCACTGCAAAGCAAAGTGAAAATACGTAGATGTGGTGCTGCGCGATGTACAAAAGGCTTTCGATAAGGGATCTCCAATTCAAGATCCTGAACTTTCAGTTGAACCCACTCCTGGAACGGGTCATCTGTGACTATGTTATTGAGAAAAAAACCCAAATCTCCATTGAGGGTTTTTCAGGACCCGAATTCGAACTCATGGCGGGGGCCCACAAGGCAGCTGTCTGAGTCCGTTGCTGTACCTGGTGAACACAATAAACCTCTCTGTTCCGGTTCGGGAAGATACGATGTATCTGCAATTTGCAAATGACATCACACAAATCGTCCCCAGCTAATAGAGGAATGCCGGCGTTCAAGCAAGGGATACAGTTGCCGGAATAAACAACATAAATAGATTGCTTGTTTTTGAGGCGGTCTTTTGTACTTTTCTTTCGTATATATACCTCTAATATAATATTATTTCTTGTAGTTATCCTTGATAAGGAACTTAATAAAGTTCGAAAGTACTCGGAGACATCATTTCATTTTTTCCTGCGAGACATTGCATTCATATATATATATATATATATATATATATATATATATATATATATATATATATATATATATATATATATATATATTGACGGTTTGCTTAAAAGAAAGATAAACCCGCAATATATCATCTAAAAGTAAATTTATTTTAAAAATTAAAGAATTATCAACTTATTATGGCTTGGAGATAACAGTTTACCCATATTAGCTGCCACAGCTTCCATCATGGCCTCAAGACGCCTCCGGAACCTGGCACATGTGTTCCTCACTGTGTTCCTTGGAAGATCTTCAAACACCTTCTTTATTTAGCCACCAACTCGGCTTTTGGGGTTGCCTGGCAAGCCATTGATGTCTTTCTCAACGGCTCCCCACACATAGTAAATATGTGGAGCAGCATGGCGTCATCTCCACTGGAGACATCCACAAACAATTACAGTTTGGGGGGCTTGGTCTTCATGATACGTGAAACGTCGCATGGATTGTAGGCGAGCCACCTGTTGTTTTGGGTGTTTTACAACTGGTCATGGCATAAATTGTTTTCCTCTGAGAAGAAACAGATGTTCTCCGGGTCAATAGGAGGCTTCAGTTTGATCATGAACTTCTATGCCTTCACTAAGCGGTTTTCCTTGATGTTTGCTGTCAGAATTTGTTCCTTGCGCCTCTTGTACGAGTTTTAGCGGAGGTCCTTATTTAAGACTAGCTTTATACTGGTGACTCAATGACCATTCTCTCTCGTTACAGCCCGGATTCCCTTGCTCGAGTCTTCCATTGCTTTGTCCGGCAGTTGTTGGATGAATTCTGGCATGTGGAGGGTCATATTACTTATTAAAAACGATGTTGAATACACAATAGTTATAAATTTATGCTGAAACACGAAACATTAGTAAAATACTAAATAATTCAAACATATTAAAAAAATATTAAAATATGATAAATTCTAAAAATTTTGATTAAATATGTTAAATATGTATATAAAAGAGTATATAATCTTCATGGACCAAGAAATAGACTGGACATTAGAATAAAAAAAGGAATACAGTGCCCACGAAAAGTATCCGATCTCCCTCCATTTTGCATTATTTTCAATGATATTCACAGACGCATAATTCCCTTTATATTTGTTCTAGCGACATCTGGTAGCTTTCATATAACGCTCTGATATGACAGCGTTCGTTGTGTGTGGGCGTGCGTCAAATTTGTCTGATTACCTGTTTTTGCCATTTCGTTATTATTTAGTGATTTTTTTAATGAAAGAGGTCTAAATAAAATTTATTTCTAATGTATGCTAAGAAACAACTCCAGAGTGATTGTCGAGGTACTATTGTTGCTTTTTATAAATGTGGGAAGTATCAGAGACAGATAACTAATGAATTAAACATAGCCCAAAGTACTGTTAATTTATGGGGAACGTGTTAAAAACAATGTTAGTCTATTTATGCCAATACAAATAAACGTTCTGGTATACCGAGAAAAATAAATTGGCGAACAGACATGCTTATGAAACATTTAGTAGTGAATAATTCAACAATAACTGCGAAAGAACTAAAATTTAATATGAATAATTTATCTGATGTTTCTGGGCGAACTATCCAGGAGCAGCTACCAAAAGAACTCGGACTACAATCTCGCCATGCTGCAAAGAAACCATTCATTAATGAAAAAAATGCGTAACTAACGTATCGCATTTTGTGAAAAATACATTCATTAGACTGTTGAGGAGTGGAAAAAGGTTTTATTCAGCGATGAGTCGACATTTTTAACATTCAGATGCTGTCTTCAAAAGGTTTGTTGGCCCATTTACTAACATAAAATGGACCCTAAATACACCCAAAAGACAATGAAATACCCCACAAGTGTGATGATTTGGGGTTGTTTCAGTTTACAAGGGAGAGAAAGCATATATTTCCTTTCTAAGAACGCAACTATGAATGACGCACAGTATTTAGCAATGTTACAGGAGAAACTTCCAGTGGTAATGACAATCCATGAGAAAGAAACATTCATACATGATGGGGCACCTTGTCACAAGGCTAAAATTGTGACAAAATTGCGTACTGACAATAAAATTAATATTTTGGATTGGTCTGGTAATAACTCAGATCTCAATCACATAAAAAATTTATGGCTAATAATAATAAAAAAGGTTAAAGGCCAAGACACTGGCTCCGTCGAAAAATTAAAAGAGGCCATCATAAAGGTATCGTGCAACGAAATATCAGTGGAAGTTTGTCAAAATTTGATCGAATCTATGCCAAAACGTCTACAATATGTTATCAAATCCAAATGAAAGATGACAATATTAAACGCGGATTTTTATGTTAAAAATACAAATTTCGAGGGTGATCGGATACTTTTCGCGGGCGCGGTAGGTCAATAATTTTAATTAAGCCTCTCAAACAGAAAAAAATAAATAAACAAACAAATTATTAAAGAATAAAAGTATAACAAAGTTTTATTTTAGCTTAAATTAAATTAATTTCTTCGCAAAATTTAATATATGACTCCACTGAATTTCTTCTTATAACATTATGTAAGAATATTCAGAATTAAGAGTTACACTAAGCAATTTGATGAGTTGAGGTAAAGCGGAAATTCTTCCAATCCCAAAACTCTTTATTTTCTCCAATTTCAGCCTCGATACCCTTAGTGGTTTGTCTTACGATAAAGCCCTAATCGAATTCGCAATACCTCTTCTGAATACAAACGATTTTGAATGGAGAAAGAATTCGTAATTAGAAAATTTTCAATAATCAAATTATTACGAAAACACTGACATTAAACAATTTCAATAATTGAGGTAAATTGGAGAGGGATTCATAATATAAGGTAGTCGAAATATTCTCTTTTCTTTTATTTGTTTCTGTAGAAAAGCTTATCCCTTTTTTATCACAAATAAAATGATTCACTAAGTTAAATACTGATTTTTAGACGATGAGAACTAATTGAAAAAATAATGTATGTTTGAAAGCAGGGCTTTTCTACATACAGGAAAATGATACATACAACATGCACACACAATACTTTCTCAATCAGTCACCTTAAACCAAACCAGCCTCTTTGACTTTGATCTTATTATGAACATGTAAATTATTTTCTTTGGTTACCCCCAACAAAATTAACATTATAAATGTACTTTTCTAAACTAATTTACCTTACACATTCTATTTAACTCGTCTTGCACACAGCATACAGGAAAATATCCCAATCTATACACTAAGAGTAAACACTAAAGCAAAGAAACAACTTATCCCGTGTATTTCCTTCCTTCACAATGCCAAACCGTTCATATCAAAATGTTGTACTGCTGCCTCCTATACTACACCGAGCAATGGAACAAAAACAATATGCAATACCATGCATTCAAACAAATGTATATTGTGTACAATTTTGTGGATGGATTGTAAAATGTGTTTCTTAGGGAAAACATAAAACAATGATTTATAAAAAAATCAATCAATAACAAATCATCAGAACCACCATCAGGTTGAGCATAAACAATAGAAATAATTCTTATTACTCTATCTTCCTGAAACACTGGCTATCGTTATTTTGGTATTTGAAAATTCAATTTTCCAATGGTGAGAGTAGCATTTAAACATTCTAATTATCATCCACTGTAACACTTCTGGATTCGAGAAAAATAATCCAATATCGTATTATTTATTTCCTGTCCATGATCTTGAAAATATCTTCGAGCACTGCTATAATCTGTTTGGTGTAGGTAGGGTTTCCATGTTTCGCTTATTTTAAATATTTTTATACTGACAGCTTGTAGCCTAAATGACGATGTTGTGGGCATGTGTATGTAGGAGAATAATTAGGCCAATGTATATCTTACATACTCATTTTCTCTATAGTACACTAAGAGCTGTATCAGCGTTAAATGTTGAATAGCCTGCAGATGACCCTATGTCCCATAACCCCCTCCTGAAAATGCTTTGTTGGAGGATGATTGCAACAGAATGATTAGGTTAGTCTCTAGGGCAATGGTTCTCAACCTTTCGATGATCGCGACCCCATTGCCAAGCTTTTCAGATTTCCCGGCACACTTATTAGAAGATCTCATTTGCCTATATTGTTTTCAACCCCCATGGCCCATTAAAGTGCTTGTCCTCAAATGGCAGTGGTTCTCGAACTTTTTCATATGGTGTTTTATTCAAACTGTTTTCCTTTCCAAGTTAATTCATATTAATTTTAATGCTCCCATAAGTATATGAAATAAACATATATATACTTTGATAAAAAAGAACAGCATACCATTCAAAAATGGGATTATCAGTAGTAAGATAGCAAAATATACCACAATATGAGCCATGCATTTATCAATGCGAAAACTGAGATGGCTGCTTGGAACACAAACTTTTAATATTAGGTCAAATTGCTGATAATGCTACTCGCATATTGCCCTCAAGAGATAAAAGTTTATTTCTGGATTTAGATTTAATTGTTGCCCTGGCAGACAATACCTGCTCACACAAATACGATGTGGAGAAAGGTAAATGTAGATATACGAGTATAGCCTTTTCAGCCAAATTTGGATACTCCTTCACTAGTCCACGCCAAAACATAGCCAATGATTCCTCACTTCTCGAATTTGACTTTTAAGATGGAATCAGCACACAGATCAGTAAATTCGTTAAGTTATATTGCTATGAAGAAAAGTTACTCGTCCCTGTCAGCCAGTTCGAAGGGTGATACAATCCAGTCGAGATTCTCTGTAGAAAGGGATGGGAAGTAATCATCAACTGCTTCTCTCAGCCGGAGCAAGTGATGTAGAATGAGATCTTTGAGACGTCGAATAGTATTATTTCCTGCTTGCTTAAGAATAGAAGAAAGATTTGATATGTCGTCCTTTTGAACAGCTGACTTCCATGCATCCAACTTTCTCTGGAAAACTTTCATTTTGTTGCTTGATGTAACTATTGTCTCCAGTCTCGCCTGCATTGAGAGACTTAATTCATTAAGCTTCAGGAGAATATCCGCTAAGAATGACAGCTTCAAACACCAAGTACAATTTTGAAGCAGATTGAGGAATGCAACTTGTTTCTCCTGTTCAAAAAATACTTCTAGTTTATCTTTAAGTTCGAGAACCAGGTTCAGCACACGACCTCAGCATAGCCATCTTACGTCAGTATGCAACACTAGTGAGATATTAGCTGCACCCATATTCTGGCATATCTTTTGAAAAACTCTGCATTTTAAGGGCTGAGATTTTATGAAATTCACCATCTTGACAGTCTGGTTCAAAACTTCATTTAGCTCTTCACTACATATTTTAATAACCAATGCCTCTCCGTTCAGGAAACATTGGGTTATAATAATAGATGGATTTTCTTTCAGCGCTATGGTAATGAACCTCTTGTACTTCCCTACCATCGATCGCGCACAATCAGTATATATGTTACAAGTCTTTCGATGAAAGTCTATGGTCACTGAGATACGATGTTACGGTTGCAAAAATGTCCTTTCCAGTGGATGTGGTCTGTAGTTCTTTGCAAAACATAAACTGCTCTACAACTCCTTCATCAATGAATCTACAAAACCCAAGCAATTGACATTTACCATCTATGTCCGTACTCTCGTCTACCTGCAAAGCAAATTTTGCATTTGATACAATCCGCTGCACAACTTGTTCATTGATATCAGCTAAAAGTTCAGATATTCTCGACTGAATGTGTTATTGGAGAGAGTTACTTTGGAAATCTTAACATGAGCTTCTTTGCCAAGCCTTATTTCAATAAGTATGTTGCATGCAGGGATAATAATGTCTTCACCAATTGTATGATGCTTCATTTTCATTGTTATCAGTTCTGCTACTTTAAATGAGGCTTCAAGAGCAGCGTCAGCTATGGTTACTCTTTTGAATATTTTACTAGCTGCCATTTTCTGCCCTTCTAACAAACGAGAAAAATATTGCACGCCTTTCTGTAACACACTAGGGTGTTTGGTAGTGAGGGCCCGCTTCAGCTAGCTAGGTACCATGTCTTCATTGCTGAGTGTATCTCCAAATACCACACACAAAGGGAGAGGATTAAAAAAAATGTGCAAGTAGGAATCATCATATGCCCGTTTCTTTATAAGAGGGGCTTCTTTCATCTTATTACATTTTTACCCAGATGGACGAGAAATACTTTCATTATTTGAGGTCGAATCAGCACAAGCATTGACCTCTGGAGTGACTATTTGATTTTTATCTTCTTCTTCCTTGCGTTTTCGCTTCCTCAGTACGAACTTATCCATAGTTATGAACACTCTCCAACTCTGCCACAAAAAACTGCAAAAACAAAAAGACATCCATTATTCTCCCTTCCTCAACTCAGGGCTCAACAAATATTGTTTGCACGCACATAAGATCATAACTATTCTGGGTAGACACTGAGGGTGGTATGTGTATGGGTGTTGTGTACGTGAGAGGTAAAACACAGGAAGGTAGAGAGTGTGAGACTGTGTGTATGTGTGAGATTCCCAGTGTATTCTGCCATCACATGATTGTGATATGTCTTCCATATCACTTATCAGTTGGAAATTTGTGTTCGAAACATTCTCAAATGGCTAAATCTCGATTTATCACGATTTGTGTATGGATTTAGCAGTATAATATTTTGTTTATATTCAATTTTTTTGCGAATCTCGCGGCGCCCTTTGTTAATCTTGCAACACCCCTAGGTGTCGCGGCACACTGGTTGAGAACCTCTGCTCTAGGGTATGACTTTTGCAAATATTCTACTATATTCTGCTAAGAATTAATGACCTGTCGAACTCTAATTTTCCGTTGCATTTTTGAAAGGTGGTAAAAGTGAAGCGTTTGGCCATGTTGTCAGAATCTTCCTATACTTTGAATATATATGAATAACAAAAGCACTGACGATTTACAGTGGAGATCAACAAGTAGCTGGATGAGAACAAGTGAAGTGGAGTTAACAATGGCTTTCTTTCTATGAAATATTAATTCAAAAAGGTTAAGACAAATCAAAGGTATGATAAGAGATTAAGAGGATTTCAAGAACACGGCTCAACGAAAATAAAACCAAGAAGCTAAACAAGAGGGATTAACAATGAAATTTAGATACAACTCAGGTTTGAGTTGAATATAAAGATAGATAGAGAAGGCAATTGAAACAAAGGAAAAGAACAAAAGATCTGACCAAATCCATTTCATTCACTTACAAAAGAAAAATACCAATTAGTCAAAAATTGCCACATGTAAATTCTTCAGAATTCGTTTATTTAAGGAAATAAGAAATATTTTTGCATCATATTGATAGAAAATACCCGTAAATGTAAAAAAAAACACTTTAAATAGCCATCATATGACGATAGATAAAAAAGGATGACATCATTGAGCAAATCCAATGTGATTTTTGGAGGATTCATCAAATTAAAATTGTTCGAAATCAGCTGAAAAGCCTTAGACAATAAAATGGGTGTTGATCAAAGTAATCCATCGATAGTTACTGGAAAAGTGAAAATAAATCGATTAATAAAGCTCCAAAATTTACATTATGAGTAAAAATATCCTTAAATGAAAATGAACAGCAAAAACTTTAAAACCAGGGCAGAAACTTTTAACTATCTTTACTGAAGAAAATAAAAAAGGTTAATACAATAAAAGCAAAACTAAGCAAGAAACAGTAGGCTTTATCACCGTCTGAAAACTAAACTCTTAAATAAACTTTGAAATGAGATAAGTTGGAAGTAAAAACGAAAAGATACCAATGTTAAATTAATGGTTCCTCGCACACGTCTCTGGTGCATGGGTGATCGTGCCTTCTCTGCAGTTGCCCCTAAGCTGTTGGATGGTCTGCGTCCTGGCATACGCTCCTCTTCCTCCCCTGGTGTTTTTAAGCCGGCTCTGAAAACCCACCGATTCTGTCGGGCCTTTTCCTGGCGAATGAACGGGCACTCTGCGAAGGCTTCAAGGTTTTGAAGGCAACCATATGAAACCTCTATTATATATATATATATATATATGTATATATATATATATATATATATAATAATTGAAAATCATATGACACGTGATATATAATAGATGTATTTAACACAACCCGGAAAAACGCTAAGGAAATTATTATTACGTGAACCATTAAAGCTTAAGAGAGAAAATGGGAGAAAAATAGGGACATACTATTTTAACCGTTATCAATTTTCTTATAACAGTTAAAATAGTATGCTCCTATTTTTTGTGTTATTATATCTCCCATTTTCTCGCTTAAGCTTTAATGGTTCACGTAATAATAATTTCCTTAGCGTTTTTCCGGGTTGTGTTACTAGTTTTCATTTCTTTGGGCCTTTAAAATACATCAATTATATATCACCTGTCATGTGATTTTCAATTATTAAAAACAAAAGCCCGTGCCTCCTCCTACTAGATAAACACTTGTCTTGTCTCTCACTGGATAAAAACCTACACTTCTTTATTCAAAAGGCTTCTTGAATCAACCTTCTTTGTGGTTGAGGATGGTAGCTCTGGCGATGAGCGTCGTGGTCATTTTCAGCGAAGAGCGCTTAATGACACAGGTTCAAATCCTACTCCTTTATTCATTTTCTTATAACAGTTAAAATAGTATGCCCCTATTTTTTCTGTTACTATATCTCCCATTTTCTCTCTTAAGCCTTAATGGTTCACGTAATAATAATTTCCTTACCGTTTGTCCGGGTTGTGCTACCAGTTTTCATTTCTTTGGGCCTTTAATATATATATATATATATATATATATATATATATATATATATATATATATATATATATATTATAACATGAATTAAAAACTGTGTAACAAATTGTTTCACGCCATTATACCTATTAGGATTGAATCTTTTGATGAAACTATGAGAGGTGATGAAAGATGGTGCGAACATTAATAAAATAGGTGGTTGGTTATGTAACTTTCATAGCAGAAGTAGCGAATTGGGTGGAGCGACAGAATTAAGGGGAGAAGAAAAAACTTTCATCAACATGGATTGATAACTGTGTAAGAAAACAGGACCAAGAGTAATTTTGAAAGTGCATTAAGTTCACATATGGAGTGATGTCGTACAAAGGAAATTCTATTTATGTTTTTTGAACTCAATTGGCCTATATTTAATCTTGGTAAAGTAATGGGGAGTATTACTCACTTAAGCTTTTTTGTTTGTGGGATTTGAGAGGTATTATTTTACTTTATGTGTCAAGTTTTTGCGGATTTATTCTTGTTGACATAACTCTGGCCCTCTCATGTATAAAATCTAGATTGATCTTACTCCACTGTAATCTGTGTTAGCTACCTATGTTGAGAGAGCTGATAACCAATATATCATTATTATTTTTTCATTTTGGAGACTATGAAATCTATCTTATACTTTGTTTCATTTGGCTCTATACATGTCCATCTTTCGCTTTAGTTTTTTTATGTTTGGAGGGGGGAGAAGTTCATAGTGTTTACCGATTCTGAAAATAATTTCTACTCAGCTATTTTCTCGTCCACTTCCCTCGTCAACTGCGAATTTTCCGACTGTTCTTTCACCGCGTATTTGTTCTCAAACTTTGCATTGAGTTCCTTATAATGACCTCTATATGATAGCTTCATTATGTCTGGGCATCAATGAGTACTACACAGAACTCCTCAACTTTGGTATCTGTGAGGGGGATTTTGTAGCCTCGTTGGTCGAGTACTCTTAAGGAATACTCTTTTGAGATATTAATCACTAATTTGATTAGTATATGGGATATTCCTATAATTTCTGTTATTCAGGGTGCTATGTCTTATGGTATGAGGAATCTTACGCCATTAGTATGTGTCATTTCTTTTAATGATGGCAGGGGATTGCCTCTCATTAGACATATACTCCTCTCACTCAGCGAAATCAATCGATAGTGTGGAATAGGAGAGGAAGGTTAGAGTGTAAAAACGAGAGGGGGGGGGGCGCCCAAGGGGCAATTATATCGAGGAGGAAGGAGGATAGGCTATTTACTGAGGAAGAACTCTTGGGTCAGGGAAGAAGGAAAGGAAATAAAAGAAGCGGTGACGGTATATGGAAGACAGGGGGCAGTAATGAGAGCGGGAGGGGAGGCACTGTGGGTCCCATGCACTCATTTGCTCACCTTAATCTTTGTGTCTTCCAATGCCCCCCTTCTCTTGCCTTTAAAACTCCTCTTTCTTGTCTCATGTGCTCATTCACGCCCAATTTCTCTCTATCTCACTATATATATATATATATATATATATATATAACCTTGATGAAGGTAGATAAGGAGACAGAGGACAATCAGGCACAGGTACTACATTTGGGGGGGCAAAATAACGTTTCACGCATATCGCCCTTCTTCAGGTTCTAAATTGAAAAAACAAATATTTATATGGAATAATTATTGAGAGAAGAAAGTAAAATTCTAATTAAAGACTCAAACCGTGAGTTAAAATAAGATATAATACAATGAAATGTTAAAAACTTCTAAACTGGTAATATTTGAAAATGTGTTCGAGTTCAAATATTTACGACGGAGATCAGAGGCAATAAATTACAAATTTTACAAATTAGGTTAAAGTGGTGAAATTGTGTGGTAGGTATATAAAGGTGTGAATAAGTTTTCTAGTTTGCCCTGGTGTTAGGGCATCACTAGCATTCTTCTTGTTTTATTTAAAAGATTTATATTCCTCCGTCAAAAAGTAGCTGGCTGTCATTGACAGCCAGTTTCCTCCGTCATAATTATATATGTTTCTTCATAGGTATTTTCGCCTTCGAAGCATTCAAGCCTTTCAAGGTGACTTTCATGCTGAATGTTTCTCAATTTTGGTTGATTTGAAGTATTCTTAATGTGGGCATTTAGCCTCTTTTCTCAGTTTTTAATATTGTTGACTTTTAGTTTACTTGGGTATTGGGAGTTGGGCACTTCGCCTCTTTTTATTCTTGACTTTTGGGTTTTTGTTAGGTTTGGGCACTTCGCCTCTTTTATATTTAAATTTAGTTTTAATTTTATTGATTTTTTGCTATATTTATTTATATTTAGGGGGGGGGGGCTTTTAACGTGGGCACTACGCCTCTTTTTTCAATATTTTACTTAAAATTTGTCAACTTGGTTGTTTAACTTCAATCTTTATAGTCTTGGTATTTTGGATTCTCATAATTTAGAGAAGTGGACCATGGATTTAAAAGGACAAAATCTCAGCAAAGAAAGAACTATTGAAGTGAGCAAGATTAAAAGTAATCGGGCTAAAATTCTAATAAAGAAGAATATAAAATTAAATGTTAAACTGTCCATTTAATTTTTTTTCTCTAAAAACCATTTAAATGAGCAGTACATATTATAAAAGAAATCAACTTAAAAAAAATTGAATGAGGAAAAGTACCCTAATAGATTTAATATTTATCACGAGTTTAAATAGCGAAACTGAATAAAAAGAAAAACGAAACGCGAATAATGAGTGAAGTAAAACGCTTATCTTATTACAGTATAATATCCGTGGCCATTTGCAGTCAGTTGAATCAATGAAGTGAAAAGTTTATTCATTGAAGAAAAATAAATGAGTTTAGTTGGCTCATGAAGGAGGAAAAATTTGGTTGTTGGTAACAGAGTTGTTATAATTAGGAAATGAGGAAGGGGACAGCTGTATTGTCAAGGTGTGTGGGAGAGATTTTGTCTTTATGAGAAGAGATTCCGAAATTTTTAGAGGAAAAGGTTAGGAAAAATCTTTAGAGGGGAAAAGAAGAGTTGAAAGGTCGATATCTAGACACAGATGCGTGGTATTTTGGGGCGTGTATGGTAGTGGTATAGGGTTCGTTTGGTGAGGCTGGAGGAGGGGGGGGGGGTGGCAAGAGAGGCGCGTGTTGGTGGAAATGTGCTGTTTATGTTGCTTTTATCTTATGTGTGGATAGATGTTGGCTGTGCGTGGTCGAAGGCTGCGGGAGGGGGGGGGGTATCTTAATACCATCGCAGCGTATTGTCTTTCGTGTAAATAGATGTAAGTGAAATCTGCTTAACTATCGTGTTAAGCGCCAATTAATTTGAAATTAGGTAGAGAGGTTTCCATTTTACATTGGATAATATGATTTCGAATAGCGGAAGTTTCCATTCTAGATAAAGGTTTTCCAGTACGGTGAATGTTTGCACTATGGGAACAAAACCTCTTTTAATTTAATGAACGAACCGGCCAATGTAGGTTTCCGGCTGACAACAAGAACAAGTAAAAATATACACAATGTGGCTGCTGATTTCAAGGGAAAGTTTAGCTTTTATTGAAAAGAAACTATTTATCTAAAGGGATACATAAAGGTAATTTTCAAATTCGTGTGTAAGAAGTATTTTTTGAGTAATCTGTTGTAGCATTTGGTAAATAATCGATTACACGGTCGCAACGCAGGAGCTAAGAAATATTTGGTTTTTTAGGAAAATCATAGAACAAGAAGGGTGGGGAATGTATTTGTTCAGGGAATTATTGATTAATTTGTCAACTAGAAGCATTAAGTATTAATTAGTTTTAAAATAAGAGCAAGTTTAGGAATTTTTATGCATAAGTGTAGAGGTAAAGGACGGGTGGAAACTGCTGTAAATGAGTGACTTTACCGCACTTAATTTTTATGCAATGTTACAATGGCTTGAAAAGTTGATACCTAGGCCACTAAGGTAGTTTTTTCTATACGGGGGTAGCTAACATCTAAAAAAAGAACTGTCTTCCCTTTCCAAATCAAAAGTGTGTATATATATATATATATATATATATATATATATATATATATATATATATATATATATATATATATATATATATATATATATATATATATATATATATATATATATATAAAAGTTCGAAAGTACTTAGAATAGAATCCTTGTATTAATTTTCCCTGTGGGCTTTGTTGCATTTATTGCTTAATCACGCGATACTTTGTGAGTTTTCCACAAATACGAGGGGCGGTCAATAAGTTTTGCGAATCGGTAGGGCAAAACAGAGGAAGGAAGTTGGTTGTTTAAGGGGGTGCTAGGAAAAGTTATGACAAGTCAGGACCTGCAGCCGCACGCTCCTGCCTCATCTATTTAAGAAGCAGTAGCTGATCGCAGATCGTAAGTCACAAATTTTTCAACAATGGAGAAGGTTGAGCACCGCGCAGTAATCAAATTTTTGACCAAGGAAGGCAAGAATGCAAAAGAGATCCATGAACGCATAGTTGCAGTGTACACCGACACCGCCCCTTCCTATGCGACCATTGCTCGATGGAATAGGGAGTTCCGCCATGGTCCTTTGAAGATTACCCCCGTCCAGGACGCCAGTCAGACGTGACCAACGAGGACAATGTTCCCCCATGTGTGGAGAGGATGATCCTCGAAAATCGATGAGTGAAGGTTGAAGAAATCGAGCGAGAACTTGGAATATCACATGGAAGTGTTATCAACATCATCTACGACAATTTGGCCATGGCCAAGATCTCTGCCCGTTGGGTCTCTAGAAACCTCACGCTCCATGATCGACGTCAATGTCGTCAAAGTTCACAAGGCCAGAGTTGCACAAGCTGCCCTGCGCGAGTGCGGATTCGAGGAGCTCAACTATCTACCCTACAGTCCAGCAGATCTGGCCTCCAGCGACTACTTTTTATTCTGCCAGCTCAAGGCCGCACTGCGTGGACGCCTGTTTGGGGACGATGAAGATGTCCAGCTTGCCGTCCATTAGTGGATTGAACAGCAGTCGGGAGATTTCTGGTTGTCCGGAATTCGAAGCCTCAGGGACAAGTGGTGCAAGTGCATTGAAGTCGAGGGTAGTTATATTGAAAAATAATAAAACACTTTTCCTCATATTTCATTTCCTTATATCCGAATTGCAAAAATTATTGACCGCCCCTCGTATATATATATATATATATATATATATATATATATATATATATATATATATATATATATATAGATCATAGTTGGGATAATGCATTGGTTGCATAATTTAATTTTCAGCCACACGGGCATTTTGCTTTCGAAGATGATGCCTCCTTTCCAAACGTTTTCCCACCTGAAGTGATTCTGCGTTCGATTTCTTGACCTTTTCCCGATGATGTTGTAATATGTTGACCCAAATAAATATATTTCTCTACGATGTTAATTTTCTCACTCTCAATTGTAATGTCTATCGTCTCGACCATGAGTTGGCTCGTCATGACTTTTATTTTACTAAGATTTATTTTTAGGTCGATTCTCTCGCGTTCGAGGTTAAGTTCTTGAAGCAGTGTTTGAATCTCTGCTAGGATATCAACTATGATTTGCTAGGATATCACCTATGATTTGCTAGGATATCAACTATGATTACAATATTATCTGTGAATCAACAGGTAGCTGAGGAAATCCCCATCTTTAGCCTCCTGAAGATTTCTTCTAGACAGGACGTCAATGCTCTTAAAGATATAGGATCTCTTTGTCTTACTTCTATAATTAAAATATAGCTAAATCCTTATGCAATCTAATGTATGCTATGCAAGTTTGGTATATATGTTCTATGATTTTTATGTTCAAGGCTCTTTTGGATCGTTGGTTTTTATATTGAATCTACTGCCTTCTGGTCGTCTATAAATAACAAGCATATAGGGATATCACACCCTGAAGTTTTCTTCCTGAGAGGGTTAACAATATGTAGGTGATCAATCGTTGAGAAGCCTGTTATCAAGCCACAATGTTCTCTCAGTTGTTAGTAATCTAGCTGGTTGTGCAGTCTGTTGGTAATGAATATTGTGAAGAGTTTATATATATATATATATATATATATATATATATATATATGTGTGTGTGTGTGTGTGTGTGTGTGTGAATCTAGCAAACCGCAAGAAACATAAAAAAAAGGATGATTTTTCTTAGGAAAAAGTTATTTCCTAATTCGAAAAATTCCGTTTAGGGATGGGAATCGAACCCAGCACACTGAGGCAGCGAGAAACCGCTTTGATCTCAATTAAACCGCCTCTTAGGCCACTCGGCTATGCGGAAAACAAAAAAACTTCCGACTAAACAAACCTTTAAGGTACGCTTCGCAAGGTCGATCTGTTCTATGGAAGAAAGAGAAATTAATTGGGAATTCAAAGGACAAAGGAGAATTGAGGTAATCACGTGGCGAATATACAATGTATAAATCTTTCATCAGCGCGAAAGAATGATGAAATGAATCCAGAAAACCACAAGAAACAGAAAAACAGGATAATTTTTCTTCGGAAAAAGTTATTTCTTAATTCGAAAAATTCAGTACAGGGGTGCGGGATTCGAACCAAGCAGACTGAGGCAGCGAGCAACCGCTTTGATCCTAATTAAACTGCCCCTTAGACCTGACCACGACTTGTAACCGGGAAAAACTTTCATGTCGTCAAACTGCCGCGTTCTTCGTTGCTGCAGCCTCAAGCTGGGGTCATGATGTCTTGGAGATCTCCTCATCTGCCTCCATGGTGCATCGGTGAGGAGAAATAACCGAGAAACTGAAGCAAAGCGCATTGAAGAAGAAGCCTTTCGTGATCCGCCTCCCCTTGTTCTCCCGTGGGATGGCAAACTGATTCAAAGTGCTGCCACATCATGGATCTCAGAGGAAAAGATCGCTCTTGTGCTTACTAAAACGAATTTCAAGGAGCTTCTTGAAGTACCTATCGCCATTGATGGGACCGGGAGAGAAGTAGCTGCTACTGTCCTTCGGCTGCTGGAAACGTATCAAATTGTTGACAAGACCATCGCTCTCTCCTTTGACACGACTGCGTCCAACAGTGGCATTATTAGCGGAGCCTGCACCATTGTTGAACAGTCCCTTGGAAAACCTCTTCTTTGGCTGGCATGCCGGCATCACATTCACGAAGTGGTACTGAAGGACACCTATGAACTCCTCTTCGGCCCTCCCCCTGGTCCTGAGATTCTCCTGTTCAAGCGATTCCGAAAAAAGATGAGACTTCTTGGACAAGACATCATCGGTACCATCAACGACGAAGAGCCCCTGGATGAGTCGAGCGAATCACAGAGGCTGAAGATGATAGACTTCCTCAGGAGAGTCATCTGTGACAAAGCCCACCCAAGGAAGGACTATCTCGAACTACTTCAGCTCTCTCCTGTCTACCTGGGAGGATGGAGCGAGGATCTGCCTCGATTCAGGGCCTCTGGAGCCTACCATCAGGCGAGATGGATGGCAAAGGTTATTTAAATCTTCAAGATTGCCCTGTTTTCGCAACAACTGGAGCTGACGGAGTCGGAAAAACGCTTAGTCCGACGACTGGCCCGTTTCGTCAGTTTTATTTACGTCAACTTCTGGCATAAGGCAGCCGTCCCGAACTGTGCGCCGAAGAATGACCTGGAGTTCTTGGCACTCGTCAGGTGTTTGTAGATAGAGAACTCGGGTCAACGGCAGAGAAGGCCCTCCGAATGCACCTAGTGTACATTTCGGAGCAAGGAGCGGCACTAGCGTTTTTCGACAAACGAGTGTCTCTCGATGACCGGGCGGCAATGGTCAAGAACCTAAGCCGTCCAGCAACCTCGAATGCACTCAGGAGACTTGAAAAGAAGAACTTCACTTTTCCTGACGGTCTTCCCGAATTGATGACAAGGCGAACTTTAAAGGCCATTGATGTCTTCGCTGGGAGGATGGTCACTACCCAGAACGTGGAACATGTTCTGCAAGATCCACGAACTCGAGCCACCGCCGAGGCCTGCATGTCACCAATGATGCAGGAGAACAAGCAGTTCCTTCTCAAAGTTGTTCATCATCACCGCAAGACCGTCAAGAGAACAAAGGCTAGAGTGGTCGCTAAGTTCTCTCCGGCTCCTTGAGCCCCATCCACCAATGACTTGATTGCCCTGCTCTACTTATATAATTCTTCTGCATTTATAGTGCCCTCTTCGAATTTTTCACAACTTTGTTTGGTAATTTTCAGTTGAATACCGTTCGTTGCAATTTTTCGTCTTCTTCTCTAATTGATTTTTTCAAAGTTTCCCTTGAAATGTGGAATCTTGTCAATCTGTGCGACCAGTAAATATTGACGAATCAAATCAAACTTTTGCATAAAATATTTATAAGTCATAAGAAACAAGGGGACACCCCTGCTGACAACTTTCAACACATTTCATTTTTTTACCCCCTGGAATGAAACAGTCTAATGTACTTGTTCTAGGAATTAATTTTATGGGACCAGGTAAATAATGTATGTGGGAATGTTATGGCCAAGGCGCTGGGACATTTTTCATGTCCAGGATGTGTTCAAGCTTCTCCCAATCCTATTTTGCGTTCTGTAATCCGGACTATTTGCATCTTAGATATCCAATGTGTAATGAAGAATCCTACCAAAAATGACATTAGCGTTGGTATTCATATATAGTGTCTCCTTAGAAGTTATAATCGGTAACAATTACCATTTCTACCAGGTCCATTTAGACCTCTATTGCAAGGTTTTGATTCATCTAGATTCCTTATTTGTCTCTATTAGCTTCCTTTTATAACGTTATGACCGTTTAATTGTAGCGTTCATGAGCGTAATTTGCTGCTATGCCTCGTAGCCGCAAATTTTCAGTTCTTCTCTGCGCGTATCCAATCCGTGTTCCGATATTAGAACTATATTTGCTTCGATTTTTCTAAATATGTTTCCATATTGGATTATTTTTGTGATTCAGGCATTATTGTTGTTTTAAAAATTCTCAGTTCGTTTCTATGCATTAGTAAACAATGTAGATCTATCGTTCTTTTTCTCGGGTCCGTGTTTGGAATCAGTCTGTACCTTTTGTCGTTTTCTCGTTTTTGTTTCGTTCTGAGTTGTTTGTAGGGAGAATTTTTTGGGTGGACTCGGGTTTTTTAACTAACTCTTCATTGCTCTGAATGGTCTTATCTAGCAAGTGGGCTCTTTCTCTGCTTCTCTGTTTAATGTTTCATCACTTTTTAAAATTTTTTGGTTCGAAGTCATTTGACTCTAATGTTGATGATTTCTCTGAGGTTAATTCTTTTGTTAGGACTGCATATTTCTCATTCTTGAGAGCTATCTTAAATATCTTTGAAGAGTCGGATTTTCGTTAGGTCTATTGTGAGAATCTATTTTCACTTAGTGGGGCGTTTAGAGTCTCCTCGTAACTTCCTTGGTTAGCTAGATATGGTTGGTTTGCAGGATCAATGCACAGCAATATTTTCGTGTTCTTTTTTCCTTAGATGCGTAGAATTTGTTTTATCACTTGATTTTGAGTCTCCTTCCTTTGATAGCGTTGCCATAGTTCATGTTTTATATATTTCTATTTTCTTTATTTGTTCTTATGACTTGCTTTCTTTTGTGTCGGCTAAAAGACATCGTTCACTGTTCCTCTTGGCAGTTGAAGCATCTCTTGGTCTTTTCCGTACAGTTTCTAAATCGGTATACCACTACTTTACAATCAGACTAATTTTGTTTTACTTTAGTTGTACAGGTTGTCTTTGTGTAATCTTCCATCTTGTAAAAGAGAAACATTTCAATATTATGGAAGGTTTCTCGGTCTATATTTTCTTGCCCATCTCTTGCCTCAAAGTGTTCTTGAGGACGTTGGTATGATTATTTAACTTAATCACATACTTTATTTCTGCTAACGCAGGTGTGGTTTCAATTTTATTTGTGTTATTTTTTCTTGGGTGTTTATTTATATTTTTTTATATTTCTGGAGAAGAGAGGGAGGTACTCGTACCTTCTAGTCCAATCCTTTTTTCGTAGGTTTTTTTTGGAGAAAGTATTTTGACCACATCTCTCTTTTTGGCGTATGGAAGGGTGTATCCAAGGCGGTGTCGATTAATTTTACGAGTGTCACCTTCACTTCGCTGGATACCACCTCGTGTGTTCTTTGCTGACGTGGTCTGTCAGGGAAAGGTCATTAGTGTGACCAGTTTTGTCTGGTTCTCCATCATTCCTCCCAAAAGACAGTTGTTGGTTCTCGTTTCTTCTTTTTGTATTCTTTACTATTCATTTCTTAATAGTTTAAATATAATGTTGCCTATTTATGTATTTTTGATAGTTTGGTATTAAAATTTTTTCTCAAATATTAAAGAGTGTAATCTCGCGGCCATTACCCTCCAGCTCCCTCTGCCAAGGATGAATTATGAAGATGGATGGGTGGACCCTAGGAAGGGAGGAGCTCCTCCCGAGGGGTGAATTATGACCGACATTATTAACAATGCTCGGTTATTGTGAATGCCCCTACCACTCATAAAGACAGTCACGAATCCATTTCTTGTCCTGAGATGATCTTTAGTAAGAGGGGCACTTCAGTCCTCTCATGCATTTGTTTTCCACTATGGGCTATTCCTCAAAACAACTTCCTCCACTGACCCTAATTATGTCTATGTAGAACGAGCGGCATATTTAGAATGATTGTATACTTCTCAGTTTGATTAACAGAGTCCGCTTAGGGGAGAAAAGGTAAGATATTTTGTGGGCTTTAGGCCACCATTATCCTTATCGTATCTCATTCGAAGTAGTAATTAGCTCTTTTAATGATGTCACCATTCATCCCGCCATAAAAACTCCAGTATATCTGCAAAAGCTGGCTCATCTTTTTCTACAAGAGCTAAGGGGTGATGTACATTAGTAAACAGTGCTTTTACTTTGTAATGTATTGTTGACCAGTATAAACAAAGTATAGAGTAAACAAGCTCAGAGAATTTGTTAATTTCGTGTCATTTAAAAAAGCTTAGGATGAGAGAAACGTTTCATAAATGGCATCATACAAGGACTGGTTTTTCACCTATACTATCATTTCAATCTGTTCTCAAACATATGATAAGGCTTCCGAGATCCATTTTACCTACCTTCTGTTACTGGAAGGTAAAAAATAAGGAATAAGTTAAGAAGTTTTAAACAAACAAGAAACTATGTAACAATATCAATTTATAAATAAAATAGAGGAGGGACGGAGATTATAAAACGAATTTATAAGGAGGTATGGCTAGACTTTAGTCACATAAAAATGACGTTGGAAATGAAATAATTTGAGAATTTAAAATTTGGAAAAATGTGAATGCAAAACTTCGGTTAAAACACAAAAACTACTGAGAAATTTCTCTGTGGTACTTTCAACAAGAGCAAAATGAAACCCGTTTTGATTGAAAAAACTGCACAAAATATGTACTTTACCTCTTCATAAAATCCATTGTAGGAGGATCAAATGTTTTAAAGGAAACTTGTTGGAGAATTTAACATTGCTGGCTATAATATTTTTATAGGAATATGTAGAGAAGAAAAGCTGTGTTTGGGGTGGGGTGGTATTTTATCCATAAAAAACGAACTTGCCACGATAATGAAATATACCATTATATTAGCATATCAAGAAATGAATGTATATTTAAAAGACATGGCAAATGCTTCCTTAAAGTTGTTTAAATTGCATTAAATTTGTTGTAAGCTGTCTTATGGATTATTCTTCTACTGCTTAGGCATTTGTTAAAGCATTTTTTAAACTAGCAATGCTTAGGCCTTTTTTTTTAGCAAGTAATGCCTGGAAAAATTTTAGGCTACAAAATGGTGTTTGGATGCTACATGAACTGTCTAAAGGACAAGTGCGAATATTGATTCATATCTATTGACTCACAATGCCTGGAAGTCATTTCCGGAGATAATTGTTATGGGAGATGAAAAGTTGATATATTATTGCAACGTTCAAGGCGATAAGCAATGACTTAATCACAACACTGGTTATAGTGACAGCGGCATCACTTGACTGTATTTTCTTAATAAAAAAGGTTAACAGTCTAAATCTTTGCATATTAAATCTGCAAATTATGATACAAACATACGATAACAGAATGCAACGTTTGATTAGTTTTAGTAATTTTCTTCTAGGAAAAATATAGTAGTCTCAAAACATTTGGCCATGACTGTAAATAACGTAAGACAAATAAAAGAGAGAGCATCGGGCTCATTGCGGATTCTTATTGTAGAAAATAAAAATAACTTAATTTGAAGAAATAACTATATTTTTAAATGTTTTCATTAAGGAAATAAATTTATTTCTCTATCAATGAAATGAAAATTTCCAAAGCTCGTTTCCTGATCAAATCTATCAGATATCCATTGAAGAATTAGGAGGAGTACTTTTAAAACCCCTATGTACAATTTTTCAAAAACTCTATCAGCGAGGCAATAGTTCCTAAGGAGCTGAAAGAGGCAAAAGTAACACCTTTTTTTTAAGTATAAAGAGTAAGCCTGCATCTTTGGGGCCCATCTCTCTTACTTTGGTCGCTGGGAAACTATTGTATTTCTTTATTGGAGAGAGAATCATGGAGCATCTGGTCGTAAATAACGATAAATAACACATAACACAGCTTTCGAAGCGAGTGCTAATGTTCAATGAATTTGCCCTATTGAGTGTTTTCAAGAAATAATAACAACCATTTACCAATATAAAGCTGTAAATGTAGTTTATCTAGATATCGACGTTTTTTTAACACTGTTCCACAAAAACTCATAAACCTAAAAATGCCCGGAATATGGAGCAAGCTACTAAAATGGATTGCGAATTGGCGGTAAAACCGAAGGCAGAGATTTGTTTTCAATGGAAATTGTTCGTTATGAGCATCGGTCACTAGCAGAGTTTTCTATCTTTTTTATGTAATATATATATAAACGATCTTCACACGAATCTCTTATGTAAAATTTGTTTATGAAAGGAAAGTAGGAACTAATCCACAATATCGTAGTGACTAAAAACTTCTAAAATCTATTGGATATAGTAATTAAATGGTCGGTAAGATGGCAAATGCAATTGAATGTCAATAAGTGTAATGAAGTTCACATAAATGATGATAATTCCCGAAGAGATCAGAATATGACTAGTTTAAGTTTAAAGTAGCCGCCATTAGAAAAAAAAAAAAGTCTTAATCTCAAGTGATCTAAGATTTTCGAAACAATTCACTTTAGCATAACAAAAGACAAATTGTACCCAAAGATATATCGACACATTTTGCGTTTAATCGAATAAAATTGTCATTCCCTTATATAAAGCTCGTTAAGACTACATATGGGGTATGCGGTATGATTTTGGTTCTCATACATGCGAAAGGACACTTTACTATTGGATCGTAAATTTAGAAGTAAATCATGCGAAGAAACACTCAAGCACCTTAATTTAGCTTTACTGGAAGATTGGTATATATACAGCCAACTTATTGGTCCTTAAAATACTAAACGGGTATAATAATATAAATTATGGCGTAATGTTTTGTTAGATAACTGAGCGACCTTTAGAAAAGATTTAACATTGCGATACCACAAAATGCTTTTTCATATTAAATAACACACAAGTGAATAACTCGCCTAGGGGCGACGTATCAATGGCAACCCTAAACATTTTTTAACGATATTGAATAAGCTTTTCCTAAGTGCTTTTTATTGTTGACTCGTCGCAGCTATCTACAATAAGAGAAGAAATCAATTTGGTTAGACATCAAATTCTGTCCGACACGCTAGCGAGTATGTAAACGAAGACAAAAAATTATATATATATATATACATAAATATATATATATATATATATATATATATATATATATATATATATATATATATATATATATATATATATATATATATATATATATATATATAAATTAAATGATCAAAGAAACCCAGACCTGGCTGTTTGTACCCAACTCACCTACATGAGTTAAAGAACGACTTAGTAAAAGCACTGTGTGCGATAGTTAACTTGTCTACCAATGAAGGGTAGTCCATGTAGAGTTGGAAAGAGCTAATGTTCCACCAAAATTCGAAAAAAGGAGAGAAATCTCGTCCTAGAAACTTATGCCCTATTAGTTTGTCAGTAATTTCATAAGTTCCTAGAATCGATTTTTAGAGAGAGGATGGTAGGTCATTTGGTCATGGACACAACACAGATTTCGGCTGGGACGATTGTGCTTAACTGACATCCTGTAATTTGTTCATAAAATGATTATTCTCCAAGATGACAACAAAATAGTGGATATGATTTATCTAGACTTCAAAAAACCTTTGATACCATTTCTCATGAGAGGTTCTTGCTGAAAATTAGAGGAAAAATTCTTAAGTAGAGAGAAAAATTGGTATCAAATCCTTCACATTGGATTGTCATATTTGGGGCAACCTTACATAGATTCGGCCCAAGATACTAGCGGATAGGTCAAGGGCCAGTAGTGGGCCGACTGTTTTCATTGTTATATCAATGACCTTGGTAATGATTTTTTAGTAAAATCTCTAAATTCGAAGCTAGCATGAAGGTAGGAAACAAATCTGTTTTTCGATTCAACATTGCAGAACTATAACGAGAACTGGATAAAATTATTTAGTGGCCGGATAAATAACATATGAATTTCAACATACATAAATGCCATTATGCATTTAGTATGCCAAAATTTTAAAGTGGATTACCATTAGAACGGCTAAATTCTAAAATCCTTTAACTTAGAAATGAAACTAGGTGTTTAAATTTCGGAGGAACTCTAAGTGACAAGACAATAGGTCAAAGCTACTAAGAAGTCAGACTGAACGCTGCGATCATTGCACGGAACTTCACTTTTAAGAGAAAGATATAATTTTGCCTATATATAAATGGCTCATCCGACCTCATTTCAAGTGCGCTCTGCCATTTTGGTACCACTCCTTACCTTGGTATGGTTGTTAGAAAGAGTGGGTTGCAGATTATATTTTAATAGCATTTTTCTTCGAGCAGGAAGATTCTGCAGTTCCCTATTTCTAGACGTTGAATTGAAATAAATTGGAAGTTCTTTTATGCTCTTATACATTCAACAAAAAATATTACACAAATCTCCCTAAACATAACAATTGAAACCAATGCAAAATAGTGGTCCACACAAGATAGATTAAAATTAGTCGAACAAAAATATTGCACTACGAGGAATTTTTAAGAAACGAAAAACCAAATAGAGCCAATAAAACAGTAAGGATTTATGGTATAACTTGTAAGGATAGCTTAGCGATTTATACATATAGAAGAATCTAATAATTTTCATGGTATGAATAGATATGAATAGAGTATCCGAACCGAAAGTGATAACTGAACACTACATCAACTCCAAGCTAATTATGGAAAAAAATTGCCACTAATGAAAATCTGTTCATATCCATGACAGAAAATAACCGAATCATGCACAATTAAAAACAACAGAAACTTCCTTCACAACAGAGAAGTCTACATCGATAAGCGTCTCATGTTGAATAACAGCATGTTTGAAAACTTCAAGAGCCAAATGCAATCACCTAAATCTCTGCCTTACTATGTATTTCTTAGCTCATTCTCAGGATGAACAAAGAGAGACAGTGGTCACTTGAAAAGTTTCGCTTTTTAAACAAGTTATATTTCTTAGAATTTATATATATATATATATATATATATATATATATATATATATATATATATATATATATATATATATATATATATATATACAGGGTGTCGCAAAAAGTAGGAAACCGACTTTAAATTAATATATCTCTGAAAGTATTAAAGCTAGATAGTTTCTGAAACCTGAATTTTGTTTGTCTATTTTTTGTACATTTAAGTCAAAAAATTTTAAAATTACTTTTATAATTATAAATTCTGCAATGAAGTAGATCAAAGAATAAAAAGTGTGCTTGCGCAAGCAGGTAAAATATAGAATCAAACTTCAAATAGACATTTCAAAACCATTTAGTAGAAGGGAGCAGAAAAATAATACAATTTAATTTCTAATATTTATTACAAAAACATACTTAATTCTTATTTATAATGTAAGATGCTAATATTTGTTTTCTTCGGTATGTCCTCCATTTCTTTCTACGCATACTTGCATCCTTTTTAGCATTTCTGCCATAATTCTTTTAACTAAATCCTGATTTTCTTTTAGTAAATCAAGTTCATTTCTGATTCTTTGCTTCGAATCGTCTGTGTTTTCTGGTGGAGAAAATTAAACTTTACTCTTGAGATGGACCCACAAAAAGAAATCGCAAGGTGTTAAGTCCGCAGATCTGGGTAGCCAGTCAATGGGATGGTTCAATGAAATAATGCGGGTATTAAAAATGCCCCTCAGCAATTTCCGCACAGCACGAGTTCTATGTAGTGGAGCGCCATCTTGAATCCACCACAGCCTATTAAATCTGTTTCCCTAAATTTGACGCAGTTCAGGAACTATCCTTTCTGTAATTAGGTTCAGGTTTCCATCTCCAGTCAAGTTATTGTCGTAGAAAAAGGGCCCCAAAGACGTCCGTTTCCACACATTCCAACCCACACAGAAACCTTTTCTCTGGATATGCTTACATTAAAGTTAAAATTTGGAGGATTGCTTTGTGGCGCATACTGGCGAATGTTATGATTGTTGACTCTTCCATTCATATCAAATGCACCCTTGTGGGGACTTGTTTTATGGTCTGACAAGTCCACGTTCCAGTTGTTCTTGACTCCAGCCAACGTTAAAGTCCGCAGAAAGCTACATTAGCACTGGAATCGATAGTGCATAGTACCAACAGTAAAGCATGGTGGCCGCTCTGTAATGGTATGGGGCTGGATGTCAGGTTCAAGCTGTTCTGAGAGATTACTTGCTGCCCTCAGCCCGAGACCTTTCCAGAAATACTGGGAATGTGTTTTCCCAGGAGGAAAATGCCTCATGTCACACGTCTGCGTCCACCGTACAGTGGTCCCGGGAGAGCAACATCACGGTGATGGAATTGCAGCCTCAGTCTCCGGATATTAATCCACTAAAAAACCTGTGGCCAGACCTGAAGGAAGTCCAAGGCATTGTCAGCCTGCCTACAATGAGCAACTCAAGGCAGTTATGACCGAGGATTGGCCAGCAACACATCCCTAAGGTGTCGCACCCTTGTGCATAGCATTCCTCGAAGAATAAATGCTCTCATCAATGCCAAAAGACTCTTGGACGCTACTGAGCTTCCTGTATCAGTTTGGTGATGCTGTAAATTATATACATATATATATATATATATATATATATATATATATATATATATATATATATATATATATATATATATATAGTGATCCTGTACAAAAGTTGTAACATTCATATACACGTTCTTCTTACACTTAGGCATCGCTTAACGACAAGCCCTATAACCAGTATTTCTTAGGCCTTGACCTTTAAGACCAATAATTCTGCTTTTCAATTCCCCTCAAGAGTTTGTGTTAAGTTCACGTGACCTCGCTCCCTCTCTTTCTCTCTCTCCCTCTCTCTCTCTCTCTCTCTCTCTCTCTCTCTCTCTCTCTCTCTCTCTCTCTCTCTCTCTCTCTCTTTCTCCCCTCTCTCTCTCTCTCTATCTATCTCTCCCATGGTCGCGCTCACCTTCTATAAAACAAGAGAGATTATGTTCAGGAACTCAGATCAGCCTTAGAAACAGTCGAGGACACTTCTTCATCGTTGTGGTCTGTTCCACATCGGTGGATGGATTCACCAAGCTCCACCCCTTCATTATAAGAACCTCGAATTCCGAAATAAAGTTATATTTTCATCAAGTTGTTTATAGAAATCCAAGTACGAATTTATTTGGTCGGATATCCACAAGAAAGAACAGACCCCTTTCGCTACATATATATACATATATATATATATATATATATATATATATATATATATATATATATATATATATATATATATATATATATATATATATATATATAATTTCCGTTTCTGACCATATTTTGGTGTTTTGTTTAATAAAAAAAACTAAAAATAACTATTTTTTCCCCAAATTATTTTTTAAACCACGTATTACATTTTTTGTGAAAGCCTTTAACATTTTTCGAAGAAAGGCTAATAATGACGCGTAGAGGTATCTTGTTCGGAAGCTCACTTCCCCTCACACTCTTAGAGATCCAACTACGCACACATACAGTCTTGCAAAAAAGCTAGGAGTAGATTTTAAGATGTACCAAATATCAGGTACCTGTAAAAGGTATATGGTTTGGAGCATCTATTTGGATGAATTCTAACACAACTGTCATATGTGGTCCAGGATCAGGTAAATATTTGTATACCCTGTATTTACTATTAAGGCAACTATTTACCTTTTCGGGATGAAATTAAATTATGTAAATGAAAACCTTTCAATTCATCGATATTCATGCTTTCCGGTCATCTTGGAGGAGGATGCATCTTAAAATGACTCATTTTATCAGTTAAAAAATGTTCAGCCTCCTTTTAAGTAGTTGTGGCACTAACTTCATCTCCATCAGGCAGCGAGTGTATTCTATGATCCGCTTGTTTCTTTGCTTCCGAAGTTTGAATAGGCTAGTCTCTCAAACCGACTTTTTTGCCGTCATCTTATCTAAATTCGTCGTTATCATGGCTACTTGTGAAAGTTATCTAGTAGGGAATAATATACGCAAGTTCCATGTTTCTATTACGATGACGATCTGTTGCCATTCAAAGTTTTACGGAAAACAAAATTTAAATAAATTTACCAAATATATCTTTCGTATTGCCTATTTATCTGACCGTCCCATTTTTGGAACACATTGCATTAATCTTCCACTAAATGCATTTAGTTAATTTTACCCAATAACGTTTTAGTATTACATATATTCGTGACTGTCCTATATTGTGGGCACGATGCGTTAAAGGGTAATTTATGCACTTACCGATACTAATTAACGGCATATAAAATAAATTGTCAGGACCTTTTTGGTCAGCTGATACTAATTTCTTACAGATGAATCAGAGCTCAAGATTTTAGTTATCATTTATTTCAAATAAAAGCGTAAACTAACGAGGGATTCTGTCTCTGGAAGTTTATAATATGAGTGTAGTAGGAAAATCAGGTAAAATTAAAATGCTTGGAAGTTTATAGATGGAGTAACCAAAACGGGGAGACTAATTGTGGGATGAGGGAGTTGGGAGTGCGTAATTCTCCTGTGATATTCACAAGCTGTTAAGTAAAGCAGGCCACAAGGAAGACCAGGAGGATGGGAAGAAATTAAAGATTATGGGAGAATATAAAAGACTTAGTAAGTTTGGAAAGGGAATTAAAGGATAAGTTGGTGAATAGCTAAAAAGTGTTAAGCTGGAGGTTGGCAAGTAGTGAAGAAATTTAATCGGGGACTTGACGTTAAATAGGGAGAGAGAGAGAAAGAGAGATAGGAGAGAGAGAGAGAGGGAGAGAGAGAAAAAAAGAGAGATAGGAGAGAGAGAGAAAGATAGATAGGAGAGAGAGAGAGAGAGAGAGAAGTAGAGAGAGAGACGTAAATGTGGAATTTATGAGTAGTGAAATTTATCTGGGAAGGAAATTGTGACATAGTGAAAGAGCTTTAAACGAGGACTTAGGGAGGAGCGAAATAGTGTTCAACGGGGATTTGGAGAAGAGTAAAAGTAAGGTAAATGAAGAATTTGTAAGTTGTGAAAGAGTGATGAATATGTACTTGGTGAATAAGGAAATAAAAGCGTTAAACGGTGACTCGGCGATAGTGAATTACAGAAGTACGAACCTCAAGATCCACTTGAGGCAAGTTAAAAAAAGAAAGAAAAGGATTAAAGGTAGAGGTGGAGGATAAGTAAATCCAAGTGAAGATATGGATAAAGGATTAGATTTACAAACTCCTATTTCTATAAGGTCATAAATTAAAGTAATATTTATGGAATTTATTTTTCATCATATTCGCTATAATCATTTCAATGATATTCCTACGCAAGGTATTCCAAGTTTGTATTATTTTATAAGAAGATAAATTTCTGTGATATCACAGTATTAAATCTTTTGTTTACTAATTTAAGACCGATATTTCTAGTTGCCGCTCGGTTATCTAGCTCAAATATTGATTGATATATCATATTAGCAAACTCATATAGTATGTTAAAGACTTAAATAAGGTGAATACAGAGATGTCGCTCTTGAGAGGAAAGAAAATTGAGGTGCTTCAGTCTTTCTTCGTACGATCTATTTCTTCAAGACTTCAAAATCTGCCAGTTTCCCCACAAAGTGGCATCGGTGCTATTCATTATGACTCCAAACGCTTCATTTGCTGCTTTAGTTCTCTATTTAATCACTCGTTTTGCCTTCCTTTTTATCCCCTTTTTTGTGCCTTCAAGCACAACTCCTTGGCATTTCCATCTGCACTGAGAGGATTTGCATTAGGCTTTCCTTTTTTGACTATACGCTTCATATCGTAATTCCGCATTCTCCCTCCTCTTTCCATTTCAGCCCCAAACAACACCTTCCTTACCCAAAACAAGCTAATATCTGTTTTAAATTTTTCTTTCTCCATACTCGCACTTATTTCCTCTATTCTACTTTCAAATATTCCCACATACTCTCCCCTTTCTCTATGATTCAGAGACCATTCAATTCTGATTCTCTTATCCCTTTACTTTTCTATTGCCTTCCAACACAATTATACTCATAACTATTATAGATTTTCTATCAAATACACCCGCAGTATATTGTTTCTTACTAGGCACAGATCATTCTTTTATCTACTCCACCCTCTTTTTTGTCCAAAACATGTGGGACGCCCCGACACCTGGTTGAATAAAACATTTTGACAGGGTCAGTGTAAGTTGATGGTGCGCTTCCTCCTCGCTCTCTCTCAGTATTCATATTTATCTATGGCTAACCCCTCAACTCGGGCGGGTGCGCAGTCCGTCGGGGTGTCGTATTCGGTTCGCTAAACATGGAGCCTCGGTGGATTGCACGCCATCTCCGGATAACCTAGCACCGGGATATGATAATAATAGGTGATCACTCACCCTACTCGTTAGTGGATCCGCCTATCTATACTTCTATTTATTATATACCTTTCTACACCCTTACGAACTTGCTTTTCTATCCACAGAGGTTCTGGCTGCTTAGCGCACTTTTGTCCTCTTGCCATAATCTAGTAGAGTGACAGTGTATAGCGTGAGGTCTCTGCCTCCTGCGAAAACCGAAAGCCCAAAAGCCAAATGAAGGATTAGGCACGGAGTGTACTGGGCCGTCGACTCTGCTCACCGTCTACCAGTACACATATAAGGTGGCTACGGTGACAACATCCTGTATGATCAAACTCGAGGACAAATTCGCCTGAATGGCGGGACTGGTTGTCAAGGTCGATCTTAGCTCGAACCCGTGGGCCAAGTATGCGTACATGATCACATTAGGAATTTTCTGATCCTATGAATACATTTCTCATAACATCCCAAGGCATTGTGGAGTTATAGTATCTACTTTCTATGGATATATTTTATTTTTTAAATTTATATTATTGTTACAAATGAAAGAAATAGAGGGCGACAACAGGCGCATGGAGATCCGCCTCCAAGCGCGGCCTCGCCCTCCCTAGGTTTCGGGGATGACGAAGGAAAATGAGACAACCCTTTCTACCGGTGGACGGGCTCTCCTCTCATCATTTGCATGGGGCAAAGGGACTTCCCATTTGACATCTTTGGAGCTGCCGCGGGCAGCTCCCCCTTAGAAAAGGAGGTGCATTCCCCCTATGCTTTCTCAGGGGCCCCTCCAATCTTTTTCTGTCGGAGAGGTTTACCCCATATCTACGAGTGATGTGGCTTCTCTCTTATCCCTTTCATTATACCCACCCTTGAGTGATTCCATCTCTCCACCAGCAGCGTACCCCCCCCCCCTGTCCTTTCAAGGGGGACTGCTAAAAAAGAGGTAGGGTGGCCCAGAATCGACCGTTTCCGGTTTGATCAGCTCAATAGAGCCGACTCCATTAGAGTGGAAAGGCATAGCAGGGCCCGTCTGGCTGTGCCACCTACTGTCTTGCAGTCATGCATATTGAGTTTGAAGGGATTGAGGTGCCTGTCCCCCTCCTCTTTCCCAATGGAGGTCGGTTCGCCTGCCAACACCACAGGATTGAAAGGCCCTCGAAGGGATCTGCGACACCTTGGGCGAATGGCCAATTGGAGGCCACCTGACCTCGACATAGTCTAGGAAGTAACCCCGCTCCAGATGGCAGGATCTCTCATGGGTAGAACTTGGACATGGAGAGAAACACCGAACCAGAGTCTGCCCCTGTGCAAGACTTCCTTCAGGCGACTCTGGACCCTGAGGATAAAGGAGAAGAGGAGTGATCCATTCCCCCGAATTGTGCCCCATTGACAGCTAAGCCATTCGGCAATTCGGAGAAGGATTTCGCTGAGATTGTTCCTTCCGTCCTAGCGGGGCCCTTCCGCTGATGTTGAGTAGCGGGTCGACTCCCCGACCTCCTCTCCTAAAAAGAAAAAGAGTAAGAAGAACTAAAACGGACTAGATGTTCCTCTTCCTTCGCGGGGGCTCCGGGAACGAACTGGTCCACCGCCGTTCCGGCAGGCGACCAGACCAAGACACGGTCGTCCAGCTCCGAGGCACCCTCGAGGCGGTGAGCCCAGACAAAGACCAAAGACACAAGTGCGCTGAGCGGAGCCTCGATTGGGTCGGTGCCCTTCATTCAAAGACTACCTGGTTTCAAACGCTTTCTAGTTATTTGCTACAAAGATAGCAGCATGTTCGCCAAAGACAACATGATCCACCAGTTTTTGAGTATTAGCTGATTTGACTATTAAGAGCCAAAGGTGACCAGTTTCTCAGATAGAAGAATCTAGTGAATACGACGGGACCTTCCAAGGCAGACATGATTAGTGCCCTTCGGACACTCAATTGCACTCTACCGTGAACTTCGTAAAATGAGTGGTTTATACGAGGGAATTCGTGGCTACTCCTTAGAAGACATAACCGAACTATTGGTCAACCATGGACTGGTCAAGATCGAACTTTGATGAGAAAACAGGGAAGGGCCTCGAGATCCACCCTACACTCTTCGTCACGTTCGACCGTCACATGCTTTCTGAGTCGATGCGTGCCGGTTGTTATCGCCACTGCGTGAAGGCATTCGTGCTAATGCCGCAGAGGTGTTACTACTGCCACCGATTCAGCCATATGAATCGGGCATGTAGACATGGAAAGTCTGGTTTACCCGAATTTTGTGTAAGTTGCTCACCGTCCATACACGATAGGTCTTTATCATGTATGGCCAAGTGTGTCAATTTTGGAGAGCCGCACCCTGGCGTGAATCTCATGGAGAAGGAAATCCTGGCCGTTCAGGCTGCGGATTGTCTATCATTCCGCGAGGCTAAGGACTTGATCGTGGCGCGCCGTCGCTGCCTGGGACGCCTTATGCCTCAATTCTAAAAAAGGCACCCACAGCTCTACGCGCACTTTTGTTTCCGCGTCCATTCAGACCCCTTCTGCGCGTTATAATCCTCCCCCATCTCTGGTGAGGGTGCGGGTTCTTAAAGTTGTGCCCCGTAGGGAGGACAGAACCAAAGAATCTTACCTTTTTACGCCGTTTTAGGAAATGACTGATTCCAAGGTCTCAATCGAAGAGTTTAGTTCTTCTGTGGCAACCTCATCACCGTTGGCCTAACTACCATTCCTGCTATAAACACCGCTTAAACGATTTCACTGTCGGTGAATTTCGTCGAACTAAGAATAGGTTCCGGTATGTTTCGAAGCACGCCACGTGCTATTCCTGGCGGACATATGTGTCTTCCCTTAACGGAAAGAGCCCTCTTTCAGAGGTGGAAAACCGAGGCAAAAGGATTCAGAGCAAGTTATCACAAGACCCACCTCCCGTTCTTCGAGAGAATGGGCGGAGTCCTTTGCGACTACTTTCTCCGCATTTTCTAGACAGGATGATGTTCCGCCAGCATTCAATTCACGGCATGATGTTGCTGAAGCCATTCGAATGAAATTTACCTACAGAGGCAGAGAATCCTTCAACGACAGGTTTACAATGAGTGAGTTGCTTTCAGGCTTTGGCACCTTGCGTTTACTCCACTCTTGGTTCATATAATGTCTCGTATGCTATGCTTTGACATCTAAGGAGCGAGACGGAATTTATGTTAGATTTGTTCAACGTGTTTGGACAAAGGGTATCCTCGCAAACTCCTGGCTAATCGCTACTGTGCTCTCTTTTCGCAAACCAGGGAGAGATTCCTCTACTCCGGTCTGTTTCCCCCCAATCTCTCTAAACTTCCGCATGTGCAATTTGATGGAGAAATTAAGTGTTAGACTTGCTTTTTTGCTGGAGAGCAGATGCCACTAGTCTTCTGACCATTGCGGCTTCCGCAACTTCCACTCCACATAGGATGTTCTGCTCCAAATGGAAAATTCTATCTGCAAGGCTTTCCTTCGTAGACAGCACGACGCCAGCATATCTTTGGATCTGGAGAAAGTATATGATACCGCATCGCGATACCCTATCATGGAAACCATTTACACGATGGAACTAGGGGAAGCGAGCTCCCAATTTTTATCTCTGAACTTTGACGAGATCGTCGATTCCGCGAACGGGTGAGGGAAGGTCTTACAATCCCAACGAGTCAAGAAGAGGGTGTCCCGCAGAGAAGTGTCCTAGGTGTCACAATATTTTCCCTAAGAATTAACGGCATCACATAGGTGCAACTGGAAGAATTTATCGCTAAGTTCTACGTCGATGACATTCCGGTCTCTTTTGGCGTGGTCCAGATGCCGAATCTGGACGTCAAGTTCAACAGAAACTGAACTGCATCTCTCGCTATGCCGAAGCGCACAGGTTTTGGTTTGTTTTTGCAAGGACTAAGGTTATGCATATCTGCCGCCATCTACGGTGCCACTCCGACGCATCACTTGGGAGACTCATATTCACAGCCTTAGGGTCTCTTGTACCTGCGTCATGGACATTCTTCGTTCCGTGACGTTCAGCATCTTGGGTGCTGATCGGGCTACTGCCTTACTTTTCTACCTATCCTTCGTTTGTTCGAAGCTTGACTACGGATACCAATTTTATGCATCCGCAGCCCAACGTCTATTGTGGAAGGTGGAGTTTATCCAGCACATCTGTTTCCACCTGAATACCGCCGGCTTTCGAACATACCCCATTGAGAACCTACTTGTCAGTGCCGGGGAGACACCACTCGCTCTGCACCGTATAGAGTACATTATGCACCTGTACGCTGCGTGCCCGGTGCATTCTTCACTCGAAAACACCTCTTACTGCATCTTCAGCCGTTCTCGACAGTGTCTAGGCGGTCGAGAAACACCAGTCATGCCCTAAACCCTCTAGGTTTGTGGCTATGAAACACCTTTGAAAAGCTAAGTGTAGTTCTCGGGCCAGTGGTGCCTTTAGTTCTACCTAGCATGCCCTCCCCCCTCCGGAGAGGGGGTAGGGGTATCTGTTCGCAAAGCTTCCACAACACCGGGAGTATTACATTCGAACCCTTAAGCTGGATCCGTGCCAGTGTATACTGATGGCTCCAAGTCCCAGAATGTGATCGGTATTCACCCCGTATCCCCTTTGTTTGAAGTCAGTGGGGCTCTACCAGCAGCTGTGTCTGCCTTCACGGCTGAGTTGATTGCAATACTCCGCTCCGTACGGGAGATAAGGAGTCGTGCCTAGTTTTGAGAGCAGATTTTGATATTTAGCGACTTACAGAGTGCCTTGATTGCTCTCTATGGATTAGAATCTCCACACACTTTTCATATCTCTTACAGCTTTCAACCGAAATCAACTCCCAATTCTATCCACCACTTGTCCCAAGTCAAATAGGAACCTCTCTTTTGCAACTTCACTTTTATCAGACACTACAACCACACCTAATTTCCGTCTTTCAAATCTCATCTTCACCCTCCAAATTTCCGATCTCACGCATCCATACTAGACCATTGCATCATATTCCTCCTCACTTTAATCCACTGAAACCCCCCTCTATAATCCTACCAACTTCATCGACACTTGATTACACTCCATTCACTCCACCCCACACACCCACTTCATTCCCTTTCTTGTTTCGCTCACATAGAGCAAGCATCTGCATTTTCTTTTTTAAGACATTGACTTCCGTTGCCCTCTTTCCCACATCACATACACTCTTCCCATTCTATACATTCACTCGATTCACACATGACGTGGATTAACCGACTCGATTGGACGAAATCTGCGACAACTCCGCTACCTACCGCCAATGTGTGTCGCATTCGTAGGATAAACTTTCGGTCTGCATAGCTTGTCAGACCAGCGACCCTCTATTTGGTCTTAGTCACCTTTTACGACACGCATAAGAGGATGATGTGACTATTCTTCCTGTCCCACATACTTTGAACATTCCTGGTTTAGCCTCTTTACTTCACGCACCGGAAGATGGAATGCGTTCCAATATTGCATCTATGGAGACAAGAATTGTACCTCATACTCCAAATGAGGTATTACAAGCGCTTTATAATGGAAGAGTTATATCTCTCAATTTAAATGTAACGCTAAGTATCTTTGAACCTTTTTGTTTGTTTTCTTTTTAAATACTGTGCATTATTTAGGAAATTTTAGATCATATGAGATTAAGAGAAATCCTCTTCCATGTTGATTGTGTTTAAAATTCGACCAGCCATATTGTAATCCTTCCAGGGATTATGATGAACAATGCCAATTATCTTACACTTGTCGACGTTGAGTTTCACCTGTCATCTTTGCTACCATTTCACTACAAGTTTCTGTATGATATTTTGCCCTAGTTTTGTGTTATCATCAAAGTTGGAGGGTTTAAATAAATTCGTGTTAAGATCGTTTATACATATTAAAAATAAATTAATGGTCCGAGAAAAGATCATTGATAAATTCAGTTAGTGATCGAGGTCCATAATGAAGTATTTCCGTTGGCAACAATTCTCTGTCAACGGTTTTACAGTCAGGCTGCACTCCATTGTAGGACACAGCCCCCTATTCCGTGCTATTTTAGCTTTATTAAGAGTGTTACGTGGAACGGTGTGAAAAGTCTTTTGGAATTCTGGATAAACTACATTAAAAGCTGAATTTTGGTCAAGACTTGTCATCATTTTGGAAAAATAAAATCGAGCAAATTATACTGACCTGCGTTTGAAAATAAAAATTTTGTTGTCTGAGTTTTTTCAACTGATTCTATATAAATTACCCTCCTTAAACACGGAAATGATAATAATTTTCATCTATAAGTTCATTTTTTCCTGCTATGAAAGATATGGTTAATGCCCATTAATATTTTCTCCTTTGTCCATTTTTGCTAGATACAAGGAGCTACAACTGAGTAAAACACAAGAAAATTTCAGTTGAACCTTTTATAATGAAAAAAACCCTCTAAATCGGACTATTATTAGAAAGAAAAGACGAATTAATTGTTTTTTCTCTTTTATGATGTCCCAAGTTCATCCCTTACCAAACACCAACAGTAACGGGCCATTATGTTGATGTCCCCACGGCCTTTATACCTTTCTTCTATCGTTCAAATATATTGATGGAAGGGAACCTAAAACTTCCCAAGAGACTACTAACAATGACTCTATACTTGGAACTTCGTTGCTTTCCGAGAAAGTTACTAACAATTAATTCGAAATCAATCCAAGCTTTCTTTTCCATTTTGTCCACAGTCTTCTCAAATGCGGGATCCTTCATTAAGCTTCAAATATGGAACCATTACAAATACCCGCATTCAATTTTGCATCACTTATATCCAGAAAATGCTTCTGGATGTAAAGAAAAGCTGATTTCTGTTTATTCATTGCCTTGGCGAGATGTTCATCAAACCTAGCTTTATATGTAGCGGTGGGAGCAGAAATTTCTTGGGATCAATCAATAGGTATCAACGGTATTTTCGAATTCGGGTGTAAAAGAGTTTCAAACTGGCTACTCATGCTTTTCAAAATGTTTGGCTCTGCCTGGCTATCTCACAAGCAAAGAAATCTTGGATGCTTTATGTAATCTCCTTGCATTCCTAATATCAGAAAGATAACCTTGAGATCACTAATTCTCCAAAGATAATCGTTGAATTTGATAGCACCAAGTAGAATTTTTATGTTGTCATAACTTTCCATCATTTGGATAAAATGACCAACTGGAAAAGAAGCAGGATTTTTATTATTTAAGAGCACAGCTTTGAGACTTTCACTTGATGAGTCTATAAATAGTCTCCATTCAGATGGTTAATACACAACTCCTAAAGCTTTGATCAAACCAAGCAGTACGGCAAAGATGAATTCTCATGAAGAGAAAAGAACTTCCTTATTTCTTCAGCCCTACTTTTGTACCAGTAATATTTTGTTTCTTGGAGCAATAGATTGCACTCTTTAAGACGAGAGCAAGGAGCTGGGACAACTCTTTGATAGTCCGAAATCCCTTTTATGAGATCATTAAGTTCCTTGTGATAATGGTTTTGGTTAATTGTTACTAGATGATGGTTGACAATGTTTCAGAGTTGTCCTCATTGTTTATCTCATCATCACTGATTTTATCTAGATCAAAGCTTTCAAGTAATTGTGGAACTGGAATACCAAGTCCATGGGGTAAGACTTTATGGCAGATGGCACATCTGGGTATTTAACCCCGCGTTTGTTTTTATTGTTTACTCCCGAAACAAAATATAGATATTTTAGGTAATTTTTACCATGTTTAGATAAAAACATGAGAACACTAGTTTCTGATTTTAGAAGACAGGATGCATTAGAGTCTAGCGAAAATAGTAGCTCTCCTTTAAGTTATCAACCATTAGAAGTTCCTATATTTCATTTTGTAACCAAGTGACAACCAGAATTTTCACTTCTTTTACAAGATTTCATTAAGCGTATATAAGGGAAATAATTTTCCCTTATTTACACCACGTAGCATTTAAATTTGGAGAACCTTCGAATGAGCGCAAATTGTGTATCTTTGTGTTGGAAAATTTGAAAAACGTTGCATGAAATTACATACTTTGTAAGTTCGTCATGCAGAAGTAGCAATCCATCACAAGGTCCTTTCCTTCCCTCAACAACATAGGTATACCAAAGGAAATTCCTTCAGGCTTCCCTTACTCCATTATCTGAAGTATTCGACACATGTTCGGCAGCATATGTGAAGAGAAGCAAAATCCTTATCCTGATCTCCCATCTTCATGTCAATATAGGGATAATAGCAGGTTTTTACAAATGCTTTGAAGTTCGATTGTTGCCCAGGCAACGCAACTTTGCCACACAAGTAGCAAAACCTATTGGGATAATTTATGCATTTTTTATTCATGCTGAGTGTTATTTTAAATTAATGAATATCTCTAATCTTGTGATACACAGTTCTCTGCTAACTTTTCAATCAAAAATCTAAAGTTATGAAAGGAAGCTTTCTGAAAAACAAACAGTAATTACAGCATTGACAAAAAACTCTGTATTGAAAAGTGAAAATGCATACAAATAAAAAGTGTTGTATGAAAACCCCCAACCTGATCTACAAAAATGAATTGTAGATTTGAATTCAGCGCGAAATTTTCATATAACACAGGCCTGCATTTGAAAAGGAATTTATGTTCCTCAGAATTTATTTGTGGTTTCTTAATGAATCAAACTTCCTGAGCTCAAAAATGAATGTATTTTTGTTCAATCAGGTCAGATTTTCTCACTACAGCATACACCATTTTCATTGAGATTAATTAATTTTTCCTGAAAGTAATGTTCAAAAACCTTTTTCTATCTAATAATGCATTATTATTGTTATATCATAGAAACAAAAATAGGTGTATGTAAACTATAATCCTTTTAATAAAACAAAAAATAAAGAATGCAACATAATAAAGAAAATAATTCTAATTTCCAAGAAAAGACGCCCTTGACGATTTTCGTTTGTGCCTGTCATTTGGTGCATCACGCTTCAAACACCAACAGTAGTCAGCAAGCATGTTTACGTCCCATTTACCCTGGTACCTTGGTTCCATTGTTTTTATGCTCTGTTGGAACTTTTCCCCTGTTCTTCACTGTAATCCCCGCAGTTGTCGGGAAAATAATTCAGATGGGACTGTAAAAAGTGTATCTTTATAGACATTCGAGCTCCTAAATGTTTGAGACTTGTTAGGAGCTGATTGACCGGGCCACATATTCTGGGATTCTTTTATTGACTAGAAAATTGTTAACTAGAGCTTTGAAAGCTTCCCAGGCATCTTTTTCTATGTCCGTCATTGATGCCCCAGACTGCTGATCTCTCATCAAGTTCCTGATCTGAGGTCCATCAAAAATTCCCCCAATGGAGCTTAGCGTCACTGATTTGTGGAAATTTTTGAAGAAGAAATTTGTAGCTTGGCCTACTTTATTAAGGGTTTTGACATAATTTTTGATCATGCCAAGCTTTATATGCAGTGGAGGAAGTAGTATTTTGTGAGGAGGCACTAAAGGTTCAGCTATCACATTATTTGATCCAATTCTAAATGCTTCTTGTGGAGGCCAAACCTTCTTCTCATAGTGCATACCATCCCAAGTATAAGAGACATTACCTGAAAAGAAATTTAGCAGGGTACGGAAATTCAAAGTGTAATATTTCTAAAAACAAATTCAAACTAATATTTCTTAAAACAATAAGAATATGAATATGTACTGAAAAATCCTGTATGCCGATGCATTAAATCATTGCATTGTAACTAATTGGATATATGTACATCTTATTTTGAGTTTATTGAGTTATATTGTATACCTTCTCAATTAGGATAAGTTACCCTTTAACCCAAAAGGATGCATTAACCTATAGGGACACACTTCAACAAAAAAATATAACTAAAAAATGACTCATGATTCCCAGATTTGCATTCTTGTAAAATGTAAGTTGACCAAAATGTGTATACAAGTATTAACAATTAAAAGTGAAAATGTCAATATCAAAAAGCTTAGAAATGCCAAGTGTAAAATGATCTTACCTTTAAGTCACCACATATCCTCCAATTGTCGGTAGAGTAATTTATTGCATCCAGCCATTTTTTCATAACTTTCAGTAAGTTGGATTGCATGGCCTATAGGAACGGAAGCTATCTTGTTACCAATATTCAGTAATACAGCTTTTAAACTTCTACTGGAGGTATCTATTATAAAGTCTCCATTCTAATGGGTTGTAGGGAATTCCAAGGGCCTCAACAAGTCCTTTAATATTGGCGCAGTATACTAAAGAGCTGGAAGAATGCTGTAAAAAATAGCTTCGAAACTCTTGTTCTCTATTTCTGTACCAAAAAAAAATTGTTTTTTTAGCGAGATTACTTTCACGAAGTCGAGAGCCAAGAAGTTGTGCATTCTCCTTTGAAAGCTCCAGATCCCTGGTCAGGTTATTTTAACTGAACTTGAGTGAATGGTCTTACCACTATATCATGTGTGAAAATCTGATAAGACTCAGATGTGTCATAATCTTGATCAACTTCCATATTAATCTCTTCATGTACCTCTATATGTTCAGGGGGAGAAGGTATAGGAATTCCTGGGCCATGGGGCAGGGGTTTGATGGCAGAAGGAACATCCGGATATGCCACACTATGTTTAATCTTCTTATTTATACCTGTGGAAAATATAATTGCATATTACATAAAGGAATTGATTTGGAGTTGCAGATAGTACATAAATGCTGAAGTGAACTATGTTAGTTTTTAATTTTATGCTAAGTCTGTGCATAATAATGACATTTTCAGGAGCCAGTATAATACAGAAAGCTTAAGTACTTGATACAATGCTCACCTTTAAGATTTGTCATGCAAAAATAGCAGTCCGTAGTGGGGTCCTTGCCATCTCTCCACACCATGGGAACACCAAAAGAGAGGAACTTCTGTTCGCCCTGACTCCAGCGTCTTAAACTTATGTAGCATCCCTTGCAGCAGATATGTGGTGCAAAACTTTCATCTTGATCTCTTAGCCTTACTCCAAAATATGCATGATACAAAGATTTAATTACAGGAGGGATTGTATTTTGCTGCTCGGGAAAAGTCACTTTGCCGCAAACATAGCAAAATCTGTCGGAGCTATTCTTACATTTTCTGTTCATTTTTAACCCAACCACTATTATTATTATTCTTATAATGCTAAGCAATTTCTAACCTGCAAAATTATAAACTTATTAACATAATTACTTAAAATTTACACAAAATTTACTGCGAATACAGTAGTGCAAAAACTATTGAAATTTTGATGTAATATAGGAGATGTATAAACTATAAAATGATTATCACCTCCTGTATCGCAAAAACTGGACGTGATACAGAAAAACGGATGCCAGATTCGGATTTAGGAGGTCAATTTTATTAAGAAACACTACAGAAAACCTAAGGTTACATTTTTGACGCAGACCAATGTGATCATTTAAAACATCCCAGAAATAAAAAATGCTCTTATTTAAACATAATCGTCACAGTCATGTAAATCTGTGTTGTAATTTATTAAGTTATTGACTTCCTGATGTTCCACTATTGTAGGCGAATTTGAAGATAGCATTAAACAGGAAGTTACGATTTATTATAAAAAGGGGATAGCTACCTCCCCGATAAGTACGAACTTTGAGTCCAGCAAAGACATTCAATGATGAATGATCGCCTAGATCAATAAGAACAGCTAAATTCGGGAAGTGTTTGTTTCGTTTTGTTTGATTATTCATCTCTGCATGTCATTGTTGTCCTGGTGCGTTTTTTGTTTCGTTTTTTTTTATTCTCGATTCGTCTTTAACGAGATATTTGTATCAGTGGTTTCTGCATGGCTGCGCTCTATCAAAGTTGACCAGAATTGGTGTTCTATCTAACGACTACCTATATTGGGTGTATCTTAACTTAGATCAAAATGTTTCTCTCCCCGGTATAAAGAAAATACACACTGGGGAAGAACATGAAACTACCATTTTTCAAACCTAATCAAAAGCGAATCCTATAACACAGGCAATTCCAGCTTATCAGCCCTGAACCCAGTTCGTAAGTCAACATCTCAGGAACCACACATACGAATAACTAACCTCGAATGAAAGAATAGTCATTAATCTCCCACTTGTGACACGCCACAAACCCCTCACATATGTTATTATAGCACGTGCTCACCGAATGTTTTTAACATACTCACAGAGAATGTTCTGGAGGAGGCAATTATTCTTGTGGCTCCAGGGTTTTGAAATCAAAGCTATCCTTCTCATAGGTGGATTGCTTGTCATGGCTACGAGCTCCACCTACCCGTCCCCACCGTGATGCCCAGTCACGGAGGTAACAACCTTCCTAGAAAATAGTGTCAGCTATTTAAAAAAAAAAAAAACAGTCTAGACACCCATATATATGGCGTATTTGTTAAATTTGAAACTCCCCTCTAACAATAATTTCGGATATTCACTCCCTTTGCTTCTTCTCTATTGTTAGTATTATATTTATTATTTAAAAATGTAATACGCTATTACCTGGCTCCGTGGCGCAATGGTAGCGCGTCTGACTCCAGATCAGAAGGTTGGGTGTTCGAGTCACTCCGGGGTCATATTTTTTTTTTTCAAGGAACGGCCTCGTTCTTTAAGCAAGAACGCAAAGACATTGCTTCTCGACTCCCAACATGACCTTGCAAATTTAGTTTCCATGAATAAAATCGATAAGTTTGATATCATAGGTACAGTCGAAACGATATTTACCGAAAAAAAACTAAAAGACCTATATGTTATTTAAAAAATAGTCTAACAAGAAATAATGCAGAATTAATCCAATGGAGGATTATGAAAATTGCTGCTGACATCGCTTGTGTAACTGTTTCGGATTGTGAGAGAAAGGAGAGATGTCAGTGTATTTATAGAATTAGTTACTCGGGTCCATTTTATCGAACCGTATGTGAGAACTTGCGCGTGCGCCGAATATCTAGGACTTAGGTGAATAATACAGGTAATTTGCGAGATACTTTCTGCAAAGTCACGCAATTTTGTATTGAATAAAGGTTTCTATAATGGAGTTTTAAATTAGAAACGACAAACAAATGTAATTTGGAGAGGAAGATTCCTATCTAGTTTGGGTATTTGTATAGCACTTTTTACCGGGCTATAGGACCGATATCCGGGTAAAAAAAAGCGGGTCCAGTTAGCAGAAACACTTCTGTTATGCCCGTGTCTGTTTGCAGAGGATCTTCTGTTACACGGGGATCTGTTAGCTGTATTAGCGGAGGAGCTTGTGCTACTTAGGTGTCTGTTAGCGGAGGAACTTCTGTTACACAAGGGTCTGTCAGTTGTATAGAGGGGGAGCTTGCGTTACTTAGACTTCAGTTCGCGGAGGAGCTTCTGCTACAGTGTCCTTTTTATTTAGCTCCTACATAAGAGAAGGTTCTTCCTCGGCGAATTTGGTGATCTTCGTGGCCATCTGCCAAACGACTACAGACAAAAATGGATTCGTTATTCGCCGAAATTCACGACCCTCGAACGAGTCCCTTTCCCTGAACTCTTTCCTCAGAACGATGACTGCCCTCCATGCCCCAACACACGCAGGTGGTTCTTCGGTTATATAGATCTCACTTATTTTCACTTCCTCTATCATCACCACTTTATTTACAGATCTCTCCTTACAAACTATCAGGCGGAGATGCCCTCGTTGGTTTTATCTTTAAATAAAAAAAAACAAAAACCAGAGAACATTTGCGGGTTTGGGGTCGGTAAAGGGCAGTCACTAACTCTATCTTGCGAACTAGAATTAGGAAGGGCGGCCCCTAGAGAGGCTCTTATACCAATAACGGGATCCATTGCCCTCTCGTGGAGCAGTGGATTTGCCACGCTCGAGGACCGGGTTCGATCCCGGCGAGAGTGGATATTAAATATACGATCCTGTAGAGAGCTCCTGCCAGTGACAACGAAGTGCCGAGTTATCGGCATGCGCAGAGGAATCTTCATCCCGATACGTCATCAAACTCGGAGCCAATCTCTTTTAGGGTTTTTTTTCACACACATAACGCATCACTCTGTCATGTCACTCAGGATATGGTGTTTCCAGTCCACACTCCAATAACGCTGAACTGATGACTCTCTCCTGCGCCATCAAATGTGTCTTGACTCAGGGAGGGAGGGGGGGCGCAGTACTGACACCCCTTTCCCCCAATAAAGGCAGGTTCTTGGTGCGCCTTTTCATCATTTTTATCCCGTTATCCTTTTATTAATATTCCTTTCATCATTTATATCTTCTTATCCTTTTTATTCGTGCTCCTTTTTATCATAGTTATCCTCTTGACCTTTCTATTCATTCTCCTTTTCATCATTTTTATTCTGATTTTTTGGCTCCTTTTCATCATTTTTATCGCCTTTTCCTTTTTATTTATGCTTCTTTTCTTCATATTTATCTACTTATCCTCTACATTCGAGCTCCTTTTCAAAAAATTTATCATCTTATCATTTTTTTACGTTCCTTTTCATTATTTTTAGCATATTGTGCTTTTATTCATGATCATTTTCATCATTTTTATCCTATTTTATTCACTTCTTTTTAGGTATTTTATTCCTATCGTTTTTATTCATGCTCTTTTTCAATTTTATCCTCTTATCCTTTTATTTGTGCTCATCATTGGTATCCTCTTGTCCTTTTGTTCATTCTCTTTTCATCAATTTTATTCTCATTCTTTTTATTCATACTCATTTTCATTCTTTTTCTCCTGTTATCCATTTATCCATTCTCCTTTTCATCCTTTTTGTCCTTTGATCATTTTATTCATGTTCTTTTTCATCATTTTTATCCTCGTATCGTTTTTATTTATGCTACTTTTCATCATTTTTATCCTAGTATCCTTTTAATTCCTGTTCCTCTTTATGAGTGTTATCCTCTTATCATATTTATGCAATCCTTTTTAACCTTTTTTTAATCATCCTTTTTATTTATGTTCTTTTCCATCATTTTTATCCTCTTATAATTTTTATTCATGATCCTTTTCTGGATTTTTTCTCTTATCCTTTTTTATTCCTGCTGCTCTTCATAATTTTTATCCTCATGTCCTTTTTTCATTCCCCTTTTCATTATCTTTATCCTCTTATCCTTTTTTTCATTTCCCTTTGATAATTTTCATATTCATCCCTTTTATACGTGCTACTTTTCATAATTTTTATCTTCTTATCCTTTTTATTCCTGCTCCTTTTCATTCTTGTTATCATCTTGTCCATTTTATTCATTTTCCTTATCATCCTTTTGCTCATGCTCCTTTTCAGCATTTTTGTCTCAACCTTTTTATTCATGCTTATTTCCACCATTTTTTCCTTTTATTCTTTTTTATTAATTATCCTTTTCATCCTTTACCCCCCTCTTGTTCTTTTAATTTATGCTACGTTTCCTAATTTTCATTCCCATCCTCTTTATTAATTCTGCTCTTCGTCTTTTTCATCCTTTTATTTTATATGCTCTTATCCTTGATAATCATTCTCCTTGTGAAGAAATGGCTACATTAAGCCTCCTGGAGGAGTATAGGTACATTCAAGCCCCCCTCCCTTCATGAGGAGAAGCGTGGGAAAGGTAGCCGGCGAAAATGCTTACCATGTGTGATCTCCTCGCCGCTGTGGGCAGTTGGAGCTAACATATGTTTGAAGGCGACCACCTAAGGTCCTTAAACGACGCTCTAACGATCGTATTACCTACGAGACCCATAAACCCGTGGTTAGGAAAAAAAAACGGTGCGAGTCAGAAGGCACGCCAAGTAGCGGTGCGGTTGCGAGCCTATAATTTGCGAGCTGACTTGGGCACCCCAGTGCCACCTCAGGAATTCTCGCTCTCCCCAGATGCTAACTCTCCATTCGCTCCCCCCCCCCCTTTTGCATCTGTGGCCTGGTCACTTCCCTCTTTAGATGGGGCGGCAATCCGCCTATATATAAGCCCCGCAAAGAAAGAGAAGAGGATTATCAGAAGTCGATACGCTAGAGGTGGATTAGTTCGTGAAGATCGATCCATCGGCTAGACAAGAAGATTATTAGAAGTCGATTCGCCAGAAGAAAGATTAGTTCGTAAAGATCGATCCTTCAGCCATACAAGACTATTTCCGTGAGAAACGATAGGATCAGATTGAGAAAATCGATCCCCCCTTTCAGGGCCGTATTAACCTAATTAGTCAAGTTTTATATCGGTGCCATACCGAAGAAGCCTTTTCCGTCTGCAAAGAAGCCCGACTGAAGAAAAGCAAAGCCGCTCACACTCGAGTGATTCTCACATCTCAAGCACCGTAAGAGTGAGAGGAGAAGAACCCTGCCCCAAGGAGCTCCCGTTCTTTAATTACGTTGAAGAATCATCCCCCGGCACAGGCGACAAGCAATCCCTCCTCGAAAATTTCAACCAGCGGCCACACCACTTCAAAGCGAGAGATAAGTCCTCCAGCGACATCCGGCAATCCCTAATACCTACCTGTAAGTTAACAATAACATTTACATCTCTATTGCGATAGTAGAAGTTTAGTACGTCCCACGTTTTAAAGGAGAGTAGAAACCATTATTCTTGAACCTAGGTCATATGTGTTTGTAGATGACAGTACATTAATTTAATGTTTTATGCTAAACAAATAGGGTCGTGATAAAAATACTAATTGGCAATTGGTTTGTTTATTGGAAGCCTACTTGTTTATGTTTTGTCATTGAAAAATCTTTGAGGCCAAATATAGAAATGCTTTTACTGTTGGTTTGTAATATTTAATTTAAAATACATGTTTATTTTTGGTAGATTCTGGTGTTTCCTCTTATCCTTATGTGTTTAAAAATAGCTCTTCCTTAAGGACTAAACCACTAAAATAGCACTCTTAGAACAAAGCCTACTTCATCATAGAAGTAACTCACGCCCCTTAAAGCATACCGCTACTAAAAGGGTGTCAAAGCGTAGAGTGATCAAAGCCAAGGGTCATTCTACGACACTCCTTTTCATCCTTTTTATCCTCATATACATTTTATTTATTCTCCTTTTATCATGTTTATCCTCATATCCTTTTTATTCTTGTTCCGTTTCCTGTCCCCAACACGCCACATAAATGGATCGTCCTCAATTGGAAATATTTGGCAAGTTCCGGAGAGTTGCGTGCCCCCCCCCTCGTGCCCCTTCTCAATATTGCCTACTTTCTACCCCGCAAAAAAGTGTCCCCGTCTAGGCTGCTACACCTTGTACCTGAAGGTGTAGCCCGCCCTCCCGGCCTCACTGCCCCCCGACAGTCTCGAACTAGATTGAGCCTGGGGCTTATTTTGCAGGCTAGTCGCCGACCAGCCTTCGTTCATTCATTTTTGGTCTGGGTCATTCTTCCCATTTTGCAAGATTTTCCCTTCCTCCATCTTTACTACCAATGATGCCCTCGTTGGGTTTTTGCTTTTCATTTTGATGGGGAAAAAATTGCTACTTTCTTTGTCATTTTTGCATCACTCAGGCGCTAAAACCCTCGTTCTTTTTGCTTTTTATGTCTTTACTCGATCATCTGACCTATTTCTGACCGAACTTGTGTCAGACGAATTGATCCCATCTAAATTAATTGACTAAACCTCGATACCAACCAGAACCGTAACCAAAATCGAGCCCAGACGAAATGAATCCAAATGCCAACTAAAAACCTACCAAAATGGAGCTCAGACGAAATGAATCTCAATACCAACTAAAATATCTAACCAACATTAAGCCCAGACGAAATTAATCCCAATACCAACCAAACACCAAACCAAAATCGAGCTCAGACGAAATAAATCGCATTACAAACTAAAACCTCCCCCCCCCCCACCCCCTAACCCTGATCTAACCAAAAAAGATATCAACTAAATCCTAACAAAAGAAAAAATATTTCAATATAACCGGTCTAAGAGACCTCTGGGAAAGACCACGTGACGTCTTTCCTAAGTGATGCTGGATCTGAGTAAGTACTGAAAACCATTGAAGCAATGAAGTAAAGTTGCGTGAAAATACAGTGACCCCCACAAAACGGGCCTGCACACACTTTTTGTGATATATCCTTCATTAATTACTAATCACCCTTACTTTGCAGGACATAACAGAAGCAACGCCTGTGAACACACCTAGATCTCAATGGGAGCTCCAGGAAAGAATATACTGCGTCAAACATTACTACAAGACAGGCTCGTTCAAGAAAGTGCAGGACACTTTCGTGCATCAGTTCGAATGTGAAAAAACACACTCCAAGAGCAGAATTCAGGACTTGGTGGACCACTTCGAGAACTATGGAACAGTGGAGAACCTCAAAGCAGCCAGTGATAACCGTCCAAGCCATTCAGGACTCCCCAGGAAGCGTACAGCTGAGCTGATCGAGAGCGTGAGAGAGTCAGTTAAGCAGAGTCCAAAACGCCCTGTGCGCAAGCAAAGTCAATCTCTCGGTATATCCCGTGAGAATTGCAAGAGAGTGCTAGTAATGGATGTAAAGGCCTAACCATAAAGAATACAGACGAAGCAGACCCTTACAGCCTCAGACAAGGAGCGGAGAAAGGCTATAGCAGTCAAGATACTGGAGAAGATTCAGGATCCCCTAACTTTCCTTAACCTCCTTTGGACCTCAGATGAAGCTCACTTCCATCTTGAAGGAAGGTAAACTCGAAGACAAATGTCTCCTAGGAGACCTCCAGACCAAATGAGGTAGCCACCAAGCCCCTACACTCCTCTAAATTCACTGTATGGACTGCAATCTCAGCTTGAAGCATCATCGGACCATTCTTCTTCGAAGAATCTGGCTGGACAGTGACAGTCACCAAGGAGTGGTATGTTGAGGTCATCAAAACCTTCAAGAGAGAGCTGCAGACCCTGTTCACCTCGCCAATAGGGAAGTTCTGGTTCCAGCAAGATGGAGCAAGCTCTCACATCTTGGCTGAAAGAGAACTTTGGTCGCCGTGTGATCAGTCTCAAGACTAATTTTGAGTAGGCACCTCACAGCCCAGACTTTAGCTCCCCCCTCAGATTTCTTTCTCTGGGGCTACCTTAAAGTCAGAGTGTACGCAGGAAGATCCAGGAGCATCACAGAGCTCAAGCAAATCACCAGGGAGGAGGTCAGAGCCATTAGTCGGTTGGTTTGTAAGGATGTCATGGACAACTTTATGCTGTGCCTCAAGAAATGCACAGAGCTAAATGGAGGTCATCTCGAACACATGCTCTAGAATAAAGAAGAAAAGCCCAAACAATCTCATTATTTGATACGATGTTTCTAAAGACAATAAACTAGTTATCACGAAAGTTTCATTCAATGCTTGAAGAAAAATTAAGAAATGAGACCTATCGAAATTTGGGGCCCGTCTTTTGGTTCACCCTGTATTTCATTTACGACACTTATATTCCTTAATAATTTTATTGGTAAATTTGGATTTTTGTGGGGTAATATGATAAAGTTTTTTACTGTTCACAAATCAATTTTAAATAGTTGACCGCATTAAAATTATACGTTTATATTTTTAAATTATTAATTTGGGGAGGGAACCTTGTTTTAAATCCAACAAAAACTTAACAAAAAAACTGAGCCTGTCTAGATTTCAAAGAAAACCTAACCAAACCTAATAAGCAAAGATACCAAACAAAACATAATATAGCCTAACAAGTTCCCAAGGAAAACTTAACCAAATGTAGCTAAACCAAATACCAAGCTAAACATAACCAAAGTGAAACGGACAAGAATCAATTTCAATAAACCCAAGTAAACCTGAAAAATATATGATTTAACATTAATAACTCCAGTCAATGAAGTTCCTTTAATTATTACAAGATTGTATAAACAATTTTATCCGGAGAATAAAAGAAGATATTCTTGTAATTGTAGATATTATAGCTACGGAAATTCTGTTGATTTATATAACGCTATGCGTATGCTATGTGTGTCGCAGGTTAACCCCTCACACCTTACACCAGATTAATATAGATGCCGTAGATTAACGCTACACACCTTACACCAGTTTAATATAGATGTCGTAGAATAGGGCCAAGCTCACCTTTTGTGCTTTACGAGTGCGTGGGAAGTTTACAATATAAGTGGAGTGCAAATTAACTGAAAGTAGGTTGGCCAATAGTCGACTATCTTGGAGTTTCTGGATAACAGAAAAACTGATACAAAATAACTTAATTAATATGCAAATGAATAATATTTTACAAGATTAAAAGGAGTTTTAAAATGAGCTATACACACACTAGAGGCATACGGGCCTCAACAGCTAACGGGGGGGGGGGGGGAGGGGAGGAAGACGTGGTGAGGACTGAGGACGGTCACCGTACAAACTAACGGACAATATTGACCGAGAGACGCTCGAACGACCTTGAGCGTAAACTAAGCCGATGATAGGGCTTACACTCGGGGTTCGAGGGCAGAGAGAGCACTGGCACAGGATAGTTGCGCTTTGCTGTTACCTCGAAAATTTGGTTCGAGGGTGTAATCCTTGCCTTGGCGCAAAGTCCCAACAATAGTCTCTGGATAATGAAAATTACGGGGTCAACTTAAATCATGCTTTCGAATAACACGAATCGAAATTGAGCGCGCTGTGTCCGAGGAGCGGGATAAGCGGGTCGAGGTAGACTCACGTTAATTAACGAGAATACCGGGAGCTTGAGGGATTCTGCGAGAATTGTGTAGAGTCCAATGGGACGCGAATATCGGATACCGACGGGGGCGGAAAGAGGAAACTGACGGGGCAGGGAGGACGGCGGATACTGCCTTCTAACTCTGGCATCGCATGATTTATAGTGGGGTTGAATGGGGTTTTTCCCCCTCCGTCCGAAGGGGAGGGTTCTAGTGTCAGAGGCATTGGCAGACTAGAAAAGACTCGGCCTTTTAGCGCGGGGGCGAGAAGGTTCTTACACCGGCGAGGCTAACTTTGTCCGACTACAGATGGGACCTTCTGGGCTCTCACACTTGTCGCAGCTTTCTGTGTTGGCCGCATTTCAGGTTATCACGGCGTCTCATAATTTCGCACCATAATTAGCAAAAACAAAAAGGGTTGACCAGGTGTCTCTTGTCTCCCCCTCTCTCTCTCTCTCTCTCTCTCTCTCTATTGAAGGTCGAGGAGGAGCGTATCTTCCTCTCTCTCATAATATATATATATATATATATATTGTCGTAGAATGACTCCCGACGATACCATATATAACACTATTCGTGAGGGAACTTCCTTAATTATCTTTAGAGTGCGTTTACTGTCTGGCGGCCGATATTATGTATCTTCGATATGCTTAAGAAGTGGAACTGAGCTCAAGGATAATAATATTGCTATCATTAATAAAATAGAGTTTTATTAATAATAACTACCAACAAACACAAGAAGGAAAATATTGACATAAACAGAGAATTGAAAGGGTCGTGGGGGCTCGGCTAATCCGAGGATTTAAAGGATTTAAAAAAGGTAAAACAAATATCGAGTTAAAGAGATGGGATGGTTCGATAAACCATTTAAAGAACAGGATAGAATTGACAAAAGGGATCAATACTCAAAGGTGACGTTTGGCTTACGTAACTTTTGCACTAGTGGTGCAGGGGAAGGTGGCGCGAAGGAGTTTCGGTCCGCTGGCGAGTTCCAGCCGAAGGGGGGGAATAAAAGGATCCTGACGAGGCGTACGTCTTGGGAAGGAGAACCGTTTCTCGACGAACGGCTTGAAGAACAATGGCTGTTCTAGGTTGTTCTAGTCTGAACAAAGGGGGGATGAGAACCGTCTCTTGTCTCCGGGCTCAAGAACAATGGCTGTTCTAATGTTGTTCTCCTCTGAACAACAGGGGGGGGGAGTGAGAACCGTTTCTTGGCGAAGGGCTCAAAACGAACAATGGCTGTTTTAATGCTGTTCTCCTTGAACAACAGGGGGGGATGAGAACCGTTTCTTGGCGAAGGGCTCAAAACGAACAATGGCTGTTCTAATGCTGTTCTCCTTGAACAACAGGGGGGGGATGAGAACCGTTTCTTGGCGAAGGGCTCAAAACGAACAATGGCTGTTCTAATGCTGTTCTCCTTTGAACAACAGGGGGGGGAAGCCTTGGGGACTTGGCGTCGGAAAGGCTCGAACCTTTGGCACTCAAGGAATATTGTCCTCCTTCTGGACAAGTGATGGTGAATCTCGAGGTCGAGGTCCCTTGGCGCACAAAGGGAGAGAGGGTTGTGGTGATGTTTCGCGACGAAAATCTGGATCTCCAATCTGATCTTAGTGGTAAAGTTTCCATATAAATAGCCAGGACATCTCCTTGGCGTGGGGAAAAATGGAGTGAAAGCTTGGAGGGAACGCACAGCCGGGCCGGAGAACAATGCCTTATCTGCTCATAAGCCCAACTCAATCTGGCGAGGTCGGCGTATGGGGGCGAACGGGGGGACGATAACCTCCTAGTTTAAACATTGACATCCGGTAGCTGCGATAAGGCTCCAAGCCTCGAATCGAAGATGCACGTGGGCAGCATCGTGGTTTTAAATAATATGGGATAGGAGTTGAAATTAACGCAGTCAACTCGTTCTATCACACCCCTCCATTCCAGGGGAAGTTGTCACTTCGAAAAAAAAAGAGAGAAGGGACAACGATAGAGCTCCGTTGTAGGGAACTCGATTTCTTGTACCAACCGTACCTTCCTGCACCTAACTAGTATTACCTCAATACATATGATTATTTTGATCTTTAGATTACAGGGGAAAATAACCTTTAATACAACTTAATAAAAAAAAGGGGCATGGAAGAATTAAATGATCTAAAATTAGTACATACGGGACAAAATAATTTATACGTAAATTAATGTGTACAAATATATATACATACAAAAATTAGACATTGAGCGTTACAAAAGTCAGACATATACATTAATTAATTATATTATAAGACAATCTTAATTTAAGTCGTACAAGACGGTATATACCTACAGGGAGATACTAATCCTATGAATACACTTACTCTACGCTATTAGGTAACGCATTCCTACTGAGGGCGTCAGCGACCTGGTTATCGGAACCTTTTATCTAATTTATTTTAAACTGATACTCTTGCAAGAGTAAACTCCAGCGCATGATGCGGCCGTTTGAGTGTCTCAAATTCCTAATATAGGCTAACGGACGGTGGTCGGTTCCTATTTGAAATTCTTTACCTATCAAGTACAGCTTGAATTTGTCTATGACCCAGATAATTGATAGAGCTTTCTTTTCTCTAGTGGCATATCTCTTTTCGCGTGGTAATAATTGACGACTAGCATATGCAACTGGATGACTCGTTCCGTCATCCACGTATTGAAGGAGTACACCTCCAATGCCCTCGTGGCTCACGTCGGTCTTAACACCAAAGGATTTTTCTGGGTTGGGCAACTTTAAAATGGGGGCAGAAATGAACTTACTCTTGAGCTGATTAAAATGGGAAACAGCGACATCATTCCAACGTAAACGATCGGGAAAATTCTTTTTTTGAAGGGGGCATAGTGGGGCCGAAATTGCAGCGAAATTCGGAACAAATCGCTGATAGGGAGAAGCTGATCCTAGGAACGATCTTAATGGCTTCTTTGTAATCGGGAGGGGCATGTCGGCGATTGCCTTAATCTTGTTCTCGTGGGGACCTAACTTGCTTTGTCCTATTTTGAAACCCAAATATTTGATGGTTTCGTGAGCAAAATGGCATTTGCTGGGGCCAATGGTGAGGCCATTTTCACGCAGTTGCTCGAAAAGAACTAATAGGGCGGGTAAATGGTGACTCCATTTAATTAGTTCTTGTAGCTGACTCTTCTGACGTGGTGTCAGCTGCGCGTCACTATCCAGGTCAGAGGGTTCCAAAGGCTCGCCTGGTAGGGAAGGAGGAGGGTAATCGGCATCAGGTTGGATGCACACTGCCTGGATTACATTAAGGGACTCCGCGGGGTAATCTTCTTCAAGCGCCGATGCTTCGTCCAGTTCTACGAAGGTATCTCCATGGGCGCGTTGGGGGTTCTTTTTTTCTTGGGGTCCAGGGACAGTCTCCGTGTCCTTGTCTGGGGCCTTATCACCTAAGGGTGTTAGTGATTCACACTCCTTTTGTGCCGTCCTAAAGTCCTGGTTAAAGGTTTCCGAGAAATCGGACGGTATCGGGGTTCTGATGGGGACGGGCTCCTGGGCTTCTTTCTTATCTCGGCCTTGAGGAAGGGCGGCCTGAAACACAGGGTCGAAACTTACTTGGGGGCTCTGTCCTATAAGTACGGAACAGAATTGTATGGGTGCTACAATGACTTCAGCCCAGCCATTATAATATTGACACTGCAGGTAACATCTAGCGACGGGGAATCGGTTCGCCCGCCCAAGGTGGTCATGTACCACCGCAAATTTTTCGTGGTTAGAGGCCACTGGGAGGAGTTCGTCGGACACGATGAAACACGTACATCCTGTGTCCCTGACGAGAGTCGATACTCGGCAGCTGTCCACGCTGCCCTCCTCATATTTCAAAGTTCCCGATGAACTTTTATCAAAACCAAAATTTACCTGGTGGCCTGACGGAGGGGGAGAAGTTTCTGCTTGGGTCTGCACCACCGGGGGATCCGGGGTTGTATTAATCTGGTGAACTTGGTGGGCTGGTCCGCTTTTAAGCCTAGAATTTTGGGGGAAATTCCAGCTCATGTGGTTTTCTACACCACAGGTGAAGCATATGGTTGGTCGCTTCGGGAAGAGAGATGGAGGAGAAGTCTTAACGGGAGGTTTGGAGTCCCGTTGTTGGTTTTGGGGAAAGAAGTTTGGGGGTTTTACGGGGCTCGGAAACTTTGTCAGCTTTCCTGGGAAGGGGCGCGAATCCTTCCTTCTTTCTTCTCGTTGGATTTCTTTTTCTCGTTCTTCTCGTTGTATTTTTCTTTCTCGTTCTTCTCGTTGTATTTCTCTTTCTCGTTCCTCTCGTTGTATTTCTCTTTCTCGTTCCTCTTGTCGGATTACTCTTCCCCTTTCTCTTTCTACCTTTTTTCTTTGAAATTCTGCTTTAATCCGAGCTAATTCAATCTGAAGCTCAGCTTGTCTTATCCGTTCCTCTCTTTCTTTTTCTTCTCGTTGTATTTCTCTTTCTTCCTTTTTTCTTTGTTTTTCTCTTTCTTCCTCTTTTCTTTGCTCCTCTTGAATGTACTCGATTAGTTCTTTTCCGGAGAGTCCACAGGACTCTCCTTGCGCTTTAAAGATTTCGAACTGAGTCATCTTTGCACTTGGGGGCGCACTAGTCAACCAACTAAAATTCTTTGCAACAAGAATTATGCCTCTATAGAATCAGCCTACCTAAATATGGGCACTGACCTATTCGTACTTGGTTTCTTACTCTAAATAACCCCTGACTAAAATCACACAAAAAAAACACAAACAAATTATTATAACCGTTCCTTGAGCTACTCCAGCTTCTTAAGTTTCAAAAAAAGGGGATAGCAATCGTTAAAACAAAAGGGAACTACTATATTCTATTATTATAACGAATAACACTATGCTTTACTCGACTGAGACCAGTGTTTGCAAAGATATAGCGTTAAACCCCACACCTGACACCAAATTTAAATAGTATATATATATATATATATATATATATATATATATATATATATATATATATATATATATATATATATATATATGTCGTAGAATGACTCCCGACGATACCATATATAACACTATTCGTGAGGGAACTTCCTTAATTATCTTTAGAGTGCGTTTACTGTCTGGCGGCCGATATTATGTATCTTCGATATGCTTAAGAAGTGGAACTGAGCTCAAGGATAATAATATTGCTATCATTAATAAAATAGAGTTTTATTAATAATAACTACCAACAAACACAAGAAGGAAAATATTGACATAAACAGAGAATTGAAAGGGTCGTGGGGGCTCGGCTAATCCGAGGATTTAAAGGATTTAAAAAAGGTAAAACAAATATCGAGTTAAAGAGATGGGATGGTTCGATAAACCATTTAAAGAACAGGATAGAATTGACAAAAGGGATCAATACTCAAAGGTGACGTTTGGCTTACGTAACTTTTGCACTAGTGGTGCAGGGGAAGGTGGCGCGAAGGAGTTTCGGTCCGCTGGCGAGTTCCAGCCGAAGGGGGGGAATAAAAGGATCCTGACGAGGCGTACGTCTTGGGAAGGAGAACCGTTTCTCGACGAACGGCTTGAAGAACAATGGCTGTTCTAGGTTGTTCTCTTCTGAACAAAGGGGGGATGAGAACCGTCTCTTATCTCCGGGCTCAAGAACAATGGCTGTTTTAATGTTGTTCTCCCCTGAACAACAGGGGGGGGGGGGTGAGAACCGTTTCTTGGCGAAGGGCTCAAAACGAACAATGGCTGTTCTAATGCTGTTCTCCTTGAACAGCAGGGGGGGATGAGAACCGTTTCTTGGCGAAGGGCTCAAAATGAACAATGGCTGTTCTAATGCTGTTCTCCTTGAACAACAGGGGGGGGGGTGAGAACCGTTTCTTGGCGAAGGGCTCAAAACGAACAATGGCTGTTCTAATGCTGTTCTCCTTTGAACAACATATATATATATATATATATATATATATATATATATATATATATATATATATATATATATATATATATATATATATTTATATATATATATCTGTGATCTCTGACAATGTGGTCTCTATGGCTACGAAAATTTTGTTGCTTTATATAACGCTATGAGTAGGATATGTGGTCTCTATGGCTACGGAAATTCGATTGATTTATATAACGCTATGTTTTGATTAGGCACTCCATATTTCGACATAATATCACTGAAGATTAATAAATGTGCTTTTCCTGAATAAATGTTATTTATCGGAAAAATAAATATGTATACAATCCTGCATTTGTCCATTGTTTTCCGTTTTGGGTATATTGCATTTACAAAAATAAACAAAGGAGGATGGTATTTTGGCTATAAGGTTTTAGAAGAGACTCGATAAGAAAGTATCGAGGTTCAGGAAATGAAATTGGTCCTCCGGTAACGTCCTCTGCTAATTTTAATGGCAACTCCAGTTAGATAACTGATTCGACCCCATTTAAGTTTTCTTATTTTTGCTGACTATTATTATTTTTTGTAAAATATTTTATGTGTGTTGGAAAGACATACACCATGGAATAGGCTGATCGTGAGCAAAAGTAAGGCACGTATCTTAAAAGAGTCTTTCGTGTGTTTGCAGAGCTACCGTCGAAGGGACCACGCATCACAGGCGTCAAACCCAAATACAAATATGGAGAGTTCCTGAAAGCGAATTGCACCTCAGCCGGGTCCTACCCCGCTGCTCAGCTCTCGTGGCACATCAACGACCAAGAGGTAAGGAACCACGACCGAACGACCATCGTTCTAATCATGACTTATTACCAAAGCAAAAGGAAACCCGATCCGAATTCGGTGCAGTTTCTCTACCTTAGAAAGAGGAGTTTAAGTGGATTATAGTGTAATGGAATGTAAATAATATAAATACGTAAATGGATAAGTCTGTCCTACGGATCCCTCTATCATACCCTCCTGTAACATGTCTTTCCTCTAGAAACTTCGTTCCTAAAAGTTCGTTCTCTAGTATTCTATTAAGTTCTGACGCGAGGTACCTTAGGTACAAGAAATTCCGGGGTTTGAAGCAGCATGTGTGATTGAAACAAATTTATTTCAGTTCACCTCTGAATTGAGACTTAAGACAGCTAGAAATCAAAAGGGAGCGAGCACATTAACGACTGATACCTAAGTGATGTTAGATACTGAGTCATAGTTAGCACTCGACTCAGTATGACTCGAGTCAGGATATCGGAACAAGGAGATAGTATTGTGTTTGTATAACTCACTTGTCCGACCGCACCTGGAGTATGCCGTACAATTTTAGAGTCCTTCGTTTCGAAAGGATATTGCGAGATTGGAAAGTGTGCAAGCCAGGGCAACAAAACTGATTCCCTCTATTAGACACAAAAGTTACGATGATAGATTAAGGGAATTAGATATGTTCTCGTTGGAAACCCGGAGAATGCGTGGTCAGCTTATCGAAGTATTTAAAATACTTCGAGGCTTCGATAATGTAGACTACACGGATATTTTCCAACTTAGTGAGAGCAGAACCAGAAATCACGGCTACAAACTTGAACTGAAGCGTTACAACCGTGATATGTGTGGTAAATTTTTCACATACAGCATCTGCGGTAGCTGGAGCGCATTTCCAGCGGAAGTTGTCAACAGCAATTTTGTTGATCAGTTCAAGTTAAGACTGGACAAAGTCGTGAAAAGGGGCCGTTTGGGCACTTAAGTATTTGTGCAGAACTGTGCCTGCTCAACTGTTAGCCCAAAGGTGCCCTCTTTGAATGGACCATAAGGTTTCCTAGGGGTACTTCTTGCCCTTGTCGCTCCTTGTCTCAAATCGATATTTGGTTCACATTGGAAAGGAGTCATAGTCCACAATCGACTCAGATGACTCGAGTCAGTCAGTGCGTCTTAATTCGAGAAGGGAGTCATACTCAACGCTCGACTCAGTATGACTCGAGTCAATCTGTCTCATTTCCAGATTTGGATCACATTGGAAGGTAGCCATAGTCAACACTCGAATATATGACTCGAGTCAGTTTGTCCCATTTCGAGACTTAGGTCACATTAAAGTGAGCCATAATCAACACTCGAATCTATGATTCGTGTCAGTCCGTCTTAATTCGAGATTTTGGTTTACATTGGAAGGGAGTCATAGACAACACTCGACTCATTATGACTCGAGTCAGTCCTTCCCATTTCGAGATTTGGTTCACATTGGAAGGGAGCCATAGTCAACACTCGACTCTATGAATCGAGTCAGTCGGTCCTAATTCGAGATTTGGGTTCACGTTAGAAGGTAGTCATAGTTAACACTCGACTCAATATGACTCAAATTAGTCTGTCCCAATTCGAGATTTGGTTTACATTGGAAAGGATGTGATATAATTTGTGAGGGATTCCCTATACCCCAAATAGGCCATAGTGCCTTGATCATTTATTAGTGGTTTGCTTCATACTTCAGTAGTATTTTCTAAAGATGCAACTTAACTAAATATGATGAAAGATATGATATACCGATAGAGATATAAAGGCAGTATATGTTGCGGTTACTTTAAGAGGTAGAAGCCAACGAAATTATCTCCACTAGTATGTAAGAAGATATCTGTAATTAAAGTAGTGAAGAGAGAGACGAAGTGAAAAATGTTTAGAAGATAGACCTGCGGAAATTGGGGCCCTAGAGATAAATAATCCCTCAGTTGTCATATGCAACACGAAGCTCCAGGCAACACTTGAGACTCCCCTAGCAGGGAAAAGAGAGAATGAAAAACAACAAAACACCCATACATTACTTTGCAGACGATTATTTAATGTTTATTATAAGGAAATGGAAAGAAGTTTACGTAATTAAATGGTAATACCCACATGTAGAGATAAATAGTGAGAAAGATGGAAAAGGAAAAAACAAATTAAGATAAAAAGTGAAGCCAATTATTTTTAAGACAACCAATGACTTGGATTGTGAGCAAAGCTTTTAATCCTAAATGCACAGAATTTTTATGTAGATATTTACAAAAGCTCTTGGAAGAATCCGTAGAAAAAGAACAAGCAATTAAATGCATGAGTTAGTGCTTAAAAACGTACCGGTATAAGTTTGTTTTTCTTGTCAATCTCTTTATTGACACAGTAATACCGGTTCCTCCATTTTTTTTTTGCTCCAATCTTGCCTAATTGATTGTAATTTTAGAATTCATCTATTGTTATAGTTATTTCTTATAAAATATTAGAAACCGGTATTAAAATACCGGTATAAAATGTTTTCATAATCTCGTTGGCACAATAATACCGGTTTCTCCTTTTTTTCGTTCCAATCATGCCTAATTGATTCTATTTTTAGAATTCATCCATTTTCATAGTTGTTTTTTATAAAATATTAGAAATCAATATTAAAATACCGGTATAATATTTTGTTAGCAATCTCATAATTGACACAGTAATACCGGTTCCTCCATTTTTGGGGGGCTACAATCTTGCCTAATTGATTGTAAATATAGAATTCATCTATCGTTATAGTTATTTCTTATAAAATATTAGAAACCGGTATTAAAATACCGGTATAATATTTTTTCATAATCTCGTTATTGACATAGTAATACCGGTTTCTCCATTTTTTGTTCCAATCATGCCTAATTGATTCTAATTTTAGAATTCATCCATTGTTATATTTATTTTTTCTAAAATATTAGAAACCGATATTAAAATACCGGTATATTTTTTTAGTAATCTCGTTATTTACACAGTAATACCGGTTTCTCTATTGTTTTTCCAATCTACCCAAAATGATTATTTTTTTTAGAATTTATCTATTGTTATAGTTATTTCTGATAAATTATTTGAAACCACTATTAAAATAACGGTGTAATAATTTATACCAATCTCGTTATTGGCACAGTATTACGGATTTCACTATTCTTTTTCCAATCTTCCCAAAAATGATTAATTTTTTTAGAATTCATGCTTATAGTTCGAGGGGCGGTGAATAAGTTTTGCGAATCGGTAGGGCAAAACAGAGGAAGGGGGATGGCTGTTTGTGGGGGTGTTGGGACAAGTTATGACAAGTCAGGACCTGCAGCTGCACGCTCCTGCCTCGTCTATTTAAGAAGCAGTAGCTGATCGCAGATCGTCAGTCCCAAATTTTTCAACAATGGAGAAGGTTGAGCACCGCGCAGTGATCAAACTTTTGACCAAGAAAGGCAAGAATGCAAAAGAGATCCATGAACGCATGGTTGCAGTGTACACTGACACCGCCCCTTCCTATGCAACCATTGCTCGCTGGAATAGGGAGTTTCGCCATGGTGGTGACTCCCTTGAAGATGACCCCCGTCCAGGACGCCCGTCAGACGTGACCAACGAGGACAATGTGGCCCGTGTGGAGAGGATGATCCTCGAAGATCGAAGAAATCGAGCGAGAACTTGGAATATCACATGAAAGTGTTATCAACATCATCCATGACAATTTGGCCATGACCAAGGTCTCTGCCCGTTGGGTCCCTAGAAACCTCACGGCCCCATGATCGACTTCAACGTCGTCAAAGTCCACAATGCCAGAGTTGCACAAGCTGCCCTGCGCGAGTGCGGATTCGAGGAGCTCAACCATTCCCCTACAGTCCAGATCTGGCCCCTAGCTACTACTTTTTATTCCGCCAGCTCAAGGCTGCACTGCGTGGACGCCGGTTTGAGGACGATGAAGATGTCTAGCTCGCCGTCCAGGAGTGGATTGAACAGCAGTCGGGAGATTTCTGGTTGTCGGCAATTCGAAGCCTCAGGGACAAGTGGCGCAAGTGCATTGAAGTCGAGGGTAGTTATATTGAAAAATAATAAAACACTTTTCCTCGTATCTCGTTTCCTTATATCCGAATTGCAAAACTCATTGACCGCCCCTCGTATTCCTTAGAAAATCTTAGAAACTGGTATTAAAATACCGGTATAAGAAATTGTTAACCAATTCTATTTGCACAGCAATACCGGTTTCTCACTTTCTTTTTTTAGAATTCATGCATTGTTATAGTTATTTCTTATAAAATCTCATTATTTCTTAATCTTTTACCTGTTCATATATTAAGTTCAACTGATATTTTTTGTTTGTTGGAAGTAAATACAACCAATACGAGCTTTTAGCTATAATTAGGAGTGTTTTTACTATTTTTTCACATTCACAGTCATCTGCATTGCTTGTATTACTTCACTTCTTTAATTCTTTCATAGTCTTATTGATTATTGTAGTGTTATGTTTTATTTTAAAAGATTAAGGCCATTTGCTTACATATGTGGCCCCCGTTTGGTGTCCCTCACCTCGGCTGGAAGTCAGAATGAACTCAGGGATCCCATACGCCTTGTATAAGGTGTTTTTGTCTCTGATGTGCTGAGTGTACGTAAATAGGTGTTTCAGTGTGCATGATTCCTGGTAAAAGTGGGGTAGGAGTCTCTGTCGGTCCGCTCGGTGCGGTATTCATATGTGTTTAGTATTTGCTATTGCCCACATCGGAACCTTGCCAGGGTGGCCCGTGGTGGCGTGGGTGGCATCGTTCCTATGTATTGAATAGCAATTGGATGGCGTTGATGAAATGGTTTGGAACCAGAGATTGTCTGCATTGCTGTGTTGTGTATAGATACTTTTGTGGAAGATATGGGCCTGGTTTAGGGGATATGGATTTCTTGCTGTTTCGATGCAATATGCCCCTAGAATTTTGCGCATGTTACGTTGAGAGTGGCCTGGTTCTTGCATGTCACCTTGAGAGTGGCGTGGTTCTCGCATGTCACCTTGAGAGTGGCGTGGTTTTCGCACATCACGTTGAGAGTGGCGTGGTTCTTGCATGTCACGTTGAAAGTGGCGTGGTTCTTGCATTTAGTGCTATGGGTGGCTTGCGTTTATGATACTAGGAAGAAATTGTTTTTCTCTAAGGTCAAGGTAGTTTTGTAGCGGCGAAGTGCTTTAGTTTTGTCTTCTGTACTGTGCTTATGTGATTCGGTACGATTTTTGCTACCTAGGATGTGGATGCATAGGCAAGTTAGAAAGGGATAATTTGCTTGTAAGTGTAGGCGATGTATTCTTTGGAATGCCCGAATGTAGTTCCTGTGAGTGGTAGGAGTGTTTTCATTTTTTGTGTTAGTTTTGTTTGCTGTTTCTTGTGTGTTGTTGGAAATTTAGTGCTGTATCTTGTGTAACAATGATCCCCGTAAGCGTTTTATTTTAGATGGATGGTATGGTTGCTAAAGCGATGGCGTGGTGTTTGTTCTTCTCTCGTTTATACGTTGAATAGAGAGTAACAGAAGATTTTGAAGGTGAGACGGTCATTTCGTTCTGTTGCATCCACCGTTCGAGTTTTGAGATGAAGTTTTTTATAGTGTTATGTTGAGGTTGCGTTGAAGAATGTCATGGAGAAAAAAGTTGGATGAAGAGATGATAACATGGAAGAAAATGTTGAGGATGGTAAGGTAAAGGTATGGATCCCTGCAGGACTTCTTTATGTATGTGTGTTCGTGAGAGCATTTGCTTGTCTGCCTGGAAGAACATTGGCAAGCCCTTTTTAATAGCCGGAGTCGAGTGTGGTGTTTGATGTTTTCTTGATAATCTGTCTAAGTAACATTTCAAAGTCTTTGTTTATGTTAATTGTTGCTATTACTGTCCTAAGTGGGGGATGGTTTGATTGAAACACCCTTGCACTAGGTGGAGGATGTTGGTAAACACACTGGCTGATGAGTGCAATGAGTGTAATCCGTATTGGTAGACGTCTAGTGGCTTCATTTTGTTTAGAGTTAGACGATCTACTATTTGGGAGTGGGTGCAGAAAATGGGGACGGGGCAGTATGAGGCAAGGTTGGTGACTAATTTGTTTAGTTTAAGGATGAGTATGATATGAGCAGATTTTGAGACACTTGTAATAGAGCTATAGGAGATATAATGGTTGAAGATTTGTGCGAATGCGTCGATGCCTCTTGGATCAAGTTGTTTCAGATGAATATTCAACCTGTTGTGAGGTCCAGAGGTTGGGGAGGATTTTGCCTGTTGTATAACTTGGGATACAACGTCTGTGATGAATTGTCTGGCAATGTCTTAGTCAATTTAAAATGAGTGAATGCGTTTGTTTTTGGCGAGGTCATTAGTTCTGTTGTTGATTTTTGCTTATGGTTATATGAGGGTGTTTGTCTGTCTGGAGAAGTTGACTCTGCTTGCGTTTGAGTAGATGGTTTCGTTTTTTCTTGTTCAACGTTTCTTGAGTTTGCAAGTTCCCTAATAGTTTTTCGGATGTTTTAGCTTTTTTGTGTGTTTTAAAGTGTCCAGGAAGGTTGCCAGTGACGAGTCTATTGTTGATGGATCAATGCGTGGATGTTTCGTTTTATTTTTTGAATGTTGCCAGGGGTTTTTAGGGCTCATGGTTGTTTTCTTAAGCAATTAAAGGTTTTTGTGAGTTGGCTGATTTCTAGGCAGAAGTTTGTATTATAGTATGCTATATTCCACCTCGGAATGTGTTTTTTCTTGGCTGTTCACTGAATGTTGGCAAAGTGCGTGGTAGCCTTTTATCATTGACCTGGCAAATGAGAATCGTTGGATTTTCTTGTTCAGTATAAGAAGTGAAGAGGTACCAGTCTGCTTCTCTTAGTTGGTGTAAGTGCGTGAGGTTGGTAAAAGTATTGCTTTCTCGAGAGGTATTTGTTGATGATTGGTAGATGGTCAGAGAATAATTCAATCTGGTGTTGCCAGGTTGTTTCGGTTGCTAGGTCAACTGAGAATAGGGTGATTGATATTCAGGGAGATGCCCTGTGAATAGGATGTTTAAAGGTTTGCATATAGGGGTAAAATAGTTTTTCAGAGCGAATAGGTAGTTTTAGTGTTTTGTGATGCTGCGGGCTCTCGTGTTTTTGTCTTTAAAGGATTAAGACATGCGTTTTAATTAAGTTACCTGTCTCCTCCCTTCCTCTTGTTAAAAACAAACGTGAATTCCTTGATTTGAATGCCAGTTCTCTTTTTGTTATCATTTTTCCCCCACCCAAGTAAAATACGAGATTCTTTCTCTTTATAGCATTTCTTCCTTTCATCTCTTTCGCCTTAGCTATTTTTTTGAGTCATGACAAGTTTTTGCTGTTGTACTCAACTTATTTAAAGTCCAGGAAGAAATATAACTTGAATTCTAATATTTGAAGCTTACCTGTCCCATTAACAGAAATGAGAATTTTTTTTAAATATTATATGTAGGATCTCATCTAGTGTCGTCCTACGGGAGTAAAACCGCCTAAATTACATATATATTGTCGTAGAATTCTTTCTGATAAAAACCCTACTTACCTGACACCACTTTTATTTAGTGTCGTAGAATGCCCCCCCTTTTTTTGTTCTATTCTAAGAGTGCTAAGAGTGTCTAATATATATTGATATTATAAGAATATCTTAAAGAACAGAGCCGTTACCAAACACGTAAGGATATAAAAGAAACGCCCACTAATTCACAAAATAAACTTATATTTTATCTTTAACCATTGACTACACAACCTTTATACATTAACTACAGCAATACTCTAAATATTATTATAAACAAGAATTAATTAAATTAGTTTACCCTCCAAAATTTGGTTAACGTTTTCTCTACACAAAACAATAATATAAGAATTAGGCTTACGGACTCATGTGGAGTTTAAAGGGCCTCAGAAATGTTATTGACTCACGACGCGAGCCGTGTGTCCAGTTGTAGATGGGCGAAATTCCGCGGTCGTTTTGGCGAGGGTAGCAGCTGGGGGGTCCACACGTTCTTCCGGGGGGGAAGGGTGCTTTAAGGACGAGAATCAAGAAGGTGCTTTATACAACACCTAGGCAGTCGTGGTCTCTCTGGCGAGAGTGAGTCGAACTTGTTTCTTAAATCAAGTTAACTTGGAGTGCGGTGTGATCACCGAGTAACGAGCTCGAGGAGGAGCTTTTCTCCTTCGTTACTTATTTCCTTATGGACGAGGACTGAACTCGGGGAGGGTCTTCTTCAAGTGCGAGGATAATGGAGGGAGGTTTCTCTAGCGAGAATAAGTTACTTAAAGTTTGGTGTGGCCACCGAATAACGGGCTCGAGGGGGAGCCTTTTCCTTCTTCTTCTTAATTCCTCAAGGACGAGGAATACCTCTGGTGTTTAAGGTGCACCAGGATATGAGGAGTCTCTCTGGCGAGAGTAAGTTGACTTACCAAAGTTGACTTATCGTTTGGTTTGATAACCAGGGACTTAGCTCGAGGATGAGCTTCTTCTTAGCCCCTTAAGGTAGGTAGCCCTGCCTCTCTTGCAGGGTACTTCTTGGCCTGGCGAGCTAAGTATTCTACCTCTCTAGTCTCGGTAGCTCGGTTGTGGATCCGAGGACTTCGTCACCTAGAGACTGACGTATACTACCTCCTTCTTCTTTTCTTAATTCCTCAAGGATGAGGAATACCCCTGGTGTTTAAGGTGCACCAGGATATGAGGAGTCTCTCTGGCGAGAGTAAGTCGAACTTACCAAAGTTCACTTATCGTTTGGTTTGATAACCAGGGACTTAGCTCAAGGATGAGCTTTTTCTTAGCCCCTTAAGGTAGGTAGCCCTGCCTCTCTTGCAGGGTACTTCTTGGTCTGGCGACCCAAGTAAACTACCTCTCCAGTCTCGGTAGTTCGGTTTGATCCGAAGACTTCGTCACCTAGAGACTGACGTATACTACCACGATTTTTCTCAGAGTTCCTCATTAATACCTCGCACCCCCACTGGGGGAGTGGTAAGGGGGAGAGGGGCTTGAGGACGGCCCCAGGAGAGTTCTTTTTCCAAACGGTCTTTCCCACGAAGTCAAACATCGGCTCCTCATTAGCCTTCGAGATTGGGAGAACCACGTCTCCAATTTCTTATTTGACGTGAAACTGGATCTCACTCTCCTGGGGAAGATCTTACATTTTGACCTTTAGGGTCTTTCATGGCAGCGAGTTGTGCCACGTTGTGGTTACGCTTTTGACTCGCCGATGCCTGGGGCGGATGTCCTTGCGGTAACCGCCTTGGGACTGCATCACGAGTGAACGGGGTGGGGTGGGGGGAGTGACCATTCCCCTACATATATAAATCGTAATCTTTAGGCTAATTCGAGAAAGGATCAAAAAGTATCAAACAACAATACCTATAACAAAAACATTTGGGCGCAATGTTTAGCAACATTAAATTCCCGGGCACCATTCCCCATCTTCTTTATCATGCAACTAGAAGTGGTTTACCCTTTCCTGCCATGTAGTCTCAGTGGGGAAGAGAAAAACAGTGCTCTGATCGCTCAGTCTATGCAGACAGCCTGGTGCCTTGATCAGAGGCCTCATTATCTGCTACTTCTCTACATCCAGGAACCCAGAAGACAATATTATTATCCTCTCGATTCGCAGCAGCCATAATGTCACGAAAACTGCGAACTCGGAGATGTTGAGATTCCAATGCACCTCAGACACTTAGCGTGCTCTTTGAGTCGTGGTGATTTATAAATTAGTTTCCAAACCGGGCATGTTGCCTAATTACCCTCTACTGAGCGATGCATTGCAACCAGCTCAGGATTAAGAAAGACTTATCGCTAGCGAGAGACCTGCCGGTTTAAAACCTCTGTGTATAGCATGAAAGTCAGCGCGCCTTTAGAGTTGGAGCAATCTGTGAACAGCGGCACGGCTTGAAAAGTGACATATGTATGTACTACAAAAAATACGAACGCAATGCTCCTAGTGCTGTAGAAGCTTTTGTAACAGAGGCAGGGTGACAAATGTTGAATGGTAGTATTCTCCAGTGTGGTAGAATTATCATTGACACTGGTGTGAGAGTTACACCAAACTCTCGAAACAGTTCCATGGCCCTAGGCTTACAAAATTACGGCATGATTTGCAGCTATTATCAGCATATACACCACTGAGATTAGCTTTGGTGGACATAAGAGCCATTAGCCAATGGAGAGACACTGAACTCGCGCGTAAAAGCTGTAAACGACGTAAAACGAGTGCGCATAACCCCCTTCGCGTCAACAAGAAGGCTTACTATAGGGTACATTCAGAAGGCACCTATTAACAAACAGAAAACAGTCATGCACCGAATCCACAGTCTGTTTCAGAGGCTATGATGCTAAGGAATAAAAATTGCATTCGGTCCCTAGATTAGCATGAACAAAGGAACGGTTTAAGATAAATAGTACATCCCTATCAGAACTCAATAAGGTGATCCAGGAAGCGAAGAATTTCTCTGGCAAAGTTGCAAGATACACTAAAGCTGTGAAGGTTCGCATTCAAGTGAGGCATCACTCAAAAATAGACAGAAGAAACAATGCAAGCCCACCACGTCTTGCCGACTCACGTTTAGGAACAAGTCCGCATCTGGATCATGCCTATGCAGGAAAAAGCAGTACACCACCTTGCTCTTGGCAAAAGAATCGTAAATACGTTCGCTTCAACAAAATGAGAGAAACGATCCATATAGAGTGCAGCTAGAACATTTTCCAGTAGCAACAAGATAATGCCTTAGATACGATGAAGCTAAAAAATCACGACGAGACGCTCTTCTCTTCCCCTTTGGGACCGGAGAGAGCTCCTTCTACTTGTAAGCAAAAAAAGGCGATTTCGCAAGAACTCAGAAAGATAACAAAATCACCTTTGTCCGCCGTAGCTGGAAAGTTTCTACGATACCGTATCGCAACGTACAATATTAGGCCTTCTCTATAAACAAAACAAAAAACGAAGATATTTGCTTAATAATGAAGGCTTCGAGGATGTCACTCTCCAATCTAAGTAGTGTATTTTATGTGGAGTGGAACTTAATGAAGCCAGATACTTATCAATTTCTCCTTCAACTTGTACACACAGAAGGTTAGAGCAATTGGGCTTAAACCAGACATGGCAGCACGATCTTACCCTAGTGTTCGAAAAACAAGCACGGCATCAATTCAGCAGGAATCAGTGGATATACCATCCGACCAAATTCTGTTATAAAGCGCCCGAATAAATACTAAACTTCTTTCAATTAGGTGTCGAAGCATTGTGTACGAATATCAGCCGGAACATGGGTGGTATCAGTGTACGGAGCGAGAGCGGAATGCCACTAGTTTAGCAAAAACTCGTTGAATAGTTCTTCCACATTAGTGAAGTCGTATCGGTTACCTTCAGCGACCGTGCAACTATAGTAGAACAGCTTTCCGACTAAAGAAGGAGAAAAAGCGGTCACGAAGGAATCTGCTAAGGAGGGCGGGTCTTGGCTGAACTTAAATCGAAACCTTTTTCCACGTTTCCAAACTTTTTCAATAGTGGTCTTCCCATCAATGAAGACAAGTGTACCTGCTAAGAATAGGTACAAGCGAGCCTTGAAATAAAAGAATGTTGCCCCTCACCAGGCCAGTTTCATACGTTGAATGCGCACATATGCTGGTTGTAGAGTTTAAACGCGTATTGCTTCTCTCGGAGGGCGGTTGCCATGCAAAATTACCAGACGTTTTGGAAAGAGAAGCTAACCACGCAATGATGTGGGTACATGAAAAGAACTTAATAGTTTTATTTAGCAGCCTAATTTCCTCGACAGCGATTTCAGATATTTCATTGAAAGCGCATCATCGCGCTCGATCAAACCTACACCTAGATAACCTCTCGTGCGGAGGAAGTCTAGCAAAAGAGATTATAATTGGAAAGTGATAGATCTCATAGACGGCATCAATAACCTTATATCTAAAATCCCTTTGTGTATCAGAAGAGCACAGATGCAGATCAATGCAAGAAAATTAAGCAATGCTAGAACAGAGATGCGTGAAATCTTCCAAATTAATGACACCCATCTCCTTCTCTCCAACCAAGTCTTATGTGATCCGGCTCATACGATTGACTGTATAGCCCAATGAAACCCTTTGTACCTCATGATTACTGAAAACGTGTGTATCTTATGGGTCGCTTGGGTTTGCTTCCGAGTTTACATAAGTTCGTAGAGGAGACCCTCTCAAACTGACCTTTGCCCTATCATCTTCTTGTCTTCGCTCGCTGTTGCCATAGCTTCTTGGGATACTTATTTGGTAGGGAATAATACAATTGGGTTTCCTTAGGTTAAAAATATCGTCAAATGGTGGCAATTCACAGGGTTTAAGACATTTACGAATATTAACACAAAGAATATCTAAAAACGCCCGAATTTTTCGGGCAAGAGAGTGACTTGAGAGTGAATGGAGTGGAATTTAATCACAACTAGTTTCTCAATTTGTTGTTTTCCGCAGGTGAAATCGAACTATACCCAGTCTTATCCACCTATGAGGCTTCCCGATGGATTGGAGACATCTCGATTAGAGCTTTTTATAGAGACGGATAAGCATCACTTCCGAAACGGTCGGATGAAGCTGCGTTGCAATTCTATCGTATCGCCTGTCTACTCGAACACCGAACAGAATTTTATGGAGTCCAAAAAGTCGGTTAATAAGCCCACAGTTTTGATCATGCAAGACGAATTAATACATGGTAAGTAGATAAATAACATGGTAACGAAAAGCACTATGGAATTTTCTAGTAGTGAGTATTACCGTAACTTTAATATTCATGAAATTACACTAGTTTATTAAAAAATAATGAACGAAATATATCAAAAGTGTTTGATCAAAACTTATTAAAGAGTTAGAATTTTCAATTTGATGCATCGCCTACGTTAATATCAAGTTTTTACGACTTTTAAGTAAATATTACATTGATTATCCCTACTTTAAATTTTTGGTGAAAGTAATTGTACCACCATAGAGATCTTTTGTTTTCAAAGCTATCCTAAAGCAAAATTATACCTGAGATCAATATTTACTGAATTTTTATTCATAAGTTTTATTTATATTTTCAGTGAGTGGAAATTGGAACTACCACGAAGAATTTCGACTCCAGAATTGTGTCCTAAAAACTTTGCTCCTTCTGGCATTCCTGAAAATCCTTATTTAAAATTCCTTTAGGTAGTCAAAATAAGACTGAATTGAACAACTTTCTTTCAAATTAACTTTAAAATGTACTTATAAGCGAATTAACTATTCAATTTCCTGTAAAATTGGATTGCTTGTTGCTTGGGTGATAAAAATACTGAATGCCTAAAAATCTGAAGAAGTATCGTTGGTGTATTGTTTCATTTCTTCTATACTGTTTCGTTATTTTGTGTGTTGCTGACATGCTAATTATGTTACTGTGACGAAATTCACAACGTGATAACAAGCAACCGATATCTTTAAAATTGTCTAAACTTCAATATTATGACACGAGATCTATAATAGTCCTAGACCCAGCTGGTTTTAAGTGATCGGGCTCCAACACAAGCTTCTCAGATCATTTCGTGATAAATAGGACATTTAAAGACAAAGCTATGTAAAGAAAATGACATTGTTTGAAGGATTTGTTCCTTAGGTAACTTGATTTTAACGTTGTCATTGAAGAGTCATTTGGATGGAAGGATTAGTATAAAAAGTTATTTGAATTGACAAACTGTGTAAAAGTTTGGCAAAATGACTTAGTTTGAAGAGCTGTAAATAAAAAGAAAAACTTTTAATAATATTTAAAAAGTGACTTGATTTGACAAATCTTCTAAATAAAAAGTGATTTGCGTTCAATAATCTACACATATAAATTGACATGGTGTGAAAGATGCATAATAAAGATACTTCGTTTGAAGGATATGTAAATAAACAGTGACTTGATTAGAAAAATTATACTGGTAGGTGATTTGGTCATTTATTAATGAATAAAATGTGTTAATTATTATGACTAAGGAAATATAAAGGTTTGTAATCAAGATTATAAGATTCGATGGGCAATTACTTACCTTAATAACATTGTTCATAGTCAGGATGACTATATGGTTGTGTAATGCTCATAAAGAAATGGACTCTATCGTGAAAAAATGCATTAATATAATTTATTTTATACAGTTTGCTAATAAATATTCATTAATTAGTTAAATACTGAAATAAATAATTTAATTTAAAGTGATTAATTCTAGAAGTAGGCAACCAACATATTTGGACAGATAAAGATAGTAAAGTTTTAAAAAAGTGGGGGAGTGAGAAGTGAAATATGTTGAATGTACATCACCTGATTAGTCGAAAGATTGCTCGGGATACCAGCATGATGGAAAGTCAGGTGTCATCAGGCGCACGAATTTGCTAGGCCACCACACTCACGTTCATTGGTTCATGGCCTAGAAACATCGTGGATCCTAATCTCATCAGGAACCTGTGGGTTATCCTCAAGAGGAGGAGGTTGAGAAGCAGAAGCCTGAAACTCACGATAACTCCTTACCATTAATGGACCACCATCGCTCTCTAAAATTAATGGAGGGCCATCGCTTCCAATCATTAATGGAGCGCCATCGTACAGGATTTGCTTCTGAAGTTGATATCCAGCTAGAACGAATCAAGAAGTTATTCACTTTTCTTTTTTTGAGACAAGAGTCATAAAACCTATGAAACAGGTATTATTGTGATTTTTCTAAAGATACTCTGGAATACGAGGGATCTTCAAAAGGTTTTGGTGCAAGCATCTAATTTAAAAGATTATACGAAAGCGTTGCGGGGTGATCAGCTTGCACTAAGGAGTCATGTTCCATCATGACAATGGTCCAGCCCATCTCCTCACGGCTAACAAGAGAAACTTTGAGAGAATTTCGATGGCAAATCATACCCCATCCATCCTATAGCCCTGATCTTGCCCCCCTCGGACTATTTCTTATTTCCTCAGCTTAAGGAACATTTAAATAGAACAAGATTTTAATCGATCGAAGAGGCAAAATGTGAATTCAAGACATGGTGCAATTCGAAAAGCCAGGAGTTCTTGATAGAGGGACTCGTCAGGTGGAAACATCGCCTTCAGAAGTGCATTGACCTAAAGGGAAACTATGTTAAGAAATATTAGGGAGATTTTTGTTTTGTTTTTAATTTTTAATAAATATTTCTTTCATTTTGCACCAAGACTTTTTGAAGATCCCTCGTATGTGAATGGGGTAGTTAAATAATCTGAAACAGAACACTTACGAAGCACAAAAGTTTTCCCAATAACTGCATACAGTAGTTTAATATTTGTCAGTTCATCTTAGGAACTGTTCCGTAGCTTCAACGATATGGATAAATTCATTCTGTTGAAGATCAATATTTAACTAACTCTCTCATTTCTAAATATATCTTCCTTTTAGTCTCTCATCTGCCATTGTCTTGTGACGGCCCCTATCTGGTCTGTATCATGTACAGGGTAATGCAAAATGTCGCCATAAATCCGGGCTGTTTATATAGAATTAGTTTTTATGTGTGTTATTATTTTTTTTTTATCAAACATCTTCCCTGATGTTGTAGTTTACTATCTATTAATACCAAGTTGAAGTCCCTGCGAAGGTTCTGGGTTCGAACCTGCCTCAGAAGTGGACACATAAGTTCTCCAGAGACTGAAATTACCAAGCTATCCTACAATCTCGTCTATACCTCCTGTGAGCCAGTCAATCTTCTATCATTGAATGGGGACGAAAATTATTATTATTACAGTTAGGACGTATCATCATCCTTAATATAGGTTTCCCAGCCATAGTATCCTTTTATTCTCCATCATTTTATCCACTCCAGATATCCCTACTTAGCGACGCGGTGTTATGTGTTGTACCATTTCGTCCACCCAGGGTTCATCACTGAGCATAACGCCCCAAACACCCCCCTCTCTCACACTTCCTTCCATAAATACCTATCGTACACAATATCAAACACTTGTTCAGCCGTCAGTTTTCTTTTCTCTCAAAGAATCATCGATATAATTAAAAAGAATCCAAAGATCTTTTACCAATATGTAAACAAACAAAATCCAACAACAGAAGCCATGGCTCGATTGAAATACTTTAGTAGACAACCATTTATTTCCTTAATTTTATTTATGAATAAAATAATACTATTTCATATTATAAAGGCTGAGCTTAATTATGTTGCTAGTCACTAATTATCATAAACCATAGACCGAAAAGTTGCCACTAAGTCATGCGATAGTTTGCCAACCAACCGACCCTTTCAATATTTTATATCATCATCATCATCATCACTAACTCTATAATTTGAGAAGGGTTTTTTTTAAGTATTTGAATAATAATTTCATCTTAGTTTGGTTATGACTTATGTTTTTTATCAAAGTTATTTCTAATAATTCTTTTATAATATCAAAAAACAAAATGATGAAGTTCAGAAATAAATTTCGAAATTTTGTAAATTTTTTAAAACCCAAAGAATTACAAATGGTGAAGTTCAGAAAATTTATTTTTATATATCTTCCTCTATAACTATATTTTAGCAACGTTATATTTTGAAAGGGAGGTAATTTAGTTTAAAATTAATTTTTAAAATTATCATATTTAGCGAAGTTCAGAAAATGTATAAAAATTTAACCATGGCTGATTTTTTTTAGATTTGAAATTTTGATCTTAGTAGCGAAGCGCAAGCTCCCTCCGTACGGAGGAGTGGCGAAGCCATTGCTTGGTTGGATTTATATTTTTTTAATGAGCGTTCCCTAAAATATGGCCGAAATACCTAACAATCAGTTTACCTCGTGTTTTACCTAGAAATATTGGGAAGATATTCCAATTGTCGATAAGAATATTAGTCAAAGGAAGAAGTTAAGTGTAGTAGTAGTTCGACAACCTAGTTTATCTAGGTGGATCCTGACCGAATAATAAAATAGATATAAAAGTCAGTATGACAATCTCTAACACTATCTACTGAGCCTGAGGGCAATAGGGGCCGGTCTGGTCATTTTGGGGGAGAGGTGTCAGGAAGTATTTGGACACCAAACAGTGTTGAGGTGGAGCCTTCGTCGCACTGGGGTAGAGTGACCTGCTCCAGATCCCGCGTCAGAGGTATGTGGATATATGTAGTTATCCATTGGCAGGATTCCTTGGAACAAAGAGTGTGCCCACTCTAGCCGGGATCGAACCCGGTACCACCTTGGCAGACGAATGTCGTATCTACTCGGCTAGCAAGAGCTCTAGAAGTTAAGCGTTAAAATAGATAAAATAAATTGACCAAATCATCTGAGTCAGATGTTATTTATCTTCGTCATCTTAAAGAATTAAGTTCCTTGTTAAATCTCTGAAAAAATAATGAATAGATCTCTAGAAAAGGGTTGTTTCAGATTTATTTAAATTATATAACGTAATTCACATTTTCAAATAAAAGGCAATCGCCATTGCCTTACAAATACAAGCCAATTCCATTAATATCCTTGATTATCACTGTATAAAATCATTCCAGGTCAACAAAAAACATAATCCGGTAAATATGTAGATTGGCGGCTCGAACGATAGGCCGTAAACTATTTCGTCCGTGTTCCAATATGTTTCACGTTTTTGGAGTAAATTTAAGGGAAGGCTCGTGTAGGGGTAAACACAATGGGGGGACCACCCTACGATGATCTTGAGTTTCAATCAATTGGGGGGGAGTCTGGGGGGCACAGCCCCCCGGTATAGAGTTTTTCGTTTGGTTAGTTTCGGGCATTTTTCTAAAAATAAAAATGGCGTTGGGTATATTTCAAATAAGACTCCAACACGCATGAATATTCAGGCAGGGGTAAACGAAATATAAACAAACAAAAATCCACTTTTTCGGCCGAGCCGCCAATCTACATGTTTACCCATAATCCAGTTTATGTTTTATTTTCAATTCATTGGTTGCTGATTCAGTCTGATAAATTATTTATGTCGAGGACTTTCCAGTTTCAGGTAATTGCTTCGTAAACCTCCATGGTAAAAAATATTGAAATAAATTAATAAAAAAGTCGAAATCTTTGGCGAAATCTTTGATTATCACCGTATAAAATAATTCCAGGTCGACAAAAAAAATAATCCAGTTCATGTTTTATTTTTAATTCATTGATTGCTGATTTAGTCTGATAAATTATTTATGTCGAGGACTTTCCAGTTTCAGGTAATTGCTTTGTAAACCTTCATGGTAAAAAATATTGAAATAAATTAATAAAAAAGTCGAAATCTTTGTCTTTTTCATTAGGTATTAATCCATAAATTGACAATCACAATTAGACTAAAAAATCATTAATTTAGAATAATCTTGTATTATTTGTAATTTCGTTTTCGATTATGTGTTATTTCCGGTTGGTCTTGCATCAGATTACAGTAGAAATCGGCTACCATGACTGAGATCTGATTTTCTTCCTAGCTACTCTCCATTTATGCTGTCTTGGTGCAACCTCTCTCCATGCTTATCCCTAAAAGCTACCAAACTCTCTGAGCAAAAGGGAAGCTGCGAATGAAGAAAATTTAGTTCAAGTGGCATGTTACAGCTTAGATGTTGGTAACATCCGATAAATTCATCTACTAAAGCAACCTTCTAGTCCTTTCTGTGCTTTCCTAGGATGCCATTATACACGCCCTTAAATGCAAACCAAGCTGCTAACTCCGCTTCATTCATCATTGTTTGATAATGATTGGCAAATAGGACCTCACGAATTTGAGGGCTGATAAATATGCGTTCATTGATCTTAACTTCAATTAATTTGAGAAATCTTTCCTTGAGATACAGGAATGCTGGTTTATCTTGCTTCGTCAATTTGATGAACGGTTTTATTAAGCCCAGTTTCATGCTAAATGGTGCAACATTATCTTCTTCACTAGTGTTTGTTAATAGCCATGTGGCATCTTATTGACAATAAATCTTGCGGTGGCCATTACAACCGGATATAATGTCTGATCTTGCTCGGCTGTCCCATTTACATAAAAAAACGTATGCATAGCAAGTTTTTAACTCATTAATAATGGCAAAAACCTTTAAATCTGCACAAACAAGTCATTCATGGTGATAATATTTTATGCCCATTAGATTGAAAGAAAAAGTTTCCTATGACTTTCTTACAAGAGACGTATGTACAACTGGAATAAGATGCAGAACAGCTTTACTTGCTATAGAGAGATGAATGAATAAACACCCCTCATTAATTGGGCATCAAAAAGCTCCTTGATATCATTGAAAAAACAAAGATTGTTTCCCATTCAGTAATATTGTTCCAAATCCAATGAATATTTTATAAGTGTTGTAATACGTGCAATTTCATCCAACAAACTCCATTCATGTAGATGAGAAGGCAGTAGTTCACTTTACTACTAAATGTGGGAAAGATCACGAACAAACACATTTAGTTAAGATTGTGTAATTAGGTGTGGGTTTTTGTCACTAAAGTTGTGCTTCTACAACTTAACTTGTGATTCAGGTTCATCTGAACTGGTAGTGTTATCGTCTAGTATTCCGGATGAACAGTGAGAAAGACGTATGACACTGGAATATCTAAAATAACGAAGAAGAGACCGAATATCTTGAAAAAATAACCTTATCATTCCATCTACGATCTGTAAAAGAAAAAGATATTCTCATTAGAATATAGATTTGAACTAGATTCTAATACATTATTTTCACAAAATGATGCCTTGTGTAAAACTTGTAATTCCTAGAGAAGATAAAAGGAGGGAATCATCTACCTGTGATATTTGTTAGGCAGCAGTATCAGTCTTTTCAATGGTTCATTGGCTCCCTCCATACCATTGGTACTTCAAATATGAGGCTACAATCAGTGCCTTTAACCCATGCAGACAGTCAAGTAACGCATCTACTCAACATATAATCATTAACTTTGACACCAAAATAGTTTGTAGAGATTTTTCACGAGAGAAGTCAGCTGAGTTCTGTACTTCTTCAGTCACAGCGGACTGCGGATGCAACAAAAACAATCTGCGGAATCTTTAAATTTTATAGACATTGTTGTTGAAATACAATTAATAACACTTACCTAGTGAGATATAATGTATATTATTTGAGTTACATTGCCAATTTCCATAAATAAAACACAAACAGGAAATTGAGATAATACTTGATACAAAAAATATACTTGGAAACTGACACTGAACTTAACTCACTGGCTAGATTACATAAAACTGGGTCACACGGTAAAAACAAGTATGACTTTCGAAATCTACACATAAAATTAACACCAAAACTGTTATTCCCATTTTTTGTCGATGTTTTACAGTGTTATTAAACTATTTGAATAAATCGTCATTAGAGGGAATTGTCTAACAACTCGACAGTCATGGACTAATTCGAGAAATGCAACACCGTTTTCGAAAAAACAAATCACGCCTTACTAAATTGCTTAAGATTTGTTCATAAAATAGTTCAAGTATATGACCGCAAATGGAACAGTAGTGAATTTGACGAACTTAGATTACCAAAAGCTATTGAAAAAGTTCTACGTCGGCGAATGATTAAAAAGCTTGAAACTCATGGTGTGCGTGAAACTTACACTCGTGGGTAGAAGAAGCGTACATAAAGAAATGAAACAGTAATTAACGGGATTAAGTCAAGGTGAAAGGTAGTATCTAGTGAAATTCCACAGGGATCTGTACTGGGACCACTTCTATTTATAATGTATGTTAATGATGTAGGCGATGAACTTTTGTGTGCACTCTCGAAATTCGCTGATGATATAAAACAGAAGAAAAGTTATTACAGTTTGTGGCCGACATAAAATGAAATCAACACATCAAAATTTTGAAGTAGTCAGTTCAATGGTAGATGTGGCTCAATACAGGAAAATATACCTTACATATCAGATCAAGAAACAAAAGATTCAACTATACCATGTCAAGAATATCCCAATAAGATTTGGAAGTGTCAATCAACAAATAATCAAATTTTGCACAGTGTGGAAGCGCGCGCACAGGCCAAAAACCTTTAGATTATATCTATAGAAGGATTTTAAACAAGTCTGAATGTTTTTCACCTTGAAATTTCTTTCTTGGTCATTCCATACTCAAACCCTAGGTTTTTACTAATGTTTGAGACGATCCTGCTATTCAGAACCTTGTTATCGCAATCTGCCTCACTCATTCCCCTCTCATTCATGAAAATCTTCAGAGCCCTAACGTATTAGATCTCCACAAGATAACTCTTATTTAACACCCTATACTCACTCCCAAATACCAAAACATCTCCATTCACTGCCTTTTTAGCTACTTCATTCATACCCTGTTAAACGCTGCAATCGACATTTTCAACTATATTTCAATCTCAGCCACTGAAATGTGATTATTACCATATATAAGCATACACACCACCCATACCTTACCATTATTCATCAAGCTAGGTTGATTTCAGTCTGTCCATCACTCCCTCTCTTAGTTTTTTCAACAGAAACACTTGATTTAAACAGCCTCTTAGGTATCTAAACACTCCTTGTTCAACCTTATCATTCCCTTTGTTATTCTCTTTCACGCTCATTTGAATATTCCATGCACCTTTCCTACAATAGTTAAGAGAATTAATAGCGTATAATTCTTGCAATCATATTTTCGCCTTCTCACTATTAGTGGTACTATCGAAATACTTTTGAATCCTCATGCGCTATTCAATTTCAAAGGATTTAGAACGATACAACCATATCAATTTCATAATGCAAACACTCTCAATTCTCAGTGACTCGGTTACTATATCTTCAACATTAGCTACCTTTACATTTTTTAGAGCTTTCACAACACTAAATGTAATATAGCATCCTTATTGGCTCCATATTCTGTTTGTAACCTGGAACACAATCAAATTAACGTTCGCTTTCTTTAGATTATTCGTCTTGTACACCTCATCAAACTACTCTCGTCATCTTGCATTGACCTTTTTAACATTGCTGGCTAATACACTCCCTGATTCACATTGCTATTTTTCTCATGGTTTCACCCCTACCTCCTTCTTAATCCCTTCCTATTCCTTCCAGATCCTCATACACTTACCTTCTGTTGCTACATTCTACTCTCTTAGTGACTTTATTGCTCATTCCACTTCTCTTTTCGTCCGATTGTATTTCTACTTGCACATCTGCCTGATATGCTGATCTGCCTTATGAAATAACTAAAATTACGGTTACAGTCAGATCTATCCTGCACATTTCACATCACCACACTGCCAATCATCATTGTACTCTCTGTTTTTAGTTCTAGCTCACTCAAACTCAACTTTTGCACTACTTACTATAATTTCATAAATCTATTCCACACCAACCATGTCCACACGTACTTCCTTCCTCTGAACCACAAGCACTCTCACTGATTCACTGTCTTTAATTTTAAATTCACCTTTGCCCTCGCCTTCGTCCATAGACGAGCGGGGTGGCTACCACTTGTCTCTTGTACTCGCTTCTCTCTTGTACTCGCTTGTCTCTTATACTCGCTTGTCTCTTCGTCTACACCTACTTGTGGACTACTAGTTGAGAGGAGGCTGGGCTCCTTCAATTTTAACTTTTTGGGGTGGATCGCATGCTCTGACGTCAGAGGGAACGACTCTACCTTCGGGCCCTGACCAGGCATTTTTTGGGGGATAACAACTTTCTTGGGAAGAACAACTTTCTTTGGAAGAACAACCTTCGTTGGAAGAAAAACCTTGTTGGGAAGAACAACTTTCTTATGAATAACAACTTTCTTGCAAATAACAACCGTCTGGGGCAGAAAAAGCTTTTTTCAAAGAACAACCTTGTTGGAAAGAAAACCCTGTTGGAAAGAACACCTTGTTGGGATGAACAACCTTGCTGAGAAGAACAATATTTTTGAAAGTAACAACCTTGTTGAGAAGATCAAGATTCTTGAGAATAAAAACCTTCTCGAAATAACAACCTTGTTGGGAAGAACCTTTTTCTTAGGAAAATCAACCTTGTTATGAAGAACAATCATCTTCGGAAGAAGAGCCTCGTTGGGAAGAATAACCTTCTTGGGAAAAAGAACCTCCTCGGGAAGAACAAGCTCCTTCGTGACAAGAACAACCTTCTTGGGAAGAGCAACCTTTTGTATAAGAAAAACCTTCTTAAGAAGAACAACTTTGTGGTAGAGAACAACCTTTTTGAAAATTAAAACCTCCTTGGAAAGAACAACTTTCCTGGAAAGAATTTTTGGGGGAAGAAGAACAAACTTTTTTGGAAGAATAATCTTTTTGGGAAGAATAACCTTCTTGGGAAGAACAAACTTCGTGGAAAGAATATTCTACTTGAAAAGAACTAGCTTCTAGAAAAGAACAATATTCCTGGGAAAAACAACTTTCTTAGGAAGAACAATATTCCTGGGAAGAACAAACCTTTTGGGAATAACAATCTTTTTGGTAAAAAAAAACCTTCTTGCGAAGAACAATCTTCTTGGAAAAAACAGTCTTCTTTAGAGGAAAAAAAATCTTCTTTGGAAGAACAAACGTCTTAGGAAGAACATTCTCCTTGGAAAAACCAACCTTTTTAGGAAAAACATTCTTCTTGGGAAGAATTACCTTCCATGGAAGAACAACCTTTTGGGGAATAACACTATTATAGGAAGAACATACTCTTTGGGAATAATAACCTTGTTAGGAAGAACAACCTTCCGGGTAAGAAGTCTCTTTATTAAACTGAATCCTTCACATTATATCTTAGACAACCTCATAAAGTAGCACCTGAGGGGAATGTTACCCAAGCCAATTCTGAGCAACTTGTGCCGTTTAACATGAGGCATCATCCTACTGAATTATCCTCATCGTTAATAGGTGTGCATAAAGTCCATGAATGGGGCTACATGTATCCATGAAAGGATGAAAATGGTCACTAAGCAGTGAAATGTAGGCTTCTCGGGTGTCGTAGAATGCCCCCCTTTTTGTTCTATTCTAAGAGTGCTAATATGGTTATTTTAAAGAAGAGAGCCGTTGGAAACACGTAAGGATATAGAGAAACGCACAATAATTCCAAAAATAAACTTATATTTTAACTTTAACAATTGAATACACAAAATTTAAACATTAACCACAGCAATACTCTTAATATTATCACACAAGAATGAATTCAATTAGTTTGACCCTCTAAAATTGCTTAATTTCGCTACACACCTCAATAATATAAGATTTAGGCTTACGGACTCTACTGGAGTTTAAATACCTCAGGAATGTTATTGTCGCACGACGCGTGCCGCCTGGCTAGATGTAGGTGGGCGGGATCACGAGGTCCTTTTGGCGAGGGTAGCAGCTGGGGGGTCCACATGGTATTCATGGGGGAGGGAATCTTCAAGGACAAGAACAATTACGGTGCTTTATGCGGCACCAAGGTAGTCGTGGTCTCTCTGGCGAAAGTGAGTCGAACTTAGGTCTTAAACCAAGTTAACTTGGAGTGCGGTGTGACCACCGAGTAACGAGCTTGAGGGGGAGCTTTTCTCCTTCGTTAATTAATTTCTCATGGGCGAGGACTAAACTCGGGGAGGGTCTTCTTCAAGGGCGAGGATCGATGAGGAGGGGTTTCTCTGACGAGAATAAGTTTAACTTGAAGGTCGGTTGGGTAACCAGGAACTAGCTCAATGATGAGCTTCTTCTTAGTTCCAGTCTTCTTCAAAGGCGAGGATAACGGAGGGGGATTTCTCTGCCGAGAATAAGTTGAACTTGGTTCCTCAACCAAGTTAATTTATGAGTTCGGTATGGCCACCGAGCAACGAACTCGAGGGGGAGCCTTTTCCTTCTTTTCTTAATTCCTCAAGGACGAGGAATACCACTGGTGTTAAAGATGCACCAGGATATGAGGAGTCTCTCTGGCGAGAGTAAGTTGAACTTAACAAAGTTAACTTATCGTTCGGTTTGAAAACCAGGGACTAGCTCGAGGATGAGCTGCTTCTTATCCCCTTAAGGTATGTAGCCCTGCCTCTCTTGCAGGGTACTTCTTGGTCTGGCGAGCCAAGCAAACTACCAATCCAGTCTAAGTAGACCGGTCTTAATCCGAGGACTTCGTCACCTGGAGACTGACGTATTCTACCCTGATTTTCCTCAGTGTTCCTCATTTATACCTTGTCACCTCACTGGGTAAGTGGTAAGAGGAGGAGGGGCTTGAGGACGGCCACAGGAGGGTTCTTATGCCAAACGGTTTTTCTCACCAAGTCTTACATCGGCTCCTCGTTAGCCTTAGAGCTTGGAAGAAACACGTCTCCAATTTCTTATTTGACTTGAAATTGAATCTCACTTTCCTGGGGGAGATCTTGCATTTTAACCTTTAGGTCTCTCATAGAGACGAGTAGTGCGGCGCTGCGGTTACGCGCTTGACCCGACGGTGCCTGGGGCCGGATGTCTTTGCGGTAATCGCCTCGTAACTCCACCACGAGAGAACGGGGAAAGTGACGATTTCCCTACACATAACACTATTATAGGAAGAACATACTCTTTGGGAATAATAACCTTGTTAGGAAGAACAACCTTCCGGGTAAGAAGTCTCTTTATTAAACTGAATCCTTCACATTATATCTTAGACAACCTCCTAAATTAGCAACTGAGGGGAATGTTACCTAAGCCAATTCTGAGCAACTTGTGCCGTTTAACATGAGGCATTATCCTACTGAATTATCCTCATCGTTAATGGGTGTGCATAAAGTCCATGAATGGGGCTACATGTATCCATGAAAGGATGAAAATGGTCACTAAGCAGTGAAATGTAGGTTTTTCGGGCATTGGCGTGTTTAGACTGGCCAGCGGACCCTACTCATGCCATATAAACACCCACCCACGCCAGTATGAAATCACCACTAAACTGCACGGTGCCTTGTTTACAACTGGTATCCATGGAATCATGGTGGTCTACGCAACACCCTAAATCTACCATAAGCCGGAACGAAATTGAACCGTTGCTCATCGGACTAAGTCACATGTTGCCTGGCCTCCGAGGTCCAATTAGCGACGTGACGAGCAAAGGTGGAGCTTTGTGACCGGCGTGCAGTGTTAACAAATGCACTTTAGTGGGTCTTCTACTCCCATATCATATGGTAGGTAAATAACGCTGAACCATCCTGATTGATGCCTCTTGCACTAATTATAGATTCGATTTGAGCCAATATCGCTTGGTCTGATGTCATGGAGAAGTCTATCAAACGCCTCTAGCCACAATAATTAAGCAGTCATGGTCAACCCCTGCGCTGTCTATGGTGGGCGGCAATGCCTTCTATAGGGTATCATCGGCACACACGTGAGACCATAGAAATGGAATGCTCATCCGTTTAGCACACACTATCATGCCCCGTTCAAACTCCGATAATTCACGTCGCCTTGCTATAAGCAGCCTAGCAGGTGTTCTAGCAGGTGTTCTCATTGACCAAAATTTATACAGTTTACGTGATGTCACGGTACAGTGGCACTGCTTACCAGTACCTTTATGTACTACTATCCCATGACATTTTGCACTTATATATATATATATATATATATATATATATATATATATATATATATATATATATATATACATATATATATACCAGGCAATGGCTTCGTTACAATATAGGTTTATAGAAGATATATAAAAATAAATTTTCTGAACTTCACCATTTGTAATTCTTTGGGTTTTAAAAAATTCACAAAATTTCGAAATTTATTTCTAAATTTCACCATTTTGTTTTTTGATATTATAAAAGAATTATTAGAAATAACTTTGATAAAAAACATAAGTCATAACCAACCTAAGATGAAATTATTATTCAAATACTCCAAAAAATCCCGTCCTTAAATTCTAAAGTTAGTGATGATATATATATATATATATATATATATATATATATATATATATATATATATATATATATATATATATATATATATATATATCTATATATATATATATATATATATTGATATACATATATATATATATATATATATATATATATATATATATATATATATATTTATATATATATATATAGAGAGAGAGAGAGAGAGAGACTATATACTCCTTAGAGTATTATATATTTTATCATTTGAAAAAAATATAGGGTTATAGCAATCGTCAATGACATGTAAATTAGTATTCAAAGTCATTGAAATATTATATCGAGTTGTTTGGATATAAAATTTGATCAACTACGCCAAGTGCTCAAAATGATCTCCGGCAGCATGAATGCCAAATGTTTCACATAGATTGGATAATGTGGATGCTGTAATGGTCCTGCACTGTTCCCTAAATGCAAGTTTCGTGGGTCATGTACGACAAACTGCATCCTTCAGGTAGCATCAGAATTAAAAATAAAGTGAATTCAAGTAAGGTTAACGTGGAAGATACTCAATTTCTGTCCGCAGCATGTTGAGATATGCGTCACCGTTAACTGTCCCATTAAAAGAAATGGTCTAACAAGCCCCTGGATAATAAATTACACCATCCTGTTAATCCTGGTAAATTAGCATTCTTATCCACATAATCGTGTGGATTATAGTGTTACCAATACCTGCAATTGTGTCGATTCACTGTGTCGGACCACACGATTTTAGGGGGAAAACTGTACCTCTTCAACTTTCATTTGTTCCATTGAAACCATTTACAAAAGTCGAGTCTGTGATCAGGGTAATCTTCAGCAATGGCGTGTTAGAGCTTTGGAATGTAGCTTTTCCATTGTGGTAAGTTAAAATTCCGATGAACACCCGATTTGATGATCCCAGTCTCACGGCACATTGTTAACTAATTTGTGTGGTAATTGAGAAGATCTTTGCATCACGAAAATGAAGTTTTCGTCGTTCACACTACATTTGTGCTGTCCAGTTCTTTATTTGTTTATATCTAGAGCAGTATACTCTGCTTCAAACTTATCATTGGTGCTTGTAACGGTAAGATGTAGTTGTGGTTCTCAACCACATTTTCTGATCCATTGCCGTTAGTCTTGAGCCACATTCTCAAATTTTCAATATCATTTCAGAACACTTCAATGCTCCAGTGTCAAAAGCTTACACAAAATGTTGTTTTATGAACTAAATAAACTTGAATGCTGTAGAGTTTGTATAGGGGAATGAGTGCGTAAAGCTAAGTCTCGAAGCAAGAGCTAATGGGTGACCATCCTTATTACAAGTCGTTGATAAACAAAGCCAGGCTGAGTTAACGCAAACAGAAGACCAGTCACGCCGCTGGAGAACATTTTGAGCCGTCAACGTAGTTAATTAAATCTTATATACCAACAACTCGATATAACATATATATATATATATATATATATATATATATATATATATATATATATATATATATATATATATATATATATATAAAAGCTCACAATATGCAAGTGCGTCAAATTAGGAAGAAACACGTATTTTTCCTTTCTTGGTGTTTCTTCATATATATATATATATATATATATATATATATATATATATATATATATATATATATATATATATATTTTCTGCATGAAAAGAAAGCATTTAATACACGCTTGACAAACACCTATTGCATCAAAATTCCCACCTTACGTGACTTACATACCAGTGCTAATAACAATCAACAAAATATTGAAGAATGCACTTATAAATAAAATCAATAGAGATATAATCGCCTACCGACCACGCAAAAATGTATTCAATACCCAAAGTTATATCTAATACTCTGTGGATTAGCCTTCTTTGACCATTCTCAGATCGGTTCTCATAAAGAACCATTAATTTTAAATAATCTTCTGCCGGTTTTTAGACCACCCTTTCTGGTAGCTCTACTTCAGCCCGTTCATCTCACTGGATTGACATGCAGTATCACGGATCTTCCATTCTCGGGGCGATTGAGAAGCAAGCTGTTTTTAAGCTTGGTTTGATTCGAGTATTTTTAGGTTCAAGGAGAGCTGAGTAGATTACATCTCTAGGCCGCTGGTCTCAGCGACCCGGAGGTAGTAGTATGCATCTCACTAAAACTCCCACGCTTCATTCTTTTCCGACAGCACATTTTCCCATCCTGCACCTCTTAATATGTTGATATTATCATTTTCGAGCCATTTTTTTTTTTTGCCGGTCTGTTTAAGAGCTTCAACTTTCTGAATTACCCTTCAAGGCCATGGGGGTTTCTAGGGCACTTATATACAAGGCTTGAGAGAAGATCTTGTTGTTCATGTACCTCATATCATTCCGCATTTTAAGAGTAAATATCGAGAAAATACAATTATCCATGAAAAGAGCAGAGCCCTAACGTAGGGCTTTTAGCGGACACGATAGGTTTGGTATCAAATGTAGAAAGGTGATGTAGCATTTAAGGTCAAATAGATATGGAGGAGGACCTTGAAGGCGAATGTGGATAAAATGGACAGCCAGTGAAACTCAAATTTGGCTGGTATTACGATCGAAACGTCCCATGTGGAAAAGAGCACAAGCTAAAAAGTTGTGATCATTTTAAAGGAGTCGGAGTAGAAACATGAGATCCAGCAAAACAGGAGTTACAGTAATTAAAGTGGTGGTAACGAAAGTGTGGTTGACAACTTCTAAATTATTGTAATCAAAGGAACAGTGGATGTGTATAGATAAAATAAAGACCCATTACACCATCCATCCTTCTTTTGATTACAGGAATCCCTGCAGTACCAAGGGAAGAGAAACAGAGACCACCACCATTCCTACCCTGTTTAAGAGTTAGCAAAGGTTTGCTTGAGATTATACACCTTATTTTCGTCCTCTAAACTTCATGGCTGAGGTCAAATCAACTGAGTTTCGTCCTATCAGAGAAATGATTATCAATTCAATAGCTGTCTTATATTAATGGCCTCTAGTAAACGTAGTAGGTAGTCTCGTGGTTGGATCAATTTATAACAGAGCTTTTATCTTCGAGATTGCATCCCATCCTGGAGGATTACGTTAATGACTGTATCCAGGCGCGGATCAAGGGGTGGGGGGCTAGGGAGCTGAAGCTCCAACCCCCTTAATTTCAGACTCGTGTATGTTATATATATTTTTTTTAAGCCATACCAGTATTCTGCTATTCAGAAAGAGTTATGTAATAATATAGAATATATCTAAAAACATTTTTAAACCGTTGCGATCGAATGTATCTTATATGATCCATGTCAAAATTACATGTAAATAATCTCAAAAATAATTATTAAATTCAGTATTATATATTAGCTGACGTCCAAGAACTACAATAAACCACATTTCATAATTTTATGATTTGTGGGAAAAATCGGATCTGAGAGAGTTAGGGCTCACTCCTGCGTGAGATACTGTTATTTATTATCAATGTTGTGTAAGATAACCATTATTAATCATCAATGCCCTTTTCTCAGACTTCTCAGAGGGAGGAATTCAGGTTAGCCCCCTCCCCCCCCAAAAAAATTATCCTGGATCCGCCACTGACTGCATCAGGTGTAACTATGATCCCCGTTGAGGGGTGATCTTTACTAACCAATTGCGACAACCTCTGGACTCTTTTGACACAAATCTCATTTTCTCTTGACATCTCAGCTGGAAAACTATAAAGCAGCAGTAGAAAGAACAGTTTCCTTTTGAGTCATGTCTCAGACACTTACGAAATATTGAAATACGATGAATGGGTGAAATTTGGGATGTTTACCGATAGCTTAGTAACCTTTGCCTTAAATATACAAACTAGCAATGGCATCTCTGAAATCATCAGAAGGTTCTTTGTCTTCGCCATTGTGTGTTCTGTTGAACGATGGTTGACGCCAATATACATAATACGTCATTCAATTAGTCGATCCATTTTTACTATCATTTAATAATTTATAGATTGTTCTCGAAAGGTTCTAAATGGATCAGAGTTGCCAAATTGAAGCGTCAATTCTGTATTGGTATTCACTAAAACACTTAGAATCGGTACTGAATACAATTTTGAGTTAACATAATGCGATATTTACCTTAAATTTATATTAATATTTGTCGAACCTTTAGTTAATATTTATCACGATAGATTTAAAGTTGCGTGTGGTGTAATGTTGAAGATTGTATTGACTATTTTGAATACTTATTTACCCCACTAAAACCTGTAAGTGAGCACTAACCATGTTTCTTCTCATACACGCCAGAAAATATGTGTGGAAACATGGAATTAACGCACTTAAAATAATATTTGTATAATGTAAATTTATCACGAAATGTGATACTGTTAAATATATGCCAGATATATTATGTATCAATCATAACATAGATGTATGAAGATGTATTTAAAGCCCAAAAGAAATGAAAACTGGTAACACAACCTGAAAAACGCTAAGGAAGTTAATCACGTAGACCATTAAAGCTTAAGAAAGAAAATGGGAGAATTGTAGAAACGGATAATAGAGCAAATTATTTTAACAGTTATATGAAAATGAATAAAGGAGTTAAATTTGAACCTGTGTCATAAAGCACTCTTCGCTAAAATGACCACGACGCTCATCCTGATTTTATCCTCAACCCCTGGCGATGAGCGTCGTGGTCATTTTAGCGAAGAGCGCTTTATGACACAGGTTCAAATCCAATCCTTTATTCATTTTTATATAACGGTTAAAATAGTTTGCCCTATTATCCGTTTCTATAATTCTCCTATTTTCATCTTAAGCTTTAATGGTCCACGTAATTAACTTCCTTAGCGTTTTCCGGGTTGTGTTACCAGTTTTCATTTCTTTGAGGCTTTAAATACATCTATTATATATCACGGTGTCATGTGATTTTCGATTATTAGAGATGTATGAAATGTAATTGCAACATGTGTAAAGAATATGAGGCAAATGGGACAAAAATTATTATTATTTGTCTCATATTTGCCATATATGAAATAAAACTGCTGTTATTGAAACATTATACAAGATATTTATACCTTGTTCTTAATGAGCGAGAAAGAATCACGGAATCTTAGCGTCACGCACTGTTGGCTTTTAAAGAAAGATATGAGAACTACAAAGATTATATTTTTATTTTGGTTAAAGTGGTTAAATTGGGTTTAATTGGTTAATTTAGTTAAATTGGTTAAATTAGTGAAATTGATTCAATTGGTGTAATTGATTAAATCGGTTTAATTGGTTAAATTGGTTTAATTGATGAAATTGATTTAATTAGTTAAATTAGTGAAATAGATTGAATCGGTTAAATTGATTAAATTGGTTAAATAGGTATTGTCTTAGTTAATCAATAAAAAATACTGAGTCTCTGTGTTTGCTTTTGAAATAACTTAGGGAAAATTGAAGGTTGGAGAGAGTTGGCTGCAAGGAGAAAAAAAACTGTCACGGGGGTTTTTCTCAGCACAAAGGTCTCTCACTCTTCATTGTCATTCTCTCAAAGTGCAACAAATAGCGCCAGATATCCATACAATCAACTAGTCGTCTCCTCCAATCACGAACACAAAGTACTCCGAGTCATTCCACGCATCTCCCTCTGAGTCTCATTTGTGTAATTACGAGGTCCATCCACTACCACTACACACAGTTTCAACCTTTCAAATTTCAGTTTCATCCACATAAATCTGAATCTCACTCAATCATGTACAACCATTGCACCAACCCACTCCTGGCTTTAAAGCACTGCTAAACCATATACCCAAGCCAAGCCCAACTAAATCACACCATTAAAATTCACATATGATTTTATCAAGTGAAAGAGGAGAGATGGGGGGGGAGCTGGAGGAAGGGAGGGGGAGAGGGAGAAGGAGGCAGGACTTTGAGGCAGGAGAGGCACGAGGGCACACAATCCGCCTGCTGTTACTCGCAACAAGGTTGTCCATCCTGGCATTCTCTTTGTGGGAAACACATGACCTTGCGGGGGAATGACCTCCCCTTGTAGTGGAATGATACCCTTGCGGGGTAAAAGACATCCCCATGCTCGGGAAAGAGATTCCCCTGCGAGGGAAAAATCCCTTTGTTGGGGCAAAGACATCCCCTTGTAGTGGAAAGATCCCTTGCGAGGGAACGACCATCCTTTGCGGTTGTAAAAGAACCCCTTGGGTGGAACAGACATACTCTTTCTAGGGAAAGATTGGTTAGAACGAATACTGTAACCATTGAACCATTCAGCCAGGTTGTTGCGAAGTTCTAATAATCAATCCAAATTCTCTTTTTCATTTAATACCTTTAATTGGTAATCAATCAATTGTATTCACAAGCCTATAAATGGCAGGTCAATCTTACATTTAGAAGAATAAAAATGGTGATTTGAAATTGCATTTACATCCTATAAATGGTAGCTAGGAATTGCATTCCGAAGCCTATAAATGCCGATAACAATGTTCTTTCAGGAGCCTACAACTTGTGGTTTAAATGACATTCATAATCTATTAAATTATGGAAAAAATTGCATTTAACAAGCTATAAATTAGATTTGAAAATTGTACACATAAAATATAAATGGCATTTCAAAATTGCATTTGTAATCCAACAAATGGCGTTTGAAAATTGATTATCAAGCCGAGAAATGGTAGTTTGGTAGTCATAGATTGTAGTCAGAAGCCTATGAAGCCGTTTCGAAGCTGAATGTAAAGTATAAAAATTACGTTCCAAATTTCACACTGAAGCCCGCTGACAGTTAAAAATTGCATCAGATGAATACAAAAGATAGATCAATATATCACTCAAAACCCTACATAATTTTAGTTCTAATGACATTCAGACTCCTACAACTTGTACTTCAACATTGCATTACCTACGAGTCGTTAAATGGTGGTTCATAACTGTATCCAGAATTCTACAGATCAGTTCTCAAACATTTAATTTATAAACCTACAAATGGTAATTTAAAATTAATTGAAAACGGTGGTTTAAAATTTGTATTGATAAACCTACAAATTGGGGACAAAATAACATTGGAGAACCTATCCAAATTAGAATTTAAAATTACATTCAAAAACCTATAAGTGGCAGTTCTAAATTGAATTCAGATACAAATAGTGGCTTAAAATTTGATTAAAAAACTATAAAGAATTGTTCAAAATCAATGAACGACTATGCCTCCATCGGCGTTATAAACTCTAGGATCCTGGCCAAAGTATTTAAGAAAAATCTCACTTTTAGGCCGTACGATCCTTCAAAAATCCTCTCAAGAACTTTCTAGGTTTTACTAAAGACTGGAAAGTTCTTGTCAACTCCAATGAAATTGGTCTTACAAAGAACAGAAGTACTCATATTTACATTCTTGAACATACGTAGGTGAGTCAAAAAGTTCTCAGACAAATGGCAGATTATTAAAATGTTCGATTTTGTACAAGTAAATACAGGGTCAAACACGACTTTCATGTTTTCTGAACAATTCCTACAAAATTCGTCATTCAATTTGTCGAGACTCTTTGTATTAGATGTGCTTCAAAAAGGTTACTTTTTTGAACCCATAAAATGGCAAATTTTGAGATAAGAGCGAACATTAAATTCCTGACTAAACTTGATTGGAAGCCTGTTAAGATTATTGACGCTCTACAACAGGTTTATGGTGACTCTTCGCCATGTAGAGCGGTAGTTTACGACTGGATTAAGCGCTTCAAGGGGGGCAGAGAAGAAGTTGAAGATGATCCACGTGAAGGGAGACCCTCCACCTCCATTAACCCAGAAAATGTCGAGCTTGTGAGGAATCTAGTGGATAAAGATCGCCGTATTACTATTGATGAAGTTGCCAATGCATGTGAAATCTCTCATGGCTCAGCATTTGGAATTCTAACTGAAAATCTTGGCCTGAGCAAGCTTTCAGCACGTTGGGTCCCAAAAGCGTTGCGAGAAGACCAGCTGAATCATAGGGCCAACCTTTCTTTGGCTATTTTGACCAAGATTGAAGCAAACGAGGATAGTTTTTTTGAGCGCCTCGTAACGGGAGATGAAACTTGGGTGTATCAGTTTGATCCTGAAAGTAAAAATCAATCAAAAGAGTGGCACCCAAGGGGGGCAGCAGGGCCTATCAAGTTCAAGACAGAGAGGTCCGTTAAGAAGATAATGGCTACAGTTTTGGGGGATTCGGAGAAAATTATTTTAATAGACTTCTTAGAAGGACAAAAAACTGTTACATCCAGCTATTACGAAGGAGTTTTAAGGAAGCTGAAAACTTCAATAGCCAAAAAACGACGAGGAAAGCTCCACAAGCAAATCTTGTTCCACCATGACAATGCCCCTGCACATTCGTCCAAAGCTGTGAGATCTCAGCTACGGGAATTTCGATGGGAAACTCTTGCTCATCCCCCTTATAGCCCTGATTTAGCACCCTCTGACTTTTTTCTGTTTCCAAATTTAAAGGGACACCTAAAAGGAACCCGGTTTCAATCATTAGATGAAGCAAAAAAGCAGGTCATTACTTGGTGCCAGAGACAACCCCGTGAATTCTACAAAGATGGTCTTTACCGTTGGATTCATAGATTAAGAAAGTGTATAGATGTTAATGGAGCTTATGTAGAAAAATGATTACAGTATTATTACAAATAAAAATTTTATGCCATTTATCTGAGAACTTTTTGACTCCCCCTCGTATAGTAAAACTTCTGTTCGAAATGCCGGTTAGAGAACCCTCTCATAAAATGACCATAATATGACGTCCCTTGGTTTGAGTTCTACCTAATCTACTATTAAGTTTCTACTTTCCTACTGCCTCTGGTTACTAATTTTGAAATTATCAGGTTCCATATGGGAAGTAGGTTAATGTAATTCAGCCCTCCAAGACATTTTACCTCAACGGCTTATGCAATATAGCGCTCTATATTCGGCCAAGCACTCACCGTTTGCCGCCATAAGAAGTAAATTAAAACGCATCTAGCTCTTCTGTTGCCAAATAACGGACGCTAAGTAAAGGCAATAAAAACACGTCGTCTCGCCATGGCAAATTTATCCTCGAGAAAAACGTATTCCTGGTAAGCCATTATCTCATTTCTGTTTTCCACTATTCTCTCAATACCTCTGTCGCTTGTTTTCTCACTAGCTCTGACCTTCCGTCCCAACATAGCACTGCTTATACAGTTCTCTCAGTAACTCTCTCACTTGTTTGTTTTCTATCTGTATATCTCTCCCTCCGCTCGTCATATCCCTGCTTCCAATAGTTTTCTTAATATTTCTCGTTTATTTGGTCACTCTCTCTATATATCTATCAATCCGTCTAGTTATACCTACCACTGCTTCCCACTCTTCTCTTAATACCTCTTTCGCTTGCTTACTCACCCTCTTTATCTCTCTCCAGCCCTCTCGTCACAGCACTAGTTCACACCCTTCTATCAATACCTCTCTCGTTGCTTACTACCCTCACTATCTCTCTTCCTCACTCTCATCACAGCAATGGTTCACACACTTCTCTCTATACCTCTCTTCCCTACGTTCTCACTCACTCTCTCTCTCTCTCACTATCCCTCCATCCCGCCATACAACAACAAACAAACTCTTATGTTGTCTTGGTAATCCAAATAGCTGACTTTTGGGGCATCAACAGGTCAGGTTTATTGTAATGTTTTTTCACCCCTATCTTTAACCCCTTTCATTCTTTTTGTTCTTTGTTATTTCCATCTTTGTTGCATTCTCACGCCATTTCGGGTGTGGATCACAAAGGGTCGACCAGCCCTCCTACTTCCAGTTAAGGTCATACCAGCCCTTAATCTTGAACATCCTTCGTACACCGTTCCCTTTTGTCATTGATTCAACTGTCTAACCTTGATCTCCTACCCCTACTTTAGTCATTGTCACAGTATTCTTATCATTAGTCTTTGTTATTATCCTCTTCTTTAATGCCTTTGTCACACTCATATCCTCTCTAGTCTTTGTTACGCTCCTCTTTTTCTAGGTTTGTCATAATCTTAATCTCCCATCTTTTTCACACCTCTCATTGCCCTAGTTTTGTCTTACTCTTTCTCTTACTAGTTTTGACACATTATTAGTTTTCCTGGTCTTTGTTACAATCTTCTGCTCCGTAGTCACTTTTACCCTCTTATACATAGTTCTAGTTACACTTTTCGTTTGCATAGTCGTTGTCACAATCTTTTCCTCCCTCGTCTTTGTACACTTCTCTTCTCCCTAGTCTTTGTCACTCATCGTTTCTCTAGATTTTGTTTCGCTCTTAAGTCTCCCTAGTCTCTATTGCACTTCACTTCTCAATGGTATTTGTCAGACTCGTTTTCTCCCTAATCTTTGGCACAATCCTCTTTTTATCCCTAGTACTTGTGACACTTCTTTTTGCACTCGTATTTGTCACATTCATTTTCTCCCTAGTCCTTTTTTACACTCTTCTTTTCTCTAGTTCTTGTTATTCTCAACGTCTTTCTAGCAATTGTCACGCTTCTCTCTAGTTTTTGCTACACTATTAGTCCCACTAGTATTTGTCTCACGTTTATTTCCCTAGTCTTCGACGCACTCATATTCTCATTAATCTTTGTTAAATTCTTCGTTTGCTTAGTCTTTGTCACGCTTTTACTTTAGCTAGGCTTTTTCACATTCATCTTTTCTCTAGTTTTTATCACACTTTACCTCCCTTTAGACTTGATCATGCTTCCTCTTTCACTATTCTTTTTCTCTTCTTCTTCTTCTTCTTCTTAGTCTTTGTCACACTCTTATTTACCTATTCTTTGTCTAATCATATTCTCTTTATTCTTTGTTGCACTCTTCTTCATAGTCTTTACCACACTCCTGTTTCTATAGTGTTTCTCACACTTTTCGTCTCCCCAGTCTTTTTCACACATTCCTTTTCCCTAGTCTTTCTCCCAGTCTTATTTTCCTTAGTCTTTGTAATACACTTCATTGCCTAGTCTTTCTCACATTCCGTGCCGTTCCCAGCTCCTGATAAGACGTAAAATTACTGTATTCCTGTAAAAGTTCCCAATTGCGATAAACAGACATGTATTTTGGTCTTTCGGGTAAAACACTGCGGTGCGATGATATAATCTTGACCCTAAATTCGATTAAAAGAAATTATTTATTTGGGGACGCATTTCCGAGGATCCGTCAAATAGAGTGCCTATATTTGGAAAAGAAATATCACAATTCAAAGCGAAACTGAGACGATCCTAATTGGGGATTCTTTACTAAAATAAGGATAACAAATTTACCTACCTAGTATTGGAAAAACCTTGTCACACTCTCTACAACGCTTTGAAAAAAGAACACAATGATAATTTTGAAGCACTTAGACACATTTTTATTGTTTTAATATATAAATATGTGTTTAAATTGTAGGATTAATCAATGTGGCCACCCTTGGCGGCTATCACGCGCTCCATGGGAGATCTAAAGGACGCGCACGCACATGTCGCGGACGAATTTCTTCCTCATGCCACCCCACACGCGGTTGATGGGGGAATTCAGCTCGTCGACCTTACTGTGACAGACCTTGCAGGCCTTAACATAGACACGCGCCCGCACGATGTAGTCGAAAAGATTGAGGTCGAGCGACTGCAGCGGCCAAAAGTCTTCGACTAGAAGTAAATGTTCGACCCCCATCCACTCTTGCATGGTCTTGGCCGTGTGGGCTGGGAACCGTCCACATCAAAGCCCGGCCCAAGTTGAAATTTAAATGGATTTAGAAAACAGAAAAGAGAAACATGGAAGGTTATTTATGTGGGAGTGGTTTCAAAGTAAGAGACCTTTTATTTGTAACGTGACAGATTATAGTTCTGTGGCCCTAGGAGCGAAGCAGGCAGTAGAGTGACCCATCCTTGAGTTGCTGCGATCGTCACAAAATAAGCATGCGATTCAGAAGTCTGTCGTGGCCTGGGTAGTCCACGGCTACTTCACGGAAACATTGACCAAACTAATATCTGTAGAAGAGGAAAAGTGAACTTACGTCACAGCGAAGGGTTTGGGAGTCAAGTTTCGAGGTGAGTCTCGGACATTTTATGACAGATAGCTTTGGATTAAACTTTATCAAGTACTTATACAGAGCTAGAACCAATCTAAATATGGTAGCAGTACTCTAGAAAGGAACGCAAAAGTCTTCTGTATAATCGAAACAACTGTTCAGGAGAAAAGAACTCTTGGTATCTGAATATAACACCTAGTTTCTTATAGGTAGACTTAGCTATTACCGAGATGTGGGGTTTCGATTGGATGTTACAGTAACATAAGGTAAGTACATTGAGTCAGCAGGTGTAATTACCGAACCACCGAAAGAAACGTGAGGGTTATTAGGATTTTTTAATAGTGAGATGGGTAAAAATTGGGTCTTGGTGGTTTAAAATTAACTAGATTTTTTCTGCCCCACTGATAAATCCTGTTCAAGTCCGAATTAATCAAGGCAGTTAAACCGAGACTAAAGGCAACACGAGTGAAAGATTAGGGAATTATGTGTTGAGGAGAGGAAATCATTGATAAACAGAATGGAAACTGTGTGAGAGAAGACAGAACCTTGAGGGACACTATTGTTGATAGAGAAAAGAGGGGAGGCAGATCCATAGGCAACAACGGAGATAGAGCGGTCTGAAAGCTGGAAATGAAGGAAACCAATAGAGAGGAGCTTCGAGATGAGACCCCGATGCCATAATTTGCCCAACCTTAAAAATGACTAGGGCATCTACATATAACCTTCCCCCCCACATTTTTTATAGGATATTGACCGCACTAGTGTGAGCAGATGTGCCAATTGGGGTAGAGATTGCGTATTCATTTCTAGATGGATTTGAAGTGAAGTATAAATCCCCAATATTAGACGAGCCCTCATAATGATCAGGTATATTGGTAGGCTGGGTGATAATTCGCTCTTACTCATTTAGAATAGAGAAGGCAAGGATATTGACCCCTCTTGCGTTTGTGGAGGGGGAATTCAGTCATTTCAAATGGTCAACGTTGAAATCTCCATGGTAGATGACCTGGGCTTGGGGGTGAGAGGATGTCATATTCTCATGGTAGAGGTTTAAATAGTCAAAGAAAGATAGAATGATTTAAGAATTTAGACAACAGTAGAACAAGAGGGAAAGTCCCTCCAATGACCTACAACATTTTGTGGTAAGATGATGAATGGTTATTGCATTGATGGTTTCCCATGGTTCAAATAACTTACAAGTGCCTTTGAATGACTAAATGAGGTTTCTGCCACTAGATGGCACCACTGAGCACCAAATCCGATGGCAGATAGGAAATTTCCTGGCTGAATAACCATATGCCCCATGGTTATATGGGTCATTTCATGGTTCTAAATGGGTGCAAATAAACTTTACTCCTTTTGAAAAAAGCGACGCCTAGACCTGGCGCTTCGCTGCAGGTAAAAACAGAGGATAAGTGTGCTTGCCTGGAGAAAGAACTTGAACTACAAAACATTAAATTTACTAGATTCAATATCTTTGAAGCGCTCAACAGATGTGTTAATGTGGGGATAAGCACAAACACTACATTTTAATCGGAAACGAGAATGGAGATTATAATTAGATATATATAGGGACTAGTGAGAGTGTCTTTTGATATCTGAGCCCCAGAGGAAAGCAAGATATTAGAATAAATACTACAAATGTGTTGGGAAGTTGAAGAGGGGTTAATGGAAAGACCACGAAGGTTGGTGAAGCGTAGAGAGAAAAAGGTGTGACTCAGACATGGTAGAGACATGGGAAGGGCTGTTAATACGACTTCTTGGACTTTCTCTCTCATTGGCAGTATACTATGTTTGGAACCTGTGGAGTTCTGGCAGTCCTAAGCACCGGGGACTACGGGGCCATAGTCTTAATGAACTTATTTATTTTTGCTTTTTTTATGTAACGACAAGAAAGTATAGAGGAGTTGATGTGAGAAAGGCGGTGCGTGATGCTTCCGAGGGCAAGATAGAAGTACTAGCCCTGTAGTCCAGTATTTGTGGGACTGAAATTAAGACCAGCAATCTTGACATGGAGAGATTAAGATGGTTTTGGGCACTACTTTAGCTTTCTTCAGGCAGGAAGGTAGTACTACCCTAAGTGGATGTTGTCCAAAAGTCAGAGATTCGATGAAACGTCCAAAAGGATTTTCCATCGTTACTTCAACCTACGAAGGGCGGTCAATAAGTTTTGCGAATCGGCAGGGGTAAGCAGAGGAAGGGTGATGGCTGTTTGTGGGGGTGTTAGGACAAGTTAGGACAAGTCAGAACCTGCAGCCGCACGCTCCTGCCTCGTCTATTTAAGAAGCAGTAGCTGATCGCAGATCGTCAGTCACAAATTTTTCAACAATGAAGAAGGTTGAGCACCGCGCAGTGATCAAATCTTTGACCAAGGAAGACAAGAATGCAAAAGAGATCCATGAACGCATGGTTGCAGTGTACACCAACACCGCTCCTTCCTATGCAACCATTGCTCGCTGGAATAGGGAGTTCCGCCATGGTCTTGAGGCCCTTGAAGATGACCCCCGTCCAGGACGCCAGTGAGACATGACCAACGAGGACAATGTGGCCCGTGTGGAGAAGAGGATCCTCAAAAATCGACGGATGAAGATCGAAGAAATCGAGCGAGAACTTGGAATATCACATGGAAGTGTTATCAACATCATCCACGACAATTTGGCCATGGCGGAGGTCTCTTCCAGTTGGGTGCTTAGAAACCTCCCGAAACCTCACGCCCCATGATTGACTTCAACGTCGTCAAAGCTCAGAGGAGCTGCTGCTCCTGTACAACCAAGCCTGGGCGGGATTCGAGTCACGCATAGTGACAGGTGATGAAACGTGGGTCCATCACTGAGATCCCAAGACCAAGCTCGAAAGCATGGCCTGGAAGCACAGCGGCTCTCCAATCCCCATCAAGTTCCGGACCCAACCCTCAGCCGGAAAGATCATGGCCACCATCCTCTTGGATTCTAAGGGAGTGTTGATGGTGGACTATGCGCCTCGTGGAAGGACCATCACAGGCCAATATTATGCCAAGGAACTGGCTGGGTTGAATAAGTGCATCCGTCAGAAGCGGCGCGGCAAGTTAACACGTGGTGTCCTGCTCCTCGACGACAATGCCCCTGTCTACAAGGCCAGAGTTTCACAAACTGCCCTGCGCGAGTGCGAATTCGAGGAGCTCAACCATCCTCTCTACAGTCCAGATCTGGCCCCTAGCGACTACTTTTTATTCCGCCAGCTCAAAGCTGAACTGCGTGGACGCCGGTTTGGGGACGATGAAGATGTCCAGCTCGCCGTCCAGGTGTGGATTGAACAGCATTCGGGAGATTTCTGGTTGTCAGGAATTCGAAGCCTCAGGGACAAGTGGCGCAAGTGCATTGAAGTCGAGGGTAGTTATATTGAAAAATAATAAAACACTTTTCCTCATATCTCGTTTCCTTATATCCGAATTGCAAAACATATTGAACCCCCCCCCCTCGTATTAGCATCCGCGAAAGCAAAAGTAAATAATATAGCAATAATCAAAATTACCCTCAGGATTCAATAACTTTAAGACTGGTATCAAAGGATATTTGCACATCAAGTTTCGCAAACGACTGTGTCAAGTAAAGCGAGTCAGATTTGATAATTATAGGGGGAATTTCACGTCCCTACCTATATTTTACACGACGGTATAGATTTAAATAAAAATGAAGATCCCCGTCTTGGCCGATTGAAAGAAAAGAGCGTTCCAGAGTTATATGGTTCGGGGAGGCAAACAATCGCGCTACAGAAAAACTAGAGGGAAATGATCTAGTGGACCTGCGGCGAAAATATGGTCAATTTAGATACCTAGCCACTAGGTAGCTCCACCTGGTGGTCAGCTGACATCAGATTTGGACTCAGAAAACTCAATTACCACTTGTGACATTGGTTTGACCTTTGTATCTCTAAAACTGGCCGATATAGCAGCTCTAGTCGCTAAGTGGTGCTATTTGGTTGTCAACTTATATCATATTTGAACTCAGTGACCTAAATTACTTTTGGTATCATTGGTTTTAACTGGCTACGTTGAGCCAGCGACTCGTTGCTGATAAAAGATGAACACAACACGAGATGTGCATGACCCATAGACCTCTTGCTTCGCTGCAGTTAACTAGAACAGTAGAATGATCAACTAGAGAGGCAAAATTATCCGTGTCGCCCTTAAGCTGAACAAATTGCTAACAAGAGAAAATGCCAGGGCAATCGAGTAAGCAAGTTGCCTTCTTAAACGACAAACTAAAGTACCTTTCCGCAAATGCGCGCAGTATAAGAAACAATTAGCTGATTTAATGCCTTGGTTCGTACAGATACATTGACGTAATTGTTTTACATGAAAGTTGGCTTGGCACTGCGAATACCGAATTTAGTAAAGAATTTAGTATCGATAGCTATAAAAGGTTAAAAAGTGACCGAATTCGAGATAAAGGAAGGGTGTGCTGCTTTGCTTGAAGGAAGAATCGAAGTATCCTTTGCTAGATGTGGATAGTGTTGACGGGAGCGGAGATAATGATCTCATAGTTCGAGTCTGCCAAATATAAATTTAATATCTCAAACGTTTATCGACACAACGCCCAAATTGAATCGGAAAACAAACACCTCTTTGATTTTTTCTCTTTTATTATTAAAATAACAGCAACAATAATATGCGGAGACTTTAACTTCACAAATATAAAATTTACAGCAAATACATCGGATAAAGAGGTGGAGAGATTGCCGAACTTTATTCAGGAAAACTTTCTTTCTCGAGGCCCCACCTTGGGGCAAAAATACGCTAGATTTAATTGTCACCATTGACGAATACTTAGTGTAAAAGTTCAGGTTGGTGAGACACTAGAGTCAAAAGAACGTAACGTAGTTAGATTCGAAATAAATTCAAGCCTAACATCAAATGAGCATGACCAATTAATACCGCGTTTAGGAAGATGCAATTTCGATGTTTTACGTGACCGTATGCGTGCAAATAACACGTATAGTTTCTTTCATAATATAGGTGGGTAGAGTAACAAAGAGTTGTGCTCGTTGTAACTCAAAGTGTCAAAGCAATCCATCGAAGCTAAGAAAGCAAATCGAATGCTGAGATACATTTCCCGAAACTCTCATACGAATTTATCCCGAGGATTTAGTGCAATGTTAGTTTTCTTAAATCAACAGAGACGTAACACTGTTAAAAAGAGTAAAACATCGTGCAACTAAACTAATTCTTAAGCTTAGAAATAAACCGCTCAAAGAAAGACCACTCCTTAAACCTATTATCCCTTGAAAGTAGGCAATCATTTTTTTACGTCGAAAATAGAAATTAACAATTTTTTAGCAGTTTTGTATGGGAGTTGCACGCCCACCTCTCCTGCAAATTAAAAAAAAAATAGTAATAGTATAAATAATTTACCTCAACCCTGTGGGTATAATTTTGCGGCGGCGACTCAGAATGCGTGGAACCTCTCTTTTATACAGAGATATTTTTTGACGAAAGGAGAGGCTGCGAGATAACTGCATATGGGCCTCTCTCCATCCATAGTGGGGCACACGGTCTCTCCTATATCTCCAAACTTTCGATATTTTGAGTCTGGCTCCAGTCTCGATAATAAAATATTTACGGCAACGGAAAAAAATCGTTAGTAGCTGTCACCTCAGATTTAAGATTTGGGCAATCGACCTTGCTTACTAGTAACTGATTGTCGTAGAATTCTTTCTAATCAAAACCCTACTAACCTGACACCACTTTTATAATAGTGTGTCGTAGAATTCCCCACCTTTTTGTTCTTTTCTAAGAGTGCTAAAAGTGTCTAATATATATTGATATCTGAATATCTTAACGAACAGAGCCGTTCCGAAACACGTAAGGATATCGAGAGAAACGCAAAATAATCCCAAAATAAACTTTTTTTTTAACTTTAACCATTGAATACACAACATCTAAACATTAATTACAGCAATATTCTGAATATTATCCTAAACAAGAATTAATTAAATTAGTTTACCCACAAAAATTGGTTAATTTCTCTACACACAACAATAATATAAGAATTAGGCTTACGGGCTCATGTGGAGTTTAAAGGCCTCAGAAATGTTATTGACTCACGACGCGTGCGTCTGTCCAGATGTAGATGGTCGAAATTACACGGTCGTTTTGGCGAGGGTAGCAGCTGGGGAGTCCACACGTTCTTACGGGAGAGAAGGGGATGTTCTTCAGGAAGAACAATTTCGGTGCTTTATGCAACACCTAGGCAGTCGTGGTCTTTCTGGCGAGAGTGAGTCGAACTTGGTTCTTAAATCCAGTTAACTTGGAGTGCGGTGTGACCACCGAGTAACGAACTCGAAGAGGAGCTTTTCTCCTTCGTTACTTATTTCCTCATGGACGAGGACTGAACTCGGGGAGGGTCTTCTTCAAGGGCGAGGATCGATGAGACGGGGTTTCTCTGATGAGAATAAGTTACTTAAAGTTCGGTTTGGTATCCAAAGAACTAGCTCGAGTATGAGCTTCTTCTTAGTTCCAGTCTTCTTCAAGGGTGAGTATAACGGAGGGGGATTTCTCTGGCAAGAATAATTTGAACTTGGTTCCTTACCAAGTTAACTTAGGAGCTCGGTGTGGCTACCGAATAACGGGCTCGAGGGGGAGCCTTTTCCTTCTTCTTTTCCTAATTCCTCAAGGACGAGGAATACCCCAGGTGTTTAAGGTGCACCAGGATATGAGGAGTCTCTCTGGCGAGAGTAAGTTGAACTTAACAAAGTTAACTTATGTTTGGTTTGATAACTAGGGACTTAGCTCGAGGATGAGCTTCTTCTTAGCCCCTTAAGGTAGGTAGCCCTGCCTCTCTTGCAAGGTACTTCTTGGTCTGGCGAGCCAAGTACTCTACCTCTCCAGTCTCGGTAGTTCGGTTCGATCCGAAGACTTCTTCACCTAGAGACTGACGTATACTACCTCGATTTTCCTCAGAGTTCCTCATTTATACCTCGTCACCCCACTGAGGAAGTGGTAAGGGGGGGAGGAGCTTAAGGACGGCCACAGGAGAGTTCTTTTTCCAAACGGTTTTTCCCACGAACTCAAACATCGGCTCCTCGTTAGCCTTCGAGATTGGGAGAGACACGTTTCCAATTTCTTATTTGATGTGAAACTGGGTCTCCATCTCCTGGGAGAGATCTTGCATTTTGACCTTTAAGGTCTTTCATGGCACCAAAATAGGCGACGCTGCGGTTACGCAATGGACCCGCCGATGTTTGGGGCGGATGGCTTTGCGGTAACCGCTTTGTGACTGCCCTGTGAGTGAACACGGGGGGGGGGGGGAAATTTTCCCCTACATACACCTTCCATCGAAGAACTTAATGGGGGGGGACTCCCGGGAACTCCAAACAACTTACTTAACCTAGTCGAGATTAGCAAAGTTGTATTTCTTTGAGCCCTCTCTTACATTAAGTTTCCTTACACATGAGCGCCCTCGCGCGCGTTTACACAGGCAATGTGTCGAACTAGACCTACTCGCAATACAATTTTACATAAAAATAAAAAACCTTAATTCGTCGATTACCCGCAAAAAAAAACACAAAAACAAGCTACTTCCTAACATTTCTAAGTTTTTGCGAACTTAAATCCTACCGATAAATATTAACACGAACAACAAATGAAAACACGGTTTCACGGTCATTAGGTACTGAAATAACTCTCAATGGTATTTCGTCTCCGCCTATAGAGCAGCTGTCCTTTATCGGCTCCTTTGATGTAGCTAATACTAAAATGGTGGTACTCTAATACCAATACTTTACCGCGCCTGAGTAGGCCGTTCGGGTTATTGAGTCTACCCCAGTATGTTACTAAATGGTAGCGGTAATTCAACCTACTCGAATTACCCTTCTTATGGTACTTGACTACCTTTAAATTAAACATTATGGCTAGAGCGGCCTGTTGCAGCGGGGCATAATTGATGGGAGCGTAGGTCCCTTAGCTCTCCTTTAACCAGGTACACGGGAAGATCGTGTCTGGGTTCGATCTTTGGGGATCGAGAAAACTTTTCCCTGCGAGGTCGTTAATGGGCGTGGCGCTCACTACGACTTGGCGATTTAGCGGTAACTCCGTGGACGTTCCGTTTGAGGAGGAGACTACTAGGGGTAGGGGATACTCATCCGCGTCTACCATTTGATTAGTCTTACCTGGGTGTATCGCAATAGCACCTCTTTCCTCCTTCCTTGTCAACTCATTTGACTCGATTCTCTTCGCCGGTAGTTCCTCAGGTACACCTGCTCGTACCTCTACCCTCTCTTCTTCTTCTTCCCTGATAACCCCATTTGGCTGGGTTCTCCTTGTAGGTTCTTCCTTAGGTACACATGCTGGTACCTCATCCCTACTTTCTACTTCTTCCAACGTTACCCCATTTGGCTGGGTTTCCCTCGATGGTCCTTTCTTAGGTCCAGGCCGGGCTCCAACTTCCTCGGCCTCTATCAGATTCTCGATATGTGCTCTTTCGAGTGCGAGCAATCTTTCCTTTTCTTCTCTCTCTTCTCTTTCAGCTTGAGCACGTTCTTTTTTCCTCTTCATTCTCCTTTCCTCCGCCTCTTTTTCTGCTTTCGCTATTTCGTTTTCCCGTCGAGTTCTTCTTTCTTCATCTTCCAGCTTTATCTTTAGTCTTCTTTCCTCATCTTCCCTTTCTATCCTTATTCTGAATTCTTTTGCTTCTCTTTTTAACTGTCGTATTCTTTCGTTTGTCTTACTTCCGCTTGAGAATCTTCTTTCCTCTAATTCTATTTTCCTTTGTATTCGGGATTCTTCACTTTTCCGGTTCATCCGTATTTCTATATTTTCCCATTTTCTATCGAACTTTATTATTTCTTCTCCTTCTTCTTCTTCTCTTTGTATTCTCAATTCTTCAAGGATGTAGGCATCCATATCCTCGCCTTCAAATCCCAGAATTTGGGCTTGTAGGTAAAATCTTTTGACCGGATCCATTTTGTGTTGGTCCGTCGATTTTTCCTTTCTTTATTCTCAGGTAATTATGCCACCACTCACCAGGTAGCGCTTAGCATAACTTACCCTTACTCCCACTACTATGTTGATTGAAATACCACTCCCGACCACAAATTTACCACTTGGCCTACCAATTACATTCTGATTGTTACCACTTCTAACTCTACCAATTTTCCTCTCGTCAATTATTCTCTTACTCCTGATATTCCTTTACGTGTTGGCTCTTTCTTAATTAGACACTGCTGGGTTCTTTCTAATAACAACCTACCCCACACCTGACACCACTTTTATTTATGTCGTAGAATTCTTTCTAATAAAAACCCTACTAACCTGACACCACTTTTATAATAGTGTGTCGTAGAATTCCCCCCCTTTTTGTTCTTTTCTAAGAGTGCTAAGAGTCTAATATATATTGATATCTGAATATCTTAACGAACAGAGCCGTTCCGAAACACGTAAGGATATCGAGAGAAACGCAAAATAATCCCAAAATAAACTTATATTTTAACTTTAACCATTGAATAAACAACATCTAAACATTAATTACAGCAATACTCTGAATATCATCCTAAACAAGAATTAATTAAATTAGTTTACCCACAAAAATTGGTTAATTTCTCTACACACAACAAAAAATATAAGAATTAGGCTTACGGGCTCATGTGGAGTTTAAAGGCCTCAGAAATGTTATTGACTCACGACGCGTGCGTCTGTCCAGATGTAGATGGGCGAAATTACACGGTCGTTTTGGTGAGGGTAGCAGCTGGGGCGTCCACACGTTCTTCCGGGAGAAAGGGGATGTTCTTCAGGACGAGAACAATTTTGGTGCTTTATGCAACACCTAGGCAGTCGTGGTCTCTCTGGCGAGAGTGAGTCGAACTTGGTTCTTAAATCCAGTTAACTTGGAGTGCGGTGTGACCAATGAGACGAGGTTTCTCTGATGAGAATAAGTTACTTAAAGTTCGGTTTGGTATCCAAAGAACTAGCTCAAGGATGAGCTTCTTCTTAGTTCCAGTCTTCTTCAAGGGCGAGTATAACGAAGGGGGATTTCTCTGGCGAGAATAATTTGAACTTGGTTCCTTACCAAGTTAACTTAGGAGCTCGGTGTGGCCACCGAATAACGGGCTCGAGGGAGAGCCTTTTCCTTCTTCTTTTCCTAATTCCTCAAGGACGAGGAATACCCCAGGTGTTTAAGGTGCACCAGGATATGAGGAGTCTCTCTGGTGAGAGTAAGTTGAACTTAACAAAGTTAACTTATCGTTTGGTTTGATAACCAGGGACTTAGCTCGAGGATGAGCTTCTTCGTAGCCTCTTAAGGTAGGTAGCCCTGCCTCTCTTGCAGGGTACTTCTTGGTCTGGCGAGCCAAGTACACTACCTCTCCAGTCTCGGTAGTTCGGTTCGATCCGAAGACTTCGTCACCTAGAGACTGACGTATACTACCTCGATTTTCCTCAGAGTTCCTCATTTATACCTCGTCACCCCACTGGGGGAGTGGTAAGGGGGGGAGGAGCTTGAGGACGGCCCCAGGAGAGTTCTTTTTCCAAACGGTTTTTCCCACGAACTCAAACATCGGCTCCTCTTTAGCCTTCGAGATTGGGAGAAACACGTCTCCAATTTCTTATTGGACGTGAAACTGGATCTCACTCTCCTGGGGGAGATCTTGCATTTTGACCTTTAAGGTCTTTCATGGCACCAAAATAGGCGACGCTGCGGTTACGCAATGGACCCGCCGATGCCTGGGGTGGATGTCTTTGCGGTAACCGCTTTGTGACTGCCCCGCGAGTGAACGGGGGGGGGGGGGGGTGACTATTCCCCTTCACTGATGGCTAGCTAAAAAATCCTTGGTTCTCTCAGGATCAGTAAAAATCACACCTAGATCATGGACCGATAGTGAACATACACCGCACGAAATAGCCTTCGGATAAAACTGACGAGCAATGATCAATTATCAATGATTTTAAAGAGCGAAATTGGTGTGGGGTTTGTTAGAGAAGAGATAGAAAGAAGTATGTGTAATTAAGAGAGAGAGAGTTATATGTGCCAGGTCGTCTGGCAAACTCAGTATTTCTAAATATTTATATTGATTCTTGCGTTGAAAATGTTTTAGCGTTCAAGCCTTTGTTTTCGTTTATGTCCTAGTGGTTTAATTAATCTTGGATAATTGCCAATGCAGTTATTCTCCTTGATTCTTCATATTTATGTTAGCGATTATTTAAATAACTTATTGAGTCTACTTCGGATCTTTTAATATTATTTTATTTAGTTGTTCCGACTTTGCAATTTAATTTTTTTAAATTATTTTTTATGTATTAAAGATTTTTATTGTGTCCACTTCGGATCTTTTTATATTACTTTATTTAATTGTTTCAACTTTGCAATTCATTCCTTTTTAATTATTTATTATGTATTAGATTCTCTTTGTTTTTTATTAAAATATGCCCACTTCAGATCTTTTCTTGAGTTATATTTGTCTTGTTCTTTGTTTTTCATTTTTGTCTAGTTAAATTTTCTTTTATCTTCTTTTTTATTATTTCTTAGGTATATATTGGTATTATATTTGTTAGAATCTTTAGCCAGTTACTTTTGAACGCCTGCTTAAAGTGCATGTTCGGGTATTCATCATCAGGTAGTCTTAATTGGTCCGTAATTTCCTCTGGTGCAATTCGATATATTTTATCCCATAGATTTATTGCTCGCTTGTGTAATGTCTGGTTCCAGGTTCCATATAATCTCGTTGTATATTCTTGTTTGTCCCTACGTTGACATTGAGGGAGAAGATTTTCAATTTACTGATATATCTAATTTGATTGTCCATAATTTTTAGTTCTTATGTGGTTGTTTAGGTTTATTCTCGCTTTCTCTTGATGGTTATCTTTTCCTCCCGTTTCTCTTTTTTTTTTAATCTCATGTGCGAGATTAAAGAAGGATTCCTCGGTTATCACTATTATTCCTTCTTTGAGAGCCGCTAACAAGTTATTTTCATTTATTTCTGCTTCATAATCATACTTATACTTCTCTTTCATGATCCCTAAGATGATGTCAGCTCTTTTTGATATTTTAGGTAATGGTGTGGACGGCGAGCCGTATATCCTCATGCCTATTTTATCAGTTGTTTTGTAGGTTTTTGATGCTGCAGTATTGTCCATTGGGACGGTCTTGTCTTTATTCATAATTTGCGTTTAAACAGTGGCGATTCCTTCTTCATTAGTGGAGCTCGATTCCGCTTGGATGGCACTAGGTGTCGGTGTTTTAGGTCTATTGAGGCGGGGGTCTCTAGATGAGGAGCGAGATCTTGGGGTAGCGTCTTGCATTATTTTGAGTTAGGCTTGGAACAACCCCCGTGACGGAGGATTCTCCGGAAACCACATCGGCTTGACTCCATTGTGAATCAACATTTTGTTCAATTCGTTAGCGTAACTACCTGGTTTGATTACATTTGCAAAGTGAGCGTGTAGGATGCACATTACCAAATCTGGTCTCATTTCCAGGTCTATGTTCAAGAGCGTCTTATTATGTTTGTCCGTTTTAGCTGCTTGTGCATATATTGTGGTAGCCTTCTTATTTATGTCCTCTATAGCCTGCTTTTTCTTGTCTGCAACTATGGATTTCTTTAGCGGACAGGCCATGGATAGGGTACGGTGTTGGTTTCCACAGTTAATATATTTTTTATGAAGGCTCTTACACTCTTTCCATGTATGGTCTTTAGCGGTGCATTTAGAACATACTTTACCATCGAAGGGGCACTCCTTTGTAGCGTGTTTCTCTAGGGCGTAACACGAGAAGCACACCTGGACCGAAACGAACACCTCATGTTCTATGCAGGATGCAGACTTTGGAGTTGAACATCACTAGTCCATTTTCGCAAGCTTTGTTCGCCGTCTCGGTTGTTTGGAATGTTACTTTAGAAACGTGACTATACTCCTCTCCTTCACGGTTTTTAAATTTGTACACTTCTTCTATTTTGGCCCAAACTTGCTTGGACTCAATTTCATGTTGCATTTCCTGTATAGAGTGCGAACTGACGTAAAAATCTATGCGTCGACAGACGATCGGTCGCTGAGCTTCAACTTGAGGGAGCACCTTAGGAGCGAGGCCGATCTTCTTGAATTCTTCTTTTGACTTGGGACTCAGTATCTTGTCAATATCTTGGGACGTGTCGCATATGGCTAGGTAACCATACGTTTGTTCTTTGACTTGGCAAAGTGTAATTCCTAGATTTGAAAAGGCAAGTTCAAAGACTTTTGCCCTTGTAGGCTTCTGACAGCGCTCAATCACCTTGAGGAGAATGCGCTTTTCGCCATAGGGGTCGCCCATGACGGCCCTAAGGGCGTGGACTAGGTTGTGGAAATTCAGAGCAGAATCAACCTCTTCACCCACAATCCGTGGTGGAAAATCCGCTGGCAGCAGTAGAAAATTTCCTTGCAGTTTTTCTCCTTTTTCTATGCAGGAGCAGGTATCCAACGATGAAAGCATAACTCTTAATCGTTAATCGGTTAAAATCTCGTTAATGATTAATCGTTAATGTTAATCGTTAATCAAAACTGACGCACAACGTCTACCCGCTAGTATTTATACGAGACCTAATTAATAGTTTTCATAAAAGCAAAAAAAATTAAAAAGAAACACAAAATATATAAAAAAAGGGTTTTTTTATACTTCGTTTCGCCGAAAACAATTCTTTGCCAAAAGGAAAAAGTTATCTTATTTATTAAAAAAAGAACAGACGTCAAAAGATAAAATAGTGGAAGGCGTAGAATATTTAGACTAGATCGATAATAAACTTCACAAAAAAAGGAAATACCCCCAAAACATACTTCTTTCACATCTTTACAAACACGAAGGAAACCTTATGACAAATAAACAGTTATAATTGGTCAATGAGAGTGCATAAAACAGTTCGACGATTGGCCAGTCGGATAGCTGAAAAGAATTAAAGAGCAAAATATCCCAAAAATATCCCGCCCGAAATTAGGGGCCGCTAATCTTAACAATTACCCAAAGCACTACGTCCAATAGAAGTTTAAGAAGTGTTGCAAGTCTAAAAAATGAGTAAAAACTAAAATACTAGCAATAATTAATCCCATGTAGAGCCCGTGTGCAAATTCGTTTTCAGTATTTCTTTCTGACTTTCTTCTCACTAAAATCCTTTCAACACACAGGCAAGGCACTGCAGGAGGAACTCTACACTATCTCATAGTTTGTATGGTTGGGCGAATTTCTTGAGATTTGTTATAACCCTGCATAAACCATGTAGATAAATGCGTACCATAGTTCTATAAATACTAAAAACGGGTATCAATTTAATTAATACACATCTTTCTATGGTTATGATTGGATTCAAGGATCTTTGCGGATCTTTTTTAACTGATCTCCCATGTCTCTCTTCCACTTCTCACTCTTGTCTCGCTCTTTTTCTCCCTACTCTTTGTCGCAATCCTATTTTGCCTAGTCTTTTAGGTGATATATATATATATATATATATATATATATATATATATATATATATATATATATATATATATATAATATAGTACAAGAAAGAGAAATTGGACGCGAATGAGCAATGAGAGAAGAAACAGGAGTTTTTTTAGAGGTAAGAGAAAGGGACATTAGAAGAAGACTAGAATCAAAGAGAGCAGAGGGCGGCACAATGAAGGCAATCTTTTACCGAGAATACAGAGATAACGCCAGGAAAATTTCAAACTTTTTTCCCCAGGCGTTATCTCTGTCTTCTCTTCTCGGTAAAGGATTGCCTTCATTGTGCCGCCCTCTCCTCTCTTTGATTCTAGTCTTCTTCTAATGTCCCTTTCTCTTACCTCTAAAAAAAACTCCTATTTCTTCTCTCATTGCTCATTCGCGTCCAATTTCTCTTTCCTGTACTATATTGTTATATAGTCTGCAATGCAAGGTTTCTGCACCTTTATTTCTGTCTTCAAAATTGCTTTGAAAGGCAGAAAATAAAAATGGCGAAAGCCCTGTGGCGGCTGTTATCACCCGCAGAACTTGCATTTGCTCCTTCTTCTATATATATATATATATATATATATATATATATATATATATATATATATATAAAACGCGTTCGGACATAAATTTGTGTGCGTGCGTATATGTGTGTATTTGTGTACACACCCTTTATGTATCTGTGGCATAAACTGAGGAGACAGATATGGGATTGGAATCTGCCGGACCGAATTATTTATTGATAAAGAAAGTAAATTGAAAACCAACGAGGGAATTTTTCCTCAAGTCAGAAAAAGTGACGGACGAGATTATGGTAAAGGCAAATACAGTCAACCCTTATGATTAGGGGCAGAGAGGAATGTTATAAACGGTCATAAACAAGTTTGCATTAATGCGATAGTACGAACTTGTACTCCTCTAAGGGAGAATTGTGATCGAATTGTGCTCACTCGTAAAAATGATCCGTATAAGTTCTCGCCCTCGTTTGTACTCTAGTTGTGATCTTCAGTGTAAGTCCAGTGTCGTAGATTGTTGTTATTTACTTAACTAAAAAGAGAGTACAAATAAGACATCTTTGATCCGAACGTTTCGGAGGAAAGATCACAAAAAGTGGTAGTTAGGTGGAGTGAAAATGCAAGTCTCGTTACTCTTTCATTACTCCCTTGAGTGGCCTTCCGTTAGTGGCAGATTACCTCGATAATGGTTGTTCTTAGAACCAGCAAGGGACTATATATAGATCGTTTGGTATTGTGTATTCTTTTTATTTACGTTTTGTGGTGCTCAAAGTACCGTTGATCCCATTACTATTAATTCTTATTACATGAATTATTAATATCACTAAATTATTAACATTATTAGGTTATTATTATTAATTATTATATTATTATTATTTTTTTATTATTATTTTATGATTATTTTTATTATTATTATTATTATTATTATTATTATTATTATTATTATTATTATTATTATTATTATTATTACAATCTCGTATGATCCCAACTTAAATAATGATTCGTTACGATAATTAAGGATTTCTATGATCCCTCTCCTCCTTTTAATACATTATCCTGTGCTTATTTAGGGGAAAATCTTCCCCATTTCATTTTGATGATTTCCGATGTTATACAAAAGAACTTTGGAAGAAGAAATAAACTTTCTTTCAGCCATATCGTTTATCATCCCTCATTAAGTGCCAGATTAAACTGCGGCTTTATGAAGACATCCTTTTTGCCTTGATAATAAAACTACTCTACTCTACTCTATTAATTGTAATATTTCTCTTGCGTCAAAAGTAACATGTTAATTTTTAATCCAATAGTTCTAAGACCAAACTTTACATGAGCTAATTTTTAAAGTCTATAAATTTTAGGGTTGTACTACATCTAAAATCAACTTTTTAAAAATTAAAACTTAAGCTGGGCGGTGATATCCTGTCTTTTCTTATCAGCCTCATTGAGTTTCGAGGACCAATTATTATTTCATCAAATTGTTAACTACCCGTTTCTTTTATAGTTAATTGTTTATGTATGTAGGTATATTAAAAAATCGAATATTATGACTTTGTTTTAACCATGATCCCTTCAAAATATTATATACAATTATAATTTTTTGCCAAAGGAAAGGACGCCATTTGATGGAGCACTCGCCAGCGCCCTACTGTGAAGACTGTGTTGTCCCCCAGACTGTTCGGCACATTCTTGTTAAATGTCCAAGTCTGGGCGATCTTCGCGCACGTTACCTGTCCCGGTACCGAGATGGGTAGGGTCGCTACCGCCTGTCCCTTGTACCCGGGACGAGTGCGTGCACATTGACTGGTGGACTTGTAGACTTTTGGGGGGAGGCCGGCCTTCTCCCTTTTCTTTCACTAGAATTTGTTTTGTTTTTTTGTTATTGTTGTTTTCTTTGTAGATCCCACGCTCCTGCGCGGGGGGGGGAGGGGGAAGGGACCTCCAACCGACTCCGGAGCTTGTTTCCCAATTGTTTTCATCTTCCATTTTTATCGTTGTTTTGTTTTCATATTCTTATTTCAAAGTAGCCTAGAGCTAGGCTGTGTGATTGCGGCGACTCTGCCCAAGTGGGCAGTTGCAAGATAGCCTCCTAAAAAACACGAAAATCAAAGGAAAGGAGCTGAGACAAGATTTAATATAGAAAACTTTTTAAATCTAATCTGAAATATTATATCTTAATATATACCATTAATAAACCATGGTTGCATATGTTATATTCTATCATAAGTGATCCATATATAAAGCGATAAATTTTTAAAAAATCGATCAATTATGATTTTTACCTAAACACTGCCAAAATTTTTGATAATTTTTTTTTATTTTAAGAGCTCATCTGGCAACTGCCTACTAGGGCATTAGTCGCGGTATTCAACACTGCTTAGTACTAGGATACTTTAAAATAAGATGTTAAAAAAAACAATAAAAATTTAATAAAGGAAAAAGGCAACAAGCAGGAAGCAAGCTCCGGCGTCGGGGAGAGGTCCGCCTCCCCCCGTCGAAGGAAAGTGCAACCTACTAAAATAACCAAAACCAACAAAACGAAGCAACTAGTTAATTAAAGGGGAGAAGGCCGGCATCCCCCCCAAAAGTCTATAAGTCCACCAGTCAAAGTACACGCAGTCGTCCCGAGTACAAGGGACAGGTGGTAGCGACCGCGCCCATCCTGGTACCGGGACAGGTAATGTGCGCGGAGATTGCCCAGACTATGACATTTAACAAGAATGTGCTGAACAGTCTTGGGGACAACGCAGTCGTTGCAATAGGGCGCAGGCGAGCGCTCCATCAAATAGCGATGCGTCACACGAGTGTGTCCGATTCGGAGACGACAGAAAGCAACCTGAAGCGGGCGCGGCATTGGGGGATAGGTCCATGGGAACAGTCGCGGCACAATGGCACGCAACTTTAAGTTCCCTTCGACCGTCTCCCATCTTCTTTGCCAAGAAGTCCGAAGAGCTGCCCGTATTCCTGCCATGTAGTCGGTGTGAGGAAGAGCGAAACGCTGTCCGGTCGCAGAGTCCTCGCGGACTCTTTGGCGCCCTCATCGGCGCGCTCATTCCCCGCAATTCATACATGTCCAGGAACCCAGCAGAAGATAATCTCGACATCTGCCCGGCTCGCCAAAACCGTGGCGTCATGGATATCGCGAACCAGGGGATGCGGAGATTCCAATGCCCTGAAAGTAATCAGGGCGCTTTGTGAGTCACTATAAATCACATTCCGGTCTCCGAACCGGTCACGTCGCGTAATCTCCCGCACCGAGTAATGTATTATCACCATCTTGGTCGTGAAGACAGGCGCAGCGTGTGGCAGAACCCCGCTGACTTCAAACAGAGGGGATACGGAGTGGAAGCCGATCCCATCTTAGGACTTGGAGCCATCCGTATACACTGGCACGGTTACAGTGAGACACGATGTGTGCTCCAAAAAGGTCGAGCGCAATACTCGCGGTGCTGTAGAAACTTTGGGAGCAGAGGCGTGGCGACAAATAGTAAAACTAGGGGCGCCACAGGCCAGAGAGCTATACCTATCTCTAGAAGGAGTTTCCTAGCCGTGAACCCAAAGGGTTAGGGTATGACTGGCGTCTCTCGGAGGCATAAGCACCGTAGAAATCAGCTGCGGATGTAATGAGAGCTGTTGGCGACTGATGGAGGGGCCTGGCTTGCACGTACAGGCGAATAATGCACTGTGTACGGCGTATAGCGAGTGTCATCTCCCCAGCATAGACATGTAGGCTCTTAGTGGGGGAAGTGCGGAAGGCACCAGTCGCCAGGCAAAGGACGGTGTGGTGGATCAAGTCCCCTTCCGCAATACACGCTTATCTGCGAATGCATGAAACTCGCATCAGTATTCGAGCTTCAAACGAACAAAGGATCGAAAAAAAATATGGCAGTAGCCCTAACAGCGCCCCAAGCACAACGTCACGGTACGAAGAATATCCATGGCGCGGGTACAAGAGATCCTAAGGCTGCGAATATGAGCATCCTAGGTGGGGCGTCGGTCAAATACAAGACCAAGGAACTTTTGCGATTCAACCACATCCAGGCGTACCCCATTAAGAAACAAGTCTGGGTCAAGGTAAAGCCATGAATGGCGGCAGAAGTGCACCACCTTAGTCTTGGCCAAGGAAAACCGAAACCTGGGCGGTTATGGGCCCCCTGCTAGCTTTCTTGGCCGACCTTTTTGGAAAGTAAAGGGGGGACTGCCGCTGAACAGAGGGAGTCACCCGAGGGCACCTACAGACAAGGGGGTGAGGGGGAGTCCCAACACCCGTAAGCAAAGGAGAAGAGGCAGCCTCCTTTTCGGTCAAAGAATTTTGGAGGTTCCCCTGAGAAAGCACAGGGAGGGGGGACCTCCATTTTTTTCAGACGAGCTGCCTGAGGGCTGCTCCGACTGTGGACGAGGGAAAATTGAGGGGAGATTTTTTTATTTTTGTCATCATTGGGCATGGTAACCCTATTTTTTTACGGGATGCAGACGCTAATCACCCCTCGCAGTAGTCCGCTCGGCAAGGTGTGCGTACGGGGCTGGCAGAGTCAGGTGCCACCATTTAAGGCCACCCCTCCCGCCTTGTGATCTGGCAGCCGTTCGGCATGGCGGCTCCACCTTGGGCACAGCGTAAAAAGGATAGAGTGTGAAGTGAGAAGGAAAGGGGATGTGAGGAAGGTATGGGTGGAGATGAAGCAGGTTGTTAAAAACCCAACATACCAAACCGGAGCTCAGGGGTGAGAGAACATTGTCCCCTCTCCTCTCAGCCCCGATCCGGGATAGTTGGCTAAGAAAAAGGTCAGCATCTACCCTGTGAAAATAAAGACTGACCAGAGAAAGTTGTAGGAGAGGTTGTAGCGAAAGTGAGGAAGTCGGGGAGAAGCACTGGCTGTCTGAATGAAGGAGAAGAGCCTAAGCTGGGGCCGGACGGGGCGCTCAGTCCCGTCAGCATGGCAGCCAGGAAGGTAAATCGCCGCGCCCCTTACGAGGCCAAAATTTTTGATAGCTAATATACTTTGAATGGGTAAAAGATACATATTTAGATGATCTACGGCATCAACTGTTTTTTAAAAGTTCTATCCATGGGGGGAATTCTCCCTCAATATGTATATCAATTTGTACATTCAGCAAACAGCATTTGATGGCCATTTCATAAACAATCATTATATTATAAAAGAGCCGAAAGTTTAAGTTAATTGTTTATATGTAAATTAAAATAGTAAACATCATGATGACTGTTTTAACCATGATCCCTTTAAGATATTATATTGAATGATGATACGGTGCCAAGAAAATGAAATTTAAGCTCCTTATGTCAAATTGATTCATATACATACAGGAAACTAATAACACAAATTATTCATAATATTTACAAAATTATATTCGGAAAATTTAAGAATTTCATACAGATATATATATATATATATATATATATATATATATATATATATATATATATATATTTAATACGTCCCCAGCAGAGCCGGGGGCGCCAGGACAAAGTCCTTAGCCTCGCTCGCGGAATGAGAGTTGATTCTGGGCCTGAACGGCCAGGATTTCTTTTTCAAGGAGATATGCACCACATTGCTTCGAAGAAGCGGGGTGCGGCTCTCCGCAATTGACACACTTGGCCACACGCGATTTAAACTTATCGTGTGCGGCCTTGAATCAATTTACACAGAATTCGGGTGACCCCGACTTTGCACATCTACATGAACGATTCGTATGGCCGAAGCGGTGACTGTAATAGCACCGCCGCGGCAGTGGCACGAATGCCTTTACGCCGTAGTGATACTAATCGGCACGCACCGACTTAGGGAGCTTGTCACAGTCGAACCTGACAAAGAGTGTAGGGGTGGGTCTCGAGGCCACTCCCTGTTTTCTTATCACACGTTTGACCTTGACCGCCCCATGGTGGGCCAGTTCTAAGTTGATGTCCTCTATCGAGCAATCAACGAGTTATCTCGCATAAACTACTTCTTTCACAAAGTTCATGTTAGAGTGTTGCGTCGCACTCACCGGGGTGCCATGAAGTGTCCGAAGAGCACTTATCTTGGCCGCCTCGGCGGGATTCGCCGCATTCGCCAGAATGCTTCCGTCCGAGAAACAGGTCACCTTCGGCTCTCTACCAATTACACTAGCTAATGCTTTCCTCTTATGGATCATGTTGCCGTTGGCCAACATGCTGCCAACAGTAGAGCGAATAACGAGGAAGCGTTTGAAGCCAGCGGGCTCGAAGACGCCAGGTAGCCTCTGAATGAGGGGCCCCGATGTTATCGAGGCTCTGCCCTGCGCTCTTTTCATCTTAGTCATAGTCGGGGGCTCCGTACCTAGGGGGGCAGAGGGATCGGATGTGCCGATCTTGGCTTGGTTGCTTACCAAAGTGGCAGCAGACCCATCCGACCTCTCAGCCCCTGCGGATGGAGAGGAGCCCCGAGTCTTCTTAGTCTTTTTCTTATTTTTTTTCTTTTTAGGAGAGGAAGGCGGAGAATGAACCCGCTTCTCCCCTCCGCCAGCAGGATCCCCTATGCCAGATGGACCGGCCTCAGCCAGGTCCTTCTCCGAGATGGAGAAGGTTTTGGTATTCGCAGGGGCAACCCGTTTGGAGGAGATCCCTCCCCTCCTTGTGCTGCCTTGGAAACCTGGTCGTTTGAGGAGGACCTTGCATAGGGGCGAATTAGGATTCGGTGCTTGGCGCAAGGCCTAGATTCTCTCCCATGGAAGGCCCTACCGTCTGTGGCTGGGTTGCCTCAAGGACCATGTCTATCTCAGCAGGGGCTTCTTGGCCATTTTCCTCCAGGACATCGCAGGTCCCGTTGGCAGTTTCACTAGTCATGTCTGGGAAGGCACAGGCCTTGACACCGGCAAGGTTCAATATTGTTGCCAGCAGGTATTTTGAGGGAAGCGACCGAAGGGGCCTGGCTTCCCTCTCCCCCCTAAGGGGGTTTGCCCTACCGAGCCGCTTCACTGGAAGGCGGGCGGTTATGAGCTGCCTGCTGGCTTTCTTGGTAGTCCCTTTGGAAAGAAAAGGGGGGACTGCTGCTGGAAAAAGGGAGGTGGCCGAAAGCACCTCCAGAGAAGGGGGCGAGGGGGAGTCCCCTACAACCATAGGCAAAAGAGAGGAGTAAGCTTCCTCTCCGGTTAAAGAAATATGGAGGGTCCCCTGCGCAAGCACAGGGGAGGGGGGACCTCCATTTTCTCTGTGGAGCTGCCCGAGGGCGGCTCCGTTGATGAACAAGGGGAAATGGGGAGAGATTTTTGATTTTTTATATTTTCATTCATGGGCATAGTGACCCTATTTGTTCCACGGGAAGCAATCGCTCATCACCCCTCGCAGTAGCTCGCTCTGCAAGGGGTGCGTAAAGAACCTGGCAGAGCCAGGTGCTGCTATTTCGGACCACCCCTCCCGCCTGGCGACCTGGCAGTCCCTCAGCATGGCGGCTCCACTTTGGATATGACGTGAAAAATTAATAGATTGTGAAGTGAAAAGAAAAGGGGAAGGTATGGTTGGGAATGAAGCAGGTTGTTAAAAACACACCATCCCGAACCGGAGCTCAGGGGTTAGGGAACATTGTCCCCTGCCTCCTTAGTCCCGATCCGGGACGGTTGGCTAGAAGAGGGTCAGCATCTACCCTGTGAAATTAGAGGATGACCATAGAAAGTTGTGGGAGAGGTTGAATGAAAAGCGACGAAGTAAGGGAGAAATACAGGCTGTCTAAAAGAAGTAAAAAGAGGCTAAGCTGGATTTTGACGGGGTGCTGAGTCCCGTTAGCACGGCGGCCAGAAGGCGAAAATCGCCGCGCCCCTTACGGGGAGAAGGCTTCCAATAGACGCGAACTACCGTACTCGTGGGGCCATGTGGGAACAGTAGCAGAGGTCCTCTTTCTTACTAATGAGGTATAAAACGTCCCAGGCAGAGCCGGGCAGGTCAGGACCAAGTCCTCCGCCTCGCAAAATGGGAGACGAACCCGGGCCTGAACGGCCAGAATTTCCTTCTAAAAGAGCTACGTACCACATTGCTTCGAAAAAGTGAGGTACAGCTCTCCGAAATTGACACACTTGGTTACACACGATTTGGACTTATCGTGTGCGGCCTTGGAGCAACTTACACACAATTCAGGTAACCCAGACTTTGCGCGTCTACAGGAGCGATTAGTATGATCGAAGCGGGTGAAACTAGTAGCACCTCCGGGACAGTGGCACGAATGCCCTCACATGGTAGCCATACCAACCAGCACGCACTTTATCAGGGAGCTTGTCACAGTCTAACGCGACGAAGAGTGTAAGGGTGGATCTCGAGGCCCAACCTATTTTCTCATTACACTTTTGATATTGATCGCTCTATGGTCGGCCAGCACTAAGATGATGTCATCTATGGAGTAGTCCACGAGTTCCCTCGCATAAACTACTCCTTTCATGAATTTCATGGTAGAGTGCGGCTTCACACTCACCGGTGTACCATCAGGTGTCTGAAGGGCACTAGTCATGGCTGCCTTGGAGGGATTTGACGCATTCGACCGAGGGCTATCGTCCGAGAAACCGGTCTCTGATGAATCATGTTACCCTCACCAAACATGCTGCCATCAGTGGATCGAATAATGAGGAAGCGTTTGAAGCCAGCCGGCTTGAAAATGCGAGTTTACCTCTGAATTAGGGGCCCCTAATTAATCGAGGCTCCACTCTCCGCACTTTTCATCTTAGTCTGTGACACCCCACCCGCGGGAGCACCGGAGGCGGACGTGCCGATCCTAGCTTGGACGCATACCGATCGCAGCGGCCTCGTCCGTCCCCGTTTCTCTTGTGGAGGGAGAAAAGCCCCGAGTCTTTTTTGTCTTTTTTCTATTTTTTTTCTTTTTAGGAAAGGAGGGCAGGGAATTATCCGGCTTCTCCCGCTCGCCAGCAGGAGGCCCCAGGCCAGATGGACCGATCTCAGCAAGATCCTCCTATGAAATGCAGAAGGTCTTGGCTGTCACGGGGCACCCGCCGGAGAAGGAGATTCCTACTCTCCTTGTAAGGCCTCAGGGCCCAAGCCGTCTGAGGAGGACCTTACACAGGGGCGGACCCGGGTTCAGCACTCGGTACCGAGCCCAGGTTCAGCCCCATGGAAGGTCCTACCGTTTAGGGCTGGGTAACCTCAGGAACCATGTCCATCTCAGGAGGGGGAGGGGGCTCCATGTGGTCATCTCTCCCTAAGACATCACGGGTTCCCTTCGAGGTACCTTTTATTCTATTCAGGGCCAGGGAGCCGGCATCCGTCGCGGAATAGAGGGGGCACGTACAGTGACCCCCTGTAAACATGATATGCGCGCCAGTAGGCCCTTAGAGGGCACGAGCCGACGGGCTCTCTCATCTCTCTATCGAGCCGCTCCCACTGGAAGGGGTCAATTATAGGCAGCTGGAGTGCTTCCTTGGCAGTTCTCTGGGAAAGTAAAGGGGGAGACTGTCGCTAGTAAGAGTGAGTCACCCAAGGGCGACTCCAGGAAAGAGGGTAAGGGGAAGACCCCTACACCCGTATATATAGGATAGGAGTAAGCCTCGTCTCGTGTTTAAGAGTTTTGGAAGGTCCCCTGCAAAAGTACAGGAGGGGGGGGGGACCTCAAAATTTTCGGTGGATCTGCCCGAGGGCGGCTCCGATGATGTTAGCGGAGAAGTGGATATCTTGGTTTCTTTTTTAATTTTGACATCAATGGGCGTGGTGACCCTAGAGTTTTTACGGGACGCAAACGCTCATCACCCCACGCAGTAGCCCGCTCTGCGAGGGGTTAACACGTGGCCGGTAGAATCAGCTGCTGCCATTTGAGGCCACCCCTCCCGCTTAGTGACCTGGCAACCCACTGGAATGGTCACTCCACCTTAGACACGTCGTAAAAATTGCTAGAGGTTGAAAGGAGAAAGAAAGGGCATGTGAGGAAGGTGTTGGTGGGGATTAAGCAGGTTGTTAAAAACCCACTACCCTAAACCGGAGATCAGAGGTGAGGGGGCGTTGTCTCCCTAGCCCCGATCCGGGCTAGGTGGGTGAGAGGAAGCTGGTCAGCGTCTACCCTGTGAAAGGAAGCAAGGTAAGAAGATAGGATGTCAGAAAGAAGAATAATAGGCTAGGGCTGGGACCGGACGGCGGCCAGGAAAGCAAATCGTTGTGCCCCTTACGGGTTTGCAAGCTGGATAGTACTGGAGGCCGATTATCTCTGATATGTGTATGTATATGTGTGTGTGTGTGCTGTCAGAGCGATAGTACTTGTCAGTTTTTTGGCCACAGCCTGCAATCACGGAATTCTTCGGGCTCAAGTAACGGCCACCCTTTCTGCCTCAGGGGAATGTGATAATGAAAATCTCTTCGGAATCTTCCGGATTGTCAGAGTGATGTGTTGTGTGTGCAAAAGATGAGGAAAGAAAGGAGAACGGTGTTTTCATTTCCTATTTATGTGTTGAGATGTCTGGTTGGAGTTGCCTTCGCCCATGCGTCAGACTCAGCTCTCCACAATATGCGACCAGCTCCCTATGAATGCCTGAGGTTTTTTTTTAGGTTTCCTCGCCTGGAGTCGAACCGGACTACCCAGGTGTGGAAATTCAGTTCTTTTTCACCAAATCACCAAAAATCTAGGGGGTTTGCACTCAATCTCACACCTAAATTTAAAAGTAAAACAAGAAAGCAATAAATGGTGAATTACCGTCCTATATTAAAAGTTGACTAACCCGGATAGTGGGTAGTTGGTTTTGGAAGCCGTGCCCCTTAAGGCTTTATCCTACTAGGGTGACGAAATGAGGGTAATCGATGGGCTATCGTTGACCCCGGGCATTCAGGTAGGTGAAGCCGCGTCTATGTGTGAACCGAGTGGTTGTATGGAATGTGTGGGGTTTGTGTGATGTGAGAAAGTGGGGAACGGTATTCGATGTCCTTGCGACAGGGAGAGTGAAGATGCTTGCGCTATGTGAGACAAACAAGAAAGGGAATGAAGAGGGTGTGCAAGGTGGAGTGTCATCAGGTGTAGATCGGATTAGTATGAAAAGATGAAAAGAGGATGTTGAAGGGCCTTTGAGTGATGGCAAGGCACATGTGAAAATTGAGGGGTTTTTTTGTTTTTTTTTAATTAAGGGGCTATCTGGCGACTGCCGACTAAGGCATAAGTTGCCGTAAACAAACAGCCTAATTCTAGGCTACTTTAAAAAATTAAACAGGAAACAATAAAAAGAAATAACAATAACAAAGCAATAACAAAAACAATAACAACAACAACAATTAAACCGGGTTAAATGAAAGGGAGAAGGCCGGCCTCCCCCCAAAAGTCAATAAGTCCACCAGTCAAAGTACACGCACTCGTCCCGAGTACAAAGGACAGGCGGTAGCGACCCCGCCAATCCCGGTACCGGGACAGGTGTCGTGCGCGAAGATCACCCAGACTGGGACATTCGACAAGAATGTGCCGAACAGTCTGGGGGACGACGCAGTCGTTGCAATAGGGCGCAGGCGAGCGCTCCATCAAATAGAGATGCGTCACACGAGTGTGGCCGATTCGGAGACGACAGAAAGCAACCTGAAGCCGCCGCGGCATTGGGGGATAGGTCCATGGGAACAGTCGAAGCGCAATGGCACGCAACTTTAAGTTCCCTTCGACCATCTCCCATCTTCTTTGCCAAGCAGTCCAAAGAGCTGCCCGTATTCCTGCCATGTAGTCAGTGTGAGGAAGAGCGAAACGCTGGTCCGGTCGCAGAGTCCTCGCGGACTCTTTGGCGCCCTCATCGGCGCGCTCATTTCCCGCAATTCCTACATGTTCAGGAACCCAGCAGAAGATAATCTCGACATCTGCCCGGCTCGCCAAAACCGTGGCGTCACGGATTTCGCAAACCAGGGGATGCGGAGATTCCAATGCCCCGAGAGCACTCAGGGCGCTTTGTGAGTCGCTATAGATCACAATTTGGTCTCCGAACCGGGCACGTCGCGTAATCTCCCGTACCGAGTGGTGTATTGCCACCAGCTCGGCCATGAAGACAGACGCAGCGCCTGGTAGAGCCCCGCTGACTTCAAACAGAGGGGATACGCCGTGGAAGCCGACCCCCTCTTGGAACTTGGAGCCATCCGTATACACTGGCACGGTACCAGCGTGACACGATGTGTGCTCCAAAAAGGTCGAACGCAATACTCCCGGCGCAGTACAAGCTTTGGGAGCAGAGGCGTGGCGACAAATAGCCAAATGTGGTACCCTCCAAGGTGGCGTCCTGGGCAGAACCAGATGCGCCACCAGCCCGAGAGTTATATCTACCTCTCGAAGGAGTTTCCTGGCCCTAAACCCAAAGGGCTTAGGGTATGACTGGCGTCTCTCGGCGGCATAGGCACCATCGAGATCAGCTGCGGATGCAGTGAGAGCTGTTGGCGACTGAGGGAGGCGCCGGGCTCGCGCGTACAGGCGAGTGATGCACTGCACGCGGCGCAGAGCGAGTGGCATCTCCCCAGCATCGACCAACATGCTCTCAATGAGGGAAGTGCGGAAGGCACCGGTCGCAAGGCGAAGGCCATTGTGGTCGATCGAATCCACCTTCCGCAATAAACGCTCGGCTGCGGATGCATAAAACTCGCATCCGTAGTCGAGCTTCGAGCGAACAAAGGATCGATAAAAAAGTAAGGCAGTAGCCCTATCAGCGCCCCAAGCGCTGAACGTCACGGAACGGAGAATGTCCATGGCGCGGGTACAAGAGACCCTAAGGCTGCGAATATGAGCCTCCCAGGTGAGGCGTCGGTCGAATACAAGACCAAGGAAACGGTGCGACTCAACCACATCCAGGCGCATCCCAGGCAGAAACAAATCTGGGTCGGGGTGAAGCCGTGGATGGCGGCAAAAGTGCACCACCTTAGTCTTGGCCAAAGAAAACCGAAACCTGTGCGCTTCGGCATAGCGAGAGACGCGGTTCAATGCCTGTTGGAGTCGACGCTCCAGAGTTGGCATCTGGGCCGCGGCATAGAGATCGAAAGGTCGTCCACGTAGAGCGTAGCGAGAACATCTTCCAGGAGCACCGAGGTGATGCCGTTGATGCTCAGGGCAAAAAGTGTGACACTGAGGACACTTCTCTGCGGGACACCCTCTTCCTGCTCCTTTGGGCCGGAGAGGGCTCCCCCCACCCGTACGCGGTGGTGCTTGGCGCCAGCGCCAAGCACCACCGAGGTGGTCTCTCAGGCGGCAGTTGCCCTGGAAATGATATTTGAATGGGAAAGTGATCACTACCATGGAGGTCATCGACCACCCCCCAATCAAAATCAGGCTGTGCATCCGAAGAGCACAAAGATAGGTCAAGGCAAGAAAATGAAGCGGTTCTCGGACAGTGATGCGTAAACTCATCCACGTTTAGGACACCCATCTCAAGCTCTTCGATCAGATCGGCATGAAACTTGTCCCCTGGGATTTATGGAGTAATCTCCCCAGAGAGGATGCCTGCGGTTCAGATCTCCAAGCAAGAGATAGGGCCTCGGCAACCGTGCCACGACGCGGCGGAAGTCCCCCGCGTCGAAGTCAGCTGACGGTGGAATGTACGCAGAAATGATAGTATACCTCCTATCCAGGTGCAGCTGCACAGCCACTGCCTGAAAGGAGGTATCTAAAGTGAAAGGAAGAACGGAGACATCATGCCGGGTGTAAACCGCGCATCTTTTAGCCTGCCCATCCAGCGGTGGTGGGGTCGCAAGACCCTTATACCCCGGGAGGGCAGGCAGCGGGCACGCGCCTAGCATGGTCTCCTGCAAAAAAAATAGCTAACGAGGAACGGGACGAGACGAGCCTCCGCAGCTCCTCCCAGTTGGCCCGGAGTCCACGGCAATTCCCTTGAAGGAATATGCCCTCCAGGCCTAGCTCGGAGGAGACGCGGGGGCCCTCCTCGAATTGAAGACCCTAACGGGAATGGCCGTACGCTTCCCGGGGGCAGAACCCCGGGCGCTGTTGGCCGGAAAAAGCGCTGAAGGCGCTGCCGCCTTCGAGGACTTATTGGGGGAGGTTGGGCTCGCCATGCGAGTCTGTTTCTCCCTCCGCGGTGAAACCTTAGGTGGGCGTTGCGTTTCGGAGGCGGGGGCCCTCTTTTCGAGAAACCACCGTCTCCGAGCCACTCAGCCTACTACTAGGCGTGGGCAAAGGAGCCGAAGCTCCTTTATTGCTGTCCTCCTTCCGGGGGATAGCTTTAGGAACCCCGGAAGATGGCCTGGCGACCAACTTCATAGGTATTGCCTCCTGTATGTCTAACGGCTCGGTGGAGGCGCGTGGCCGTTCCGCCTTACGGGAAACGTTCAAGCTGGTGAAAGGAAGGGGGAGCCATGGTTTTAGCCGTGGATGGGTGTGAACTCTTTTTTCCGCCAGCTTTACCAGGGGAGCGCCTGGGTTGAATAGAACCCGCAGGAGGGCTCCAAATGGGCGCGTAAACAATCTTGCTCGTTGGCTTGGATGTACCAAGAGCAGAGGGTGTCTTTCTAACTATTGAGGCATATGACGTCCCAGGCAGAGCCGGGCGCGCCAGGACCAAGTCCTTTGCCTCGCGGAATGAGAGTCGATCCTGGGCCTGAACGGCCAGGATTTCTTTCTCAAGGAGATATGCACCACATTGCTTCGAAGAAGCAGGGTGCGGCTCTCTGCAATTGACACACTTGGCCACATACGATTTGGACTTATCGTGTGCGACCTTGGAGCAATTTACACAGAATTCGGGTGACCCCGACTTTGCACGTCTACATGAGCGATTCGTATGGCCGAAGTGGTGACAGTAATAGCACCGCCGCGGCAGTGGCACGAATGCCTTCACGCGGTAGCGGTACCAACCGGCACGCACCGACTCAGGGAGCTTGTCACAGTCGAACGTGACGAAGAGTGTAGGGGTGGGTCTCGAGGCCCCTCCCTGTTTTCTCATCACACGTTCGACCTTGACCGCCCCATGGTCGGCCAGCTCTAGGGTGATGTTCTCAATGGAGTAGTCAACGAGTTCCCTCGCATAAACTACTCCTTACACAAAGTTCATGGTAGAGTGCGGCATCACACTCACCGGGGTGCCATGAAATGTCCGAAGAGCACTTATCTTGGCCGCCTCGGCGGGATTCGCCGCATTCGCCAGAAGGCTCCCGTCCGAGAAACGGGTTACCTTCGGCTCTCTACCAATTGCACTAGCTAATCCTCTCCTCTGATGGATCATGTTGCCCTCGGACAACATGGTGCCATCAGTGGAGCGAATAACGAGGAAGTGTTTGAAGCCAGCGGGCTCGAAAACGCCAGGTAACCTCTGAATGAGGGGCGCCGATGTCATCGAGGCTCCGCCTTGTGCACTTTTGGTCTTTGTCATCGTCAGGAGCTCCGTACCCGGGGGGGGGCAGAGGGGCCGGATGTGCCGATCTTGGCTTGGTCGCTTACCAAAGTGGCAGCAGACCCATCCGTCCCCGTAGCCCCCGCGGATGGAGAGGAGCCCCGAGTCTTCTTCGTCTTTTTCGTCCTTTTCTTTTTTGGAGAGGAGGGCGGGGAATGAACCCGCTTCTCACTTTCGCCGGCAGAAGCCCCCATGCCAGATGGGCCGGCCTCAGCCAGGTCCCTCTCCGAAATGGAGAAGTCCCTGGTAGTCGTGGGGGCACCTGTCGGAGGAGATCCCTCCCCTCCTTGTATTGCCTCGGAGCCCTCAGCCGTTTGAGGGGGGCCTTGCATAGGGGCGGACTACTCTCTGAGGCTGGGTCTCCTCAAGGACCATGTCTATCACAGGAGGGGCCTCCAGTTGGCCATCCCCTCCCAGGACATCGCAGGTCCCCTTGGCAGCGTCAAGAGTCATTTGTGGGGAGGCACAAGCCTTAACCCCGACAAGGTTTAATATCCTTGCCAGCAGGTCTTTTGGGGGAAGCGACCGAAGGGGCCTGGCTTCCCTCTCCCCCCTCCTGGGTTTGCCCTACCGAGCCGCTTACACGAGGGGCGGTCGGCAATGGGCTGCCTGCTGGCTTTCTTGGCAGTCCCCTTAGAAAGAAAAGGAGGGACTGCCGCTGGAAATAGGGAGGTGCCCGAAAGCACCTCCAGAGAAGGGAGTGAGGGGGAGTCCCCTACACCCGTAGGCGTAGGAGAGGAGTAAGCCTCCTCTCCGGTTAAAGAAGTATGGAGGGTCCCCTGCGCAAGCACAAGGGGGGGGGACCTCCATTTTTTGGGTGGAGCTGCCTGAGGGCGGCTTCTTTGATGTTCTTGGGGAAGTTGGGGGTTGGGGTTTTTTTTGATACTCATCATTGGGCATGGTGACCCTCTTATTTACACGGGACGCAACAGCTCACCACCTCTCACAGTTGCCCGCACTGCAAGAGGTGCTTGCAGGCCCGGCAGAGCCAGGCGCCGCCATTTGGGACCACCCCTCCCGCCTGGTGGCCTGGCATTCCATCGGCATGGCGGCTCCACCTTAGACACTGCGTAAAAAAAGATACATTTTGAAGACGAGAGGAAAAGGGATGTGAGGAAGGTATGGGTGGGGATGAAGCAGGTTGTTAAAATCCAACCACCCCAGACCGGAGCTCAGGGGTTAGGGAACATTGTCCCCTCCCCCCTCAGCCCCGATCCAGGACGGTTGGCCGAGAAGAAGGTCAGCATCTACCCTGTGAAATTAGAGGCTGACCAGAGAAAGTTGTGGGAGAGGTTGTATGAAAAGAGAGGAAACAAGTGTTTTGAAGGAAGGAAGAGAGGCTAAGCTGAGGCCGGACGTAGTGCTGAGTCCCGTCAGCACGGCAGCCAGGATGGCAAATTGCCGCGCCCCTTACGGGGTCAGAATTGAGTAGGTCAAAGGTACATAGATGACGTGAATACTATGATGAGTTGCATAATGTTGGAAAGATAATGAACATGTAAATATCATTGGCTACGTAGGGGTAAATTGGATGCTGTATCCAGGTGTGAAAGATAATCATGCGATAAGTTCATAATGCTGTAAGAAGTCTGAAAAATAAGAAGGCAGCTGAAGTGGATTATACATTTGCAGGGATGTTAAATATAGTTGGTAAATATGTGGAGGAATGGACTGCTGTCTGTGTTGTAAGACATATAAAAGTGAAAGAGTGCCCGAGGACTGGAATAATGCAGTAATATTCCGTTGTATAAGTATCATGTGGAGAAAGGAGAATGCCTCACTAGAGGGGGGTAATTCTGTGTTATAGTTTATGTATATGGAAAAGTTCTGATTGAGTTTATGTATAACTGAGTGTCGTAGGTTAGCCGAGATTATATATATATATATATATATATATATATATATATATATATATATATATATATATTAATAAACCAAATAAACTTTGACTTGAGGCGTAGGTTCGTGCCTTGGTGATCGCTTGAGGATCGTCGTCTAAGAGTGCTAAAGTTTATTTTTATTCTAGTGTGAAGGAATAAAAGGGGTTTCTTTCTTGTCTTTATCAATTATTGCCACTTTAACTCGTTCGAGGATAATTAAAACAGTGCTTTTACTAAAAAAATAGACTTTAATGAACATAAACCCTCTCACTAAATAACATAAAAAAAATACAGATCTAATACACTTAAAAAAAAGAAAATGGGATTGCTGGGCGAGCTCTCGAAGCTCGATTCGAGATAGAATTTTACGGGGGGAACAATTTTAAGTTAATATCTTTGTCCTTGGCCAGACATCTAATAAACTAATTATTATGCACGGGGAAATAAACAGCAGGCTTATTAGTTACTCACATAAGGTAATGGAGATTAAATACCCACGACCAGTTAGACTATCCTCGGAGATTTTGTTCCGGAGAGGCGTGGCTTGAGTAGTTGGTTGTTTGCTCAATAGATGGCGTTCGTCGACCTGCCTGTCGATTTAATGGGTGACGTCACAAGGGATCTGGATTGGGTGGAGGCGACCTCAAGAGAAAAGTCCTTTTTTTTAGGCGGTAGGGCAAACCTTGCACTCGTTTTCATCCGGACGAGATGAAATCGTTGTCTTTTTTTTATCTAGTTGGGGTTTGTCTAACTCAGATACAGTAAGATTTGGAGTCCGCAAACTCGGTTGATTGATACTCAATAATCTTGGGGCTCGAACGGTGCCGAGCTTCCTTGGTACAATCTGGTTTTGTACAAGGACTGCAAGTTCTCCTTAACTTGCAGAAAACTTTCTACCGGGGATTTTTCTGTTTTCTTCTTAAACTCGAAAAATCTCTCAACCGGTAACTTTCTTGTCTCTTCCGTTAGAACTAACAAAAAGCCACGTTTTCTCGAGTCAACCTGTTATATACCCAAATTACTCCCGCGGGGTAATGGGAAGGTGGAGGGGGACTCGCAAGGTGAGAACTCAGGTTGGTCTCCCGCGCTAAATAAAAAGGAGAAGGCCGGCCTCCCCGAAAAGTCTACAAGTCCACAAGTCCACCAGTCAATGTGCACGAACTCGTCCCGAGTACAAATGACAGGCGGTAGCGACCCCGCCCATCCCGGTACCGTGACAGGTAACGTGGGCGAAGATAACCCAGACTAGGACATTCGACAAGAATATGGCGAGCAGTCTGTGGGATGACGCAGTCGTCACAATAGGGCCCTGGCGATGCGTCACATGAGTGTGCCCGATTCGGAGATGACAGAAACGATCTGAAGCCGTCGCGGCATTGGATGGGTAGGTCCATGGTAACAGTCGCGGCGCAATGGCACACAATTTTAAGTTCTCTTCGACCGTCTCCCATCTTCTTTGCCAAGCAGTCTGAAGAGCTGCCCGTATTCCTGCCATGTAGTCAGTGTGAGAAAGAGCGAAACGCTGGTCAGGTCACAGAGTCCTAGCGGACTCTTACAAGGAGTTACAAGGAAAGAAGGTACCCTAGGAGACCTTACGGTCCATTCAAAGAGGGTACCTTGGGACTAGCAATCGAGCGGGCACATGGCTGCTCAATTGTTTTGCGTCCCTAAACGGCCACTTTTCAAGACTTTGTCTAGTCTTGACTTGAACTGGTCAACAGATTCACTGTTGACAACTTCCACTGGAAGTGCGTTCCACTTACCGCAGATACTGTAGGTGAAAAAGTTTCCACACAGATTGCGGTTGTAACGCTTCAGTTCAAGTTTGAAGCCTTGATTGCGCGTTCTGTTCTCACTCAGTGTGAAAATATCCCGGTAGTCAACATTGTCGAACCCTCGAAGTATTTTGAAAACTTCGATGAGCTGACCACGCAGTCTACGGGTTTCCAACGAGAACAGATCTAATTCCCTTAGTCTATCCTCATAACTTTTATGTCGGATAGAGGGAATCAGTTTGGTTGCCCTGGCTTGTACGCGTTCCAACCTTGCGATGTCCTTTCGAAACGAAGGACTCCAAAATTGTACGGCATACTCCAGGTGCGGCCGAACTAGGGAGTTGTACAGACAAAGTACTATCTCCCTGTTACGGTATCCAAACTGGCGCTTTATGTAGCCTAACATCCTTTGGGCTTTCTTCTCTGCCTCAATGCACTGTTTCGAGAACTTGAGGTCGCTAGTGACAGTAACACCCAAGTCCTTCTCAGTGTCACTCGATTCGAGAGCAGTGCCCTTAAGGATATAATGAGATTGGGGATTTCTGTGGCCGATATGCATTACTTTGCACTTGTTCACGTTGAACGGCATTTGCCACGTGTCCGACCACTCCCCAATCTTCCCAAGGTCTTCCTGCAGGCGGGCAGTATTTCCATCCTTTGCAACGTTCATACCCTCATCGGCGCGCTCATTCCCTGCAATTCCTACATGTTCAGGAACCCAGCAAAAGATAATCTAGACATTCACCCGGCTCGCAAAAACCGTGGCGTCACGGATATCGTGAACCAGGGGATGCGGAGAGTCCAATGCTTCGAGAGCATTCAGGGCACTTTGTGAGTCGGTATAGATCAAAATCCGGTCTACAAACCGGGCACGTCGCGTAATCTCCATTACCGAGTGGTGTATTGCCACCAGCTTGACGTGAAGACAGACGCAGCGCCTGGCAGAGCCCCGGTGACTTAATACAGAGGGGATATCGCGTGGAAGCCGACCCCTTCTTGGGACTTGGAGACCTCTGTATATACTGGCACGGTTCCAGCGTGACACGATGTGTGCTCCAAAAAGGTCCAACGCAATACTCCTGGTGCTGTACAAGCTTTGGGAGCAGAGGCGTGGCGACAACTAGCCAAATGTGGTACCCACTAAGGTGGTTTCCTGGGCAGAACCAGGGGCGCCCCCTTCCCGAAAGCTATACCTAGCTCGCTAATGAGTTTTTAAGCCCTGAATCCGAAGGGCTTAGGGTATGACTGGCATCTCTCGGCGGCATAGGCACCGTCGAAATCAGCTGTGGATGCAGTGAGAGCTGTTGGCGACTGAGGGAGGCACCGGGCTTGCGCGTACAGGCGAATAATGCACTGTACACGGCGTAGAGCGAGTGGCATCTCTCCAGCATCGAAAAGTAGGCTTTCAATGGGGGAAGTGCGGAAGCCACCGGTCGCAAGGAGAAGGCCGGTGTGGTGGATTGAGGCTACCTTACGCAATACCCGCTTGGCTACGGATGCATAAAACTCGGATCCGTAGTAGAGCTACGAAGGAACAAAGGATCGATATAAAGTAAGGCAGTAGCCCTATCAGCGCCCCAAGCGCTGAATATCAAGGATCGGAGAATATTCCTGGCCTTCCAGGTGAATCATCGGTCAAATACAAGACCAAGGAAACGGTGCGATTCAACCACTTCCAGGCGCACTCCATTAAGAAACAAATCTGGGTCGGGGTGGAGCCGTGTATGGTGGCAGAAGTGCACCGCCTTAGTCTTGGCCAAAGAAAACCGAAACCTGTGCGCTTCGGCATAGCGAGAGACACGGTTCAAGGTCTGTTTTTGTTGACACTCAAGAGTTGGCATATGTGCCGCGCCAAAAGAGATCAAAAGGTCGTCTACGTAGAGCGTAGCGAGAACATCTTCCGGCAGCACCGAAGTGATACCGTTGATGCTCAGGGCAAAGAGTGTGACACTAAGGACACTTCCCTGCGGGACACCCTCTTCCTGCTTCATTTGGCCGGAGAGGGCTCCCCCACCCGTATGCAGAATCGATGATCTCGCAAAAATTCAGATATAAACATTGTGAGGCGTCTCCTCACCCCCATCGTGTGGAGAGTCTCCGTTATACCGTATCACCATGCGTTATCATAGCATCCCCCCCCAGGACATCGCAGCTCCCGTTGGCAGCGTCATTAGTCATGTCTGGGGAGGCACAGGTCTTGACTTCGGCAAGGTTCAATATTCTTGCCAACAGGTCTTTTGAGGGAAGCGACTGAAGGGGCCTGGCTTCCCTCTCCCCCCTAAGGGGGTTTGCCCTACCGAGCCGCTTCAATGGGGAGCGGTTAGATATGGGCTTCCTACTGGCTTGCTTGGCAGTTCCCTTTGAAAGTAAAGGGAGGACTACCGCTAGAAAGAGGGAGGTGCCCAAAATCACCTCTAGAGAAGGGGGTGAGGGGGAGTCCCCTACACCCTTAGGCGAAGGAGAGGAGTAAGCCTCATCTCTGGTTGAAGAGTTATGGAGGGTCGCCTGGGAAACCACAGGGGAGGGAACCTCTATTTTCTCTGTGGAGCTGCCTGAGGGTGGCTCCGTTGTTCTTACAGGGAAAATGGGAAGACATTTTGGTTTTGTTAGGTTTTCATTCATGGGCACGGTGACCCTATTTTTTCCACGGGAAGCAATCGCCCATCACCCCTTGCAGTAGCCCGCCCTGCAAAGGGTGCGTACAGGATCTGGCAGAGCCAGATGACGCCACTTCGGACCACCCCTCCCGCCTGGTGACCTAGAAGTCCCTCAGCATGGCGCCTTCACCTTGGCCACGGCGTAAAATTGATAGAGTGTGAAGAGAGAAGGAAAGGGGATGTGAGGAAGGTATGGGTGGAGATGAAGCAAGTTGTTAAAAACCCACCCTCTCAAACCGGACTCAGAAGTGATGGAACATTATCCCCTATCCCCTCAGCCCCGATCCGTGACGTTTGGCTGAGAAGAAGGTTAGCATCTACCCTGTTTAAATTAGACGCTGCCCAGAGAAAGTTATGGGAGAGGTTGTATGAAAAGCGACGAAGTAGGGAAGAAATACAGGCTGTCTGAAAGAAGGAGAAGAGGCTAGGCTGGATTCGGACGGAGTGCTGAATTCCGTCAGCACGGTGGCCAGGATGGCAAATCGCCGAGCCCCTTACGGGCTGGTGGAGGCGGAGGTGCAGATGCAGCAGATTGCGACCACAAGGTTTTAAATGGTAGGAAAGTGGCTAGAGGCATTTATAACGTTATTGAATGCTAAGGATTTGATTTTGGAGTGTACCAGGAGGCTGCATGAGAGCGAGCTGGTGCTAACTTTGGTGTGTGGGAGTTAGACTCCAGCTTGGAATGCCAGGGAAATATATGGAGTGAGAGTAGTGGAGATAAACAATTTGAGAGGGATGTTTAGTATGTGATAGGTGGATAGATTAAGAAACGACTGGATAAGAGATGTCATGGTGTCAAAAGTGATGTGATGGAGGTTGTGATTGAATGTATCCAGGGGTGGTGTGGACATGTAAGAAGAATGGATGGGAATTGAATTGTAAAGAGAATATGCGAGAGTGAGTGACAGGGTGTGAGAAGGGTTGTAAGAGCGCGTAACAGGTGAGTTTATCATGTGTGTGAGTGAGAGAAAAGAAAGAGAAGGAAGTGGTTGATATTATCGATGGGATTTGTGAGGGGACTTCATGTTTTCCAAATTCTCTTTCACACAGTTATTATTACAACTTTAATATAACGTATGATTAACAAGACGGTGCCTACACCCACTTTCTTACTTTCAAAACAAACTCTTAAACACGTTGTCGGAGGTGATTTTGGAGAGGAATTTTAACGGTGTTTATCCACAGCCGAATCCAACATTTAATCCATTTCGAGATTTTTATGCAAATCTTTATACGCTTCTTCGGCTCAAAATTTCTGCTGTCTAAATTACCTCCTTAGGTAATTGCTAGATGTTATTGGTCCAATGAAACATACTTGAAAGCCGTAGCCATTATTGTTTTTTTCAATTTAGAATAGAAGTTAGGCGGTAACTAGAAGCAAATTATCTAGCATAGAATCCTAAAAAGATGGATAAATTAGAAGTTCGATTCATTTTCAGATAAAACATTTCAACGCGATGTAAGCAGAAGCGGTTTTCATTAAGGAGGTACCACCCAGAGGGGAGTAATAATTCAATGAATGTTATGGTTGTTTGAGAATGTTCCATTTGAGAGAGGGAAAATGCAAGTCTTAATGAACCAATTCAACATTTGTTCTCTATTTCTTCCGCGCAACTATTCTCCTTATTCTCTGTAATGGAGTAATAAATTAATAGGCAAACCCGAGGCGACTTTCAGCATTTATTGTTTTTCTCTATATCGATTTAAGTGTACGTAAATACAAGAGAACCCGTGTATATATCTGTGTCCACATGTGTATATGTGCAAATGGGATTGTGTAAGAGGTGCACCCAGGTGTGCGTGCTTCCTTCCATTGCCTTACAGATCATTATTTAGAGTCATTACCATCGGTGGAGGCGGTAGATTGGTTTGCAAGAAAATGGTTTCAGTTGCCGCTTGTATCGTTCTAAGAACAGAAAGTGGAAAAGAAAAAAAAATGGAGAAAGTTCGGGTGTGAGAAAGCGAAAATCTACGAAATTAGCTGACCAAACTCGCTTCTAATGGTCAGTTAATGTCTTCTTCACAGACTAGATACGAGAAAGGTCATTAACAAAGAAGCTTAACACGTCTGAATGAACTATTTTGCTACTGCGAGATTTCGATAATTTGTCACAAATTTTGACTAATTAATAGAATTTTGGGGTCCTAAACACCGGAGGGAAGAGTCAGACATTATTAAAATGACTTAATAAAAGTATTTGCAATATTTTAGAGCTAATTTTTTTCAGAACAAACCTTGTTGGTTGTCATTCCCTTGGTTTTTCTATTTGTTCTTTACCAAGTGTAAGAGAAGATTGGTCCGGGTTTTCTTAATACGGGATTAATTGCAGAATAAAAAGTCTAAAAGTGCCGATAATGATGGATATTGAAGGTCCAATAAAACTTAATTGTTTGACAAATTACTATGGAACAAACAATGAATATGTACAAAATTCAACTTGTACTAACAGATCCTAAATCAACCTGTACAAATAGGCAGCCATGAAAATATGCTGGTAAAAATGTGTTACTCCGAGATATGTCTATCTATAGGAGAAAGATAATTTACTTATTAATTACAGCAAATATACAACCTTGGCCAAAACTATAAAGCACGTATACATTTATATATTTAGCATATTTAATTAAACCTTTTAGAATTTATATTTTTATTCATAAATATGCATGATAATAATGTGTATTTTGCATATATGTTTGAATATTTTGTCAAACGTTTGAATTACTTAGCCAATTTAACCAATATTTCTGTTTCAGCTTAAATTTATAGCTATTGTTTATTCGATATCGTTTGAAATAAGTAATATAAATAAAACTAAAGAACTTACAGGTGCACAGAGAGCGCAAGTCCGATTTATCCATAGCCAAGGGTTATCGCAAGTAAGAATTGCTAAGAAAATTTTTTTTCAGGATATGCTGTCTAAACTACTATAAAACGCTATCAAGAGACCAAGAGTGTTGTATCACTGAAGAGAAGTGGCCAATAACGTCTTACAATACCTAGAGAAGACATAACTCTCTAGGGTGTTAAATGAAATTAAAAAATATCAACCACTACAGTAAGAAGGAGACTTAAATATCAAGGGCCATAAAACAGTCTTCAAGGGATCAAGGGACAGAAAACAGTCTTCAGCGGGCCAGAGATAAAAAGAAATGAACGCATGAACAATGATTTAAAGTTACCTAGTGAGATGAAAGTAATTATCAGGTCCGTAAGACAGGCAATTGTATTGTTGTTTGACATTAAATTTATGCAATTTGCTTTTAATAGATATTGGAAGACATAAATTGAAAAATTTTACTTTGTTGTAAAATAAAATGCAGATTTTCAGCACTTAGAGGGCTACCTTTGAGGGATGAATCGTTTGAGAAGGTTCTATCATAGTACGTGGCTGTATATCTTCCTTAGGGCTAAGGTAGATATTATTTATGCCAGAGAAGAATGAACCCTGCAATTTATACCACCATGTTTTCACAAGTTTTAGACCCATCTATCAAAAAATTGCATTGCACAATACAAATAAATGAAGTTATATTTCAGCAGGACATTGACCCATACCATGCATCCAACCACACCAAGAATTGGTTTGGAGAAATGAGGATCACCCTTATGGAGTGGACACCAAAGGACCCACCTAGACTTACATCCAATTGAACAACGTTATAGTTCCTTTTTGAAAAGATTTAGAAGGGCGAAGATCCGTGGGGACATTCGATTTCCCTTTTTCTGTTGAAGTTAAAAGTTAGCTTATACAAAAGGCTTCTTCAAATTTCTCTTTATAGATAAATGGATGGTTGCCTAGTCGTATATGTGACGCTCCTGAAGAAGGTTGAGGAACTCCAGGAGACTTTTCTAGCTGATTATGGAATTCTTATTATTACTCTTACCTAAATGCTTATGACCTCCATTTACCAACCAATACGATCATTGAGCTTATTTGTTTATGTATTAAAAAATGTGAATTTAGTTTCAACGGCAAATTCTATGAACAAGTGTTTGGTATGGCTATGGGTAATCTCTTATCTCCCTTATTGTCAAATTTATATATGGAATTTTTCGAAACTAGGTTGATCCCCCCTTTGTGGTTTACTCAAATTGTTTGGTTCCGGTATGTTGACGACATCCTGGTAATTTTAAACAACAGTTTTGACATCGATAGTTTTCTTTTAATTATCAACTCATTGGTTCCGTCAATTAAATTCACCGTAGAAAAGGAAGTAAATAAGAGCCTTCCATTTTTGGATGTCCTAATAATTAGAAAACCCCATAGATTTAAATTTACTGTTTATAGAAAACCGACAAATAATTTATCTTATGTCCATTTTTATTCAAGTCATGCCAAAAATATAAAATCTGCTCATTTTTCCTCCATGTATCTTAGGGCTCTTCGAATATGTAGTCCCGACTATATAGATAAAGAATACACTAAAATTGAAGACATTGCTACCAACTTATGCTACCCAAAGTACTTTCTAGAAAAATGTATGAATATAGCCAAAAAAACATTCTATAATTGTAAATTAGAGACAATAGAACCTCGTAAAAACCTATGAATTTTACCCTATCATGAAAATTTTATGTCTGTAGTGCCCATTCTAAAACAACTTAATATTAAGGTAGCCTTTAAATACAATCGTATATTAAAAAAATCTCTTAATAAAGCATAACCCCAATAATAATAATAATGTAATTTACCGAATTCCATGTTTAGATTGTAATTTATTCTATGTAGGCCAAACTTCCAAAAATGTTTCCATAAGGAACCAACAACACAAAAATGCTGTCCACAATTCCAAGATGGGACACGGAATTAACTGGTCAAAAACTGATACAATAATCCATAGTAATGATTTTATAAAAAGAAATATCCTAGAATCATTTTTAATCTCCCATACAAAGGAGAGTAATCTCAACATTAGCCCAGGGCTGTTTTCGCTAGATCCAATTTTATCACTTTTTCTAAAATCTGACTTATCTGATAGCATTAAAAAGTTGACCTCATAGGGAAACGTGTTTAGTATAAATACTGTGTGTCTTATTTTTTCTTACCATTGTGAGTTTGAAAATGTCGAATAGACGAAAGTACTAACTGTCTTTTATTCAGTTTCCTTCCGTGGTACCTATTCATATTTATAGTTATCACGGGCTAACTTTCGGGATATTTCCCATATATATATATATATATATATATATATATATATATATATATATATATATATATATATATATATTTAATTTTCTAAACTTCCTGTTGAAATTCGAAAATGACATCTAATTTTCCCTTGAAATTATTAATTAATGTAATTAACCAACTAAAGTACTTATATTAATCTATAAATTGATCAAATGAATTTTATTCTTATGTTGAGTAGCAATTTTTAGCCTGAGTAGTAATCTTTATCACCCGTACCAATTTTTATCGTAAGTACCAATTTTTTCATGAGTAGAAATGTTTATCCTGAGTAGCAGGTTATCCTTAGTAGCAATTTTATCGTCAATGAGGATTAATTTTTTCTTGAGTAGCAATTTCTAGCAAACTCAGGACGTTTTAAAATGGATTCACCACAATTCCCTTTGGACATAAGTTACAAACTCAAGCTGCAGAAAATAGAAAAAACACGCAATTTAATTGTTAGTATTATGATGATATATATCAGGGTTATGTCGTCATACATGAGTCTAAAAAGTTTTCAGACAAATATCCTAAAAAAATTATTTTTCAACATAATCATTTTTCTACATAAGCTCCATTATTGTCTATACACTTTTGCAATCTATGTTTCCACCGGTAAATTCTATCCTTGTAGAATTGCTGGGGTTGTCTCTGACACCAAGCAATAACCTGATTTTTGCTTCATCAAATGACTGGAATCGGGTGTCTTTCAGGGCTTTCCAGCGTTTGTCGCCCTGATCTTTATGCGAATTTCACTATCAGGCTGGAGAACCTCATCCAGAATTGTAAAGGGATGGGTGACTTAATCAATTGGCAGAATAAAGTAAAACTAAAAAACAACCTCAAATGAAGCTCATAGGATAAGATAATTTTATTCCCTTTCGCTGTGGTCCATATTCCTCCTGAAGAAGCTGAACCACAGCAAAAACGTCGGAATGAAACCTAAAGGCTTCGAACCTCTTCGCCTTCCTTTAAAATCAATTGAGATTTAATTGAATCCTTTTAGTGTTGTTGATAAATGCGTTTACATCCTCAGAAGAGCCATGAACTATCAACATTTGGTAGTTATGGAATGGCAGTAAGGAAAAAAGCCCACTTGAGCTAAGACCAATAATAAAGAAAAAGAGACGAGGGTTTAGGATACAAGTAACAAGTGGCTGGAATCTTGGTACAGCAGGGATTTTTATTACTGGCTAGACAAACAAGAAATCGCTGGGATTTTGACCAAGCATAACGTTTTTGATGAGGCAAACAGCAAGTCCCAAGAGTCTTTGTTCAACCATTATTTGTGATGAGATAGACTACACGTTGTTGGGTTTCCTATTCTTGACATTGGGAAAATTAGTTCGATATTCTTGACATGGAAAAAATGGGTTCCCTATTCTTTACATTGGCAAATTGGTAGGATATTCTTGATATGGCAAGAATGAGTTCCCTATTCGTGACATTGTAAAAATGGGTTCGATATTCTTGACACGGTAAAAATGGATTCCCTATTCTCGACATGGTAAAAATGGGCTCGATATTCTTGAAATGGTAAAAATAGGTTCCCTATTCTTGACATGGTAAAAATAGATTCTCTATTTTTACATGGCAAATATGGGTTCCCGTTTCTTGACATGGTAAAAATGGGTTTGATATTCTTGACATGGTAAAATGGTTTCCCTATTCTTGAGATAGTAAAAATAGGTTCCATATTTTTGATATAGTAACAATAGGCTCCTATTCTTGACATCGGAAAAATGGGTTGTCTTTTCTTGACAGGGTAAAAATAGGTTCCCTATTCTTGACATGGTAAAAATAGGTTCTCTATTCTTGAAATGATGAAAAAGGGGTTCCCTATTCTTAACATGGTAAAAAATGAGTTTCATATTTTTTGACATGGTAAAAAAATGGGTTCCCTATTCTTGACATGGTAAAAATGGGCTCCCTATTCTTGAAATGATAAAATATGGGTTCCCAATTCTTGACATGGTAAAAAATGGGTTCGCTATTCTTAACATTGTATAAATAGGTTTCCTATTCTTGACATGGTAAAAATGGGTTCCCTATTCTAGACATGACTCATATTTGGTAACCAGACACAATAACTCTCTTGAATTTGGGCCACAGCCTAATCATTTCTGACGAGATAAGTATCAGGTCTGTGGAATCAGGCGCATCCTAATTTTTCGTCACGGGGCAAATAACAAGTCACCGGGATCTGGCCAAAGCATTTAATTCTTAACCAACCAACAAATCACTGGAATGATGACCGATTAATTATATTTCTGGCGAGACACAACACAAGACCATTCCTTACACACCCTAATTTTTGGACGAAACAAATCACAAGCATATTTGCACGGCCTAATTTTTGATAACGCTAGCAGCAAGTCCCAGGGCTCTTGGTTCAACCATTACTTCTGATGAGATAGACCACACGTTGTTGGATTTTAACGTACATTATTTTATTTGAAGAAACAATCAACAAGTTGCTCAAATCTTGACACCGATCATATTCTCTTAATTGCACAAATAGGTCTTAAATCTTGGCACAGAACCATGCATGCTAATAAGACGAGCAACCAGTTGCTGGTCTCGTATAATAAGGTGTATATTGGTTTGTTTGAATCAGTGCAAAGAAGGGTGAGTAAGATGATTCATGGGTTGAGGAGTTTACCTTATAGTGAAAGGCTTAAGAGTCTAAATCTAAATAGGTAAAAGGTTTTAATAGGGAAGAAATAGGTAAGATTCTTATTTTTAGGGAACAACATAGAACACGTAGCAATGGGTTTAAGCTAGACAAGTTTAGGCCTAGGAAAGAGATTGGTAGAAATTGGTTTACAAATCGAGTGGAAGATGAATGGAATAAGCTCACTAGTTATGTAATAGCGGCGTCCTCCCTGGTGAGTTTTAAGTATAGATTGAATAGATTTGTGGATGGTGATGCTCAGTGAAACTCAACTTGGTGATGGGAGCAAGAGCTGCTTCGTACAAGATATTGATTTACCTTTTGTAGACTCCTTCTTTTCTTATGTTCTCTTGTCACAACATCAATATTATAATGGGATAGACAAGTCCCTGGAATCTTGGAATAACCTAACTTTTTTTGAAGAGACAAGCAATACAAAGCCTAAATCATTTGTACAGTCTGCTTTTACAGAGTAGTCAAGTAACAAATTGCCGGGAACTTGGCAAGGCTTGAACTTTCCTGACGAGTCAAGCAACAAGTCACTAGAATTTTGGCAAAACTTGTAAATTCTGAACCTACAACTGATAAGCTGCCTGAATCTAGAAACAACCTAAATTCTTTGACGAGACAAACAATAATTCGTTTGACTGTTGAGACAGACTATTTTTTTTTAGAAAAAATCAACTACTCTCTTTAATCTTGGCACAAACTAATATTTTCAGATTATATAAATAATAGGGAACCCAACACCTTCAGTGGTCGCTATTCTTGACCAGTAATTTTGGGGAAGGGGAGACACTATTCTTTGCATGGGAACTCCTCAAGAACGTTCCCATAATCTCAGATAGTAGGTTTAGATTAGGTTAGCTCATGTTAACCTAACCTAACCAAAACACCATCGTTGTCGGAGTTCTAAAAGTAAAGTCTCAGTTTTTGGCCAAGTAGATGCTAGTAATTCATCACAAATTGGGAATATGGAAGAAGTTGAAAGCAGAAACCAGGAAACCATTTTGCCAATAAAATCAAACAAGTGGTGAGAGATAGATCAATTATCCATAGCCATGAATGGCGAGACAACATAAATCTGGCCAATAATGAAAATTGTCAACATAAAACCTTCAACCACACTTTTCATTTCGTTAATCCACAGACAGGCGTTCATAAACAACATATTAAATCGTAATGACGAAAACATAAGGCAAGAAATAACAACATGCCAGGATAGAAACGCGAATTTCTTCCAGGTTATTTACAACAGTTTATGTGGATGGCAAGAAATAAAGTAAACAGGTTAATGACTTTCCGTGACGCAATTGTCACGCAATTTCCTTTTTAATAAATTAGTATACCCTTCATTTTTTTTAAAGTGAAGATCAAGTATGTTTCATTTTGCATGATATTTATATTGGGTTTGCTATTCTTGACATGAGAACATTCGGGGTCGTTATTCTTGATATGGTAAAAATGAGTGTCCTATTCTTGACATGGTAAAAATAGGTTCCCAATTCTTGACATCGTAAAAATGGGTTCGATATTCTTGTCATGGTAAAAATGGGTTCGATATTCTTGACATGGTAAACATGGGTTCCCTATTCTTGAGATGGTAAAAATAGGCTCCCTATTCTTGACATAGTAAAAATAGGCTCCCTATTCTTGACATAGGAAAATGGGTTGCCTATTCTTGACAGGGTAAAAATAGGTTCCCTATGCTTGATATGGTAAAAATAGGTTCCCTATTCTTGATATGGTGAAATATAGGTTCCTTATCCTTGACATGGTAAAAAAATGGGTTCGCTATTCTTGACATCGTAAAAATGGGTTCTCTATTCTTGATATGGTAAAAATGGGTTCCGTATTCTTGACATAGTAAAAATGGGCTCCCTATTCTAGACATAACCATATTTGTAACTAGACGCAATAACACTCTTGAATTTGGGGCACAGCCTAATTATTTCTGACGAGATAAGTATCAGGTCTGTGGAATCAGGCGCACTCTAATTTTTCGTCACGAGGCAAATAACAAGTCACCGGGATCTTGCCAAAGCATTTCATTCTTAACCAACCAGCATTCACTGGAATGATGACCGGTTAATTATATTTCTGGCGAGACACAACACAAGACCATTCCTTCCATACCCTAATTTTTAGACGAAACAAATCACAAGTATATTTACACGGCCTAATTTTTTATAACGCTAGCAGCAACAAATCGCTGAAATCTTGGCTCACCCTAGAATTTTATGAACAAAACAAAAACCAAGTCGTTCGAATCTTGGCACAACCTAATTTTATGAACGAGATAAACACCAAGTCGCTCGAATCTTGGACGAACAACCTAATTTTATGAACGAGACAGACACCAAGTCGCTCGAATCTTGGCACAATTAATTTTTTTAGGGCGACTCAAAATTTGTTTATTTCCCATACATAAAAAGTATAGAGGAATCAAACGGGAGTTTCCTAATAATAAAAAACAACTTTTAATTCAAGAAAATAAAGAAAACAAGTCGATCCAACAAGGGCACTTACAAATACTGAAAAATTAGAGAATGAGAGACGAATGGAACGGTGTAAATAGAAAAAAAGATAAAGAGCGGAAGAGGGTAATACTGACAAAGATTCGCCAACCCTAATTACTGAAGCCAGTGAGGCACGTTATAAACCTCAAAAATAAATATATACAGCACCATATGCACTCAGAATTACTAGCTCAAATACCATAAAAGAGCTAAAATCAACACTATTAGAATGTTTATTATTACCTCTACTCTATTGGCTTAATCCGGCCTCGCTTGACACCCTGACAGAACTTGGGAAGTCGACAAAATAAAAGACACGATTTAAAACCCACTGAAATCGTTGCTCGAAAGTATTCATTATTCCCTTGCCAAAAGAGGTCGAAAAGTCGTGCAAGTAGCAAGAGTATCTATTGGTAGTACCAAGTTAATCAAAATTATGCTTATGGTAAAGAGAGAAAAATTAGGCCAGTCCACTGGAGGACTTACACTTCATGTTTAAGACTGCTCACTCCAAAGCGGATTCGACAATCTTGTTTGAATCGAGAAAAGACTCAGGAGCTCCAATTTGGTGGTATAGAATGGAGAGATTCCAAGATATCGTATCTACATACGGCAAAAATGAGCAACATGAGTCTCCTTGAGTTATGGAAAAGAAAGTGGTGTAGTTAGGGAAGGGAGTGTGAAGGTATATATTCTTGGTAAACCAATCGGAGTGCTAGGGATCGGAAAAACACAAAACTTTCCTGAACATAACTCAATTCCTTTGTAATGATGCATCGAGTTAATTCAATTGGCTAGAACATAAATTGCGCTTTCTTCAAATGCAAGAAAAAAAAGGAAGGAAGTGACAGACTTGGGAAATTTCACATAATGGGTTCGGATCTATTATAAGACTCTACGAACAAGTTTGTTCCCAGAACACAGGCTTAATACGAATATATTTATCCTCATCTACGAGGGGCGGTCAATAAGTTTTGCGATTGGTAGGGTAAAACAGAGGAAGGGCGATGGCTGTTTGTGGGGGTGTTAGGACAAGTTATGACAAGTCAGGACGTGCAGCCGCACGCTCCTGCCTCGTCTATTTAAGAAGCAGTAGCTGATCACAGATCGTCAGTCATAAATTTTTCAACAATGGAGAAGGTTGAGCACCGCGCAGTCATCAATTTTTTGACCAAGGAAGGCAAGAATGCAAAAGAGATCCATGAACGCATGGCTGCAGTGTACACCGACACCGCCCCTTCTTATGCAACCATTGCTTGCTGGAATAGGGAGATCCGCCATGGTCGTGAGTCCCTTGAAGATGACTCCCGTCCAGGACGCCCGTCAGACGTGACCAACGAGGGCAATGTGGCCCGTGTGAAGAGGAGGATCCTTGAAAATCGACGGGTGAAGGTCGAAGAAATCGAGTGAGAACTTGGAATATCACATGAAGGTGTTATCAACATCATCCACGACAATCTGGTCATGACCAAGGTCTCTGCCTGTTGGGTCCCTAGAAACCTCACGCCCCATGATCGACTTCAACGTCGTCAAAGTTCGGAGGAGCACAACCAAGACCCGGCGGGATTCAAGTCACGCATAATGACAGGTGATGAAACGTGGGTCCATCACTGGGATTCCGAGAACAAGCTCGAAAGCATGGCCTGGAAGCACAGGTGCTCTCCGACTCCCATCAAGTTCCGGACTCAACCCTCAGCCGGGAAGATCATAGCCACCATCTTCTGGGACTCTGAGGAAGTGTTAATGGTGGACTATGTGCCTCGTGGAAGGACCATCACAGGCCAATATTACGCCGAGGAACTGGCTGGGTTGAAGAAGTGCATCCGTCAGAAGCGGGCGGCAAGTTGACACGCAGTATCCTGCTCCTCCACGACAATGCCCCTGGCCACAAGAACAGAGTTGAACAAGCTGACCTGCACGAGTGCGGATTTGAGGAGTTCAACCATCCCCCCCTACAGTCAAGATCTGGCCCCTAGCGACTACTTTTTATTCCGCCAGCTCAAGGCTGCACTGCGTGGACGCCGGTTTGGGGACGATAAAGATGTCCAGCTCGCCGTCCAGGAGTGGATTGAACAGCAGTCGGGAGATTTCTGGTTGTCGGGAATTCGAAGCCTCAGGGACAAGTGGCGCAAGTGCATTGAAGTCGAGGGTAGTTATATTGAAATATAATAAAACACTTTTTCTCATATCTCGTTTACTTATATCCGAATTGCAAAACAAAATTGACCGCCCCTCGTACATGGGTTTAACCTCATGTTGACATCAAGCATAAAAAAACGTCCAAAATAGCTTCCATTCTGCATTAAAACTCAATTAATGTCAAACATCTATATACATTACCTATTTGATTGCTTTTCTAAGATCAATCCATATAAAGTCTTTAGAAAAAAGGAGTTTGTTTACATATGTAACGAAGGAATTGTAACTACCACAGGTTGTTTTGCCGCTCCCTTCCATTAAAAAAGTACCATACCGTCACAAAATGCAGTGATAATCCCAATTTTATGGTTGAGCTAAGGCTATACACCCAATCTAAGCCTAAACTTCATTGCTTCAGTAAAGGAAGCCTACTTCAATAAATATAATTGTCGAAGGGAATTATACGAAAACAAAAAATTCGATTGAAATCCCTCCTCACACACCTTCAAACAATTTCTTTCTCTTTCCCTTTGCCTCCTCGAAAATAAAAACGGCCGAAATTAAAATAAAAATGTTGAAAATCATAAACAGATTTCGAGAGGAAGCATAAATCATAGTTAACTCGATGTTTGGCATCTCTCTCTAAGGCAAATTGTACGGATAATGGAATAAAGGGCCAAGCTACACCTGATCTCCTCGCTTTTATCATACTAAACCCTAGAACTGCGATGGGGTGATGTTAAGGGGTAAGGGAAGGAGCAAGGAATATACGTGCTCAGCTCAAAGTGGAGGGGTTGCGTAGACCGATAAGCAAAGACTTATGGGTTGCGTTTGGCCCCCAAAACCTCTCTCTGTTTGAACTGTTTCATTTGCCTCTCCAATTTCCGTTCATAAGCAAATGTTTATTGCGAGCTGTGCGTCCTATACTTAAATCTGTTAGGGTTATAGCGTTGTTAACGGGTTGGGTGACGCACGATTTTAACGATGACTATCTCTTGTTTATGGACTTTTATTCAGCACTGTGCTCTACGAGAGGGTCTGAACGAAACTTGGAATCTTCTTCTCATTTGTGCATGTTTTTCATTGAAAGTGGTAGATATATCACCAAACCAAATAGATAGACCAGGTATAACTTACTATGTAAAACTCTAAACTAAAAACAAGTACATAATAACAATAACTAGTGTTATGTAGACCTAACTCTAGAATTCGAGTAAAAGTATCTAGTCTGGGGTAACGCTATGTAATCTCCACAGCTTCTGACTTCTCTATAATCACTACTTCTTTTACAAACGTCTCCCATTATTTTATGGTTAAAATTCCCTTTCTTTGCTTACGCTTCTTAATTTGAATTAAATTATAATAATCAGATGAGCAAAGAAATCTTTATTTTCTTCCCTAAGGGACTGGGGACAGGACCTAGAATTTGACTTAGAATCGAAAGGGGTCGCTATATGTCTGCCACCGAAAGCTTGAACCGAAATAACATCATGACACTAACCAGACGCAATCTTGGGAAAATGGTTAACAAGTTCAGAGTATATGGGACTTGTAGGGCTGTCTTAAAATAGGAAAAGAGAGGCTACAAACCCTTCTCTCACACACTATGGCTATGAAGTTTATAACCATAACAGATGAAAGGGAAGATAAGCAACCATTCTACCGTATTGGAACGATCCTTTCACTGGGATATCTCAGGGATCTGTTTTGGGTCAACTCGTAATTTTAGTTCATATTAATGAACTTGCAGTAAAGATCAAAATCACCTTCAACCATCACCTGTAAACAATTTACCAATAAAGGTGGGTTTGTATTTAGAGCGGTGGGTTATAAAAATACACTCCAATTATGTAATATTTGATTTACGTCAGGTAGGAATTGATCTTGATTGCTCAACTCAAGTGGCTGCAGCTCGCGTGAATGGAGAGCTTGGAGGTTAACCGTGTGAGGCTGACACTTTGCGTGAAGTGAGCGAGTGTTAGCGAGTGACGAGGCGATGAACAACACAATATATTTTAAATCTCTTTCAGTGCTACTAAATAGGCTCGTGTGGTGCGGGGTTACCAGGTATCACCATCATGTGGCTGACAGCAGTCGCTAGGTGCACTGTCTTCATCAACTCCAATATCAATAACCACTCCCCTTCTCGAACGCCGTTAATCCTAGTAACTACACGGTTACCATTCATTTTCTCCGCGTCATTGACCTTTCACAGAGATTATCCACCATTTGCTGTAGCATCTCGTGCAGTCAGGGTTCACCCCTAGACAGAAGGTCCCAAGCACAGCCCTTTACAATTTCCCTTCCTGAACACAATATCATTCAATTGTCCCTTTGTCATCCACCTTTCTCTTAAACAATCTCACATTAACGATCTATCTTTCCCGCAGTCTGCCAACTCTTATCACACCAGAACACACACTCGCATATATGTTTTTTTTAAATATCTATTCTCTTTCATTCTTCTTACACACCAATACCACCTCAAAACGTTCTCAATCACAACCTCATTCGCACATTTTCCCACACTATAAATACCGGTTACTAACTATTTCCGTATTTTCTCTCACTCCTCACGCCAATCTTTTCACATTGTCCATTCACACTTTTCTCACTATCGATCTTTCTTCTCCTTCAGCAACATAGTCTGGTAGATTCTACACTCAACCCCATAGAAATAAATAACGCTCTGATCAGCGCTGAGAGTCTCCAACCATTCAAAATCTTACCATTAGCTACCATTCCTAGCATTCAAAATCTTGTATTTCGCTCAATCTATACTATTATCTACCATAAAAATCTTCTAATTCGCTTCATTACTTACTATTATCTACCTTTTAAAATCTTGTATTTCGCTTCATCTTCTAATTCGCTTCATTACTTACTATTATCTACCATTTTTAGCATTCAAAATCGTGCATTTCGCTACATCTTTACTATTACACTGGTCTGCGCTGTTTTCAAGGTCTAACAAATAATACTTGATTTTAGACCAGTTTTTCGTACTGAGTCTTAAACTCATGCTCATTTTATCTAATCAGATCAAGTTTTTGAGATATAAGCACATGCCAGAAATTCCTATATTCCGATATATTTGTATGCGAATGTACACACAATAGTAAATTTTGACCTGAAGATTTACAGAATGTTCTAATTGATACCAAAAAGAGTACAAAATACAAAGAACAGCTATTCGTGAATGAATGGTATCTTCAGGGACTTCCGATTGTGCCTAGCAGACACCAAATTCCTTATTAGGCACCAGCAGTAGTCAGCCAGAAATTTGACATCCCAACGCCTTTGGTAGCCTTCTTCCATCAACATGGATATCTTGGTGAAAGCGCTTATGGATATCTTGGTGAAAGCGCTTACCCTGTTATTCACTGAAGTCTCCACAATTCTCAAGAAAATAGTCCAGGTGAGACCGAAGGAAGTGCATTTTCACCGACTTGCACGCAACAAGTTTGCGGAAATTCTACATTAACTCATCAACCTCCTTCTCATAATTAGGACTTCTGTGGTTGCCAAGGAAGTTTGCAATGACTGACTTAAGTGACAACCGGGCAGAGAGTTCAGCAGGATTCAGTGCTTCATCAAAACTGGTGTCCTTGATGAGCTCTCTTATTTAAGGACTATCAAATACACCTGCCTTCAGTTTTTCCAAACTGACTCTTGGAAACCCCTGACGGAAGAATTTAAATCCTCTACCTTCCCTGTCCATTGCCTTGACAAAGTTCTTCATTAAGCCGAGTTTGATATGCAGAAGTGGAAGCTATAGCTTACTCGGGTCAACTGGAGGGTGTGGCAGAACATTGTGTGAACCGGGTTCTAATCCTTGTCTTGACGGCCAGTTTTGTCTGGTACAATGCTGGTCGTCAGCCAAACTGTCCCATAAGCACAGAAAGCATAAATACTTTGTGTACCCACCTTGAAGGCCTAGGATGAGTCCAACAACTTTAAGATCTCCACAGATCAGCCATTTGTGTTCCTGGTAGTTGAGAGCAGACAGTAGACGGCCGATGCTGTTGCAGGTTTCTTTCATTGGAGCTGAGAATCCAAAATGGATCGATGAAAAGTTATTGCCGTTATTAAGAAGAACTGCCTTGAGACTTCTGTTAGATGAGTCAATGAAAAGTCTCTATTCTATAGCATCATACTTCAGGCCCATTAAGTTGAGAGGGCAGCAATGTTGTTACAGTAGACCAGTAAAGAGGCTTCATCAAACGAGAAAACTTTCCTTAATTCTTTCTCGCGGTCTCGATACCAAGAGAATGTTGTCCCTGATGCCAGCATACATTTCTCTCGAAGAGGTGAACCCACTAGCTGAGCAGATTCTTTGGAAAGGTTCAGGTCTCTTGTCAGGTCGTTGAGTTCGGCTTGCGTAAATGGTACCAGTTGGCCGCCCTTTTCTGACTTGTATGCATCAAACTCAGCTGTATCGGTAGTGACACTAGCCTTTGAATCAGATCTAGAACCCATGGTAAAATAAGGTTCAGGAACAGGAACATTAATTCCATAGCGGAAGAAACATTGGAGTATTGAACATGGTGCCTTTCAAATTTGTCATGCAGAAGTATCAGTCGGTGACGTCATATTTGCCTTCCCTCCACACCATTGGAACACCATATGAGATACTCTTCCTTTTCTTATTATTCCAATCACGTAAATTTTATACACACGTTTCACAGCAAATAAGGGGAGAAAATAGTTTATCCTGGTCCTCTAGTTTCACTCCAAAGTAAGCATGATATTCCTTTTTTTACAAAATCCGTAAATTTTTCTGGACGGTCTGGAAGAGCGACATTTCCACACACGTAACAAAACATATTCGTACGATCCATTTTAATGCAAATCTAGACCTGAAAAGATGAATACAAAAGGTTATATATGGTTAGTCATCAGTAGATGGGACAAAACAGAAGTAATAAACAGTTGGATTATAGCTCAATTTTGGAATATATCTTCTAATATAAATCGAGTATATCTTAGAAACCAGACTTGACCTAAGAAAACTAATTATATTCTTAAATTCAACATGCAAAAATTATTCTAAATGAGTTAGAAAACCTTTGAAAAAAGGTTTTGAAACGCAGGCTAGTGTTATCGGCGTCGAGTAAAAAGCGAAATATCAAAGAGCAAAAAGGCAATACGAAATTGATCTTTCTAAAACATGTAAAGAAAATCTCAAACAATTATGTGCATATTTAAGTAATAAGAAATCGATTTGAGATACGATATGAAAAATAAAAAATGACGATTGAACGCTTTTAAGCGCCACAGGAGGTATTGCTCAAATCATAAATCGGAAATTTTCTGAGGCGTTTGCGCTGGATGACATAAGTCACAATCATGTTTCTCCCGATGTAATGGAATTCAATGATAAAAAACCCCTTGTCAATCTTAAGTACACACAAATCTTAGTCTCAAATTATATAGACAAAATAAAGATTCCCAAATCTTCGGGTCCAGATAACATTCATCCAAGGCATATTAAGGAGTTCAAAAAGGAGATCATAGCGCCACTCACAAACATTGTTAACGAATCTCTCAAAGACGGTATTGTTCTTCTAGACTTTAAGTTAGCAAAGATCATGCCAGTTTTTAAAAGGGATGAGAGAGTAATCCCACAATATATAGACCTATATTTTAACGTCAGTTTTTAATAAACTTTTGGAATAATTTGTTAGAGATAAAATCGTGGATCACTTGGATAAGCATAACTTAATTAATAGCCAACACGAATTCAGAAAACGTCGCTCGTGTTTAACGAATTTGCTAGATATTCTAACGTTATGATAGAAAATACAATCTTCGTAAAGCGGAAAATAGTGTTTACCTTGATTTCAAAAGGGCGCTTGATTCGGTTCTCTATAACAGACTTTAGAAAAAGCTATGAGCGGACTGGCTAAGAGGTAGTGAATTGCATGGATCGAAAACTGGCCTATAAACCGTCGGCAGAGATTTGTGATAAATGGAACATCGTTTGATTGGGCAAAGGTCACTAGTAGATTTCCTCAGGGTCCGTCTTAGGTCCTGTACTCTTTGAAATCTTAGTAAATGACTAAGATTCAACACTACTAATCAAGATTGCCAAGTTCGTGGACGATACTAAACTAGGTCATATAGCGAAACACGAATCTGAACCAGACGAAATAGAGTACGAACTAAATAAAGTATTCGATTGGTCGATACGTAGCAAGTGAATTTTAATCTCAATAAATTGAAAGTGATGCAAATCAGCTCTCGAGATGGAAACTTTGATTATACGTTAGGCGGTCATCGATTAGAAAATGTGTCGGAAGTACTTAATCATTGTGTATTAATGGCCAGCGAGTTCAAGTTTTCAAAACACTGCCTCTAAATAGCTTTAAAAAGAAAATAAAACACTCGTTTTTTTAACCAAATTTGAATATAAGAAGAGAAAAATAGTACTCTTATTATTCAAATCAATCGTGTGTCCACAGCTGTAATATGGAGCTCAGTTTTGGTCTCAGTATATTCCTAGGGACATCAATGCATCGTGGAAAGTACAGCGAAGGGCAACAAAGCTTATTCCGGCGCTGCGAAACAGACCTATGAGAAGAGACTTAAAGAATTAAAATTGCTCTCGCTTGAAGATGGTAGCCTTCGGGGCCCTTGGTAGAAGTCTTAAAATTATCAATGGTTTCGGAAAATTTGATTCTCTATCTGAACGCACTGAAAACACTAAGCGAACAAACGGACATAAATTGAAATTAAAGTGCTATCAGAGGAATATTTTGAGAAACGTTTTAACTTATAAAATTATCTCAACTTGGAATTCTCTGCCAGTATCTATAACGGGTGGCCCAAAAGTTACTTCACATTTTTAAAAATTAATAACACAAAAACTAATTAAGTTATAAAAGTGGGTGATATATAAAATGAAAGAAGAGATGTTGGATTTTTATTATTTAAATATAAATGTTCTCCATTTTCCAAAACATCAGGAGTGATTTTGTCGATTTCTTCAATGATTTTTTGTTTCAATTCTTGAAGATTATTAGGTTTATTTACGTATACCTTTTCTTTAAGGTATCCCAAAGGAAAAAATCTGGAGGGGTAAAATCAGGTGATCGTGGTGGCCAAGAAACGTCACCTAAACGTGAAATTAACCGAAAAGGGAAGATTGCTCTTAGTTTTGCCATGGTTTCTCTCGCTGCGTGTGGTGTCGCCCCATCTTGTTTAAACCACATATCGTGCATATCCAAATCTTCCAGTTCTGGCAATAAATAATCTTGTATCATTTATCTGTAAGTGTTCCCTGTTACTGTCACTGTTTTTCCGTCAGCATCCTCGAAGAAGTAGGGACCAATGATTCTCGAACTGGTTATGCCGCACCAGACCGTAACTTTCTGTGCATGAAGAGGCTGCTCGTGAATTATCATAGGGTTTAGAGCACACCAGAATCTGAAATTTTGTTTATTAACGTATCCAGTAATGTGAAAATGGGCTTTATCGAACATGATTAGGTGCGAGGTAAATGTCGGATCATTTGTTAGTCCCAAAAATGCGCGTGCAAAGTTTATTCTTTTTTGGTGGTCTGCAATATTTAATTGTTGAGTTATTTGAATTTTGTATAGATGAAGTTTTAATTCTTTTGTTAGGATGCGTTGTAATGATGTTCAAGAAATTCCTAGTTGACGTTTTTGGCTGTTGTTGAACACTGGTTAACACACGCTGAATGACACTTGCATTTCGCACAGATCTCGGTCTACAAGAGCGTTCTTTATCACCTGTAGACCCGGATTCTCTGAACCTTGATACCAATGCAAAAATACAATGCCTCGAGGGACTTTTTCGTTGATTGAATGCTGTTCTAAAGTCCCTCTGCACAGTAAAAATTGATCCATTATGTTTTAAATAAGTAGTCACAATTCTTGCTCGCTGTTCTTTACTGTACGAGGGGCGGTCAATAAGTTTTGCAATTCGGATATAAGAAAACGAGATATGAGGAAATGTTTTATTATTTTTCCATATAACTACCCTCGACTTCAATGCACTTGCGCCACTTTTCCCTGAGGCTTCGAATTTTCGACAACCAGAAATCTCCCGACTGCTGTTCAATCCACTCTTGGATGGCGAGTTGGACATCTCCATCGCCCCTAAACCGGCGTCCACGCAATGAAGCCTTTAGCTGGTGGAATAAAAAGTAGTCGCTAGGGGCCAGATCTGGACTGTAGGGGCGATGGTTGAGCTCCTCGAATCCGCACTCGCGCAGGGCAGCTTGTGCAACTCTGGCCTTGTGGACTTTGACGACGTTGAAGTCGATCATGGGGCGTGAGGTTTCTAGGGACCCAAAGGGCAGAGAGCTTAGTCCTGGTCAAATTGTCGTGGATGATGTTGATAACACTTCCATATGATACTCCAAGCTCTTGCTCGATTTCTTCGACTTTCACTCGTCGATTTTCGACGATCCTCCTCTCCACACGGGCCACATTGTCCTCGTTGATCACGTCTGACGGGGGTCATCTTCAAGGACCTCACGACCATGGCGGATCTCCCTATTACAGCGAGCAATGGTTGCTTAGGAAGCAGCAGTGTTGGTGTACACTGAAACCATGCGTTTATGGATCTCTTTTGCATTCTTGCCTTCTTTGGTCAAAAAATTTGATCACTGCGCGGTGCTCAACCTTCTTCATTGTTGAAAAATTTGTGACTGACGATCTGCGATGAGCTACTGCTTCTTAAATAGAGAGGCAGGAGCGTGCGGCTGCAGGTCCTGACTTGTCATAATTTGTCCTAACACCCCCCCAAACAGCCATCCTCCTTCCTCTGTTTTGCCCTACCGATTCGCAAAACTTATTGACCGCCCCCCGTATCTTGACATTCTGGGATAATAATGAGTCGGGTATTATTGTGTATTATATTCTTTATATACGTATTATAGATACACAATAAAGATGTAAAGTAACCTTTGTACCACAATAAAACCCCATGATCTCCTCTTCCATTTTATATATCACTCACTTTTATAACTTAATTAGTTTTTGTGTTATTAATTTTTTAAAATGTGAAGTAATTTTTGAGCCCACCGTTAGTTCAAAGCACATCAATAAACGTGTTTAAAACAAATTGGTCGAATACCTATTTATATATTAAGCACACGAAATAAAACAATACCGTTTTTAACTCTAAAGGTCCTTTCAAAACCTTTCTATCCTACTTTACCCACTCTTTCAAGACTAGAGTTGATCTCAAGATCTTTGCTGGTCTTGATTTTATAATTCTCATAAGTACTTCTAACATTACGCGTTCTATAAATATTACATAATTACGGATGAGCAAAGACCCTAATACCCACTCGAGAATAGTCCAAAAGAGGCAGGAAGAGATGGATGAAGATCATAGTTAATGAATAAAGTGTATATATTGAGTATCAGTTAAACACACCTTGTATTTTTAATAAATATAAATGATAAAGTAATATTTATGATAATATTCTTGAATATATTGATTGAAGTGGTTTCAACCTTGTGTGGGTATGTTATCCCATATTTGAGTAATCCTATGAGAGAAAAATTATGTGGTATCCCAGTATTAAATCGCTTGCTAAAAAATCATTCTATTAATTATAGTTGCCGCTTAATTATCGAACTCATAAAGCAACTCAAACTACAAAATGTAGGTAAAAAAAAAAATGTAGGTAAAAAAACCCAGTAGGAATTGGAAACAAACATCCGAATAAAGTTCAGTTTCAAGTGAAAGATCCAGTCTGACCTCCTTTCTTATCTAGGCCAACGTATTGTCGGTTTCTCCACATACACTTGGCCTCTGCAATAGACTCCTGCGAAGGACTTTCTCAATCAGCCAGAATTCGCTCTCGCAGATGAAATTTTTTTTTAATTTCCTAACCACCGTTGCCCCTTTTCTAATGATGACCACACTAGAGAGTCAAAGGGATTAAAATCAGAATGGCTAGATAGCCAGTTATCTGGTTCAATAAAGCTGGGATTATTGGTTTTTGTGTATGTTACTGTTTGTTAAGTGTAAGAAAGGGTACCATCTTGCATGAAGGTAGATTTATTTGTATTTTTCCTTATTTCAGGTAAGATTTGAGACAAGATGTCATTATGATAGACGATAGTACTCTACATAAATTTCCACACTACCAGTGTTAAAAGTTAGTGGTTTTAGTTTTAAATGTTGCAACCAACACACCATTACAAACTAAGAGGAGCCCTTAATATGGAGAAGTTGTTCTATGGTGTTGAAATCACTCTAACATGATGGGGTTGCCTTAACCTAAAAAATCTTCCAACATAGTGTTGTCTTAGCATTGTGAACTTTTTTTAAGATCGTTTTGCCTTAGTTTTATGTGATTTACCTAAGGGTGTGGAGCCGTCCTCTATTGGGGTCACTTTCTTACACTTTTTGTATTTTTACCGGTTCTATGTAGCCTCCTGTGTAGCCACTCATTTCTCAATCATACTTGGCATTATGTCTGCAAAATGGTTCCAATTCACACTTTTTAATACGTATGGTCCTGGTACAAACGAACATAGCTGGCAGGGGAAAAAAAGTGATTCATATTATTTGTTTATTCTCTTGGGTTGTTTTCTTTGTGTTTGAGTTAAAATTAGCCAAACACACCAAATTAAACTTCAAGAGTTCCAATGTAATTTAAGGAACTCCAATTCCAACTAACTTAATCCAACTCCATAAAACTCTAACGAACTCCATTGGAATATAACCAAGTTGAGTGAGTTCCATCGAACTCAAACGATATCCGAAGAATTCAAACATTGAAGAATTCCAGAGAACTCTAAAGAAATCTATCGATCTGCAGCAAACTTAATTGATTTCCTAAACGAACTAAAACAAACTCTTTGCATCTTTAGGTAAGTCCACTAAATTCCATTGAATACACACGGATTCCAAAGGACTTAAACAAACTCTATCGAACTAAAAAAAAACTAGTTGCCTTTGAAGAACTTCAATGAATACAAACGGAATATATCAAACAATAACTAACTTAAACGAACTAAAGTTCAAACAAATTTCAACAAACCAAAACAAAATCCAACGAATTCAAACAAATTCGACCAAAGAACAACGAACCCAAACGAACTCAAACAAATTCAAACAAACTCCAACGAACCCAAACAAACTACAACGAACTCAAACAAATTCAAACCTACTTCAACGAGCCAAAACAAATTCCAATGAACCTAAACAAACACTAACGAACTCAAACAAACTTTAAACGAACTTCAACGAAACAAAAGAAATATATATAATTTAAACCCTTTTTACGGATGGAAAAGAAATCAAACGAACTAAAAAGAAACCAAACAAACTTTAACGAACCCAAACAAACTTCAACGAACCCAAACAATCTCCAACAACTCAAACAAATTCAAACGAACTTTAAGGAACCCAAAAGAACTAAAAAAAAATTTACAAAATTTTAACGAATGAAAAAGAAATCAAACGAACGAAAATAAAATCAAACAAACTTTAAATACACCTCCGTAGCCAAACAAGAACTCAGTTTAGCAAGAATGCGAGAGGGGGGAGAGAGGGAGGATTGGCGAAGGAGTGTGTGTGTGTGTGTGTGAACCGAAAGGGCGAGACCCACTTCAAACAAACTTTTCGAAATATCTCAATAGACGTTTGCCGGCAAAATCCCCCCTCAGCCTGGGTGCCACCCCTTCCCCTGGGTGAATAAGAAACATGAATGCAAATGACTCGCGTATTTATGCGTCTCATATGACCTATAGAATTTAAATTCACTATAATGTTCGCTCTCATCATAAAATCGATACTTTATGACTCGATATATAGACGAAGACAAGATATATATCCTCGTAAAGACATGCCTCATTCCAATATATATATATATATATATATATATATATATATATATATATATATATATATATATATATATATATATATATATATATATATATATATATATATATATATATATATATATATATATATATATACATATATTTATATATATATATATATATATATATATATATATATATATATATATATACATATATATATATATATATATATATATATATATATATATATATATATATATATATATATATATATATTAGGTAACAGGCCATGTTGTATACATGCATTGTTGAAGTCCACAGCAATGGCAGCGTTATTAATTTTAACTTGTCTTCTCTTTATTTTTCTTAGTTTTTTGACTTGGTCTTTGAAGCGAGAAATAACTATACCATTCGCATTTCTATAAAGAATCTCTCCTCTATCTTTTAGCCAACGAAATCAACTTAAAAGCAAAACTAAAGGAACGTGATCAAAAATCTCTACCTCAGCTTTCTTCCCAGTTGAAAAATCAAGTCTCCCTAATTGACTATATTTCATTCCTCACCCTCGCTCAACGTATGGTAAAAGCCTACACAACCAAAGTCAAACGGACTCACGCAGGCAAATTCGAACGAATGCATCTCTCTTCTTCAACTCTACCAGATCCACAAAAGGTAGTGTTTAACTTATCTGACCACCAGTTAACTTGACGAGAGAAACTACTACTAGCATTCGGACTTGACTTTTGACGACCCCCAATTTTCCCGAACAAAATTCAATTTCTCTTCACATTTGAAACGCTATTGCAATGAATTATATCCTTACCCATACCAGGCCTATTTAAAACCGCACAACTGAGGATTTCTAACATCGCCCACGAAATTTTCACGAGCTGAAACGTTTTCTTATAATCCCTTTATATTTCCATAAAGATGATATAACCCTCTTACGAGATCTATCTTCAAAAGATAACCTTATCATTACCCACCCTGACAAAGGTAGAGGTGTAGTTATAATGAACAAAGAAGAATATACACGATAAATGCACATGATTTTAGATGACCGATCTAAATTTGCTCCCGTCCAAGAAGACCCGCTGAAACCTTCCCTCCGTCTTGAAGACCAAGTCAATAGGCTTCTTCTTTCACTCAAAAAACACACTCTCTTGACGAAGAGACCTACAAAAAACTCGACTCTACAGGCTCCACCTACGGCCAACTCTACGCTCTCCCTAAAATCCATAAACCTAATGTACCCCTTCGACCTATTCTAGCAACCTATCACCTCTCTAATTATATAATCGCCAAATTCATTGCCCCGCTTATTACCGCCCCCCTCCTTCCCTTGTCCCAAACCAATACACTGTCAAAAGTTCTCTACACCTAAAAGAAGAAATTCAAAACAAAATTTTAACTTATATATAGCTAGTTTTGACGTATCCTCCCTATACACAAGTGTCCCACTTTTAGAAACAATTAATATTTTTCTTTCTCGCGCGTTCCCTTCCCTCAATTCTCTCTTTCACTGTTTTAATGAGAAACAAATAAAGAAAACACTACTTACAGTTTCTCACGAAAACTATTTCTCTTTTAATGGAAACTTTTTTCGCAAAGTAGATGGCCTTGCAATGGGAAATCCTATTGCCGCCCATCTCGCAAATCTCTTAATGTGTAACTTAGAAGAAGCACTTGACAAATGCCCCTTACAATTCCGTCCTATCTTCTACAGGAGATACGTAGACGACACGATCGCCCTTTTCCGCTTTAAAGGTTCATCTGATAAATTCCTAGAGAACATAAACCAGTTACGAGTACATCCAAATATTAAATTCACTCAAGGAAGCAACCCAACAACTCCATTCCTTTCTTAGACCTACTAATAACACGCACAACCGACGGTTTCTCCACTTCCATTCCCCGAAAACCTACACATACGGGCTCTGGACTCCATTTTCTTAGTTATTGTGCCACCAAAATCAAATTAAACTCTATAAAAACCTTACTTTCTCGCGCTTACAATCTCGCCTCAACATACCCCAATTTCCACAATGAGGTCACTTTCCTCACTAACTCTTTTCAACAAAACGGATATCATTCAAACTTATACGACTGAACTCTTCGAAATTTTATCAATAAAATATTTAACCCGAAAGATCCCTCATACAACGTCCCTAAAGAGAAGGTTTTTGTATCTCTTCCATATACGGGACCCCCTCAATTCACTTCTCTGGGCCAAACTCTCACCCGTTCTTAAAAATTCATTTCCTCCAACACATATTATACCATTTTTTCATAACACACGCAAAGTGCAACATCTTTTCAATATTAAAGACAAAAGACCAACGCTGCTTCGATCCTCCATCATAAATGAATTCACCTGCTCGAGATCTAATTCCGAGTTATATTTGGGATCGACAAAGCGCGCACTACATACCCGTATTTGCGCACATTTAGGCAACAGCAACAGAACTGGAGCCCCGCTGACTACTCCCGAATTCTTCCCTATCCGAATTCACTAGGAAAACAGACATCCACACCATAAACGCAACTTAAATAATTTTTAAATTAAAGATACAGCAAACACCGAAAAACCAACTACGTACACTGGAATCTCTTTAGATTAGTTTACAACTATAATCACCCACGAATTGCATACGCCAAATCCACTCCCCCAAAAAAACAACCCATATTTTTCGAATATTTCTATTATCTCCCTTTTTTACAACGAAAACACCCAAAACTAATTAATCTCAGTTTTTATTTTAAAATCAAAAACATATTTTGCATTCCTTAATAATTAAAAGCCCTGCATTTTTATAATTTGAATATTACCACCTCTGCTGCTTCCCATTTCCCATATAATTAATTTATAAATATCTGATAACTTCTCTAAAAATATTCTTATGTTTGTATATATTTATGGCATATCCTTGAGAATGGGTTTATACCCGAAAGGTCGGTACCAAGAAGTTAATATAATATATATATATATATATATATATATATATATATATATATATATATATATATATATATATATATATATATATATATATATATATATATATATATATATATATATATATATATATATATATATATATATATATATATATATATATATATATATATATATATATATTTAAAGGGTAGGCCCTCGGATTGGCATGCTTTTCCTTTCTCATCTCATCATAACTTAGGGTGTTTATCGCAGGTCGACCCACTTCGAGGCTACCATTTTGGGCCTAAACTTCTGTACCTAACCAGTCTAATTTGCGTAGGGAAAGCGACTCATTCCCACCCCCCTTTTGTGCCCCACTTCCCTTTTCTCCCTTCGGACTGAAGGACATAAATCGGGACTACAACCTTTTGAACAGAGCCCTTCTTACCGGCTTCAATAAAACTCCGGACGGCTACCGTACCGAGTTTCGTAGCGCTAAGGTTTCCCCGGGGGAAACCTTTCAGCAATTTTAATTTCACCTCCCCCGATTATTTTAGGCATGGCTCGAAGCCTCCGGCATCGGTAACACTTTTGATGGGCTCAAGGAATTTATGATCTTGGACCAATTTCTCTCTTCCCTCCATTCTGACCTGCGCGCCTTCATCAAGGAACCACGACCTTCTACCCAATCGGAAGCAATCCAGCTGGGAGATAATTAGACTTCTGTTCACTCTAGTCTTTCTAGAACTTCTAGCTCTCATTCCAAAGAGGTTCGTGCGTCCGTCCAACCAGTCTTGGGAAGGGAAGACAACTTTATCCACCGCTAAAGCATCTCGCAGAATTCCTCCTCCACCCTGACGTGTCATGGCTGCGGTGAGGTTGGCCACATTCGCCCGCAGTGCCCAAGAAACCCCAGTATCTTCAAGGATGGCTCGTCTTCGTCGAAACCCTTCATGGTTGGATTCTGTCTTTCCGACCGAAGTGTCCCTCATTTCCAGGCTACTGGTACTATTAACGGGGCCTGGGTTTCGACCATTATCATGGACACTGGTTGCTCTTACATAGTCGTCTCTGAGGATGTCTTGCCAGACGCTGACGTCACTGCCTGCAAAAAAGTCTTCGTGGCCGACTACTTGGGACGAGTTGACTTATTCCCCCTCGTCTCCTGCTACCTTCGTTATCCTTACTTCGGAGGATGAATGGACGTCATTAGAGCACCAATTAAATTCGCTAGTGTACTGGTTGGAAACATTCCGGGAGTTAGGGACCTTGATGCTTCTAAAGCTTTACCTTGCCCAGCTCCTCCTCAGTCATCTGAAACTCTTAGTCCACCGAGAAATTCTTGCATTATCACCGGAACTCCCACTGCACCTAAACTCAGCTATGTTCATGCTGTCCAGACCAGGACATGGAAAATGAAACAAATTCACCCCTTAGCTCTGCCTGCTCTCCAGCCCCTTTCTGTGACGCCTGACGACTTTTGTCGTCTGCAAACTTCCTATGGAACCCTCTCTGCTGTTCGAGCTAAAGCCGCCTCAGGGGAGATCGAGCAAGTTAGAAACGGGGCTAGTTACCAGTTCCTCAAGGCTGACGGCCTCCTTTATCGGAAATGCTTAATATTTGACCATCCCCATAAGGTAAACAAGTTGACTTTGGTTGCTCCCCCTGAGTGTCTCCCGGTTATCCTTTCAGTTGCTTATGAAAACCCGTTGGCTGGCCATTTTTCCCACAGGAAGACCGAATTGAAGGTCACAGATCAATTCTATTGGCCTGGAATGGGGTCTTACGTGCGTGCTTTCTGCCGTTCCTGTGATAAGTGCCAACGCTTCTCGACCAAAGGACGTGTGCGACCGGTGCCTCTTCAGCCAATTCCCATCGTGACTGAGCCTTTCGCCCGAATCGCCATTGATTTGGTGGGACCTCTTTCTCTCCCATCTTCTGATGGTCACAGATTCATCCTTACCCTAATTCATTTTGCCACGGGATTTCCAGAGGCTGTGCCCTTGAAGGATATTGATTCTGTGTCCATCACCGAAGCCTTACTTACCATCTTTTCTCGAGTGGAAATCCCTCGGGAAATTCTATCCGACCGTGGGACTCAATTTACATCCAACCTTATGAAATAACTTCAAAAGCTGCTGGGTGACAAACCTATATTTACTACACCTTTACATCTCAGTGTAAACGGAAGGATCGAAAGACTTCATGCTCCTTTGAAGGCTATTACCTGTAAGTTGTGTTCGGAGAAGCCTCGAGAGTGGCGCAGGTACCTCATTCCAACCCTATTTGCCCTCAGGGAACTTCCGAGTGACCGAACTGGGTTTTTGGCCTTTAAGTTGTTATATGGCCGCTCAGTCCGTGGCCCACTAACCATGTTCCGTGATCTGTGGGAAGATCGAACCCTTCAGGACGACGACTGGACCAGCTTTCAGTACGTCATCTAGCTGCAAGAAAAGTTGGCCGAATGTTCTAAAATTGCTGCCAAACATGCCAAAGCCAGCAGCTCTCGGTATAAGACTTATTTCGACCCTAGGTCACAGGACCGGCAATTCAAACTGGGCGATGAAGTTCTGGTGCCCCTGCCCAGTGACACCAGTAAACTTCTCGTAGCCAAGAATGGCCCGTATAAGGTACTTGAGATGCGGGGTAAGGTATATTATCTTATCGAGGTTCCTCGTCGACCCTGTCTCTATCATGCTAACCTTTCAAAAAAATATTATCGCAGGGCCCAGGTGCAGCGAGTGGAAGTTCTAGATGAAACTTACACCCTGGAGGAACTTATGGCTCCTGGTAGAGAAGGACTTAGCATCGTCGAGGAAGGAGACGCAGACAACTTCCTTCTACCTCTGACACCCGATGGTAGTATTGATTCTCCTTCGTCTGAACACCCCGAGTTTGGAACACTGCAACAGGATCAGCTATCCCAACTCAGGAACTCATGGGTGGGTACTGGTTTGTTCTCTCTAATGAACCCGGTTGTACCTCCACCCTCTCTCATGACATTAATTTTACGGCCACCGATCGTATACAGACAAAAAGTTATCCAGTACCCATTCACCTTAGGCCTGCCTTTGAGAAGGAGATAGAGACCCTCTTCTAGCCAGGGATCATCCAGCGCCCCTCCTCCTCTCACTATTTTTCTGTTGTCATGGTAGGAAAATGCGATAGTTTGTTTTGGAGGTCGACCACAAGCCTCTCCTCTATCTGTCAACATTCAAGGGCAAGAACGACAGACTACTTTGGTAGGCTCTAGTCCTACAGGTCTATAAGTTTAGGGTTGTCCACATCGCTGGAAAGGACAACCTATGGGCTGACCTTTAAAGTAGGTCCCCTATGTAATTATTGTGTATATTTCCCCTTTTATATACTTTACCCTTCCTTTTTTTATCTACTCTTCAGTAGATTCTTGTCCCAGGGGTGGTGTAAACAGTAGGCCCTCGGATTCCCATGCTTTCCCTTTCTCATCATAGCTTACGGTGTTTATTGCAGGTCGACCCACTTTGAGGCTACCATTTTTGGCCTAAACTTCTGTAACTTACCAGTCTAATTTGCGTAAGGGAAGCGACTCATTCCTGCCCCCCTTTTGTGCCCCACTTCCCTTTTCCCCCTTCGGACTGAAGGATATAAATGGGGCCGTGAGGCCTTTTAATGCATTCTGTCGCCTTTCGACCGATATCGTCGTCTGTGGGTTTCTCCTCTCCGAAGACTATCATCGCATTTACCCCTGTAGACTTGGGTCGAATTCCGTCATCATCGATGAGCCTCTTTCGCCTGGGTTTCTGACGTGGGTTATTGCTTCACTGCTCTGGTATCAGGTATTTTGGACTATTTCTTTCTTTTTACGTCCCCTTTACATTAATTAAGTGTTATTCTTGTAACTTTGGTTCTTCGGGTAAAGGACGTAAGACGGAGATTATTCCGGAAAAACCTGTCACTAGAGTAGGGAAGCCAATTTCATCTTCAACGGGACGTGTCATTTCGGCTTTAAACAACTTATTCATAAAACCCAATTTTGTATGCGCAAATATCTTTTTGGTTAAAACGACTTGTGGTCGTTCGATGTGATAAGCATTTGTGACTTTTCTTATTAGTTTGATGACCCCCGTATAATTTGTTAACAGTTAATTTATTTAATTTTAATTTTGTTGTAAATAATACTGTAAATACTTTTTATGTGTGTATTTATTTAACCCCTTGCCGATACCTCGTAATTTAGCACCGTCCTGATACATTCTGGTGAATTTCTTGTAGGCCTTTAGATCCCTGATCTTCTATAAATTTTGTGTGTATTTTACTCTTTTGGAGGGCCGTGTGAACCGCGATATATATATATATATATATATATATATATATATATATATATATAGAAGAAGGAGCAAATGCAAGTTCTGCGGGTGATAACAACCACCACAGGGCTTTCGCCATATCTATTTTCTGCCTTTCAAAACAATTTGGAAGACAGAAATAAAGGTGCAGAAACCTTGCATTGCAGACTATATTACAATATAGTACAAGAAAGTGAAATTTGACGCGAATGAGCAATGAGACAAGAAACAGGAGTTTTTTAGAGGTAAGAGAAAGGGACATTAGAAGAAGACTAGAATCATAGAGAGCAGAGGGCGGCACAATGAAGGCAATCCTTTACCGAGAAGACAGAGATAACGCCAGGCCAGGAATTTCAAACTTTTTTTCCCTGGCGTTATCTCTGTCTCCTCGGTAAAGGATTGCCTTCATTGTGCCGCCCTCTGCTCTCTATGATTCTAGTCTTCTTCTAATGTCCCTTTTTCTTACCTCTAAAAAACTCCTGTTTCTTGTCTCATTGCTCATTCGCGTCAAATTTCACTTTCTTGTACTATATATATATATATATATATATATATATATATATATATATATATATATATATATATATATATATATATATATATATATATATATGCTACGAATTGCACTTGGACCGTACGACTGTTATTTGCTATATTGACACCTGAAGCCAACGAGGGAATCTTCGTTATAAAATATTTTGCAAGAGATATTCTTAAGTGCTGCTGTTATTAAAAGTAAAGGTGTATTGAAACTACCTAAACCTAATAGGCGACGTTGTAGTCGATATTTTTCCCTCTATTTTATCGCATTACTCTTTGTCAGTTCAGTCCTTTGGTAGTGTCTTTGTCATGCGTTTCATTTCCACTCGAGCGACACAAAGACCTAGATTAATAGCAGTTGCCAACACGAAACTATATTTGAGTTTCCTAACTTATGCCTAATTAGATGAAGGTAAAGGTACGATGAGGGGTAAAGAAAATTGTGTTGAAAGTGCCTGATGAGGCGAGCTGCATAAGCCGGACTGCACCAGCCGTTCGGAGAAAGAACTTAAATTCGAAGCTTGTTGATTTTATAGATACATAAACTATCTTTCTCAAAAAGTGACAAGTATGATCGTCAGAATCCTTCCACCAAAGATGGAAAACTACCGTCTGAAATAACCCTCGACACCTTGTAAATAAGAGCAAGATTCATAAGTTCCTTAACTTCACTTCCGTTCTTTCTAAAAGAGGACGAAACATTGGAATCAACCAATCAGAACCTTCCTCGCTAACTAGGCCCTTTCTCCCCCCTGCCTTTCATCTTTGCCGCTGCCGATTCTGTGTTTACTCTTTAACTTAGTAGCGAACAAGGCGCTGGAGTAGAGAGAGATAGAGAGAGAGAGAGAGAGAGAGAGAGAGAGAGAGAGAGAGAGAGAGAGAGAGAGAAAGTGAGGAATTAGGAGGGCGGGCAGGAGTGCAATATGTCATGTCAGGTTTAACCGGGAAACTGGATTGTGTGTAGTGGAACAAAACGAACTCCAGCAACCCTGGAGCCTAATCACGTTGCGATCGTTCAAGTGTTAGGAAGCAAGTCTCGGTACGGAGTTAACCCCGTTAATTATCTGTTAGTTTTGTTTGCTTCGTTCAGCGCCGAAGGATAACTTGGGCGTAAAAAGCGTACCAATTGGAATTCAGAGCCGGTCTACGGGAAGATATTATCGAATAAGCAAGAAGGAGGAAGAAGTGTTTAATTGAGGGAAAATGGGCAAAGAACAAAAGAAAGAGGGTCTAATGGGAATGTAAATAACGAGGGAATATTTGAGAATTTATTGGTTTCAGGAAATGCAATGACGGGGAAATGGAAGTAGAGTTTAACTAAAGGTATTTTAAACTTCTAAAGACACCAGGCAATGGCTTCGCTACTAAGATTAAAATTTAAAATCTAAAAAAAAGCAGCCATGGTTAAATTTTTATAAATTTTCTGAACTTTGCCAATTATAATAATTTTAAGAAGGAACTCTAAACTAAAGTTCCCCCCTTTCAAAATATCACGTTGCTAAAATATAGAGTTATAGAAGAAGATATATAAAAATAAATTTTCTGAACTTCACCATTTGTAATTCTTTGGGTTTTAAAACTTCATAAAATTTCGATATTTATATTTATTTCTGAACTTCACCATTTTGTTTTTGATATTATAAAAAAATGATTAGAAATAACTTTGATAAAAAAAACATAAGTCTAACCAAACTAAGATGAAATTATTATTCAAATACTCAAAAAATCCCCTTCTTAAATTATAGAGTTAGTGATGATGATGATTATGTTTTTGGCACCAAAAGCGTTCAGGTGGAACCTTCATTGCACCGGGGCAGAAGGACCTGTTCCGCTTCAGAGGTAGGATTCCTTGTAACAGAGAATGTGTGTGTTGTGCTGCGAAGACGGGAGAGGCGGGGGAGTAATGTTATAATTGGCTATGTGTGTGGTTGAGAAGTGTACGATCTACCCACCCGAATACAGGGCTGAACACAGGGCGTCCACCAATTGGTAGCCAGATCTAGTTAAAAAATTTGCGCTGCCCCGTACTCTAAAAAAATGAAAAGCGAAAATGAAAAAGATGAAAAAAAAGACAAAGTAAATAATTCTTATAATCCAAGATCACAAAACCCAAGAAATTTCTTTCCTAGATCACATCCCCCGAGAAAAATCTTTCCTAGATCACAACCTCCCGACCCCCAACTCCACCTAGTGGTCGTGATCTAGGAAATATCCCCTAAATATAGATCTTGGTATTTTGTTCTCTACTTTTGGACGGTACTGTAGAAAGCTTTTCACGTCATGTCAACCCCCTTGCACTCTCACAAACTTTACTGCCTCCATTATAAACAAATTCTCAAAACACTTTGGAACACATCACCTCTTTGGCTTTCATTTTTTTTTCATTTCTGCTGCATCCACCATTTTATCATTTCTGATGCATCAACCATTTTATCATTTCAGCCCCATCCACCAATATTATCTTAAAACTAATGTGCGTTTGTTACACACAGAAGCAAACTAAAATATCGGTTTAGAATAAGTGGCACAAAATAGCATTTAACATGTTCCAAGAAAACGCCAAGATCTTTTAAAATGTTCCATGACCCAACTATACTTTCATCGTTTCTTGCTTTCTGAACATACCTGTTATATCATCATCATCATTATCATCATCATCATCACTAACTCTATAATTTAAGAAGGAGATTATTTTTTTAGTATTTGAATAATAATTTCATCTTAGTTTGGTTATGACTTATGTTTTTTTTATCAAATTTATTTCTAATCATTCTTTTATAATATCAAAAAACAAAATGGTAAAGTTCAGAAATAAATATAAGTATCGAAATTTTGTGAATTTTTTAAAACCCAAAGAATTACAAATGGTGAAGTTCAGAAAATTTATTTTTATATATCTTCTTCTATAACTATATTTTAGCAACGTGATATTTTGAAAGGGGGGAAATTTAGTTTAGAGTTCCTTTTTAAAATTATTATAATTGGCGAAGTTCAGAAAATTTATACAAATTTAAACATGGCTGTTTTTATTTAGATTTAAAATTTTAATCTTAGCAGCGAAGCGCAAGCTCTCCATGTAGGGAGGAGTGGCGAAGCCATTGCCTGATACTTCCTATAAAACTGTCAATCATTCAATACATTTTGTTGATCGTGAAACATTAGTGCATAGACAAACAAGAGAATCTTGCTGGAATAAACACCAAGCATATTTAAAAGACACGCGTGGATGTACGAGTATGTGGATTTATGTGGCATGATCCGTTCGGGTCAAACGAGTTTGAATAAACAGACATATTTTCCTTCTAGTATTAGTGATTCGTGTTTACTTGTGTATGCTTGTTTCGCGTTGCCTTTTAATAAATAGACAACACGAAAACTTTTTATTTTTTTAATTGTTCTTTTTTTCTTTTATTTTGTAATCTAGGAATAAAGTGACTAGTGATAGTGATCTAGGAAAGATAGTTCTCGGGGGAGGAGTCGTGATTTAGGGAAAATATTTTAAGGGGATCGTGATCTAGGAATGTACAGTTTTGTGCCTCAGATCTAGGAAAGCTACTTTCTTTTGTAATGTTCTTTTAATTCCCATGAAAACAGCGGATAAAAAAATATAATGTAAGTTATGTGTGTCTGATAGGATGCGCCCAAAACTAGAGAGCAATAACTTAAGTTGCAACTTTACACGTAAAAATTTCCAACATATCCATGGTAACTCTGTCACACGTACATGTCGATTACTCCGGAAGGTATTACTCATTCATCATTATGGCAAGACGAGGAAATTCGGCACATCATTTAGAAAGCAGATCTTTCAGTGAAAGAGGGAAGGAATGACATGGTCATACTATTCAAGTCATTGTGATACATCATAAAGTGTGATTTCATACATAATAAAGCTACATAAGAATACCGAGTCCAGGGACTCGACGAAGAAAACGAGTCGCCCTCGAAAAACTACTCCCGAGGAAGATCGCACGATGCAACGGATCTCAATGAAGGGCAGATTTGAGACAGCGACTGGTATTTTACGTCAGGTTCTGAGAACATGAACCTGATTGTGTCCCGCATCACTTGAGAAAGGTGGCACTCATAACCCCCCCCCCTCATCCCCCTGCTAAGAAATCATTCCTAAGTAAAAAGCAAACAAGCATATAGGGGCTAGGATAGCTTTCGCTAATGAGCATGCCACTTGGAGTGCTGAATACTGGGAAGGTGTTTTTATCAGCAGTAAAATTTAATTTCTTTGGGTCGAATGGGAAGCAGCATGTAATAGGTCGTAGAGCTGAAATATTGAATCTTATATTCACGAAAAAAGACTTTAATTTAAAATTGGCAACGTAATGTTGTAGGGTATGTTTTCAGGCGCTGAATTCTGCCCGCTCGTGAGTTTACGCGGTAGGGTTTAAACGCTGCGATATGTAAGAATGTGCTTCAGAACCTGTGATCCTATTTCTCCAAAATTATGATTATAAGAGCCTCTTTTCATGTAAGACAATGCTCCTGTATCAAAGACCAGTGTAACAGTGTTTGGATGCTGAAAATATCGACGTGGTGAACAAACCTGCAAAGAACACTGAGTTAAATCTGACATAAAACCTATAGAAGATACTTGATGAGAGAGCATGGTTAAGAAAAGATAAATGAGGCCGGGCGCCGCCAACCAAGGTCTGCCATAATTCTTGACAAGCCCATGGTTAAACTAGGATTAGTACATAACATAGTAAGGGCTCCACTCCTCTTCTACGGTGACTAGCCGATAACCACTTTTGATGCCTGGCTCACCCTCAGGTATGTCACCTACCTTACTCTCACATTTACACTGCTCCAGGCTTTACTTAGTAGAGCTGACATAGCTCAAAAACACAGTTTGGAGTTATGGTGCCCCCTCATATGGTTCAGCCCATTAGCTGAGATGGTTGCCAAGGATGTGGCCGTTGTTCTAAGCTAACAACTACTTGGAGCCACAGGTGAGAGTATCAGGGGTGGGGTAACTGTCCGGGCTCTGCAGGTACGGCTGCTGCGGCAAAGATTATTAGAAGAACTAGCAAAATTTCGCCCTACGGGCGTTTTTTGCTAAACCTGCGGCGCAAGTTCGCGGCGCTAACAAAATTAAGAAAGTATGCGAGAGAAAAAGGTTTTATATTTCAAAACACATTCAAAATTAGTGTGCAATAAAATCATTTCACATTTTTTTTTAAATGCACAGAGGGACATACACACACGCACACACACGCACGCACACGCACACTAGGATCATTATAATAAGATGAAATAAAATCACGATCGAACATTAAGATAATTTGGTGAAGTCCTACGACCAAACATGCGTTCAGGTCATTCAGAACAAGGGTTTCCTCCTTTCTTATTGATATGTTATTCAATTTATTTATATTTGTGTTCTTTTGTGGTTATAGCTACACTTATAATGATCTTTCTCTAGTTTTTGTCACCCTGTCTTAAAATACAAACTACTTTCCTTATAACGTTTGATAATCCGAGGTTCAATGAAATACAACTTGGACACAATCTATAGCGTACGAGAAGTGCAGGCGAGCGGCTTAAAAGCTTCGTTTGAATGAGTCTCTTTTGAGACTCAGGATGGCCAAGTGGATTTGCCGCTAGCTAACAGTCTCCTTTGAGACTCAGGATGGCCGAGTGGATTTGCCGCTAGCTAACAGTCTCCTTTGAGACTCAGGATGGCCGAGTGGATTTGCCGCTAGCTAACAGTCTCCTTTGAGACTCAGGATGGCCGAGTGGATTTGCCGCTAGCTAACAGTCTCCTTTGAGACTCAGGATGGCCGAGTGGATTTGCCGCTAGCTAACAGTAGGCCAGCAACGCGGGAAGCTGTTCGAAACTCGCCTACGCTATTATTTGTTTCTTTGCCCCTTTTCCTACTCCTATCTATCTACAAATCAAAGCCCAGTTTCAAACAATATTCTGTTCGCTTTCCTTCGAAATTAAAAGAGCTTTTTCAAGAAAATATAGATTTTATTTTTTTGTTCTCTAGTTTAAGTTGGTACTGTAGATCGATAGAATGTTCTAGTGAAATCATAATTTCAAACAGTTCCTTATAATAGTCAATAGTGCACAAAAATAGGTGCAGTTCACATCTGATGGAGAAATTTTGTCTTCAAATTTAGATATTTCATTATTGTTTGAACGAGGATTTGTTATATTTGCCGAGTTTTTTAGCCAGAACCAAATAGTGAGTTGGGGTGTTGTAGGTTAAAGTGTTGGAGTTTGAGGGGTTGTAGTTTGAAGTGTTGGAGTTTGAGGGGTTGTAGGTTGAAGTGTTAGAGTTAGAATTTGAGGTGTTGTAAGTGGAGGTGTTAGCGTTTGAGGTATTGTAGTTTGAGGTGTTGAAGTTTGAGGTGTTGTAGGTGGAGGTGTTAGAGTTTGAGTAGTTGTAGTTTGAGGTATATCTGATATTGATGGTGTAAAAAAGTCATTAATTCTGTTTTGGTGGTTCTAAAAAAAGGGTAAAACTTTTTTTCCGAGTATTAGGTGTTGATGAAAGTGGATTAAATTTCGTTTTTCTTTACCACTAACAAAAAGTTGGTCTGCGCGTATCAACGCCAAAACACAGTCGTTAGAGAAGAGGTTTCTTTAAGATGGCTCCCCGAACCCCGTGACACCTTCCCTGGTTCAGTCTCTTTTTACTACATGCCCATGAAGGCGTTATGAAGAGCCTCTCAGCCCTGTATGCAGAACACTCCGATACTAACTTATTTCAACCATGGCGACCTTTATACACCACTTCTAAGCGACCTTTTGCTATTTTTTTTCAGGTGTGGTAGTAAACTCCATCAAACGAGAAAAACTCGCCTTTTTATTCCTATTATTTCTTCTCGGGTGTGGAAGAACCCCTCCCCCCATCGTACAATCAAACCCAGCGGTTATTTCGCTTCAGTCTCTACACATGCAATTATTAATCAAAAACTCGCAGAGAAATGTCATCTTAAACCACTTTTTTACAATGTGGGGTCAATTCAAGATAAGAGAAGGCCACCTGAAGCTATTGCGGCATTTTGGGTTAGGTCTATGGAAACAGTCATGCGGTGCAATGGCACACAACTTTAACTTCCCTTTGGCCGTCTTCCATCTTCTTTGTCAGGCATCCTCGAGGACTGTACTGATTCCTGCCATTTAGTCAGTGGAGGAAAAGCAAAATGTTGGTCTGGTCGCTCAGTCGTGGCGCACTCTTTGGCGCCCTCATCGGCGCGCGCATTCCTCAAAATCCACCATGTCCAAAGACACAGAAGAAAATAATCTCGACATCCGTCGGGCTCACCTTATCCGTGGCGTCATGGATACCATGAACCATGAAGTGCGGCTTTTACATTGCCCTGAGAGCAGTCGAGGCGTTTTGTGAGTTGCTAAATATCAGAATCCGGACTCTTAAACTGGCATAGTGTGTTATCTTTAATACCGAACCGTGCATTGTCGCCAGCTCGGCCTTAAAGACACGCAGCGGCTGGTTGAGCCTCACTTACTTCAAACAAAGGGGATACAGCGTGGAAGCCGCACCACTCCTGGAAGTTGGAGCCACCCGTGTGAAGTGTCAGGGATCCAGTGTGGCACGAAGTGTCCTCCCAAAAGGGCAAACGCAATTCTCCCTGTGCTGTAGAAGATTTGAAAGCATAAGCGTGGCAAAAAATAGTAAAATCTGGTACCTCCAAAATGGCGTCCTGGGCAGAACCAGAAGTGCTACTTAGCTGAGAGTTAAACCGAGCACTCTAAGAAGATCTCTAGCTTTAAACACAAAGGGCTTACGATATGACTGGAGTAACTCGGCGGAAGATGAACAGTCGAGATCGGCCACGAATGCAGTGAGAGCCATGGGCAACTGAGATAGGCACAGGACCCACGCGTACAAACGCATAAATGCACTGTACACGGCACAGAGTAAGTGAGATTTCCTCAGCTCTGACAAAGAGGCTTTCAATAGGGGACATGTGAAAGGCACCGGTCGTCAGGAGGAGACTGGTGTGGTGGATCGAGTTTACCTTCTGCAATACACGCTTGGTTGCGGATGCGTAAAACTCGAATCCGTAGTAAAGCTTCGAATGAACAAAAGATCGATAGAAAAGTAAAGTAGTAGTCCAATCGGCACACCAAGTGTTGAACGTCACGGAACAAAGAATGTCTATGTTGCCCCCGTAAGGGGCACGACGATTTGCCTTCCTGGTCGCCGTGCTGACGGGACTCAGCACCCCGTCAGCTCAGCCTTTTCTCCTTGTTTCTGACATCCTGTCTTCTCACCCTGCTTCCTCACTTTCCCTACAACTTCTCCCACAACTTTCTCTGGTCGACCTTTTCTTTCACAGGGTAGACGCCGACCAGCTTCCTCTCGCCCTACTAACCCGGATCGGGGCTGAAGGAGGAGATGACTATGCTCCTTCACCCTTGATCTCCGGTTTGGGGTAGTGGGTTTTTAACAACCTGTTTCATCCCAACCCACACTTTCTTCACATGCCGATGGTCTGCGATGGGCTGCCAGACCACAAGGCAGGAGGAGTGCCTCAAATTACTGCAGCTGGTTCTGCCGGCCCCATATTCACCCCTCGCAGAGCGGGCTACTGCATGGGGTGATTAGATATCAATCCCGTGAGATAAATAGGGTAATCATGCCCAATGATGAGTTGACAAAAAATAAAAAATACTCTCCCTCTACCTATCCTCGACCATCGCCAGAGGGGCCTTCGGGCAGCTCCACTGAAAAATGGAGGTCCTTTCCCCTGTGCTTTCGCAGGGGACCTTCGGAATCTCTTCAACGGGACAGTAGGCTTACTCATCTCCTATGCTTACGGGTGCAAGAGCCTCCCCCTCCCCCCCTTCTCTGGATTTGCACTTGAGTGACTAACACTTACTAGCGGCAGTGCCCCCTTTACTTTCCCAGGGGACGGCCAAGAAAACACGCCAGCGGCTCATAATTGACCGCTCTTGGTATGAGAGGATCGATCGGCCCAACCGCATCCGTGGAGGCTCTACTACTGCCACTGCTTCGGCCATATTAATCGCTCCTGTAGACGCGCAAAGTCGGAGTTACCTGAAGTATGTGTAAGCTGCTCCAAGGCCGCACACGATAAGTCCAAATCGTGTGTGGACAAGTGTGGCAATTGCTGAAATCCACACCACGCTTCTCCGAAGCAATGTGGTGCGTATCTCCTTGAGAATGAAATCCTAGCCGTTTAGGCCCAGGATTGTCTCTCATTTCGCGAGGCTAAGAACTGCGTCCTGGCGCGCCCCACGTTGCCTGGGACGTTGTATGCCTGAATGTTAAAAAATACACCCTCTGCTCCTGGCCTTCCCAAGCCTACGAGCACGGTCGTTTTCACGCCCATTCAGAACCCTTCTGCCGTATCTACCCACTCCAGGCTCTCACATGGTAGAAATGGTGGCAAAAAGAGCGCACACCCAGCCACGGCTTAATTTAAGGCTCCCCCTTCTTTCCCCTGCGTGACCGTTTCCCGTAAAGCGAAACAGGGGGCAACACTACTGAACTTTTGAACTTAAGAGAGAGGCATCTCTCGGGGTTTCTAAAGCTGCCTCTCGAAAGGAGGACGGCACTAAATGATCTTTGGCTCCTACACCTACACCGAGTTCTAGGCTAGGTGAGTCTAAGGCGGTAAATTCACCAAAGGAGGGATAATTTTGAGGCGGAGGTAGGAAAAAACTCGCATGGCGAGCCCTACCCTACCCCGATAAGTTATCAAAGGCGACAGCGCCTTCAGCACCTGGCCCAGCCAACAGAGCCCAGAGTTCTACCTCCGGGAAGCGTATGGCCATTCCTGTGAGGGTCTTCTTTTCGAAGAAGGCCCCCGCATGTCATCCGAGCTAGGTATTAAACGCATATTCCTTTAATAGAATTGCCGCGACTCCAGGCCAAAGGAAAGAGCTTCGGAGGCTCGTCTCGTCCCGTTTACTCTTAGCTATCTTTTAGCAGGAGACCATGTAGGGCACGTGCTCCCTGCCCACTATCTCCAGGTATAATAGTTTTACAACCCCGCCATCAAGGGATGGGGGCCAGGCGGGGGGATGTGCGATTTACACCCGGCATGATCTCTCCGTTCTTCTCTTCGAAGCACGCCTACCGATCTTCTTTGCAGCTATACTCGTCTTCAATTAAAGAGAAAACCCCTCTCGCACTGGTGTGGGAGCGAGTCAAAAGGATTCAGAGCAAGTTCTCGCAGGACTTCCCTCCCGTTCTTCAGGAGAATGGGACCGCAGTCTTGGACCTCGCGTCAGTGGTGGAATCATTCGCGACGACTTTATCGGCATTCTCTACCCGAGATGCTGCTTCGCCAGCATTCAATGCGCGTCTTGATTGCGCTGAAAGCCGCCGACTAGACTTTACCTCCAGATGCGGAGAACACTTCAACGATAGGTTTACTTTGAGTGATTTGCGTTCCGCTCTTGCTTCGTGAGGGGAAACCGCTCACGAAGCCTTGACACCTAGTTGAGCAAGGCATGTCCTTTCTGTTAGATGTATTGAACAGGATATGGGTAGAGGGTATCCTCCCAGACTCCCAGCGAATCGCTGCTGTGTTCGCTTTTCGCAAACGTGGAGAGAGATCACTCTACTCCGGCAGGTTTCCGCTATATCTCTCTTACCTCCTGCGTGTGCAAATTGATAGGGAAATTAGTAAATGTTAGATTAGTCTTTTTTCTAGACAGCGGGGGCCATCTATCCTCTGCACTGTGTTACTTCCTCAAGTTACAATCCACTTTTGCTCCGAATAAAAATGCCGTCTGCGAGTTCTTCTTTCGTATACAGCACTACGCTATGATGTTTTTCGATCTGGAGAATGTCTGTTATACCACATGGTGATATGGTATCATGGAGACTCTCCACACGATGGGAGCGAGATGAAGCCTCCCAATCTTTATATCTGAATTTTTGCGAGATCGTCGATTACGCATACAGATGAGGGGGAGCCCTTTCCTGCGCAATGGAGCAGTAAAAGAGTTTCCAAATAAGGAATTTTCCTTAGTGTCACACCCTTTGCACTGATCATCAACGGCATCACATGATCCTGCCGTAAGACGTTCTCGTTACGCTCGACGTGGACGACCTTTCGATTTCTTTAGGTGTGGCCTAGATGCCAACTCTGGAGTGTCGACTCCAACAGGCATTAAACCGCGTCTCTCGCTATGTGGAAGCGCAGGGCTTCGTTCTTCCTTCGGCAAGACTAAGGTGAAGTACTTCTGCCGCCATCCACGGCTCCACCCCGACTCAGATTTGTTTCTTAATGGGGTGCGCTGGAAGTGGTTGAATCGCACCGTTTCCTTGGTCTTGTATTTGACCGACACCTCACCTGAGAGGCTCATATTCGCAACCTTAGGATCTCTTGTACTCGTACCATGGCTATTCTTTGCTCCGTGACTGTCAGCGCCTAGGCCCCTAATAGGGCTACTGACCTACTTTTTGATCGATCCTTTGTTCGTTCGAAGAGTGAGTGGCATCTTCCCAGCATCGACAAGTAGGCTCTCAATGCGGAACGTGCTGAAGGCACCGGTTGCCAAGCGAAGGCCGGTGTGGTGAATTGAGTCCACCTTCCGCAATACACACTCAGCTGCGGATGCATAAAACTCGCATGCATGCGTAGTAGAGCTTCGAACGAACAAAGGATCGATCAAAAAGAAAATCAGTAGATATATTATCACCCCGGGTGCTGAAAGTCACGGAGCAAAGAATATTCATGGTGCGGGTACAAGAGATCCTAAGGTTGCGAATATGTGCATCCCAGGTAAGGCGTTGATCGAAAACTGGACTAAAGAACGGTGCGAAACCACTATTTCTAGACGAGCTCTATTTAGTAGCAAGCCCGGGTCGTTGGAGGCGTAAATCGCGCCTTTTTGCTATTTACCAGCTCCTCTATATTTTTTTAGAACCAGACATATTGGTGATCTTATGCTGTGAAAACGGTAGATGAAAGACAGTGGTGTGCTTGATTGGTTGTGTGACTGTGGACAGCTGTTTCTTTGTTGTATATTTCCATCAATCTTGAAGTAGTTAACAGAATATTCTTCGAGGAAGAGATTTTCATGGAATGGTTGTAAGCCGCTCGGAGACAGACGAGGACCCTTATTAGCGAAATGCATTTTTGGCACTGCGACCTTCAAAATCTTACTGGAGAAGATTTGGTTCGTCACACAAGCCATCCTTTTCTCTTACCTTGCATCCTTTGACAAGACCCCCCTCCCATTATCCGGAGCTCCCACGGATGAAGTAGATCCCCTAACCAATATTTTAGTCAATTCTTTCCGTTTGAGGGACTCAGGTTACCCAGAAAAACCATGTCTAAGGGTAAGAGTAGGTTTGAAAGTCGTTCCCAATTGTCATTATCCCTTCCCGGAGAGGAATCTGCCTTCTTGATAAAGACAACCTTGATCTCAGTATTTAGCTGCCAGCTCACTTCCTAGGCTCCTCCATCGGAAAATCTCCCTTCAAGGTGTTGGAGATACAATCTGTGATCTACAGGTACATTATATGTTGTGGAAGCTCCACGGGCGCAGGTGTATCAGTGCCACAGCGGAGTACGGATGTAGCCAGTACACTAGCTCCCATGAATCACAATTATAGGGTGAAATTCTGGGGCAATTTCCCCTAGAGATAATCATGCGTCGGTACATAATCACCTCTACGTACATATATAACTGAATCTGCACATTATCGTGTGTATATAAGCAACTCTTTGTAGAGTAGCACCATTAAATAATATGGACATAGTCATCTCTTTTAACATATCCATCGCTTCGTATATAATCTTCTCTGTACATAACTCAACTTTGTACATAACCATCTCAGTGTATACTCAACTTTATAAATAATCAACTACTAGTGTAGCTAAAAAAAATAGCACATCGTGAATAAATTAATTTATTTTCGTAAATTAATTAAAAAATATTTCAAGCCTTTTGACATTTTAATGTTGATGTTTTGGATTATATATTATGAAAATGAGAAATCCAGTATTTGACATGCAACCCTTTAACTTGCAAGGTGTTCAGGAAGACAATCATCGCCACCCACCACTAGGAAGCTAAGCCAGTGCAGGTCAATGTATAAAAGGCTGGTGGTGCACAGAAGGCTGTATCGAACTATATTAATGGAAAGTTGACTGGAAAAGCAAATATGTTAAGAAAAGTGCAAGGAGCAACAGGAAGTAACACAACCTTGAGAGGATTGCGGAGAAAAGTCGACTCGAGAAAGTAGGAGAGCTTCATAAGTAATAGGCTAAGGCTACTATCAATGCACCAAATACACCACCCACAGACAGACGTCTTCAGAAAAGAGAATACAGCTGTCGCATTTCTAATTTCAAGCCACTCTTGAACCAGAGACAACGTCAAAAGCGTCTTACCTGAGCTGAGGAAAAAAGGCACTGGATTGTTGCTCAGTGGTCCAAGATCCTTTTTTCAGAAACAAAATTACCTGATAATTGTAAATCATCGTCGAAGATTCTAGAGGAAGTGTGGAGAGCCACAGTGTCCAAGGTGTTTGAATTCAGTGTGAACTTCCAACATTGATGATTTGGTGGTTTCAGGCCATATGAGCTTGTTTTATTAATTCTAAAGCCAACGTTGATGCAGCAGTGCTATAGAGCTCTTCGTGCTTCTATCTGCTGACAAGCTATATGGAGATGCAAATTTCCTTTTCCAGCAAGAGTTAGTACTCGCTCACAGTGCCAAAACTACCAACAAATGTTTTGATGACCATGATATATATATATATATATATATATATATGAAAGATAATGGTAAACCACAATATTTGAATCAAGATTTTATTTATAACTATCGGACTAGTTTCGGCAAGATGCCATTTTCAAGTAATAATGAAGAAACTAGGCAAGAAGCGCAGTATATATAAGGTAAGACACATCCTAAACAAAATGAAACAGCAAGAAACAATCTGGGAAAAAAACTTGAGTGAATCTGGCGTGAACGAAACGCTAAACAAAATCAAATGAAACCGGAAACAATCTGAAGAGTTTCTAATCCCCAAGACTCATTGCGTCCGGGGGCTTATAAATACGATTCACGGATCTATTCGATATATATTGTTAAATTGGTATTGCCCCTCAGATAAATTGAAATTATCAACTTTGTTGATGATGATGGATTCCGCAGTTCTCCCCTCAATATAAATGTTTGATTTATAAATGATTTTGCATGGTTAAAATCAATTCTATGGTCGTGCTTTTGCATATGCGTAAAGAGACTTGAAAAGTTCGTACACATTCTGATATCAGCTAAATGTTCTTTCATCCTCTTATTAAAGTGGTTTGACTCTCCGATGTATGTTAATTTGCAATTATAGCATGGTAAACTGTAAACTCCAGCATCGAGATTGATTAAGCAGTCTAGTCAAGGATTTTCGAATGGTATTAGAATATTTAAATGTAATATTTATGTTATTTCCGTTCGCATATGATTTTAGTGGAGCCAAGGCTGGAGCATATGGGAAACTATTACATATTTTACAATCGTCCTTTCGTGGTGTGGAGTAACAACATTTGGAATTTCCACCCACCGTGGTTTAACGTTATTGGAGCCGTAAGCTAAATTCGCCGATTTTATTTATTAGAATTGTGGCGACTGCTGCTGCATACAATGGATCTTTGAGAGAGCTGGAATAGAAGTTTTTTCGTGCTTTCGAATGACATCTATTTATGAGGTGAATTGGATATTTTAGTTCAATGAAATTGCAGATGAGGTAGTTAATATCATCCTGAAGGAAGATTGGGTCGCACGTTCTATAGGCTCGGAGAAAGAGGGAAGAAATAATAGATATCTTAACGAATTTGTCATGTAGTGAGAAAAAATGTATGTAAGCATTTGAATTTGTAGGCTTTCGATAGACTGAGCAGTGAATATAATTATTTAAACGGTGGATATTTACGTTTAGAAACGGTAGAGAATTATTCTGTTCCCATTCTACTTTGAATTTTATCGATGGGTGTAACGAATTCAGATTGTTGAAAAATTCATTGAAATTGTTGTTGTCTATCGGCCATGGCGACAGGATGTCGTCTACATATCGGAGCCAGATAAGAGGTTGGGAATAGATCCTAGGAAGGAGGGGCATTTCATAGTTTTCCATAAATAGATTGCATAGGCCATATTTTTGGCGAAAAAAACTTATCTTCAGTTGAAAATACATTATTCGTTTCACATAAGCGTACTAATTTAATAATTTTAGGGATTGGTAAAGGTAGGTTAATATCTAAAATGGGAAGAAATTTCGATAACACATCAAGCGCTTCATTGACCGGGACTTTTGTAAACAAACTATTTACGTCAAAGCTTAACAGTTTTTTTACCACTGAGGTCAAGATTTTTAATTTTGGAAATAAAGTCCGATGAGTGGATAATATGTGAGTGAGAAATTTTACCCATCGCACTTGATAAGATTCCAGCCAGCCATTTGGATAGCTTATAACTATGGGAGCCAATGCAAGAAATAATTGGGCGTAATGAGATACCTTCTTTATGGGTTTTCGGTAACCCGTAAATGTAGGGAAAGGAGGGGTTGATTGTTTTAATTTTTTTGGTTAATTCCGATTTGGAACCTAAGAATTTTCGGATGGCGTCATTAAATGATTTCGTCTTATTGTTCAGAGGATTAGAATTTAAAATTTCATAAGTAGTGTTGTCACTTAAGAGATCATTTAATTTGTGCGAATATTGAGATTTATCCATCACAATAATTTAGTTAGCTTTGTCGGATTTTGTTTTCACTATGTTTTGGTCTTTCTGTAAAAGTTTTAACACGTTAAGTAACCTTTGGGATATATTTTGATATTTAACATTAGCATTCGAATAAAAAACACCGCAAAGATAACCACTGAGAAATTCCATTTTAATCTCTAGATTTTCACTACATTTACTAAGGGACGATAAATGTTGTAGATCTAATGAATCACTATTAGAAAATGAGAACGAAACTCCATATCCAAGAAAAATTTGTTCATTGTATGTTAATTCACGGAAAGAGAGATTCAGGATGTTTATCTCGGAGATGATGAGGTGCACCATGGGCTTTTCTTGAAGAGAAGGTCAAGTTTTTTGTTTAGTTTGGAAGATTTTCTAACGCAGGCGTGGTGGAGATGGTTTTGGCTTAGGCGAAGAAAATGAGAAAGATTTTCATAATCGGAGCAAGTTTCTCTCAATTTTCGGAGGGATTCACGTTTCAGGAGAAAAAGATGCTCAACTTCTCTCTTAGTGCGGTCAATTGTTTTGTGAACTAGAAGTTCTTCGATTTGTGTGAAAGGAAGGTTTTTCATTTGCTGGTATCTCTTTCTTGTTAGTGAGGTTGGGATGATCTTGTTATCCGCACAATCCTTAATTAAGCCTTATTAAAGTGGCCTGACTCTCCGAATATTTAGCTGATATAAGATGGTGTACGATCTTTTTAAGTCTCTTTACGCACATGCAAAAGCACTACCATAGAATTGATTTTAACCATGCAAAAATCATTTATAAATCAAACAATTATATTGAGAAGAGAATTGCGGAATCCATCATAATCGACAAAGTTGATAATTTAAATTCATCTAAAGGGAAATGCAAATTTAACAAATAAATATCGAATAGTCATCAATCGTATTTATAAGCCTCTGGACACAATGCGTCTCGGAGATTATCAAATCTCCAGATTGTTTGCGGTTCCATTTCATTTTGTTTAGCTTGTCGTTCACGCCAGATTCACTCGAGTATTTTTTCCAGATTGTTTTCTGCTGTTTCATTTTGTATAGGATGTGTCTTATCCTATATATACTGTGCTCCTTGCCTTGTTTCTTTATTATTATTATTATTTGAAAATGACATCCTGCCGAAAATAGTCCGATAGTTATAAACAAAATCTTTATTCAACTAATGTGGTTTACCATTATCTTTCACTGATATACATCACGCCAATGTGATATCTTCCATTATATATATATATATATATATATATATATATATATATATATATATATATATATATATATGCATTTAAAGGCCCAAAGAAATGAAAATTGGCATTACGACACTAAGGAAGACGACCATTGAAAGCTTAAGAAAGAAAATGTGAGATATAGAGACGGAGAAAATAGTAAAAACTAATTTTAACCGTTTAATGAAAAATGAATAAAGGAGTAGGATTCGAACCTGTGTCCTCAAGCGCACGTCGGTAGTGTGACCACGACGCTCATCGACTGAGTGTTTGTGTGCAAAAGTCTTCAGCCAATCGTCATTTTTTATATATTTTGCTAGAAAATGGGAATTAGTTGCAACGATTAATTGAATCATGTGCAAACATAGGTTGAAATACAGTAGATAAGGCAAAAACTGAGTTTTTACGATTATAACGAGCTTGAAAGTCGACATTTGGTCTGACGACCACTTTAATTCTTCCATACAGCCTGGAGTTTTATAATAAGCTTTCCTGTAATTGCTTTATAATTAAATAGTCTTTAGGAATAGTTACCCTGGTCATTCTAAAGCTCTTATATGGATAGTGACTGCCTTTTTATTTTTCCTTTGCCAAGATGATCCAATACTACATCAATCATGGTGAGGTCTGGCTAGGAGAGGCTAATCCAAATCTAATAGTGTTCCATTGTATATTTACTGTATTACCAGTATGTTTGGGATCAAACGATGCTAAAAAATGAAGCAGTTGCCAATCCAATGCTTTTCATATAGAAGTATACGGTGGGTCAAAATTCGACGAGTTTTTCTGCGTTCAATGTTCCATCAAGTTTGACAAGATCGCCAACATCACTGGAAGAAATTCAACCCTAAATCATGACAAAGCATTTACCGTGTCTTACAGATGTTGGCACACACTCACTGTTTTACCTCTCTCCTATCCTCCTCGCGACATATTGATAACAATTCGTTCCAAATACTTTAAACTTGGAATCTTTACTTCCTAAGACCTGCTGCCACTGATTTTCAATCCAGTTCCTGTGTAATTTGGCACACTTCAGCCTTTCATCCTTGTTTTTGTCTTAAGAAAGTCTTCTTGACATCCACCTATCCATTGAGATCATTACTGATGAGGCTTTGGCGAACAGTAGATGGATTAGCTTAACTACCAGTTGCATCTCTTTTCCTATTTCTTTTCCTCTTTCATTTTTCTTATTTCTTAATGCCACTAATTTCACAATATTGTGCATCTGCTGTAGATAGTTTTCTCGTCCAGCCATTTCTTTTTTTGTTCCTCCACTTGTCCAGTCTCCTACAATATCTTGAGGACACATTGCGCAATATGCCGAGATATGCCAAGTTTTAGGCTAATAGTTCTTTGCGATTCACCTTTTGCTGGTGCATAAATAATATTTTATGCCTTTCAACCTGTGCTATATTTGACATTCTTCTTAAATTCAACAAATCTAACGAAAGGGGAACAAATTAGCATCTGTTCTTGCAACAAGCTGCTAGTAAACACGTCCCTATATCTATAATTTAAAATTCGTTATTTGCTATGCTGTCTGGTATGTGTAAACACAAGGTTGGTTCATCTCTCGTGTTAGGTGCCATTTTAGTCGCGTCATGAGACGCTATAAATTACTATGTTGGTCCGTAGGTCAGCGGCCGGATGGTAACCATTTTACTTTGCAATGAGATTTTTAGCAATAACATCCTAACTATTCGGCTGATTCTAACGAAATTTGAAACCCTTATGCTGTTTTACATTCTCTTTTGTATAATAGAATTTCCAAGGTCCTCCCAAGGTTTGTCAGGCTATTATTGAAAGTTTTGTAGGTCGTAATTGAGAGCTGGCGACTTTTGGAATGATCCATAAGTCAATGTTAAGTAACTTAACAAACAAAAAACGTTCACTGGAAATGGCCAATTACAAAGACTGGACTGAAAATGAGTGCAAAAGTAGTCAATATCCGAAGAAATACTTTGCAAGACATTCAGAAAACCTAGAGAACTATTATTCAAGACTACTTTAAGAAATATATGAAAGTCTGGCTCCTTGCAAACAAAATATCAAGACTGTTGCACAGTACTGTATAGATTAATATCACTGGTGGGCACTGGGCACACTCTAATTTTTTTTCATCCGCAATTCTCAATTCTGCTAACTTTGTTGGGCAATCCGTTAATCGCTAATCCCCAAAGTTTCCTGCTTCACCGGTCTGCTATCGCATATCCGCTAATGCTAACGTTAATAATTTTCTTTAGTCCAATAATGAAGTCCGCAACAGTCCGTTAACTTTTTTTTGGTAGTTAAAAACATAATTTCCAATATAATTACATTACAATTTATATATTTATTTATTTTATATATTTTTATATATAGCAGAACTTTTAACACAGCAAAATGCAGAATCCTCATTACAGTTATTAGTCATTCTTGTCCTCCTCCTCTTCTCCCCTCTGGCACAGCCACTTTCCCTTAAAGAGGTGGATGTTTCCATTGACAAACACCAGCTTCTCAAATTTATCATCAGTCAGGGACAACCTCTTGAGATTGAGGACGTCAGAGCCCAAGCTGGCCTGGGGACCTCTTCCTCCTCCTCACTTTGGCTCTCGCCGGCTTGAGCAAGGCGAGTGCATCAAAAGTCGTTCCATTTGAAAATGTAAATAAATGTGAAAAAATCAAAATGAATCAAATACAAATACTGCAAGGAATACGTCTTTAAGATTCGGCGAATTAATGAAATCTGTCTCCCCCACTTGCTGCTGGGTCATGCCAGCTGCACTACAGACAGTTCAGAATACCACCGCCCACGCAGCCAGCCGCCTGCACATCAGATGGATCTAGAATCGGGTGACTAGATTTATGGAAGTGAAATCCAGGACGTCTGGCCACCCTAATCTACAAGTTTCTCCACACTTTGAAGAATATTTGAATTTGCCGGAAATTTCATTGCTGGCGATTTTTGAAAGTTTGCGTTGGCGAACTATAATTTTGGCATTCCGCTAACTGCAAATCAGCTCTTTTTTCTAAATTTCCGCTAACGCTATTCAGAAACTTTTTGTTAGTCCCCTATTAGCGGATTAGCAATTGGCGGATTTATATTGCGGAATATACCCACCTTCAATATATATATATATATATATATATATATATATATATATATATATATATATATATATATATATATATCCGATCACCATCAAAATTTGTATTATTTTCAATGATATTCACAGACGCATAATTCCCTTTCTCTTTGTTCTAGTGACATCTAGTAGCTTTCATATAACACTCTGATATGACAGCTTTCCACTGCAATCTTAAGTTCGGTTTGTGGTAGCGTTCGTTGCGTGTGTGTGTGTGCGTCAAATTTTTCCGATTTCATGTTTTTTGCCATTGCGTTATTATGTAGTGATTTTATACAGAAAGTGGTCTAAATATAATTTGTTTTTAATGTTTGCTAAAAACCAACTCCTGAGTAATTGGCGAGGTGCTATTGTTGCTCTTCATAAATGTGGGAAATCTCAGAGACGGATAGCTAATGAATTAAACCATAGCCCAAAGTACTGAAAATTTATGGGTTTCAGAGCTAAAAACCTAAAAAAACGACCTGGCAGATCGAGAAAAACAACCTGGCGAACAAACTTCTTATATACTTATGAAACTGCGAAGGAACTAAAATTTAATATGAATAATTTATTATCTGATGTTTCTGAACGAACTATCGTGGGGCGACTACAAAAATAACTCGGATTACCATTTCGCCATGCTGCAAAGAAAACATTCATTAATGAAAAAATGCGTTTCAAACATTTGGCATTTTGTAAAAAATACATTTATTGGAATGTTGAGGAGTGGAAACAAAGTTTTATTCAGCGATGAGTCAACATTTTCAACATTCAGAAGCTGTCCTAAAAAGGTTCGTCATCCCATTTGCTAAAATAAAATGGACGCTAAATAGACCCAAAAGACAATAAAACACTCTCCAAGTGCGATTATTTGGGGTTGTATCAGTTTCCAAGGGAGAGGAAGCATAAATTTCCTTCTGAAGAACACACCTATGAATGGCGCACGATAAAAAGCAACGTTACAGGAGAAACTTCCAGTGGCAATGAAAATCCATGAGAGAAACATCAATTGTGGCAAAATGGCTTACTGAGAATAAATTTAATATTTTACATTGTCCTTGTAATGACAGAGATATCAATTCCATAGAAAATTTATGGTTAATAATAAAAAATAAGGTTGAAGGCCAAGACACTGGCTCCTTCGAAAGAATTTAAAAGAGGCCATCGTAAAGATATTGTGCAACGAAATATCAGTGGAAGTTTGTCAAAAGTTGATCAAATCCATACCGACGTGTCTACAATAAGTTATCAAGTGCAAAGGAAAGATGTGAAAATACTAATATAAGGTTATTCATCATGATAAATGTTTTTTATGTTAAAAATAAAAATTTCGAGGGTGTCAAATATATACATATATGTAATATTTTGAAACCAGGCTGATTCCACCGGTTTGGTCCACTCAAATTGTTTGGTACCGCTATGTAGACGATGTCCTGGGGATTCTAAAGGAAGATTTTGACCTCGAAGGTTTTCTTTTATTAATTAATTCATTAGTTCCGTCAATTAAATTTACTTTAGAAAAAGAAGAGAATAATAGCCTTCTTTATCTAGACGTTCTAATTATTAGACAACCGAACAGGTTTAAGTTTTCTATTTTCAGGAAACCGACAAATAATTTATCCTATGTCCATTTTTTTATTCAGGTCATTCTAAAAATATTAAAACTTCAGTATTTTCTTCCACGTATCTCATGGCACGCAGAATATGTAGTCCTGACTATATCGAACCATAATTTACAAAAATTGAAGAGATTGCCTTCAATCTGTGTTACCTGAAATACTTTTTGTAAAACTGCATGTATAAAGTTAAAAAAAACATTCTATAACCGCAAATTAAGGAAAACAGAACCTTTAGACAACATATTACTTTTACCTTACTATGATAATTTCTTGTATGTAGTACAATGTTAAAACAACTTGATATAAATGTAAGTTTTAAATACATTTATGCATTAAAAAATATGTTAATTAAACACAGAACGATAGTAATGTAAAATGTAGTATAGCTTGTTTTAGAAGTTTGACCTACATAGGTAGGTTAAACTTCTAAAAATATCTCAGTAAAAATTAAGGAACATCAAAATGCAGTATCTAAGGGATATACAAATAATGCTTTGGCCGTTCACAGTCTTAAGATGGGCCACCATATTAACTGGTCGAAAGAAGATAACATAATGCATGTAAATGATTTTATTAGCAGAAATATCTTTGAATCGTTCCTAATCTCCAGCACAAAGGAGAGAAATGTAAATATTAGCCCCGGTTTATTTTCTTTAGATCCAGTCATATCTTTCTTCGTCAAAAAAATCTGACCTTATAAGGAAAACATTGCTTTGTATAAATACAGTGTCTCTCTATTTCATAAACTATTTTGAGTTTGAAAATGTTATTAAGATAACGAAAGTACTAGCTCCAATCAATCCTTCTTTTTCCCTACGTGGTACAACCATATATATATATATATATATATATATATATATATATATATATATATATATATACAGTAAACCTTCGATATAACGAACTATATGGGGCGGGGGATCGTTCATTAAAGCCAAAAGTTCGTTAAATCCGATGGTTGTTAAAAGCGATGGAAATAACGATGATTCGTTCGTTGATATGTATACGTAAGTATGTAATAAAGCCTGTATTGCATGGATATGTAATACGTATGTAATTACTAATATTACTAATAAGGTTAGGTGGATTACATCGGATTTAACGAACTTTGGTTCGTTAAACCGAATATCTATTAATGTACATCATATTTATAAAATGTCCACCAAAATGTAAGAAAAACACAAGAACAAGTTAAAAAGATCAATTATGCCCAGATAAAATTACCTGAAGTGGACCACCTCTCCAAGGACTAGAATGCACCATCAGTTATAAATAGCTCTTGGTGACAAAGTAAGGTGAGATATCGTGCGGGGGGGTCCGCTTTCTCCAAGAATTCCATGACACCACAAACTGGGGAGTATGAACTCGCCCATGAGCACCAAAGACAGACGTTAGCCATTCCCGTAGCTCTGGCGCCGGAAGATGTACCAAGTCAAACCTTTCCCACAGTTGGACATTCAACCCAAAACGCCGTACAGATCTAGGTAACAACAGTCCTCAAAGGAGGCTTCACGATAGGAATCCATCTCATGTGTCTCCCTCCCTCGAGTGCGCCCAATTTCTAGACAACTAAAACTAAATTGATACCCTTGATGCATTTGGAGATGTCTACGTAAATTTCGGTCCGCAATGGCATGAACTTTATGTTCCTGTGTGCTATCTCCAATCTTCTTTGGTATGCAGTCTATGTCCCTCCAATGTAGTCAGTGTAAATAAAATCGAAACGCCCTCCCGGGTAGTTCGATCCCGCGCTGGTTCGTGAGGATTGGGTGGTTCGGCCGGCACCACTCAAGAACCCTATTTCGGCTGATGTCCAAACTTCTTGACGTGGCGTGGCACCGAGATGTGCGGGGGGGGAGAAGCGGTAGAATGGAAAAGAGGGGATATGAGGCCAAGTTAGCCCCTAATCGGAGCCAAGAAGGGTGCATGGCTCCTTTTTGCCCTAACCTTCGACGAGTGCATTGATGTTGGTCTGCGACTCACCTGCAAAAATACCCACCCAATAAAATTATTTGAAGGGTTTGTAAAGAAAGGGACGAGGAATGAAAGGGAGATGTATAGAATGGATAAAGTCTAAGGTGTTTGTTTTGAGACTACCATGAACAATGGGGCCGGAAGGGTATGCCACTTCACGTTTCACTTGCAGCAGGGGTTTTACCCTTGCCACACGATGACTCAAATGAACCATATCAAAACAACCCCGCGAATCTAATTTCTAAGTTCTTCGGTGTTACTTTCCGATATTTCTCTCATCTTGACATACCCATCCCCTTGTACCCTAAAGGACCCAGACATACGTACTTTCCCTTGCCCCTGCAGCATACAACATCTCTCCTCCCCCGATTAAGAGCCACGCCCGCTAATTCCAAGACCGTGCCCTCATATGTGAAAGCGGCGCGAGAGAATTCAAAATATTTTTGCGGCAGCTCTACAAGGAAGACCTTGAATCAACATCCCATCTCCCCCCGCTTCATCTGCACATTTCTCACGATCCGCATAACCGCCCGGCTTTGTGTCTCGTCTGAGCTGTTTCGCGGAGGAAGCGATTATACAAATAAGGTTAATATTGATTCGGGTCGAGTTTATGTACGAGGTGTTCGCCTCGGTTACATATGCTAATCCATCTCAGGGGAATCCAGGGGAAATTTAACTGGAAGGGAGAAAGTAGCGGAGGGGTTTATTTAAAGAGGGTTATTCTGGTGCCTGCCAGCCAGGGAATAGGCGACGAAATTTAAAATTATTCAAGCTTTATTATTTAACCTATTGGGTATATTAAAGTCAACAATGGAAAAATCCCCCCCTCCCTCAAAGGAAATGCATGATCAGGTGCGGCAGTAAGTCCCACTCCCTCAGGGGCACGAGCAAGCCCTAAAAACACTACGCAAAGAAAGAAAAATGCTATACCATGGAGGAGGAATGCCTCTTCTCGAAAATTCTCGAGTCTAAAATTAGGTGTGCACGAACTCGTCCTGAGTACAAAGGACAGGCGGTAGCAACCTGGCTCGTTCCGGTATCGGGACAGGTAACGTACATAAAGATCTCCCAGGAGAGAGTAGCGTACACTTTGCCCAAACTGTCCTTTTTGTATACATTAGCATAACATAGCAAACGTTCGTACATTTAGTATAATCTTTTTTCTAAACTAACATAGCATAGCCACTGTTGGTAATTTTAAGTGTCCTATGCGAACTAGCCTTTTAAAACCATTGTTTCAACTTTTTCGTGTTCTCTTCATACGAACTAGCATTGCGAAACCACCTCTACATTATTATCTTTGTACGTACAATCGTAGCTTGTAGGTAAGGGCGGGTCCAGGATAAAATTGAGAGGGGGGGGGGGGGACTAACCTGAATTTTTCCCTCTGTGGAGTCTGAGAAAAGGGCATTGAACATTAATACGATTTTTGTTACAGAGCAGAAAATAGGTACTCCAGGAAGGCAAAAACAACGGACATTAAAAGAAAACCGAGAAGGGGCAGATGGCTGATGGATCACGCAAATGATAACGCTCGGACTATATTCCGTTCGTTGACCAAGTGAGAACCTTTTAATGCGGTGCGAATGGTTACCTTACACAGCATTGATAACAAATAACAACATCTCAAACAGGAGTGAGCAATAACTCTCTCAAATCCATTTTGTTCCACATCAGAAAATTATAAATTTCAGTTTTCGGACGTCAGCAAAGGTATAATACTGAATTTAATAATTAATTTTGACATTTACCGGGATTTTAGACATAGATCATATAAGGGACATTCGATCGCAATGGTTTAAAAAAAAAATGTTTCTATATATATTCTCTATTATTACATAACTTTTTCTGAATAGCAGAATAGAAGTATGGCTTAAAAAGGAAATATAAAAATATACGGATCTGAAGTTTTTTTTGGGTGGGTGCTTAAGCCCCCTAGCCCCCCCCCCATGGATCTGCGTCTGCTTGTATGTAGCTTCTGGTACTCTTTAATATTTGTCGATGAACTTGATAATGGGACTTAGAAATATGCCCCGTTACGGGAAGAGACTGTCGTAGATATTCCATTCACTTGTAACTTAAGAGGGAAACAACACAGAGCATTGATCAGCACCTGACTTGGCTACGTTTCCCCCGTCATTGGCCGAATTTCCCCGTACCTTCTAAAAGGTCGCCATTTTGTTGTTTTATGTATAATGATACTCAATATGGGACAGAGGGCTAAACTAAGGGCGCCGCGGTTGTGAACAAAAATCACTTTTAAAATGGATAAATTTTCAACAAATATTATTACAAACATTTCTAAAAAACATCAAACGACACTTGAAAGGATTTGGAAACTAGCTTCTCTGCTTTGTGCAAAATAAAAACAACAAAAGAAGAAATATTGCAGAGAGTGAAGGAAGAAAGGAGGGTTGCCTTGTCAACAATACGTCCCAATATTAAAGAATTATGTATGTGATACTGAAGCTCAAATTTCCCATTAAACTTTTAAAGGTAAGATTTATTTATTTTAAATTTTTCATATCCTATTTCGATTAAATTAAGTTAAAATGTAAATCGTGGTTAATTTTGGAATGTTTTCCAGGTAATTATGTATTTATATGTAAATTATATTATATTGTGTTGCCGCGGCTGCTTCTAAAGAGTAATTAGGGCGCCACTTTCATAAATAGGTTGAAAACCACTGGAATAGGATTTATGGGTCATATTCTGAGTAAACATGAAGATCGGCGGCGAGCCCGAAAAAGTGTACTTTTTTGCGTGTATGTTTCGTTCACCCGCGCATGCATATTCATTTTTCTTTGGTTAAATAAAAAGGTAAAAAAAAAACGTTAGATCTTTTTTCTAAGGACAACTCTGTGCTCCCTAGACCCCCCTAATTGATTGAAACTCAAGATCATCGTAGACCCCCCCCCCCGCAGTGATAAACCCTCCACGAGCAGCCTCCTTGAATTTACTCCAAAAAGATGAAACATATAGGAACAGGGACGAAATATTTTGCGTCCCATCGTTCGCGCCGCCGATCTTCATGTTTACCGAAATTCGATCTTTTTCTCGGTTAGGTGAGGTCTTCTCGGGGTGTTCCAGGCGCGGATCCAGGGCGGGAAGCTAGGAGACTGAATCTCCCCTCCAAAATTTCAGACTCATGTATGTTTATATTTATTTTTTAAGACATACTTGTATTTTGCTATTCAGAAAGAATAATGTAATAATATAGAATATATATATAAAAGTTGCCTGTTACATCAACTATTTCACAATCGCAGGCTTTACTCACCCCCCCCCCTCGCACACCACACACACACACCAAAGAGGACCGGTCGCTGCTTTCGGGCTCACCAGCGAATGTCATTCTGATCTTTGTGTGTATTTAATTATTCACTCGTGAGAACTTGTCCATGTTGCGAGGGAAGAATGGAGTAACCTACCTGCATCAACCGTTCTTCCGTAAGGAGTGATCGGCGTGCATCAACGTATTGCTCTCGTAGAAACAAGAATTTCGGGTGCGCGGCTTCCCATGTTAACGCCCCTTATCCGGGTTTAGTTGTCTTTTGCAACAGGTAAAATTGACCCTTGTGTAGATCTTAGCTATCACATTCCATTTAGATCTCATTAACTATTCTGAAGTCATTTAGAATAGGCTATGACTTTGCCGTTCCACACTCACTCGATGTTAAGCCTCATCCTGTGTGTTTACCTGTCGGATGGGAAACCTTTATTGATCGACTGTGCGACGCTTGACTTGAGGCAAGTTGTGGTTTCGGGTCCAACTTGAAATCCCTCGCCCTACTGAGATAAGCACCCGACGGTGTGATTAAGTGCTAAAAACCGTACCGCGAGAAAAATAAGGGCATATGACCTTACTGGTGGTCCATAAAAATTGCATTACCTGACTTTAAGCTTTCCTATTAACATTGTCTGTAAATAATTTTAACTTCTGACTGTATTTCAAGGACTCTAGTCTGAAAATGTCTTAAGCACCCCTAATGTTTCCTTTTTTCATTACCATTCAATTTGCTACAATTTAGAACGTTTCGAATAAACGAAACAACCACTTTTGTTCAGGATTAAAAAAATAAAAACCCTCATAATTCTTTTTTTAAAAAACCCTCAGTGATTTTAACATTATAACCTTTATTTCCGTGCGTCTTCTCTGTCTTGAGTAGGAGCTGAAAGAGGAATTAAGCAATATTTTTTGGTCTAACGACTTAACATTCAACTATTCTCTGATAATTCAATCTTTCAAATTCTCCTTAATGTTCAAATTAGATCCTTCTCATTAAACGCATTTTGCTAGAGGTAAATCCCAAATAGAAAATACAGGAAACAACCAACCAAAAAGAAGGCTCCACTAAATCCGCACAAAACAATAAAATTTCACAAACAAAGCCAAGTCATAATTATGCAAATTTTGCTACTCGTTCCGTGCTATTTGGATGGCGGCCATGTTTTTCTTACATATGCTCCAGTTTTGCAGAATTGCCAACAAATTCAAAGAGAATAGCTAGGTGATGCTTTTATTGGACGTGTTATTTAAATGTAATTCAATTTTGACTAGTGTATGGCCTTATTTCTTCTCTACTCGAGGAATTAGATTTACGAGACGAAGTCAAGTGTGACCAGCATGTCACAAATATATATTTTGATGAGGTTTTGTCTGCTTAAAAGCTCGACAAATTTCCGGATGTAATTCGTAGGGATGCAGATGCTTGTGAGTTATTTCTCATGTAATTGGCCCAATTAAAAAGGGAGAGATGAAAAATACTAATAAAGATGCCATGAACATTTAAACTGTATATGTATGTATGTATGAGAGAGAAACCCTGAATGCAATAGAGTTGTTGAATTTGTCCCTAATTTAAGCCAACCTAACCAAACCATTTTGCCGTGTGGGTGATGTTATACATGGTTGTTTACTGCTTTGTCCGCTGAATAAGCGCAGATATTCTTGTAATCATAAGATTTATGGCAAAGGAAATCCGGTATATTTATTTACCGCTATGCGTAAAATAGACACTCCCTATACGGAATTTCAACCACAGAAAATTAATTATGTTTGACTTGCTTGATTAACCATTATTTATCGGATAAACTTTTGTACACAATCTTCTATATCTCTATATTTAGTTGATTTAATTTTGATTGCTTATGATTACTATTAATGTGTAAAACGTCATAAATGGCGATGAGCTAAAAAAAATTGGCCTTAAATATTTATCGCCTGTTTCCATTTCCGTATTAAGAGTTGGCGAAAAGTTGGGATATTCTAAGTCGCATCATTCAAGGTGATATGGTGGACTCATTTAGACTTGTGAAAGAAAATAAAAGGTCGTTTAATACCACGATATACGTAAACAATTCCTTCAGTATTATTTTTTATAATGAGAATAATTAACGAAAAATAGTCCCCTCGAAATTACTTTATGTCGTATGCCAATCTTGCATATTGGCCTGTCGACCTTGCCAGGGCAAAATCTTGCCTTGTTGATCTTTTTATTTTGCCTTGGACACTCCACCTTTCTTAGTGGTTTACCCTGTTTTTGTTTCACCTTTCCCGAACCCTGAAATAGTATTATTGTTACCACCACCGTTTTTAATTCCCTCGTGGCACATTTTGCATTCATGCTTATACATTGATTTTAATTATGGTCTAGTTCGGAAGATTACATTGCAATTAATTATGGCTTATTTTTGAAGATTACATTGAAATACACTATCATCTATTTATGCATATTAAATTGCTATTATATATGGTCGATTTCTGCTAATTACATTGCAATTAATTATGGTCTAGGTCTGCAAATTATATTGAAATTTATTATGGTCTATTTTTGCAGATTACATTGAAATTTATTATGGTCTATTTCTGCATATTACATTGCAATTAATTATGGTCTATTTCTACAGATTACATTGAATTAATTATTAGTTCTACATATTACATTGCATCGCATTATGGTCGGGTTGCAATTATTTATGTTCTATTTCTGAAAATTACATTGCAATTAATTATGTTCGAGTTCTGCATATTACATTGCAATTAATTATGTTAGATTTTCTGCAGATTACATTGCAATTAATTGTGCTCGATTTCTGCATATTACATTGCAATTAATTATGTTCGAGTTCTGCATATTATATTGCAATTAATTATGTTAGATTTTCTGCAGATTACATTGCAATTAATTGTGCTCGATTTCTGCATATTACATTGCAATTAATTGTGTTCGAGTTCTGCATATTACATTACAATTAATTATGTTAGATTTTCTTCCGATTACATTGCAATTAATTGTGTTCGATTTCTGCAGATTACATTTCAATAGATTATGGTCTGTTTTTAATATTACATTGCAATACACTATCATCTATTTATGCATATTACATTGCAATTCATTACGGTCTAGGTCTACAGATTACATTAAAATTTAGTATGGTCTATTTCTGTATATTGCATTGCAATTAATTATGTTATATTTCTGCAGATTACATTGAAATTAATTATTATCTAGTTCGGCATATTATATTGCATTGCATTATGGTCGGGTTGCAATTATCTATGGCTTTTTATATGCAAGTTACATTGCAATAAATTATGGGTTAGTTCTTTAGATTACATGACAATTAATTGTGTTATATTTCCGCATATTACGTTGCAATTAATTGTGTTCTAGTTTTGCATTTTACAGTGCAATTAATTGTGGTCCATTTCTGCTGATTAAATTGCAGTTAATTATGGTATATTTCTGATGATTACATTCGTTTATTCTGCCCATCATAGGGGCAAGTTTCATTTGCTGCCAGCTCAAAGATTAAAACTTTTTTTGTTCTTACTTAATCACTGAGTTCTTTCCTACATTCTTTCACATACTACATTCTTTACTACACTTACTCACTACATCTTCAAACTGAGTTCTTACCACATTTTATTTATATCACTTATTTTGGAAATAAATATGCCCGAGTTTCTCCTTCCCTCACGAGATTAAATCGACTTTACCTCATTGTTTTCCTCAGGTCCTCAGGATCAAGCCTTAAACACTGTTTGGAGCGCAAACATTAACACCATTCAGTTAATTTAACACATTGCATTAGGTTTACAACACACAATGAATAGATTATCTTCTATGCACACTCTTGGTGTTCGGGGAAGTGGAGATAATTTAGTATTATGATTTTTTTTATTACAAGTATTATCATACGAACAGAGGGAGTTCCATGGTGAAGTTTATGAAAATAAAATGGTGAAGAAAGTGAAGAAAGTGAAAGGTACATAGCTAGAAAGGCTAAAAGAAGTTTACTCGGGCCGATCTAGATATAAAGGGCGTCCAGGTAGGTGCCCTGAAATAAAGGAGTGGGAGAGAGAGTTGATATTGAGAAAGATAGGTTGAGAGAGAATGAGGGAGATTTATATTGAGAGAGTAGAGTATGTGTGTGTGTGTGTGTGTGTGTGTGTGTGTGTGTTACCCATATTTCTCCGAGATAAAGTCACCGTCCGCCGGATTTCAGCTTTCTATCTTTGTCAAATTGTGTTGCATAAACATAGTCCCCCTGGGAGAACGCTGAGGGTCTCTTACGGGAGTCATTCGTCCTGGAAATGAGGAAGTTGTTTACCGGGGATTCATATGTCGAAATGGTCAACCTTGAGGTTCATCACAGCTGGATGAAATAGGGGAGAGCAAAAAAAACCTTCCCCTTCTAGGTTCTGAAAGATGGTATAAAAGATGGCCATAGCCATTTCATTGACTCCGAGAGACGTTTTGGGCCAGCGTAAGAACGTCATTTCTGAGCGTCAGGCCCAAATGGATTACCAATACGGCAATTGAGATTACTGAGTCAATGTTTAGTGTTTCAGAAGCTCTGAACATCGCTTTTATGCGGCTTTTAACCGACCATTAAAATAGAAAAGATAAAATAATTGGATTTTTACAGATACGGTTGCCAACTACCGATAGATATGAAGGAAACAACGTTGGCTTTTCTTATATTTTCCTTCTGCTTTGTCCTATTTTGGGAAGCAAATTCAGATGCTTTTGTCCTCCATCATGTATCAAGGAGATGCATAGGAAATAATGACAAAACACGGAAAGAGAAGGAAAAAAAATGAAAATCCCGTTCTTTAAAAAAATGAAAGAGGAAAATACTATAAAGGAACAGTTCACACAGGGATGAAAGAAGGGGTCAGATAACAGAAGTAGAAATAAATGAGCAAGAACAGGATAATTAATATTTAAAGGCTACGTGGACTGCTTTAATAAACCATAAACTCTATGCGGGGAGAAAGCATCATATAACTACAAGGACTAGACCTGTACAACTTCAACAGTTACTTAAAATTGCATGAGGCATCATTAAAGTAGTATTGCATAATGTTTTCTATTTCAATATGTGCCATAACCTATGTTAAAAGAAGCCTATAAATCAATTCCACACGAGATTGATCTTATTAATGGCATTTCATTCATCCAGATAAGAATGTCCGATGATTCCAATTTCATGTTAACAGTGAGGCAATTACGTGACGTACAAATTTCAAGTTTTCTTTTATGTGTGGCAGTTATTTTAGCAATGTAAAATTAACGAGTCCTTTATTCTAATATTATGTATGTGAATACTGGAGATGGAAATCAGCAACTTCATCTACTTAGGCAACGGTTGATGAGGGGGAATGATGAAAGCGTTCTATACAGGCAAGCATTTAGCGACTTCCTTTACTTACACTGTGGAAATAAAATGACGTGATGTGAAATCTGTTCGAACAGTAAAATCCTTTTTGGAGTAAGTTCACATTTCAACCATGCAAGGGCATACTGCTTCAGCAAACTGAAGAAAATTTTCGAAGAATTAAAAAGACTCAAAAAGCATTGCCTCAAGAATGAGCAAATCACACAAAACGAAAGAACAAAAGTTCAATGAAAGTCTTAATCAATCCTTAGACATCGTCTTTGCTGATTACGAGAGGCTGGTCAAATACAGGTAGGATTTGAAGTTCCTTCAGCAGCAGCGTCAGAAGGGATGCCTAGTTTAATGAGCTAGCTCAAAGTTTGTATTCTTCGCCGGGAGGAAGAAAAGAAACGAAGAAACCGATCGGCAGCTGGAATGGAGGCAGCGTCTGGTGGATCTTTTAAGGCCAAACGGAGTAAAAAAAAAACATCATGCCATGGGAATTGGTGACAGTGCTAGGTCGCAGGCAACTCTCGTCAAGAAAGGCCACATATCATAAGGTTAAAACAGCTACCAGCTCAGCTCATGATACCAGCCAACACATAAATCGTAGATATATTGATCGTTAGAGGGAAAATTTAGTAAGCAGAAAGTTCAGCAGCTGAAGAGAGAGTTCTAAGGCATTTTGTCTTCGACACTTCACTGGTATTGAAAACTCATGCAAGACCTGACGTCATGCGAACATGCTTATCGCTGGCCTATTCATGAATTTAGCTTTGGAAGAGAGCAGCATCTCATGGTACCAAAACATCTGGGAGGTATTTCATTAGTCAAAAGAAATATCATCGTAGAATGAATGAATTAACTAGAAGTGCCTAATACTACGAGGGACGGTCAGTAAGTTTTGCAATTCGGATATAAAGAAACGAGATATGAGGAAAAATGTTTTATTATTTTTCAATATAACTACCCCCGACTTCAATGCACTTGCGCCACTTGTCCCTAAGGCTTCGAATTCCCGACAACCAGAAATCTCCCGACTGCTGTTCAATCCACTTCTGGACGGCGAGCTGGACATCTTCATCGTCCCCAAACCGGCGTCCATGCACTGCAACATTAAGCTGGCATAATAAAAAGTAGTCGCTAGGGGCCACATCTGGACTGCAGGGGGGGGGATGGTTGAGCTTCTTGAATCCGCACTCGCACAGGGCAGCTTGTACAACTCTGGGCTTGTTGACTTTGACGACGTTGAAGTCAAACATGGGGCGTGAGGTTTCTAGGGACCCAACGGGCAGAGACCTCGGTCATGGCCAAATTGACGTGGATGATGTTGATAACACTTTTATGTGATATTCTAAGTTCTCTCTCGATTTCTTCTACCTTCATCCGTCGATTTTTGAGGATCATCTTCTCCACACGGGCCACATTGTCCTCGTTGGTCACGTCTGAAGGGCGTCCTGGACGTGGGTCATCTTCAAGGGACTCACGACCAAGGCGGAACTCCCTATTCTAGCGAGCAATGGCTGCATAGGAAGTGGCGGTGTCGGTGCACACTGCAACCATGCGTTCATGGATCTCTTTTGCATTCTTGCCTTCCGTGGTCAAAATTTGATCACTGCGCAGTGCTCAACCTTCTCCATTGTTGAAAGATTTGTGAGTGACGATCTGCGATCAGCTACTGCTTCTTAGATTGACGAGGCAGAAGCGTGCGGCTGCAGGTCCTGACTTGTCATAACTTGTCCTAACACCCCCCACAAACAGCCATCCCCCTTCCTCTGTTTTGCCCTACCGATTTGCAAAACTTATTGACCGCCCCTCGTATCAAAGCTATGCACATCAATAAAACCGCAACAAACACAGGCCTTCACAAAAAAACTTGCGTTTTTATAAGGAAAAACTTGGATGTGACCTACTATACTGCTCATACAGACACCAAGTACTGGTGTTGGTGCTATTGTCAGCATTTTAAGCATCGTTAGATTCACAATGAACTGGACCAGAAATTTGCTTTTAAAGCGATTCCGAGAGCATTATACTGGCATTGATCAACAGCAGTTCCCCACAGTAGCCACATATGCGCTCACCAAAACAGCAATTGATAAACACAGAACAGGTCATCGAATTTTGAAAATCACTTAAAGTTTGTTATGACTATCAGGAAGTACTGTATCTTTAAGTTATCTTTCTTCGAAGAATACCATACAAGGGAACGAATTGATTGCCCTTAATGATATGCACTAAGAGAGATGGATGGCTAAGGGCTCTACGCCATCAAAAACTGGTTCTTTGGAAAACAATTGAACTGAAAAACACTAAGGAACGCAGAATTATGATGACGCTATAATGATGAAGTATGACATTTAAAACTTATTCACAAATATTTTGTTAAGCGAATCTGTCCAGATTTGAAAAGACTGTCTCTGTAATTCTTGTCAAAAACTAATAGACATTACAAAAAACACAACTTTAAGTCATTTTTTAAAAAATGGCTTTCTTAAACTTGTATTTTATATTTAATAAAGTTGTTACACGCAAAGGTAAAATGTGGTGATAGACCAACCATTAAGGCCAACCTTCGCGAACAGCTTTTTATGCCCTTATGAACAGCTTTAACTCAATAACTGTCTTATTCAATACAAACCCATCTATATTTGTCATAATGAAATCACGACAAAGGCAAAAAAAAAATCCTCAAATACATAGATTCTAGACACCCAAGTATAGATTATACATGCAGGTCGAGGAAAATCGTAGGCTCCCATTTTTGGAAATAGATATAAAGTGTTCTGAAACAAACTATGAAACATACGTCTATTAGAAACCTACATTTACAAGTTAAGGCACAAGTTCCTTTAGTTTCAAGCCAGGAAGCCTTAAGTTACCCTTATCCATCGAACTTACAGTATATGTGCTTCATACAGACAACTAAATTTAAAACATTTTTTAAAAACAATGGCTATCCTAATTCAGTAGTGAAGAAAGATTAAAGGTTTCTTATTTCTCTCTCGTGAAAATCCAACAAAAAATACATACAGTAATGAAGCTATATCTATTTAGTTTCTCATAGTTTGATAGAAAATCTAACGACTTTATTAACCACCTATGGAAAGCTAAATAAATTCTAGCCATATTTCGACCCCTAATCGTATTAAAAATGGGCACAATATTAAACCCTATTTCAGCATATAAGGACCAAATCCAATCCCTTGTAGCTCCTCTGTAACTTATAAATATAGTTGTGAATTTTGCGACTCATCGTATATAAGTTCGACCATTAGGTCAATCCATTGTCGCATCGAGCAGCATCGGGTAAGGTCGACCCGCAGAATCGGGTATCGTGAGTGGTCTAAGACATTGCTTTAACTGATATCGAAGCGGTTTTTGCTGCTTCAGTATGCTTGGTTCGACCCTTACCACTGCACGGATTTTTTTACAATTAGGAAAAACATTTTCAGAAGAAAAATTATTCTGTTTATCTTTGTTATATGACTCATTCCATTTCATCATTCTCTTACATTCCTAGAGATAATATATATATATATATATATATATATATATATATATATATATATATATATATATATATACATATATCTAACGACCCTTATTTAGCTCAAAAATACAAATCCAAGTCTGTGCATGAATGCAAAAAGCGAATGTCGCAAACGTTACAAAAAATCGTAATAAATGCATACATCAACCGCGAGTTCAGCCATTGCTCAGCAAGGAAAGGGATAGATACCCACGAATAACTCGAGCCTGCTACACAATTACTCGTGAACAATGGTTTCACAAACCAAGACATACACGCCACTATTCGTAAAAAAAATGGAATGATGGTATATGTCACCTAATGACAGTACCAATCAACAAACAGAAATGAACACTATTAAACTCTACTACAAGAACATTATGAGCATAGCCTACAAAACAGACGAAAGAGTTATAAAGGAAATCATAAACAGAGGAGTAAAAACAAGACAAAATAAGAATAATGTATCCCTCATAATTTACTACAATAACAAACGCACCTCCAATCTCATAATCAGAAACAACCCAGGAGCTCACCTAGCACCCAAGCAAAAAAGTCACTTGATATATGACTATACTCGTAAGATGGGAGACTGTGAACTCCAACCTCATTCATATATCGTAATGAGCGAAATAAAGCTAACATGAAGAATGACTTATCATCTAAGCAACGATGTCCCTGGAACACATACGTTGGAAAAACATGGAAAACAACTGGACCGGAAGTCACTTGAAGAGAATACCGAAATCTTAGCACACGCTCCAAACCGAAGACAATTGCTTATATTAGAGGCTATATATATATATATATATATATATATATATATATATATATATATATATATATATATATATATATATATATATATATATAAAGGAAAAGCAACCGAAAATAAAAATATTCAAACAAATTCACAATTCATCTTGCCTTCCTCCCGTCCGCCAGCCGCTAATAATAATCCCTCCTAATCTTACCCCTGTGACCATTATAGAGTCTCAACCATTTAAAGAAATTCCATTTCCTATAAATGTTAACACTCCTAATCACAAATATAAATGCTATGTATCTTATTCCCTAGTCCCAACTGTTTAGCCTTTGAAAATGATATGTGTATATATCGAAACGCGTCAGGCCAATAAAGAATTTCGGTTTGCTTCGTGAACCAGTTTTCTGCCCTCGTGCGTCACGACTTTCTAATGAATTTTGGTGAACTAATCCACGGGTTAAGCCAAGACCAAAAGCGGAATATAAGACAAATCGAGACTCGAAAAGAAAACAATATAATATATATATATATATATATATATATATATATATATATATATATATATATATATATATATATATATATACGTATATATATATATATATATATATATATATGAAAAAAGCTCACAAAGTGCATGTGAAAAGATCTTTAAGAATAAAGACGAAAGTGCTCGGAATTGTTTTTCATTTTCCTTTGTGGCTGTATCTGCATATATATATATATATATATATATATATATATATATATATATATATATATATTACCGTGCAAAAAGATAAAAACGCCTGTATTTCTATCACAACATATTCCATAACTTTTGCCAGAAAACATCAAAGGCTTTTGAAGCTCGATAACCTCCAGTGATAAGCTACGGATGGGTGAATGTTATACAAATTTGAATGAATAAAAGGAAAGTTGTCAAAAGATTCGCAATTTACTAAAAAAAATCGAAGTGTCTAAAATGACCCGAACGCTTAGGTTTCTTGTAGAGGGAATCGGTATTGTTTCCATAGCAACTCACTTCAGTTTAATCTCTGTCGTCCAAGTAACAACCTAAGAAGTTTGTCACGGTTCTCTTTCTTCTGTATCCGCGTTGCTTGTAATGCTGCACCACCATGATGGTTTTTCAATTGGTGTCATTGTAGAGACTCAACCACTCCGGAAGTGTCAACCTGAGACAAAAACATGCTTATGTAAGGCTGGTAAATCAACCGCTAGGATAAGGAAGACCATAAAAATGGAAGACCATAAAATGGAAGACCATAAAATAGAAGACCATAAAAATGGAAGATCATAAAATGGAAGACCATAAAAATGGAAGACCATAAAAATGGAAGACCGAACTATTACTCAAATTGTGAAAAAGGGCAATTTCAAGATGGCTGTAGCATTTTCTCGAGAAATTAGTGAAATTTTGGAGTTGGGGAACTTTGGTCTAAAGGAACTTTGGTCTAAAGGAACCTTGGTCTGAAGGAAGTTTCGTCTAAAAGGTCTTCCAGTTAGGTATTTTATATAAAAAAATAGTATCTAAAATTTATTCCTTTTTAATGAAATTAACACAGTTTCTTTATTTAAAAAAAAACATTCAGAATGAAACCAGGTTATAAGTAATACTCTGAAGGTAATTCTCTATAGAACGATTGTTCTAGTCTGTCACAATATTCATGATTCGTCTCTTTTCTTCCAGCATTGGAGTTTTTCTTCCTCGGGCTTACTTCTCTATCAAGCTGCGAAATTCTTGCTCTAATTACATTCTCTTCTTTCCTCAAACCATCAATAACATAATGTATATTTAATTTGGCTCGCACTAAAAGACCAAATCTTCTATGCCAAGCTTCAACAAAGTTAGTTGTACGAGGGAAACCCTGTAGAGTCAGTTCATAAACATTCCATTCGAGTGGGGGAACAAAGGTTTAGCGCGCCTTCCATTTTTTCAAAGCTTGCAGAAAATATTATAAGTTTCTTCAATATATTTAATGAAAGGAAGAATTTCCTCAGGTACACTTTGTTGCAAAAGTTCAAGTCCTTTTGGTACATCAGCAACAGGCAGAAATGCTAAAGCGTTAACCTTTCTGCAAAATAGGGAAAATTACTCATCATTATTATAAAGGGTAGAAAATCCCAACTGTTGAAGTTTTCTCCAATTAGTTTGGCAAAATTGCAAAAAAACAAATGTTTGGTGATTTCACCAAGAACACGCAAAAAAGCATTTCACAGAGCCATTTCAAAATCAACACTTACATCTGAAACTTCAATTTGCAATCCATAACGTTCAACACAATCAACAAGGGCTGACAACATTCTAAAGTAAATTTCTTCTGTCTTGTTTGGTAAAAAAATAAAAATAAGAGGGTGAATTTCCCACTAGATTTCAGCATGAATAGTATAGATTTGATAAAAAATTCTACATGTTTCAAACGTTCCATGAGCACACCAGTGTTTAGCGGAATCTAGTATTCGTAAAGCGGAAGGTGCTGCAAAAATTAGAAATCGTTCCTCATCATCCTTTCCGTTATCATGAATTAGCCAGTTTTCACCTTGAATAGTTATGCTAAATCTACCTTGTACATCCACTTTATTTAATGTTGTAGGGAGTTTAGGGAGCATTTTGTTTCTTAATTTCCTAATATTTCTGGTTATACTTGCATTTGAAGGAAGAACACTTTGGGAACACTCAGGCACTGTGCTTATTACTTCAGAAATAATTGTAGCCGGAGGTTCAGACGTTGTTTTGGCGTTTTGTTGAATAGTGTTCATTGCTTTGAAAACATGATTTTTTTGCACTACTACCCGCATGAGTATGATCTGAACATTTAATTACTTTATTTTGGCTTAACACAAGACGACTAAAACACTTACGATCTTCACAACACAACTAGGTTACACATTTTGTTGAATTGTTTTTTGAGTAATAATATCTATTATGATACAATTTATTCTTTCCTCTTTTGGTTTTCACAAAACACTATCACAATCCATTATGGGTTAAAGAGATAATTAAATTTAGAAATCAACTATTTATGCGAGTAAACACAATATTCAGATGTTATTTTGACTAAGCCTGCTACTGGTGTGGACTTCGAGTGGCACTCGACAACATAATAATGACACTATTTATGAACAGTCAGGTCATTGGACGTGCTGAACTTCCGGAGAAAGAATTTTGACCGACTATAACCTTATGCTAATTACCCATTAAGTGGTAATCTTCTCATATTTGACCCTTCATCTGGAAACGGATTAGTAGCCCCGTTTCACTAATCCTTTGACTGTCATCTCATGTCTTTTAAAGTGACTTGGAAATTTTTCTGGAAGGAAAAGCCTGCTTTCTCATAAGTATAACCCCCCCCCCCTATAGAAAGGCAGAGAAAAGCTCTATTTACAATTCATATGGATCTTCAATTTTAAATAATCCACAAATCCATCTCAGAACCCCGTGGCAGAAGCCAATAAGGGGTAGTGAGGAAGGGGATGGGTTTTTATGGCCTCCAAACTGAAATTACATTGATGAAACATCTACTTACATGTACACGTGTGCACTCGTATTGTACACATGCTGTACTTACATGTATTTCACAATACATGTAAATAAAGTATGTGTATAGAATACTTGATTGCGTTAATAATAATTTATAAAAATATATAAATATTTCGGCTGCCTATTTGATTTTTGTGTATTTATTACATTTTCTACGCATTGTGTAGTAAATAGGATACTAGCCAGAACATAAAGTTGCAATTTCCGAAATAGTGGCCAAAATACCCCCCCCCCCTCATTTTTTTAAGATGTCAGTTTTTATGATTTAATATCAATCAACCCTGTAAGTTAAAAATAAGGGTTTAAAAATTGTTTATACGCGTCCCAATATGAAAATCCTTTTTTATTGAACATATATATATATATATATATATATATATATATATATATATATATATATATATATATATATATATATATATATATATATTATGCAAAATACATATATGCAGAAATTTACAGCTCAAGGAACGTACTTTTTGAAGAAAGTCGCTTTAGATCAAAGTTTCTTAGACCAAAGTTTTTTTAGTTCAAAGTTCTTTAGACAAAAGTTTCTTAGACCAAAGGGTTTTAGACGAAAGTGCCGTATCCCAGATTTTGATCATCGCTATCTCCAGGCAGGCATTATCACGTCGGCTGGAAGAAGACAATCTTTATACCCGCAGACCCGCAGTCGAGCTATTGATGAGTCCCAAGAAAGGGAAGGTTCGTCTTACAGTCACCACTAAGCGCGTTACTTAGACGTGTACCTAATGGAGCCAAGTCCACTTCATTGGCGAAACTCAGTTATTTTTTTTTAGAATCGGTTGGCAGTGGGTTCGTACGTCTCAGAGCAGGCGAAAGATTACCTACCAATTGCCCTGAAATTAGTGTGGAATATGGCGGAGGAACTATCCTAGTCTGAGGCGTGATTTCATTATAAGCCACTATGCACATATGTACACTAAGAAGCAAAATAAGAGAACCATTTTTCTCTATTAAAATATTTTCTAAAGTATGATGGGTAGGTAAATGAAACTACCTACTACAAAATAAAATAATGGCACATGCAAAATAAGAGAACGATTTTTTAAGGAATAATCTAGAAGTTTCTTGAAATCATCTGATAACATTTGGCTCAATGGCTAAGAACTTTACAACCGCCATTGTTGTCGTAATCACACAAACCCTACAAACTCTCTTCACCCACAATCTATCATCTCATCTTCCACACCAATTTTCTTTTCTTACCTATTATTCATCATTCATTCACTCTGCAGAGATTCCAGCACTCGTGAAAGTGACTCCTGAGCCCCGCCAGAGAATTTTTTGCTTGAAGACTTCGGGGACGACTCTTTCTACGATTTCAAGAGAGTTAGGAAGTTCCAAGAGTGTGATTTCGCGCATTCTGAAGCTATACATTGAAAAATCTAAAAATCTCCTACAAAAGTCGGTTGACCTTGCATAAACACCGCCTGAGAAGACAGAGCTATTATGTGCTTCTCTATGAAGGATCCCTTCGAAACTGCAGCAGGAAATTCTTAAAAATTAAGACCAATAGTGGTAAAGAAGTGAGACGTTTTACAGTGCTCTTTCGCCTCAATGAATCTGGTTTAAAGTTTTTTTTCCAGCAACTAAACCAATCATCATTAAGAGGAACCAGTAGGCGAGATTCGAATATGCTGAAGCTCATGTTGTCTGGAGGGATGAAGATCGAGAAAGAATTCATTTCAGCGACGAAAGTAAATTTAATTTAGTTTGATCTGATGGTAGACGCATTGTTAGACGTGCTGCAGGTGACATAGTATGAGGGATGTTTTCATCTGAAGGCGTTGGTCTGCTAGTGCGAATAATTGGAAAGGTAAATGCGAATGTGTACCTAACTCTCGTACAACACCATGTTATACCCTCACTCCGTGCATCTATGTACCAGCCAGTAGTATCTATGCAAGGCAACAGGTCATGCCATCCTACAAAGCAAGTAAAATACTATATCCAACAAGAAGATATCGAGGAGGAGCTGGTCTGCTCAGAGCCCCGGCCTGAACCCAATTGAAAACCTCTGAAAGATCATTGGACACATAGTTCGATATCAGCAGCCTTCAACTATGGCGGATTTATGGAGAAAATTGAGCAAAAATGGAACAAAATAAAGGCAGAATTCCCCCCCCCCCCCCAAAAAAAAAACAACTGGTGAGGTCCTGTGGTCGTCGTTAAGCAGAAGTAGTAGAAAACAAAGGCTTCAACACATATTAAATGTTTTAATTTTAGCGTTGTCAAATCTTGCTTTGTTTCTAGTGTATTTGCTTGCCAAGCTATTCTGTGAATGATCGTTCTCTTATTTTGTACCTTTCAATATTATTTTTGTTAGTATATTTATAAATATTTCTTGAATATACGATTGTATCATAAAATATATTAAATGCATGACTTTATGTACGATGAAGATTTCATTAAAATAGTCATCATATTTTTAAAAATATTCTAATAAGGAAAATCATTCTCCAAGGGTTAAGCAACTTCTAGACTTTCTAAACTGTATATAAACGATACTTCGGAATAGAGACTTTAGATTGGTTTTTATTTATCCTTTTCACGGACCAATTTCACTCATTTATTGTTTGGTTGCTTTTGTGCCAGTTAGTGTAAGGCGTAAACAACATCAATCCTTACCATGCCTATAAAAAGTCCAATATGGTTTGACCTGTATATGAAGAGGGAATATTAGTATATTTCGCTTTAGAGTTTTGCTTTAAGGTATGAATTGTACATATTTTTGTATCCATATTATAAAATATTTCAATGGCACGATTAAGCATCTGTGAAGCCTTTATTGGTAATGTCTTTGAGGTGTTACTATGGACAAAGTCTGTAGATTCTGTCCATAGAGGAATGATGGGGTCTGGGTACCTCGGCTAGTTGATTAACTCGGATGAGTCTTGATAGGCCTTGGAGGCTTTTGTTATCCGTTAAATTATGTTATGTTAAAGTAAATATAATATTTCTTCTGCTCCATCGTAATAAAATCTTAGTAAATCTATATTCAGAAATTTGGAGAATTATTATCGTCTGTGTTCGTATGGATAATACTTATCTATCCCATGTGTGACGATGCATATGTGCCTAACACACAAAAGAGTTTGTTTGTGCAGACGAATTTATTTGTCAAGTACTTCGGCTTATGTGCAGTCTTCTGCTCCTGTATTTACGTTGCATTGAATAAATACTGTTAATGATTGTCGTGTTTCCTTTTCCATAACTTAAATTGATGAAATTCGGGGATGTTTGTTTATTTTATATTGCGCTGTTGCCGAATTGCGAGGCTCTATCCTAAATCTTGCCACTCTACGCAGTAACGTAAATTATCACATTTTTCCCCCTGATGAGAAGTTTGCCGAAGAAAAACTCATTGTAGAAACGTACCTTGAAATAAGAAAAATGGAGAGGTAAATATTAGAGACAATTGAGTCTCCTTATTACTAAATAAAAAACAATGAATTATATATCAGTCAAAAGTTAATTTTATACCAATTTTTTTTATATCGCGCGAATTACCTGAAATCTATTTTCTATAGAAATATAATGAAAGAAAGCTATACTCGTGACGTCATAATATGACGCTGGAGCGCATCGTATTCTCGAAATCTACCCAAACGAAAACCTAATCTATTCTAACCCACCATACCTTTTCCTAACTTAACCCAAAAAGGAGTTGGGATAGATGAATTAACCCAGGAGTAGTGGCGTAGGGCAAATTTGTCATAATTTTAGATGAATGCCATTCATTACGTCATAATGATTATAGATTTCTTTCATTTTATATCTATTTTTGAATAAATTAGCTAATTCGCATGATATGTACAAATTTACTATAAAATTAGCGTTCAAATGATATATAATACATTAGTGTTTCTTTAGTAATAAGAAGACACTGGTACTTTATATTATCGAATAGTAATTGTCGTGGTATGACATTACATTATATCAATACCATATTATATCTATGAGGGAGAGACCAATAACTTGACAGCGACCTGACAAAAGGGACGGAAAACCACGAGTTTAGACGGGCTGAGTAGCGAGAGAGTGCAACGAGGTCAGGTAAATTATGGACAATGGCAAAGCTCAAGGTTATTTAAAGAGGCATTAACAAAAATATAATTTTATTTACACAAAAATAATGAGAGAATTGATGGGTCAAATTTCCTCAGAGAATTAACGGGCAAAATCACATCAGTAAATGAAAGGGAGAATTGTAGTTATAAATCAGGCTATGAAGTTAGAACTTAATGTATTCCAGGACGAAACTATTCAAATGGGGGGGGGGGGGGAATTAACTCAATTGGGTTACCAGAGGGGGGGAGAGGGGTTGGCTTACGGATGTCTTTTGCACGTGAGGTGAGGCCGTTCGGAACTTCTGAGCGGGAGATGGAGTGATGACGGTTCTCCAAAAACAAGGGGGGGGGGGAGTAACTTCCGGTCCCAGTGGAGAGGATTTCGGCTACCCGAAATGAGGAGGGCTTCAACAGGAGTTGATGAGAGAAGTCAGGAAAATCACTCGGGGGCGATCGTTCAGTGGAATTACCTCCTAACTGGGGCTAATTCCAAATACACAAAATAGTCCAGCTGTCACTTTGCTCTGTTGCTAGCACATGACTTGAAACCATGGGGAATCTTCTGGGGTCTGGGCAAGACTTCTCAACTCTGTGTCTCCTCATGGGAGTCGAACATTATTTATCTCCGAGGTTCTCCCCGAGGGCAGGGGGGGGGGAACAGCTCTACTCTCGAATGGCCTCGAATCTTCTTGCAGAGGCTATTCTAGTCCGCGTAATGGTGAATCGTGGGGGACGTGGTTTGAGGCTACCGCTTGTGGAAGGGGCGGGGGGGGGGGGGCTAGGTTTACCAATTTAGGCCTAACCGGGCGTTCTGCTGCGTATGGAAGTTCCGTTCTGCTCAAGAGCTTCCACGTGGGGATTCCCCCACAGTAATATTAACTATAGGTGGGCGCGATAACGAAAAATGTATCGCGATAACAGATAAATCGAGAGCGATAACCGATAATCGATAACTGGCGATAAATTTATCGCCCGATAAGGTGATAACCGATAAATAATACAATACAATAGTAAGAATATTTGAATACTGCTTCTTAGTTTGTTACCTGGTGAGGCTCTCATTCATCTCCTCATAGGTTTTGAGGATCCTCCTCCCAGCTCGGACCTACCTATTTCTTCCTCCAAGGGGCACGCGGCTCGCCCCTGTGCTAAACTGGAACCAAAAACTAAAATTATCAATTATCGCTGTGGGGTCACGTGGCATACAACGCTGCCATACTTCCTACTTGTACAATAATAAAGAAACGTATCCTACATATTTCAGTGTTGCTGCGAAATGTCGTTACTTCGGTTAATATTGACCGTAGTTTTAAATTGGATAAATAATGAAACAATTATATTTAAAACACAATTTGAAGGAATATTAGTAGAATATATGATATTTTCTTAATAAAAATAGATACACTAAAAGCCTCCCGAGCGACACTAACAATCCCAGTTTCACTGATTCTCTCATTACGTCTGGTCGAAGTCTCTCTTCTCTCCACGTGGTCAGTTGAATTTAAGTTGCTGGCTTTATATACATATATTGAATTATGGCGATAAGGTTAGACTATTGAATTTGGGCCACTAACAATTTTTTTCTTGGTCAAATATGATGCTTTTTCATTTCGAGATAGTTTTTATTTCCGGAAACAAAAAAAGTGACCTTTTAAATTTCTATTTATAAAATTTTATTACTTTCGTACTTAATCGATCATTACCAACGTCGAGGACGTAGGTTATATTTTGCTTGCCATTTGTTAGTTTGACGTCTACAAAATATCTCGAAAACTACTTGACCGATTTCTCATAGAGTTGTGTTTTTCATTTTCAGATCCTGTTTTCTCTACATTTTGTTATAGATACTAACAAAAGAAAAGTAGACGCCAAGTATCGCGTTTTCAATGAAGAATGGGGAGAAAAGCACTTCTTTGTGGAAACAATCAGCCAAAAGGCTAGTTTCGTGAAATGCAGCGAAAATGTTGCATCACTATGAAATAAAACATGTCAAAATATTCGATGTTTTCTAAAAAGTTTCGTTCTGATAAATTTGAGTCCATGTTACATGGTTTTGAATCTCAAAGAAATCTCTTCTAAAGAAAGTTTGATGAAAATGAATGTCACTCATACAAGTTACAAAATAGTGCATAAAATAATAAAGCAAGGAAACCCGTTTACTGACGGCTACTTCATCAAAGCGTGTATGATTAGAGAGCAACTAACTTGTACTCTGAGAAAGCCAATTTGTTTGGAAGTATCAGCCTCTTATCAAGTTCACTTGTGCGGAGAAAAGAACTTGGAGAGAATATAGTGCTACAAATATGCGAGAAGGATAGGAACTTGTTGTAGTATTCTCTGGCGCTGGATGAGTCTACTGATCTCTTGAGTACGCTACGCCTTCTCTTTTTCATTAGTGGTGTTAATTTGGACTTTCAGATCACGAAAGAGTTGGCATCCGTTTGCAACAACCGGAGAAAATATTTTCAGGGAAGTGCAGATAACTTTGCAAAACTATACCCAGCAGTGGAATCAGCTTCGATGTGTTACACTTGATGGCGAAAGAAAAAACATGGCTGGAGTGAAGAAGAGTCTGTTGCGGTATATCTGAACTCATTTGGAAGATATTCAAATCCCGGCGCTCTCTTCATACACTTCACCATACATCAGCAAGCACTCTGTGGGAAATCTTAGATATTTCATGCTTACTGAAACAAGCCGTTTCTGCAGTGAAGTTCATTCGTGATGATGCACTTTATCACCCCCAGTTTCAGGCTTTTCTTGAAGAAAATGATTCTCATTTCTATGACTTGCCTTATCACGTCAGTGAGGTGGCTCAGCTGCGGTGGCGTCCTGTTTCGTTTTTATAATCTCCGAAGCGAATTTTTTTTTTTCTCATCGAAAAAGATAGACCTGATCCACTTCTGTCAGATCCCATTTGGCTGTCAAACTTGTCATTTTTGATTGAAATTATAGATGAGGGTCACCTAGTTTATAAGTGTCTAGGGTAGGTGGTAGAATCACCAATTTATGGAGGGTGTCGTAGGTTAACCCCGCACACTTTACACCTGTTTAAAATAGATGTCGTAGAATAGGGTTCAAGTTCACCCTTTCTGCTTTATGAGTGCGTGGGAAGTTTACAATATAGGCAGAGTGCAAATTAAATGAAAGTAGGTTGGCCAATAGTCGACTATCTTGGAGTTTCGGGATAACAGAAAAACTGGTAGAAAACAACTTTACTAATATGCAAATCAATATTATTTTACAACATTAAAAGGAGTTTTAAAATGAGCTATACACACACTAGAGGCACACGGGCCTCAACAGCTAATGGGGGAGGGGAGGCGTGATGAGGACGGTCACCGTACAAACAAATGGACAATATTGTTCGTTTGTTTGCACGGCGACCTTCCTCACCACGTCTCCCCCCCCACTCTCCCCCACACTATATTGTCCGTTTCTTTGTACGGTGATCGTCCTTACCACGTCTCCCCTCCCCCAATAGCTGTGAGGCCCGTGTGCCTCTACTATGGTCATAGCTCATTTTAAAACTCCTTATAACCTTGTAAAATAATATTGATTTGCATATTAGTAAAGTTATTTTGTACCCGTTTTTCTGTTACCCCGAAACTCCAAGATAGTCGACTATTGGCCAACCTACTTTCAGTTTATTTGGACTTGACTATATTGTAAACTTCCCATGCACTCGTAAAGCAGAAAGGGTGAACTTGACCCTATTCTATGACATCTATTTTAAATAGGTGTAAGGTGTGCGGGGTTAACCTACGACATCTTATTAATCTGGTGTAAGGTGTGCGGGGTTAACCTACGGCATCTATATTAATTTGCTATCAGGTTTATGGGGTTAATCTTCGTCAATCAATTTATTGAAATTTGATCAATCTATTGGCTAACCTTGGTTAAATTGTTAATTGTTGGCTAATCTTGGTTCCGATTCTGGAGTTTAAAAGGTGAGAAATAACAATTGCATACCTATTTTGTGAAGTGTATTTGATCTCGTTCCCATTTTTTTTTGTGAATTGATTATCGAGTGACCGAACTTAACTATTAATTTTATCCCCCCACGGAATTAAATTGTTGTCCTTTGAGGCCTCATCTCGTGCCATAAGTTGAAGGTATAGAAAAATAGTATTATTCTTCGTATTGCTGTGCTCTCGTCTTAATTACAGTGAAATCTCGACGACAAAATCTTTCTCGCGAGTGTTTTTCCCTCTTGTTGTTCGTTAGTTAGCAAAACCATTCGCAGTCCCGTCCGTGCGTCAAGGAACTCATAATTCCGCCATACTCGTTGTCGTGCGTTAATTTAATTCTTGTTGTTGTGGCCATCGCGTCAACCAGCAAGCATGTCGCCGTTTAAAATTTCTAAGGCCCAAGGTGAGTCACTCGGACTCAGCGGAAAAGATTTGGTGGCCTATATCCAGGAAGAGAAAGAAAAAAGGAACGAGAAGAAAGAGAGAGAATTCGTTATCACGAATTGGAGATGAGCAGAGCAAGGAACGAGACACTCTCCATACACTCCTCAAGTGTTAGGCTAGACGCACTTCAGTCTGCGGCCATAAAACTCCCCGTCTTTAAAGAAGGCGAAGACTTGGGGTCTTATCTCACCCACTTCGAAAAGATCTTCGAGGTGAACCAGTGGGACATCGAGCCTGACGGCGTAGCACAATTATTGCCTCTGTTGAGCTCTCAACGTAGGGATATATTTATCTCCCTTCCATCAGATGCAACAATTGATTACTCATCGTTAAAAGCCGAGTTGCTCGCCGTTTACAACATGACCCCCGATTTATATCGAGCTAAATTTAGGCACTGTCACATTCAACCTAACCAGACTTTTAGGCAGCTCAGCTACTCCCTATAGCGTAATTTAATTTTTGGATTTACGCGTCCAAGGTGCCTCATGAATACGACACCCTGGTCGATTTTGTCCTCAAATACCAATTTCTTGCATCTCTCCCTTCGGAAATCAGTTCCTTCGTGAAGGACCGGAGGTGACATGCTCTTAAGGAATGCATCGAGGAGGTAGATGTCTACACGGCTAGCCACAACCGCTATCCGAAAGAAGGGAAGAAATCAGAACCCCCATCTCCTAAATCCAACCCAGCAAGAACAATTTTTTTTCCTAATAATGGAAATAAGTTCGTGAAGGTGACCGAGCCTGCCAACCCCAAACCCCTCTTCTCGTCGGAACCCGTGATGTTAAGCCCTTTTTTTCGAATCCCCGTGCTTCGTCGTTCCCCAGGAGGACCATCGTGTGCTATTCATGTGAAGTTCCTGGCCACGTGAGATCCAACTGACCTCAATACTCGCATTTTAGAAGCACTTCTCCTTCTCACCAGGTACACCAGGTCAGTGACACTTCTACGCCCCCACCGTCGCAAAATGAAGCCCCCTCTTCTTCGAACCCGCAGAATATGGCTGGCCACCAGGTGAACTTTTTGTTAGATAAAAGTACCCCTGGGGCCCTCCAATTTGAAACTGGAGCCGTGAATGTGTGCCGAATCTCCCCCCTCTTCCGTGATACTGGGTGCACGTTCATTATTGTATCTGATGCACGATTAACCCCTGTGGCTCCGGACCACAATAAGTTTGCAGTAGTGTATGATTACTTGGGGCGCGCCAATAAATTCTCCATTGTTCACTGCTACATTGAATGCGCGTATTTTACTGGATGGTCTGAAGTCGTGGCAGCTCCCATAAAGTTTTGCTCTGTCCTAATTGGTCAGTCCCTCCGGGTTTCTTCCGCCCCGGTGGCTCAACCCGTTTCCGCGCAGAGAAGGAACTGAAATAAAAGGCGTCGGTAGCGATCAGACGTGTTCTCGGCGAGCTCTCTATTCAGTGACCGTTTTTTATTTTGGATTTTTCGGTCTAATATATTTAAGTTCGGGAAGATAGTTAACTATGAGTATTAGACATAATACTCAAGAAATTTTTAATTATATTTTGAAAAGTTTTTCAGTATGGCTGTTACTTTGGATGAAGTGAGTATGCCTTTTGATGTAAGCAGTGTGTATGTAGTTTGTGATTTTTGTGGTGTTGAAAGAAGAGCAAATGTATCTGAATGCCCGGTTTGTAATGTGACTAGTGCAAATGTGGCTTTGCGTGAGGAGTGCAAGATATTAAGTGAGTTGGTAAATAAAGTGAGAAGGGATGCGAGTGTACACATGAAGAATGTGGCTGGGACCAGGAGGGTGGAAGATCGTCCTATAGTAGAGACTGAAGAGAAAGAAGTGACTAATGTGAGTGAAGATGAATGGTGGGTGAATGTGGATAGAATAGAGAGGTTAGAACAGGTTAGGTCTGTGAGTAAGAGGGACATGGAACCTGTTAGGTTGACTAACAGATTGGATGCCCTGAGAGAGGAAGAGGTTGAAAGTGATTTGTCTGATGTGTTTGTGGCAGAAAGTGAAATAAGTGGTAGTTTGAATGAGAACAGGAGGGAGATAATGCTAGGCCTAGGGGAACTAGGAGGATGACTGAGGTGCTTGTGATGGATGACTCTCAGATTAGATATTTAGATAGGAAGTTGAGTGCAAGCAAATGGAAGGGAGAGAGAGTTTGTTTGCCTGGTGCTGGTGTAAATGATGTGTATGAGAGGTATTATATTCTGGTGTCTGGGTGTGAGAGGGATGCAGTTGTGATTATGCATGTGGGAGTAAATGATGTGAAGAAGGTGGGTTCATGTGAGTTACGAGAGAGGTACAAAAGGTTAGTTGAAAGGATGAGTGAAAGGCGTTGTTTCAGGTGTGCTTCCGAGATTGGATGTGGGATGGAATGGTTGTCTCGTGCAATTGGAATGAATGAGTATGTGAAAGGCCTGTGTGAGGAATCGGAATTAGTGTTTGTAGACTTTTGGAATGGGTTTTATGGGAATAAGGCATTGTATGCATTGGATGGACTCCATCTAAGCCGGGCTGGGGTTGACGTGTTGTGGCAGGAGTTAGATAGTGTCGTTGGGTCTTTGCAGGCGGGGAACTAGTTACTGATAGTAGTCAGGGAAATATAAGAGCACAAGGTGGGACAGGAAAAGGAAAGAGATGCAGAGTAGATAGAATGGAAGGTATGCATTCTAAAATAGGTGCTTCAAGAATAGGAGGGCTAAGTTATCTTTATACCAATGCTCGAAGTCTTAGAAATAAGAAAGGTGAGTGATTTAGTTATATTACTGATGAAGATTTAGATAAAATATGTGTAATAGAATCATGGGTTAATGAAAGTAAATCTAATGACAACATGAGTGAATTTGAACTACAGGGTTATAATATGTATATTAGTCAAAGGAGAGATAGGACGGGTGGTGGGTTGATTATTTATATCAGAAATAGCATTTCTTCAAATCTAAATAATTCTATAAAGCAAGAAGAAGTTTATTCACTGTGGATAGATATTAGAGTCAGTAAAAATAGGATAATACACATAGGAGCCTTTAACAGACTATCCGGACAGACTGACTGTATTAATGAGCTAATGATCAAGGAAATAAGGAAAGGATGTGAAGTAGATACAGTTATTCTTGGTGACTTTAATTTCAATTCTGCTTTGAGGATAATTTTTTGACTCAATTTGTTGATAAACCAACAAGGGGTTCCAATATCTTAGACCTGGTTCTTTCAAATGATTATCAATTGGTTCAGGAATTAACAGTCGGGGAAACATTGGAAAATAGTGATCATCAGATGGTTCGTTTTATCTTGGAAATAGTGAAAAGTAGAACATCAACAAACTCCACAAAGCTCCAAATTTTTATAGGAGAGATTACGATAAATTACGAAACTTGCTAAATCAGATTAGGTGGGATATAGAATTCAGGGAAAAGAATACCTATGAGATGTGGGACACTTTTAAGACTATACTAAACATAGTCCAGGGGCACTGTATTCCAATGAAGGCTATTAGGAAGAAATGTAGGAAGCTGTTGTGGTGGAATCAGGAGATAGCTAGGAAAAATTCTGAGAAGAAAAGGGTATACCATAGATTACAGAGAGAAAGTACTTTTGACAATTTAAATCTTTCTAGGTCGACCAGAAATTAGCTAAATAAGATTATTAAGAAGAGAAAAAGGGGCGGCAGAAATTAATTTAGCTCAAAAGAAAAATAAAGATCCAAGAAAATTCTTTAGCTATTATAGAATTAATAACAAATCTAACAGTGATAAAATTGGGCCTATTAGATATGAAGGGGTTTTGAAAGAATCTGATGAGAAAATAGTAGAATTTTTTAATGATCATTTTTCTTCAGTATTTACACAAGAGAATTGAGATAGATTAATTGATGATAATTTTAGGTCAAGGGAAATAGTGTTGAATACCGCTAATGTGAACAGGAAAATAATTAAAGGGCTTATATTGGAGTTAAATACTAGTAAGTCATCTTGCCCAGACAACATTCATTCTCGGTTACTCAAAGAAGGTGTAGATAGTATTTCAGTAGCTCTTGAGAAGATATATACTAGATCACTAGAGTTTGGAGAACTACCTAATGATTGGAAATTAGCGAATGTAGTGCCAATTTTTAAAAAGGGAAGTAAAGAGGAGCCAAATAACTTTAGGCTGGTAAGCTTAACTTCTAGAATTTTGTAAAATTCTTGAGAAGATAGTTAAGAAGGGGATTTCTGACCATCTAGATTGTGGTAGGTTAATGAATAATGCTCAGCATGGATTTGGAAGAGGTAGATCGTGTTTAACAAATTTACTGGATTTTATAGATTATGTTACTAAACAATTAGATAAGGGAGATAATGTTGATGTAATTTACTTAGATTTTAGCAAAGCTTTTGATAAGGTTCAACATAGGAGACTAGTTCACAAATTAAACATGGATGGGATATGTGGTAGAGTTTGAAATTGGATAACTGAATGGCTGAAAGACAGGAAACAGAGAGTTGTGCTGAGTTGGACGAGATCCCAGTGACGGGCGTTATCAGTGGCATAACTAAGGGATCCATTTTAGGCTCTTTGTTATTCATAGTTTATATAAATGATCTTGGGGAGGCTGTAAATAGCAAAGTGTCCATTTTTGCCTATGGCACTAAATTGGCAGCTGTAGTCAAAGAAGTTGAGGGTGGCTTTAAAGTGCAGAGTGACTTAAATAAGTTATTAACTTAGGAGACGGAAGTGGCAGATTACTTTTAACCTTAAAAAATGCAAAGGTTTTAACATTTAGAAGGGATAATAGGGAATGTGAGATTTGAAATGGATGGGCATTGGCTGAATTCAGTTGAGTATTAGAAGGACCTCGGCGTAGTAGTAGATAGGTCACTGAAATTTTCAAAGCAGTGTATTGAGGCAAAAAATAGAGTAAATATGGTGCTAGGACACATTAACATGAATGTTAGCTATAAGAGTAAAGATGTTTTCCTTAAACTCTACAACTCATATGTTAGGCCACATTTAGAGTACTGTATACAAGCATGGTCACTGTGAGGGAACCCCACATGGAATCTCTTGAGCAGACGAAACTTCCATATGCTGCAGACGGCCCGGTTAGGTCTAAATTGGTAAGCCTAACCCGACCCCTTCCATAAGCGGTAGCCTCGAACCGCGTCCCCCACGATTCACATTTACGCGGACTAGAATAGCCTCTCCAAGAAGATTCAAGGCCATTCGAGAGTAGAGCTGTTTCCCGCTACCCCCCCCCCCTTGGAGAGAGCCATGAACATAAATAGAGTTCGACTCCCATGAGCAGACACAGAGTTGAGAAGTCTCGCCCAGCCCCTAGAAGATTCCCCATGGTTCCAAGTCATGTGCTAGCAACAAAGCAAAGTGACAGCTGGACTATTTTGTGTATTTGGAATTAGCCCCAGCCAGGAGGTAATTCCAGTGAACGATCGCCTTCGAGTGATTTTCCCGACTTCTCCCATCAACTCCTGTTGAAGCCCTCCTCATTTCTCATTTCGGGTAGCCAAAATCCTCTCCCCTGGACCGGAAGTTACCCCCCCCTTGTTTTTGGAGAACCGTCATCACTCTAACCTCCCGCTCAGAAGTTCCGAATGGCCACACCTCACGTGCAGAAGACATCCGTCAGCCAACCCCTCTCCTCCCTTCAGTAACCCAATTGAGTTAATTCCCCCCCCCCATTTGAATAGTTTCGTCCTGGAATACCTTAAGTTCTAACTTTATAGTCTCTTTTATAACTACCATTCCCCCTTTCATTTACTGATTTGATTTTGCCCGTTAATTCTCTGCGGTAATTTTACCCATCAATTCTCTCATTATTTTTGTGTAAATAAAATTATATTTTTATACATGCCTCTTTAAATAACTATGAGCTTTGCCATTTTCCATAATTTACCTGACCTCGTTGCACTCTCTCGCTACTCAGCCCGTCTAAACTCGTGGTTTTCCGTCCCTTTTGTCGGTTTGTTTTCAAGTTATTGGTCCCTCCCTCATAGATATAATATGGTATTGATAGAATGTAATGTCATACCACGGCAGTCATCACATTTTAGACATGATATCAACCTGCTAAAGTCAGTACAAAGGAGGGGCAACAAAAATTATACCTTCCCTGGAGCACCTTGAATATGAAGATAGACTGAGGGTACTAAATATGTTCTCATTTGAGAGAAGATGTGGTAGGCGAGATATGATTGAGCTTTTTAAAATCTACTCTGGGATGGATAAGTTGGATTTTAGTAAGTTAGATGAGTTGGAAGGTAGTATTAGGACTAGGGGTCACCACTTAAAAATTAAAAAAAAACAGAGGTACAGGTTGGATGTTAGAAAACATTTTTTCGCCAATAGAGTGGTAGATTACTGGAATAGTTTGCCATCTGAGACAGGGGACAGTTAGAGGGGGGTTAACTTTTGGGGGTATTCTGGACTCATTCCTGAGGATGCAGTTTTTTATTATTGTATATTACGATTGATTTGGATTTTGACGAGTCTCGATGATGATGCTTTTTGTTTTTGACATTCCTGCGTATGGTTCGGATTGTATATTGTATATTGTAGATGCATGATGACACAATCCTCTGGATTGTTTAAATTGTATATTGTAGATGCATGATCTGACACAATCCTATGGATGCATTTTGTGGGAGGGTTTTGACAGATGCGGATGATCTTTGATAAGCCCTTGTGGCTTTTCTCTTCCGTGAAATTATGTTATGTTATGTTAAATCCCCTACACCTCTGGAACCCTAGTGCACTCCAAAATTCCAGAGTGCGATGACCCATGACTTTGCTAAAAGCCAGTGGGAATGGGAATTTCTTCATCCCCTTGGACTAGAATAAGACCCTCAAAACCATCAGAGGGAATAAGGTGATTTCCTTCCTCGTCAAAGACGAACTCCTCTATCGAGTGTGCACCGAGAAAAACGACACCGAGTCCCGTACACTATGTGTACCCCGTTCCCACGTCCCTCCAATCCTCAGACGGCTCGCGATAGCCTATTTGCTGGTCATTTTAGTCACACGAAGACCGCTCAGAGGATCTTCAAATACTTTTATTGGCTTGGCGCGACCGACGAAATTCTTCGATATTGTCGTTCGTGCGACATTTGCCAAAAGACAGCCATAAAAGGACGAGTCAGACCTGCGCCCTTGCAAAAGGGACATCCAATCTCTGAACCCTTCCCTTCTTCCGATTAGCTATCGACCTAATTGGACTGAGCCATCCCCCGTCAAGCGAAGACCATAGTTACTTTTTAACGCTGGTCGACTTTGCCAATCGATTTTTAGAGGCCGTACCCCTCAATAAAATCGATAGCATCTCCTGCGACGAAGCCCTCATTTCCATCTTTTCCCGTGTGGGCCTGCCTAAAGAAATACTCTTGGATCGTGGTCGTCAATTCACTTCCGAATTAATGGACTATGTTGGTAAATCTTTGATTATCAAGCCCCTGTTTATCACTCCTTTTCACACGAGTGGGAATGGAATGTGTGAAAGGCTAAATGGACAAATCAAGGCCACTCTCATGAATTTTTGTGCAGATCAGCCCACTGAATGGCACCGCTTCCTTCCGGTAGCCTTCTTTGCCTACCGTGAAATTCCCCATCGTACTTTAGGTTTCGCCCCTTAGAACTTTTATATGGCAGAAAGGTCAGAGGCCACATGATTATCTTAAAAGAACTTTATTCTAATCAAAAATTGAATCAAAATATCTAGACTTTTTATTCGTACCTACTGGATTTAAGAGAGAGGCTGTAAAAGTGCGCAGAAATTGCGTTACAGAACTCCAACGTCACTTTGAAAAGTATAAGACATACTTCGATTGCAAGTCCAAAGAAAGGAAATTTAATCCCGGAGAAGAAGTTTAGCTTCTTCTTCCCACGGACAACAACAAATTGTTGAGCCAGTGAAAGGGCCCCTACCCCATAGTCGAGACGCTTGGCCCCGTCGATTACCTTATTGAGACCCTTTCAGGAATAAGGCTCTTCCATATTAATGTTCTCAAGCGATACTACCGGTGCGTGAGCATCAACCAGATAGTTGCAATCAACGAATAATTCCCAATAGAATCTGGCTACCCCCTGGACCCCTTTTGCGTAATCCAAGTTGCCTGTGTGGAGCAAGATAAAAGATACCCGTTGCCAGTTTTGCTCGACCTCAATAATTCCCCGCCTGCGGAAATTAAGATATGCGAGCAGTTACCATTTCGTCAAAACGACCAACTGCAAGCGCTCCTGACTCATCTTGCTGACGTCATCACCGAGATCCTCGGTTGTGCTACCCACTTTGAGCACTATATACAGCTAACTACCCTGGAACCCATCCGTTCCATCCCTTCTCCTGCGCATACACCTCCGGGAAGCATTTAATAATGAAGTGGATAAACTTCTAAGGTTGCAGATCATCGAAGATTCGGAGTCGAGCTATTGTTCCACGGTTGTCATGGCAAAGAAGGCCGATGGTTCTTATCGAGTGTGCATCGATTTTAGAAAGCTGAATTCGGTTACCATATTCGATGCCGAACCAATCCCCACCATAGATCAGAACCTCCACCTTTTTGAGAAGGTCAAGTTCATCTCCGAGTTGAATTTATGCAAGATCACCTTGAAGGGAGAAGTGAAGAAATTTACTGCTTTCGCGACCGAGAAGTGCCTTATGAAGTTCCAGAGGCTCCCTTTTGGTCTGGTAACGGCTTGCAGCAATTATAACCGGATGATGAGGAGGAATTTAGAAAGCTTACCCAACGTCACCTTCTATTTCGATAATGTTTGTGTGGCCACCGGAGATTGGGATCAACACTTAAACACCCTTCAAGCGCTTCTGTATCGACTCCGGGAACACAACTTGACAAATGGCCCCAGCAAGTACCACTTCGCCTTTGGCACTATCGATTACCTCGGCTTTCATATCGAGAATAATCGATTAGCCACCCAGTAAGAAAAGATCAGGGCAATCGTAGGCATGCCGTTGCCCACTAATAAAAAGCAGCTGAGATCATTCATAGGCTCTGCATCGTTCTATCGTCGCTTCATACCCAACTTTGCGACTGTTTCCGCCCCACTCTGCGAGCTATTAATGAACTAGCACCCCGAATGCCTCGAGTCGATGCTACTTTCAACTAACAGCTTCAGCAAACTCAAAGAGAAGTTGGCATCCGCCCCTATCCCCTGCCTCTCTAACTCGGACAAACTGTTTGGCATTCGCACCGACGCGAATATAACGGTATAGGATATATCCTCCTCCAGTATGAGAATAACGGCGAAAGTTTTCCCATCGCTTACACAAGCAGAAAATAACTCGCGCGTTAGAAAAATTACGCGGTAATTGAGAAAGAGGCACTCGCTATCATTTGGGGAATTTGTAATTTTAGAATGTATTTATTAGGCAGAGGATTTGTAGTGGAAACGGACAACAAACCCCTATCATACCGACGTAACGTCAAGAACAATGACGGTCGCTTGATGCGTTGGAGTTTGTTCCTCCAGGAATTCCGATTCCGCATTTTTTACTTAAAAGACACCGATAGCTGTGTGACAGATAGTTTAAGTAGGAACCCGTTAGATCCTCCTGCAAAGTAATTCCGAGCCATTTCCATTTTTTACTCCATTTATTAAATTTGTTCATGAAATAAATTTGTATATTTAACCATATAATAAGAAAACGTATATATATATATATATATATATATATATATATATATATATATATATATATATATATACTGTGTGTGCTGTTAATTATATGTGTACAATGAATTCCTTTTATATCTTTAACTTATTTTTGTTTTTCTATAATCGTAGGATAACTTACCCTCGGGCCAGTGAGCCCTACTTAATGGTATCATAGAGAAAAATATCCGTCGGCAACCATGGCGTGGCATTGTATAACATTGTGTATGTGTATGCTATAACCCCCTCCCCACTAGCTCCACTACTTTGTATTTTGGCTCCATTTTTAAAATGTGTCCTCGACCCGTTTACCCCACTCCTCGAACGCAACTCTCCTCTGCAAGCCTCATTATCGGCTTAGTTTACGCCCAAGGTCGTTCGAGCGTCCATCGGTCAAGATTGTCCGTTTGTTTGTACCGTAACCGTCCGCACCACGTCTCCCCCCCCCCCCCACCTTAGCTGCTGAAGACCTGTGTAAATCTAGTATGTGTATAGCTCATTCTAAAACTCCTTTTAACCTTGTAAAATAACATTGATTTGCATATTAGTAAAGTTATTTTTTTGTCCGTTTTCTGTTATCCCGGAACTCTAAGATAGTTGACTATTGGCAAACCTACTTTCAGTTAATTTTCACTCTGCTTATATTCTAAACTTCCCACGCACTCGTAAAGCAGAAAGGGTAAACTTGACCCTATTCTATGACATCTATATTAAACTGGTGTAAGGTGTGTCGGGTTAACCTACGACATCTTATTAATCTGGTGTAAGGTGTGCGGGGTTGACCTACAACATCTAGGTCTTATTGGTGAAGCAGGGTTAACCGTAAAGGGGTGTTGGACGAAGGCGTTTGAGGCCTCCCTGTTGAGTTTATTCTGACTCACAAAGTTCTTACGGGGAATCCGTTTATAAGCTGTGTACGAAAGGTAACTCGGTTATTATTGGGTTAAAGGAAGGACTCGAAAGGAAAATGGTGTTTTGTAGGCTCTATTCTTGGCTTAGATCTACCTTAATTGGGGCACGCGGGAAAAAAGTCTTACGCAGCTCTTTTATAAATTTTCCTCAAACTTTAGGTAGTTGGGGCTAGGACGGCCAGACTTAAAGACGAGGAAACGGACTCGTGACGCTAATAATAATCAAATCAGAATGAAAGTAATGACGAATGAATAATTATTTTCCTTCTGCCTTGAAAATGTTTCAAACCATTTATTTATACTCCCTCCAATTAAGAGGGCGTAGCTTTATTTCTCCTAATCTGGAAGCTGGCCGGAGCATACGGTGTGAGAAGTATGTTAGTGTGTAATTTGTTAAGACTGCTAGATGGAGTCAAAGGGTGCGTGTGTTTTAATATAGACACATGGTGGTCGACCTGGGCTGGTAACCATAGCAAGGTGATAGGACAGTTGATTTTGTCGTTCTGAAGGACCACGTCAACTTTAACTCCTCAGATCAGATACCATTCTAAGTTTGCCCAGTTGCCTTCGTTTTCTTGTGTAGCGTACGAAAAGTGCAGACAAGCTGCTTAAAAGCTTTGCTTGAATGTCTTTTTTTGAGACTATGGAGAGCAGAGTGGATTCGCCGCTTGCTAACAGTGGTCCAGAGACGCAGAAAGCTGTTCGCAACTCGCCTACGCTACTTTTATTCTTTCTTTTTTCTTTGCCCCCTTTTCTACCCCCCTTTATAAACAATGGATCTTGTTCCTGAACAAGCAAGAACACTGCCTGATCAATGGGTACAATATGTGAGAGTAGCGTGCCCGCTATCATGGCGATGCGAGAAAGCGCCTCCGGTACGACGTGTTTTGCATCAGAAACGTAGCGAATGTCGCTCGTAAGCTGCGCGATAAACTCGAGGTGACGAGAATCAACAGTAGAGGTGCTACTAGCGGAAAGTACACCAACCAAATGCTTATGGTCGGTAAAAACAGTAAATTCACGCCCTTCCAAATATTGGCGGAAGTGGCGGAGGGCGAGGTACACACCTATGAGCTCGCGGGAAAACGTACTGCACCTCTGTTGAGAAGGAATAAATGCTTTTGAGAAGAAGGTGAGAGATTGCCAAGAGTCACCAGCCTTCTGTTGCAATGTCGCAGCTACATGGGTAGCGGACGCGTCCGAAGAAACGTTTATGTGAGCTCCTGGGCAAGGATGGGCCAGAAAAACAACGGATGCCATAGCCTCTTTTGTGCAAGAGAAAGCTTCGCACGCTTCGGAAAACTCGGATAGAGGAAAGTTCTTAGAGATTGAAAGTAGAGTGTAGAGAGGTTGCATCGGGCTAGAAACGTCGGGAATAAATCTATTGTAAAAGTTTACCATACCACAAAACCTACGAAGTTGCTTGAGTGAAGAAGGTCAAGGAAAATTCTCGAATAACTGCAACTTTATCCTCGAGAGTCGAATTCTGTCAGAGGGGATATATTGTCCCAAGAAAGAGAGTTGCGTGACACCAAAAAGGCAATTATAAGTGTTGAGTACGATACCATACTCTTCTGAGCGAGTAAAAACCTGAGGAAGCTGAGAGGGATGCTCCTCTAAAGACGAACGTGCTATCAGGAGGTCGTATATGTAATAAAATACGAAGGGAAGACCTCTCAAAACCTGACCCATAAAACGTTGAAGGGTCTGCCACTGTTACGAAGGCCATATGGCATGCAAAGCATGACAAATGAACCAAATAGCGTGGTGATAGCTGTCTTTGGGAGGTCATCTGGGTAAATAGGAATCTGGCTGAAAGCACGAGCCATTTCCAGTCGAGAAAAGATCGAACAACCGAAGAGAGCAGGGTTGAAATCAGACAGATAGGGCCGTCGCTACAACATCACATCCCAAATGAATGAATTGAACTTGAAACTTCAGAGGAAGGACAAACTTTTCTGTGATATCTACAAAATTATCAAAAGATTTCGGAGAAAGCCGTCATTGTTCGGAACACAGCTAAAAGGAGAAAACTTCTCTCCTATCAATTTTTTTAAACAATTTGGGGCTTGAATCGCAGAAGAAGTCAACCTCTAGTTTCCGAAAAATATTATTCGTGACTTGAAGAAGCATTTTTGGAGAAATGTTCAGATATTAACAGAATTGAGAGATACATTATTCTCTTCCAGAATCCGTTTGATTGCAACCTTAATGACACCAATCGAACTACGGCAGTTGGAGCTCATTGATTGCAAGCAAATAACTTGATAAAATGAAGGCACAGAAAAGGAAAAATTGTTGAATTTTACCGCTACCTACCTGATGATGAGTCTCCAAAGTTGAAGAAATTTGCCTCTGATATGGCACCAGTGTTTGAAACAATTATGTCTATGAGAAAACATTTTAAAAAATGAAGTATCTGAAGTTAGCACATTGAACGAGGTTGACTGATGAAAACTTGAATGCAATTTTTCTTGGTTGGATGCAGCAATTTTAAACCAAACATTGATGATATCTTGGAAGCCAAATGCCAGTTTGGTAAATATCACTAACCCTTTTTGCTGCTTAGTTAATTTTATTAAAGGTGCTTAAAACTATATTTTTATTGACTCCATTTTTATTTTTTCTGAGAAGCGTCAAATTGACCCTTTTAGGCTTTAAAGATAAGCATATTTTGCGGGCATTCTAGAAATAATATCCGTGGAACCTTCATAGCTCAGTGCATGTCTACTATGTAGGTATGATGTAACTAACATTTTGCTGGTTATTCGGCCCGCGCTCATCATTATTTCAGTTATCCGCCCTGCTGTGGACGGCCTGATTCTAGAGACTTCATACGTACTCCGAGCGAAGGGCCGAGCGCCTGATAGAGTAAAATCACCATTTTCATCGGAACTGAAGGAGGAAAATACTAGAAGGAAGAAAAAAGAAATATATACGCTTGCTGGACTGATTAGAGATTCCTCCTGTTTCCAGTAGGCGGGTTAGGTTCACTAAAGGGAGATCTATCCTCAATTTTTGCCTCTTTCCGACTGATCTTCTATACACCTTTTCACAAACTACAAAGAAACATAACTTGACCACCACTGTGCTCAGAATCACTCTAAAGTAGGGCGTAGTGAACCCCAGAAGGAACTCCAGTTAGGGGGCACAAAGCAATGGTGTCCTTAGGACTACGAGCCCAAAATTTAGTGGAAGAACCTAAAAGCAGTAGAACTAGTCAGATAGGGTGGTTAAGGAGTGCTTCTATCAAATTGCGGTAATTAGGAAAAAAATAGGGGCACGAAAGTAAAGAAAAGAACGGACTTAAACTGTCTCTTTTCCAGATTATAACGTAAGGACGGACAAAAATACACATGGAGGAGAGCACCAAAATAACACTAAGTGCTCTGGGTGCTCGGTAAGAAAAATAAGATGGCGGGAGCGCCTCCCGCACAGGGAAGAGGACAGGCCGAAATGTATCCGGGTAACCTTAAGGGCGTTGGAAAAAAGAAATAGACCGGATCGAGGAAAACTTATTGAAACCTTATACGGGAATCTAAATGTTGCACTAATAAGAACTTTGGACGTGTCAAATGGGTATATTGCCATTTGCCACACGGACCACGATGTCGAACGACTAATTTTAACGGAAGGCACCAAAATATAGAAGAATATTGGATTGCAACCAGAAATCCCACCACAAATCACGGCACAAAATCGACCTATGGATAGGCTCCCATACAAAGGAAGAAATAAAAGACAAAATCGAAGCAAGACAACCAGGAACCGAAATATTAGAAGTTATCAAATTTTAGAATCACACACACGTATTTAAAATCGTGTGTAGAAATACAGAGATGGTGGGTAAAATACGCCAGAACGGATTGTTACTGTTCGCCATGAGGATCCCACAGAAAACCATGGAGAGAGAGAAGCACGTCAATATACAGATGCGCTTCAATTGTTACCAAATTGAAGTCATACGACGTTTAACTGCACAGAACAAGAACCAGACTGTTCGGAATGCAGGCAACAAGGACATTTCTGGAAGAATTGTGCCCATTCGACGGTTAAGAAATGCCTAAATTGTGGAGGAGCTTACCGAACCATGGCAATGGCTTGTCCTAAAAGGAAAGGAATAATTAACAGGAAAGAAAATGAAGAGTAAAACAGACAGGAATGTAGAAATATTACAACATATGCAGGTATGGCCAAGGCGACAGTTCAACAGATGAGGGAAAATAAAAACACCTCACTCTGCTTAATGATTCCTCAATGGAGTTACTTACGTGCATATTATACGCGCACGTGATGAACATTGGGAAGCCCGGAATGTTCTCAGAAACACTGAACACATTACTCGCAAAAAATGGGATGAAAAAGATGTGGTTCCGTACCACCTTCCTCGAAAATCTTAAACCTAAATGTGGCTAAGCCCACAGGAGGGACTAAACGAAGAAGGTCTGCTTGCCAAAGTTACATGCTTTCACTTATTCTGATTTATGACCTTACGACCTTCAAAACTTTCAATAATTTTCGGACTAACCTCTGGAGGACCTTGGCAATTCAATCGCTCAAAAGAGAATGCAAAACAACATAAAGGTTTTAAATTTCGTTATAATCGGCCGAATAGTTCTGATGTTATTGCCAAATAATTCCCCAGAAACCTTGCGAAGACTTTGACAATTATATCATTCGAAAGAGAATGTAAAACAACATAAGGGTTTCAAATTTCGTTAGAATCGGCCAAATAGTTACAATGTTATTACCAAAACAAAACAAAAAATAAAAACTGCGACCGACGGACCGTTATAGTGACTGACTAAAAACAGGAAAAGAGGGAAAAGAAAAGGAAACAGAAACCAAGAAGAAAACGACATTGAAAGAAACAGAAAAGAAACAAGAGGAAAATTACATACACAAATTCGAATCATCAAATTACAAACTCAAAATTTATGTAAGCGACGAATACCCTTTACCGAGGGGAAAAAAACAAAATGATACAATCAAAGCCCGAAGAGAAGGTAAAGCGAACTGGGTGCACAAAAGGGTAACGGGATCGCATGATGAGGATGAAGATGATGTTGAGAACCTACTCTTCAATAACAAAATCCGAATCTTCCCGGGCAGTTTCGTCACCTTGCACAGGAATACCTACAAAGATTTTCCATGTGGTTAATACAATGCTGACGAGATCGAAACCACGAAGAGAAATAGTAGACAAGCAACAAAGGACTACTGAAACGAACCATAGCGTGAAGTGGCTCTCCATCCATCCCTTGAATTAAAACAATAGAGGAATGGGGAGCCATTGAAATGCAGGCAGCGAGCGAGACAGAATCTTAAAAATGGAAATAGAAAAAAAATCAATCCGACTACGACTGAACAACGGATTAATACATCTATCCCATTTATATCAACTAAACCGAACATGATCACCGAAAACGAACAAGATTATGAGTACGGATAAAGACAACCGCAAAGGAGACAACGAACAACAACTACAGAGAAGAACAAGACGAAAAAAGCAATAAGGAAAAAACCTCACTGCAACAAAAGGAATAAACAAATATAAAAAAAACGAACATACATCACAAACACAAAAAACAAACAACAAAATATATCAGGTAAATGCTCAATATAGAAACATAACTGCAAGAATACTACATAATACACTGAATGTAAAGGAGAATAAATGAATTAACGACAGAGATGAGAGGCTCCACCCGTCAACTAAAATGTGAATTATAAGGAACGAGAAAATGGAAGTGAATAAAAGACACATTGATAGATTGATCGGATTTCCCGATGACTAAAGTTAAGCAACTTGGGAATAAAAGAGTGGAAAAAACGAATGAAAGATAAATGTAGTATGGTGGTTCGGAATCTGCACTAATCAGTAGGTCTCCCTTGCCCCCAAGGTTTGGGTATTCCTTTTTACCTACTACTACCGAGGTCGCACATTCTGCCTCTTCACTAAAGTTCTCTTTTTTTATCTTCATGTTTCCATCTTCTGCAATAAACCCTCTTCTAAAGTTTGCTCCGGAATTCCCACTAAGCACTTCCCCATCGCTTCACTTAAACTGAGATTCAAGTGTGGGAATTTTCCCCAGGAGTAAGTCGGCCGCGGGCCTCCTTCTCTTCTGTCTCCCACGGTCGTGGGCGGGGAACAGAAGGGAGGAGGACCCGCGAGGCGTATTTTTTCCCCGTAAAAAAAATGAACCGCTGTGAGAAATTTTAGTCCCTCCCGGATCTAACTAAGGGTTACAAAACAGTTAACTATTTCCTAGTATTTCTTAATCTACAAACGAAAAGAAACGGCCGTCTTTCGCCCCTCTCTTCTGCAAACTTCCTCCAACTTCCAAATTTTTACTTTTTGAGAGAAATCGCTCAGCATTTTAATTGATTCATTAAAATATAGTGCGCACGATATTTTCGAAGTCTTTTCGGTAATACTTTAGATTCGGGGCGCACGGTAGGTGGCGCTATTAGTCGGCTACAATTTTGGGCTACAATATGTTTCTTATGACGTCAGACGGTAGCTACAGATGTAACCAATCACGGCGTTATTATTTTTTGTTGTTTTGGGGATTTGTAACTTTTAGTCTGTATTATTTACTAAATATCTGCGCCTCTGCTCTTTTATATTTTTTTCTAAGTTAGGTAAGGTTTCTTGATATCTTTTATTGTTTTTTTGTTTTGTTTTCGTTTTTTTTTTTGCCCTGAACGATAACAGCTTCTTACTGGCAACGTCGTAGCTTATAAATAGGACCCATTTTTGTGCTCTCCATCTGCTTCTTCGTTATTCGAATTCGGCTATATTTTGTATAATCGCGAAAACTTTTAGATTATTTAGAGGCGCATAAACTAATCAAGAAACCTATAAAAGTAAGAATTGTTTGTTATTAGGTTATGTTTTTCTGCCAGTAAAAAGCTGTTGGGGGAAAAAAACCGCGGTAAATTCAAGGGGACTGCTCGTGCGGGGGATATCACTTCGGGGAGGGCCACCCTGCGATGATCCTGAGTTTCAATCAATAGGGGGGTCTTGGGGGCGCAGCCCCCCACTATATACTCATATACAAAAAAATATAACTCCGTAATTGTTCACATTTGACGCTACCGTCTGACGTCATAAGACATATATCGTAGCCCAAAATTGTAGCCTAAAAACAGCTCCACCTACCGTGCGCCCCGAAACTGAAGTGTTACCGTTTTTTCGGGGGGGGGGTATTTTAGCTTTTTTAAGTTAGTTACTAGGTTAAGTTGATTTATATAAGTTTAATATAATTACTTAGGTTGAAAAAGCTTTTAAAAAGCTAAAAACAGCTAAAATCTAGCAAAAAAAACAAAAAAAAACAAAACAGGCTAAAATATCGTGCGTTGCTCTCCTTGAAAATTACCCCATATAAATTTACATACTGCACACTACATATATATACATCATGTAACATGTTTTAAAATAATTTTTAAATTCCTGTCATGGTTTATAAAAATAAAAATGTTACCTATATAAAGTCATTTTCTATAAACAATTTTCTCAGGGGTTCTTTAAAGAAACTATGTTACTTTTATTTTCAACAATAGCTTTCTCTATCTAGTTCAAAACTAATAAAATCTTTTATTTTTTTTACCCATATGTTCTTTTTTAGTATAAATAGGAATTAATCTCGCTGAATTTATATTTATAAAAATATATTGGTTTAATTCTCCATCATGTTTTCATGGTTAACTCGTTTTAGAGGATAAAATGCCAATATTCAGTCTAATTAACATGAGTTTTCCTGCTATTCACCTAACTTTCCCAAGGAACCACTTTGTTATTTACGTGGCAGAATCATGTTTGGGGATAGCTTACTAACATTTTCTATGTAGATGAAGTTAATATCACTCGTATTTATCTTTGGCCTCATTCGAGTAAAAAAGTTTTGAGGTTTGGAGAAGAAAGCAAGAATTAAGCATACATCCATTTTAACTCACATGATTAAAACAATTAAAAGAAGATAATAATAAGCCGTTCTGGAATGAGACCTATGAAAAGTCAGGTTTGTGTCTTTTATGTGTTCTTGTACAGTTTTAAATTTTATTAACCTTCCCCGATTCGAGATTGTGTCCTTGTTCAAAGTTTAGTTACAATTGCACTAATAATAATCAAAGATCATTATCAAGTTGTTTAGGCCTTTGAACTATATATATATATATATATATATATATATATATATATATATATAAATAAAAAAAAAATATATATATATATATATATATATATATATATATATATATATATATATATATATATATATATATATATATATATATATATATATATATATATATATATATACACTAGCATAAATACCCGTCGTTGCCCTAGTAAATTGTGCGTTCGGAAATAAAGTGAGAGGGATTTTATCTTTTTCTTTTTTTATTCTTCACAAACAATATTTTCATTCTATGAACTTAACATAATCTTGTTCAGCAACGCTACAGACCTTCTTGGTACACAATATTCTTAGTTTTTCCTTGTGGCGCATAAACAAGCAGATTCCTTTTGCTTCGAACTCTAGAGCAATCAACAGAGTTGATCATAAGAAAAACAGGGTTCCTCTAATTGTGACTATGCCACTAATAGATCTCATCATAGGATTTTCTTTAATTCACATTGCAAAATTTACACGGATTGGGAAATGTAGGCCTCTGAATTTAAGTGGCAATTCTGGCCCCCATGGATTTAGGGGTATTCTGTGAATAAAATCATCCTTCTCCTTTTCCACTTCTAGTAAGAATTATTGCCTATATTAAATGCGGTATCAAATTCTTTACCACTAGCCGAGTGCCATTACAGAGTTTTATTGTATCCAAATTGCGAAACGACATTATTTAGAGTTACTACCTTCAGTTCAAGTTGGTGAAGTGGTCTGTCAGGAGCAGGGCCGGTTTTAAGTCTATTTGACCAATTTGATCAAATAGGGCCCCGCGCCTTAAGGGGACCCCGCGCCAGATTATCTGACACCACAATAAAACAGAGCACTGATGGAGAGGTTGTTACGGAAACAACTAAAGACGTGGATGGCTATCTGTTGGCCGAAGAACTTGAAGTTCTGAAAACTTTTCCCCCTCCCAGTGTCATTAAGCCTCAAGCTGTTTGAATACCTGATAGTAAACAATCGATGTACAGCATTTCCTGATGTTTTTATCGCTTTAAGAATTTACTTAACAATGTTTGTAACAGTCGCATCGGATAAAAGAAGTTTTTCAAAACTAAAACTCATTAAAACATACTTACGGTCAGCAATTCCACAAGATAGAAAACAATTTGGCGATGCTATCCATAGAAAATGGCATTGTTTAAACCATCGACTTTAAAATCATTTTGAAAGACTTTGCAAATAAAAGAGCCAGAAAAGTATTTTTCTAAAAGACCTGTGTATAAACAGAATGTTTCTAAATGCCTTACATTGTATTACAACTTTCATATTGTCTTTCAATATCTAGTATATCAAGCAATTATTTATTTTTTTTTTTTTTGGGGGGGGGGTTAAAACAAGTATGCTACACGAAATATAAACATACATCAATTTTGACTTTGGTAAAGTATGGGCCCTACCATCAATTTTCTAAGTGGGACCCGCAATTCCTAGCACTAGCCCTGGTCAGGAGGTACTAGAGAGTTTAGGAACTATATGGAAAAATCGACTATTTGAGCCCGGGATAAAAAAATTCTATCGCAAATACAGATACATATTGTTTTAATTCTTTATAATGTGCTGATTATTATATTATTTTTTTAGGTTGAAGGCAGATTCAGTAGAGGTGCACACTCTCCCTATCACATAATATACTTAAAATGAGTAAACGTTTCACCGCGTGCCCGGTAGTTTACGCTCACGCGTGACTGACCGTTAGTTGTGAGCGAACAACGTTGTGTCCACAGAAACAGATCAAAATAATTGTCTTATCTTCTTCTATAACACTATATTTTTAGAATGGGATTTGGACATTTTTTTCCTCTTGCTTTGGATGTCCTTTTGTAGGAGGGAGAGATAGTTAGAGAGGGGAGAGTGGGGTAGATAGTTAGAGAGGGGATAGTGGGGGATAATTAGAGAGGGGAGAGGAGGAAAGAGGGATAGATAGAGTAGAGTGAGAGAGAAAGGGAAGGGGAGAGGATGAAAGAAGGAGAGATCGGGAGAGGGGGGAGGGTTAGAACTAGATTTTTTTATTCCTATAAATAGACATACACACACGCACACACACATACAGACTTCATTTTTATTTATAGACATATAAGTGTTTGTTTGCGTGTTAATAAAACCACTGTATATGAGCCCAAAGTTCAATCATGACACCTGTTTCGGTATGGAGTTTAACATATTATCTTCAGTCTTATCCTGAGTATAGATATAAATTTATAAACAGGTTTGTGTGTTGTTTATTTGCAGTTTTAAATTTCATTCCGTGACCCCAAAACAAGTACGGGTGCCAACCCCTCACACTAAGGCATTGTCAACTGACGCACCAGGATCCAACAAAATGCACACTAATGCCTCCGAAACAAATGAGAATTTCTATTTCAAAATCGCCTTTGGAAGAAGTCCTCGAACCCTAACAAGAATGTTCTCAACCTTTCATCTTACAATCTCTCCCCAGACCAAAGATACATCCTCGGTTGTGGCTCCCCCTTTGCGTTTAAAAACTTATTGTTCTCCTATAATTATATCGGTCTATTAATAATTTTTTCGAAAGTCATCATTTGGATACTGAAGTCTTGAGTGGGTTTGTCTCTGGTGCTCTCTCCCACAGTGATAGCGTAAAATACTCAGATATTCCTAAATACCTAATGGTTACCCTTAAATTACTCAATTCGAATAAAAATATTGTAATCATAAAATCGCGTAAAATGAATCCAATCGTTTCCTGAACAAAACACACTATCCGGAAAACTCGCAATATTTAATTGGTAACAACATCTATGAGGAATTCTCGTCAACCCTTTAAATAATAAAACGGCTTCATTCAACAAAACTCTTAAAAAGATCCAATCGTGATTTCTTCCAACGCTTTAAACTAATCAACTCAGGCTTTCCTCGTATGTATGGTTTGCCCCAACCCCACAAAACTGGAACCTCTCCGGTCTATCGCATCGTGTACTGGCTCCCATGAGCTCTCCAAATGTCTAGGCTCCTTTTCTCAGACGCTGGTGGATTAGCTTCATCATCACATAGTTCATTCATCAGATTTCATCGAGAAATAGAGTAAAATTAACATTAACAAAAACAATTTAGGGACTCAACAAGCACGGGTCCAACAAGTACCTGTTAATAAAGTCTTTAATGTATTTTCGACTGTATTGGATAATTCAAGACTAAAGCTCCCATTACCCCAAACACAAATTGTTAACTTGGTTAAACTTTGCATTACTGAAAATGTTTTCAATAGTGACATGGGGTTCTCCCGACAAAACTATGGCAACCCTTTATTTTCTATCCCTTATAATCTCCGCATGCAACATTTTGAAGTATTCCTACTTCCCTGGATAAAATCTACCCGAAATTATGTATGGTACAGGTTTTTTAGGGCATTCCAATGTAGCCATTAAACCATTTAGATTCATTTGGTGAAATTTGGGACAGCCTTAATACCCTCCACCACACTCTGACTTTCAAACTTGAATGGGAAGATGATAATTATCTATCTATACCTTGATGTCAAAATCATAAGAGTTAGCAATCGAACCGCTTTTACAGTCCATCGTAAACCAATCAATTCTATTTCCCACATTATTTTTAGTCGCGTGCGACTCTATATCTCACTATGTCGGTTGGTTGGTCGGTCCCCTTTTTTTGTAATATCATTGTAACTATTTGGCCAATTTTAACAAAATTTGAAATCCTTATGTCGTTTTACATTCTCTTTCTAATGATATAATTGCCAAGGTCCTTACTGAGTCCTCCCCCACCACGTGGGTCGATACCCAGGCTCATTCGCCTTTATAATGATAATAAAATAATGACAATAATAATAATAATATTAATAATAATGACTATTATAATAATTATAACAAAAATAAAAACAATAATTATAATTATAATAATTTTAATAATAATAATAGTAATATTAATACGAGGGGCGGGCAATAAGTTTTTCAATTCGGATATAAGGAAACGAGATATGAGGAAAAGTGTTTTATTATTTTTTAATATAACTACCCTCGACTTAAATGCACTTGCGCCACTTGTCCCTGAGGCTTTGAATTCCAGACAACCAGAAATCTCCCGACTGCTGTTCAATCCACTCCTGGCCGGCGAGCTGGACATCTTCATCGTCTCCAAACTGGCGTCCACGCAGTGCAGCCTTGAGCTGGCGGAATAAAAAGTAGTCGCTAGGGACAAGATCTGGACTGTAGGGGGCGGGGGGGAGAGCTCCTCGAATCCTCACTCGCGCAGGGCAGCTTATGCAACTCTGGCCTTGTAGACTTTGACGACGTTGAAATCGATCATGGGGCGTGAGGTTTCTAGGGACCCAACGGGCAGAGACCTTAGTCATGGCCAAATTGTCGTGGATGATGTTGATAACACTTTCATGTGGCATTCCAAGTTCTCGCTCGATTTCTTCGACCTTCACCCCTCGATTTTCGAGGATCCTCCTCTCCACACGGGCCACATTGTCCTCGTTGGTCACGTATGACGGGCGTCCTGGACGGGGGTCATCTTTAAGGGACTCACGACCATGACGGAACTCCCTATTCCAGCGAGCAATGGTTGCATAGGAAAGGGCGGAGTCGGTGTACACTGCAACCATGCGTTCATGGATCTCTTTTGCATTCTTGCCTTCCTTGGTCAAAGATTTGATCACTGCGCGGTGCTCAATCTTCTCCATTGTTGAAAAATTTGGGACTAACGATCTGCGATCAGCTACTGTTCTTAAATAGACAAGGCAGGAGCGTGCGGCTGCAGGTCCTGACTTGTCATAACTTGTCCTAACACCCCCACAAACAGCCATCCCCCTTCCTCTGTTTTGCCCTACCGATTCGCAAAACTTATTGACCGCCCCTCGTATTAATATTACTAATGTAACCTTTCAGGCGATGTCTGAAAGGTTACATTTGAATTGATGCAAGCATGGTGGCGTTGTGTAGAGAAGCGCTTAGGGTGTGAATAAATTAATGTCCTTTTGAATGGTACTTGGAAAGGGACTTTCTCGAGTGTTTTAATTTGTTCCAATACAAATTAAAAGCTCAAGCTTTAAAATGTCAGAACTCTTTATCAGTGATGAAAAGAAAGGAGAGTAATTCCTCCTGATGATGATGCACGTCCACACTCGGCAAGTGTGAGCAAGAAACGATAATTGAGTGAAGTTAGGAAGTTCTCCTTCATCCGCCATACCTCCACTATCTGATTTATATGGGACATCATTTGGAAGGGAGAAGGGACGAGCGCGTGTAATCAATGCTTGGATATCATCAAAACAGACTCATCTTTTTAAGGCCACCCCTATTTGACCTTTGTGCACCCCCCCAAAAAAAATAACTTTGCTTATTAAAGTTCATATTAATTGCATTTAATAATGTTTCATTTTTAGAAAAAAATATTAATTTATTCACATATTAAAAATAAAAGGATGATAAAGTATAATAAGGAAGGATTAGGGAAAACTCATGACAAATCCTTAAGAGATGGATACAAAGGTTCGAAAAATAAAGCTTTGTTAAATCAATACAAAAGCGCTTGGATTCACATACATTTTACTTGCGGTAATCTACGAGTTTAAGAGGTGTAGTAAACCTAACCTGGTAGACAAAATTAGTCAACTCCAATTGTGACCTGGAATTCTTTTTTTGGCAGTCACCCGAAAAGGAGACTAACTCGTCTATTACACCACCTGTTTTCTTTGCATTCATTTTAGGGACATTTTAGAATACACTACATAAATGTCGATACAACATGGCATAAAGTGACTTAAGTGGTCTTAGTAGTTCTTTTTTTTCTTTTTCTTAAAGGTCGTAGGGTCTAATTTGACTTATCTGGGTGGAGCTAAAACTTCAATGTTATGTAGACATGTATGTTTGAGTAGAGGATGGGGCACTAGAAGTTTTGATGGGCCCTGGAGGCTTTTTTTATACGTTAATTATTGTCTTATGGGCTAATCACGCACCCATACACTTCTAAATTTTCCCTTCTTTAACAAACCCGTTTTTTCAACAGATCATGGCAAAGGCAGTGGAGACTAGTCAATTTTTAAACTGGATTTGCAAGCGATACTTCAGGTATATATTCTTCGGGGCGTTGTCCACCTGTGCTTTTTTGAATCTTGCCCTCCACTCCGCAGCGGGACTTTATCTCTACTGTCAAGAAGGTAAGTGCAAAGTTTCATAACAAAGCCTTGTTCCGAACCTTCAATGAATAAGGAAGAACAGCCTCCGTAACTGAAGAGTTTATTGAAGCAAACCAGCCATGAGAAAATACAACCATTTCTCGTCCTGCTTCATTCTTATGGTTCTAATTTTGTATATTTAGAGCTGGAAGTAATTAAAGATTTGCCCTCCCTTATGTTTCATTTAGGATTGAGAATGAGAATGGGTTTATATGCTCTAGAAACGACTCTACTTAAGAATACTTAAGTTATGGCAGCTGTTCCCTTATTCAAGAAATGGTTAACCACTTTTTCTCTAATTTGGGTGTTACCATAACAACAAAGCAAGGAAGCGGCTGCAGCACGACATAGTGCTTGTCCTGAGTATTTTGTGTGAATTATATACTAATTTAATGTAAAGTGGTACTTTCTCCATTGATGTCTTTTTAAAAGTTACTAATAGAAAATCAGAGCGGAGGTTGTGTTCTACATGAATAGGCAAAAAGCAATACTTCATTTTAAGATAAGAAGTTCTCGTGGTACAGTTAGCTTAAGCACTGGATTTCCCACGTTGGGTGTTGGGTTCGAATCACTAAGATTTCGGCGCTGCCAATGAGCTGCCGTCAAAAAGGCGATGTGCCGAGTCAGAGACTTAGCTACACCTCCGGCAGTGTAGATATGTCATTCCCGATATCAAGTATCCCATTGCCTATGAAGTTAAAGGGGCTAGTGACTGTGAAGTACATGAGTTTGGCGAAAATTCAGATAAGGAACTATAGCTCTTTATTCGAAATTATATGGACTGAGCTTCATTCAGGAATTTAATTGTTTAAATCGACTTCGGCCAACGAGTTAGACGTTAGATAATTCAATGGAGAGGCTTCTAGCCCCTAAATGTACCGACATATTGCCGTCAGGAGGTATTTATACTCATTACAAGTGGCAAAAAGTTCTCCCAACATGTCTATATGTATAGCATGAAAACCTTTATCTTTCCTGTGAATTGTGTTTGTAATGGTTTTGTATGCATTTGATTTCTGATAAGCCGTTCAACCTCATAATCCACTCCGGTATGTTCTTTTGCATGTTTTGGAATACGAATCTGTCTGACACTGATTTTTGAATAGGTGGAACCCTTAAATGAGCGAGATTATGGTACTTACCGAATGAAAGCCCCCTGAAATTAGGAGTGAGTTAAGGTGGAGCAAATATTTGACATATTACAATTAATCAGTGTTGAATGAAGAAAAAGTGATTTCATGAAATTTGAGAGAAGTTGGAGGGTTGCCTTGCAACGGTGTCAGCTGCATCTCTCCCTATCTGTGTAATTGCTAACTCTTCCTAATCTATAATTAGGTATGAGGGTATGGTGCCAAAGATTGAATTGCGTGAAGGGATTAAGGAGTCTCTTTGAACAGAAGGGGCTAACACCATTTCGTGAAGACAGTTGTGCGTCTATTTTCTTGATGGAGGCAAGGGGTGAGACATCACTGGGAATTTTTGCAGCAGAATTGTGTCGAATGTAGTCGTCAATTGACCAACCAGAAACGTTTCGAGTTCTTTGCAGTCAATATGTAGGCTTTCTATTTTACGGGAAGTATCGAGTCTAAAGAGTGCAGGACTTAGGCGAGTAAACGGGATTCCGTGACGCTACTAAGAGAATGAATTGAGATAATGAACAAGGAATAATGATTCTAATCCTTCTGACCCATGAGAGTCTGCCTATATTATATATATATATATATATATATATATATATATATATATATATATATATACATATATATATATATATCGTCTCCAAGGGACGTGACCTTAACTTCTCCGTGGGGAGGACCCCGTGATCTAGGTTGTTTGAAATTTTCACCACTTGGGCGGAGTTTCCGACAGCTCTGTGTATTAGTTGTGCATACATATTTTCCATAGATTTAGCTTTATTATAGGGAATCGCTTATTGCAGATCTCTGAGAAATTTCTCTGGTCAGAGCCAATATTTGTTCAGCTGTTGATAAATGTTCCCAACGTGCGTATGTCTGTTTGTGTGCGATCCTCGTATTTTTCCAGGTAATCACTTCTGATATCTTTGTATGTTCTTGGGTTTCCGCACTACTCTAACGACCACTTGCCTCATATCTATTTGTAGGGTTTGACATATATATAGTTTCATTTCCTAATTTTCTTTGGTTGTTTATTTATTAGACTTGGCATATTATTTCCCTAATTTACACACATAGCAAATTTTAGGATGTGAAAAATCTACCGAGCGTCCATTTGTGGAGTTTCTCGCTGTGCCTATTAAATCCTTCAATTTGGTGCCAGAGGCCTACCTATTTTATAGAACTAGTCCTACAAATTCATCCTTAGTAAAACGCTGGCAATCTTGCAGGTTTGTTGTAAAGTCAATCAGAAAAGGAAGTGAATATTGATTTCTAACCGTAATTGAGTTTAACGAGCTATAATCTCAGCTTACCTGATAAATGAGTTTGGTAGGAAAGACATAAGGTGACTTGTTTTGACGCATTTTCCCTTCGGATCGTAGCGTCTGAATTATGTGTTAGTGAGATTTAATATATAAATTGAGCGAAAGAGGTTGGGGTCTTTTGTCAAGAGGTGGTCAGTGAGTTAAAATCTGATGGTAGCATGGTTGAATAACACTGGGAGGTTCCCCCCCCCCCTTTATTACTACGTTATGGAAAATAAAATTGAGGGTGTTGACACTTTTCACTATTGCCTTGATTGATATTTCTGCTTTCCCATCGACTATACGTGCGCGTTTTAAATCCTCCATCAAGTTATAGTGGGATAAAAAGTCTGCACATAATATTACTGTCTTTATATTCGAAAATGAGAATTTCGACTTCAAATTTTATGGCACTGAGTGAAATGTATAATGTTTTATCACCGTAAGTTTTTCTTGGAGAACTCGTAGTTTTCTGAAATGTAGTGCAAGTTTATTTTCTCCTGTGCGTGATGTGTGATAGAAATGGTGAAGTCGGTGCCCACCAGGAATCTTTTACCCGTAAGTGAGACACTCACATGGAGACGGGTTCAAAGAGACGATGGGTGGCACGTTTTCCACTATCACTTCGTTAGGAAGTTTTCTTAGGTGCTTAGTCCCCATATTCTTCATGGTACCACCATGTTCAATTCAAGAGGATTATAAAATTCCGGCCTACTGATGAATAGGGAACTGGTCTCCTTGAAAAAATCCATCGGCACTAGCTTATCTAGTAGTTGGGATATGGTGGCATCGTCTGCTTGAGCGAGCTGATGCCAGACTACTCCAGCCATTTGCAGATCGCGTGGAGACGGCTCCTTGCGATAGTGTTAACACTTTTTTAATGACCCACTCAATGGCACGAGCTGCGGCTGTCATGAATTGATTGAGGTGGATTTTCGGTGAGATTTCTAAAGCTTATGGGTGTGTAAGGGAAGTCTTCGGATAAGAATTCCATCATGATTTCTTGGCTTAGCTGTTGCCCAAGGACTCTTGCTCTGCGAAGGAAGTCTACAGGATGAAGATGGGAGAAATCTACCAGACGAGAGGGTAGCTCCATCTTATGGAAACCGTTGTGGTTATTTTTGTTTTTAAATGGCAGTATCCAAGGCATGAAGTGTGTTGCAGCCATTTGCATCATTGAGGAGTGAATATACAATATAGCGCTTATCACCGAGCAGTGAAGCTCTAAAACTGCATTTGTTTCGTCACTGGTTACTCGTTCAATACGGAAATGTATTTAAACTTTAGTGAACCAAGGAGTTAGGAATGAAAAAAGAAATTCTGGGAGAGAGCTGGGTGAATAAGTGTTTGTTCCCTGCGTGTTTTGTTGTTGGTAGGCTATCCTGGTTTCTGTGTGTTTGCCTCTGCGATGTGTGTGGTCGAAGTCCCGTAAAATGATCCTTGTGAGTGAGTTGGTTGTGATCTGACTATGAAACCAGTGTGGAAAGACACTCCAGACTCAACAGAAATTTCAAATTGCCGTTGGAGTGTTTGGTGTTTTTGCGTCACATTCGTATGAACCTTTTCCAGTCATCAGAGTTCATATGAATGCATAATTCATGAAATGAATCAAGATTCTTCCTCGCCAAAGAATAAATAACAATTTGTAGTCTGACTTTGCTCACTATGGGAATCTGGATATGTTAAATATAATTGGTGAATGGAAGTAAAAAGAAAATGAACAAAGTATAATAAGACTCGGTGATTTATTTGAACTTACCATGAGTAAACAAATAGGGACTAATGAGCAGAGTGAAAAACTGACGAGTGAGGAAATATGAGGACAAGAATAATTTGAATGACAGGCGATGGATAATAATTAGAATCCTACAAGGTTCACCTTTATATACAGGATATTGCTGTGGTTGCCTGAAATAGCCATGTATTCCTTTTAAGGCGGTATCATTGATCTTGTACCAGGTGACCAATAGGGAATAGTGTTTGCGTGACTGTCGTATGTCGCAGTGTGTGATTGGCTGATTCTCGAAAATGGCACGAGTCTCCGAGTTTCGGGGTATAACTAAATTGGATGATGTTAATAGGTTGATAAAAGCGGCATTTTGGATTTAAAAAGTGAAATAGGGAGTGTTTGTAAACGGAATGGTGTGAACAATGGAGGTACAACAGGAAAAATTATTGAGCCTGGTTTGAGAAACCAGTTACTTCTCGTGCGTCTTATTTTGTCTAAGTGTGAGAAAGTTTTGTTGTAGTATGAATGGACGTCATGGATACGGATTTGCTACATATGCAGTGTGTTCGGGCTAAATCCAACGGCTTGTATAAAAGAACTCCCCGCAATATCTTAGCTGGGAAATAGAGCTTATTTAAAGTAGCCATCCTCAGCTTCCACCCCGTCATCAAGACAGCTCCAGAACCTGGTCTATGCGTTTCTCACTGCGTCCCGTGGAGAATTTTCGATCTTCTAACACCTTTTTGATCTTGGCCACCAGCTCGGCCATTGGATTGCAGGAATAGCGATTGGTGCCTTACTCCCCCCTCCATGGAATTACAATCGGGGGATCTAGGAGGCCAGAAACTGGAGCTGGTGAAGTCGCAGAATTTCTCCGACAGCCACTTCTTACTTTTTCCGGAGGTATCGTCTTCCAAAGGCAACTATCTCAAGCCAGATTCTGTCAACCATCTTCAACAGCTCCAGATAGTCATCTAAATTGAGCCTAAGGCCCTGCTCAAAGATCAGGACCGGCATGGTTTCATCTTCACAGGATTGGAGACACACCCGCAGACAATTACCGATTGGGAGAACTTGGTCTTCATGATACGTGGAACGTCCCAAGGCTTGTAGTAAAGACACTTGTTCTTCTTGGTGTTATACAACTGGTCCTGGCAGTTGTTTTCATATAAGAAGGGTGAAATCGTCTCCCACTCAACATAAAGCTTCTCTTTGTTCAGGAGCATTTTTACTTCCGTAAAGCAGTTTTTCTTGGCCTTGACTGTCAGAATTTACCCCTTGCGCCTCTTATACGAGTGGAAGCGAAGGTCCTCATTTAGGGCCAGTTTCCTGTTGGTGACTTGAACACCCATCTCTCTTGCCAAAACTCGGATTCCCTTGGTCGGGTCTTCCATCACCTTGTCCTGCAGCTGTTGAATGAATTCCGGCATGCGAAAGAAGTCAGGACGCTTGCTCTTGAACTTTCTGCTGGCCACGGCTTTTCAGTTTCCGTTTGAGCTGCCAGTGTCCCATATTACAGACTGTACAGTGTCAACAAAGCATTGAACACGCCATGATGTTGGCATTTTAATACCCGGCGTGAATCATCATGTTGCAGGTACTTCTTTTCCAATATTCAGATGTATTTCATTCCTCCATATCAGCTAACTTTCTCTCGACTAAAACTTTCCTCTGTATTCTATCCAACACCGTTGACTGTTCAACGATATATCAACATGTTCCAAAAAAAGAGAGAAATTAAAAATCTTCAACTCTGCCCAAACACCCTGAATGTCTGCCAGAGGAATCCTTTGATTTTCAATCTTATAAAACATTTTTTTTACTTGGCAAGAGAGCAAGCATACAAATCTAGCAGACATCGACGAGCGACATCTCGTCATTACCTCAGTGTTCTCACTATGCTAAACACTACATTCCAGATAAACACAAGTCACATCAATTTTTTATGGCTCCTAGAATGCTCGTTTCCGACATAAATCTGTTTCTACTCCATTCATCCTAGTTAAACAACAAAGAGACACCTTCGTAGATCAATTGGTCATTTGTAGAATACATTGATCAGAGAGTCAATTTAAAAAAATTCAAGTAAAACTGGTTATAGACTAAAGATTCAAGGAATAAGTTAAGAGGTTTTAGCCAGCTCTCTTCACATCCGCGTTCTTGTTACCATCTTTGTCACTCTCCGTGCCTCTCCTTGCATTGGGCAAGACGAAAACGTCTAACCCGATCGAAAATATAGTTTTTACTCGATTAACACTTCAACCCTTGTCACGCGAGTTTGTTGGAGATCGATTGGCTCATTTCTTTCTATTTAACTTCAATCAATTGTCAACCGCAGTGAAAGTCAATGTCATCAGGTTTTGCAGGAAAGAAAGCTTACTTTTGCAATAAATTGATTGAAATTGAGTGATTTTATCCCTTGTTACGTCTAATCCTTGAAAAAATATGAGATAGATCTCGCTCAGAAGACACCATAGTAATCCTGCCTTCCCCGAGTAACAAGATTTCTGAAGACCCTGCTAGAGTGGCACTATAAACCTTGCGACTTTACCCAATAATGATCCAACAAACCTGGTGACCCCCGAGGGAACATAGATATATGTGGCGATCAGGTTGGATAGGGGAAATTACAGTTAGCACTGACTTATGACTGATGATGCGACTGCCATTCTGCACCTGGGATAGCACTGATGAACCTGGTGCCAAACTCTTGGTAGCGCTAGCAGAGTCTACCATAGAGTTTGTCGGCGCCTCTTCTTTGCGTTTCCGATATTCCTCGTGAAGGGATCTTGGCTAGCTTCAGCATGGCTAACTTTTCTAAAAAAACAACATTTTCTGCCTTGAGAAAAGTTACTGCGCCCAGCAACTGGCGGCAGGTCCTAAACAGGAAGTCTCCTAAGCAAGGGCAATCTGCCTGTAATTTATCTATCGATGAGGCGGGCTGCGATGAGGCAGGACTTCAACGGTTTGTTGAAGTTGGCTTAGGGAGTTGTCGCTGTAACGACTCCCTAAGGAAATCTTGATTGATAGTATCTCCTATAGTATCCAGCATTTTTTTAAGGTTTATTGTATGTAGCAAGATTTGCGGGGTCCACGACATTTCCATTATTTAGCACCTGTGAAGGCATGTCTCTCAAGAATTGGGGCATTGAAGGTTGGGTAAGTGCAGAAGTTGTCTAAGTTAGTTGGAATGGAAGAATCTATCGATGACTTTGTAGGGGAGCGCACGAATCATTAACTTCAGCTTGTATCGGCTACTGGAGTTTGTCCAAGTTAAAAGTAATTCCACTTGTATGAACCATAAAGAGAGGGTATTCGTTTGAAATCTATCTGATATAGCACTTTAAGGTGGTGATACTTCATTTTTTTAGTTGTGTCATCATTGGTTGCGTGTATTTTGTTGTTTGCGAGATTTCCAAGGCTTTTTCCACGAGGGTGGTTTTGGATGTGAAGTGTTGTTATAAAATATTATTCCAGGGTCACCATATATTGCCATGCTTGCGAGAGTCAATCGCAATTAACAATGACTCGTGATAAATGATGATTCAAATGTTCATAAATTCCTCTGAACTCAAAGTTCTTGCAGTCTTCTTTCCTTCATAACAAAAGAAGTGAAAGGAATGATTTATTTTATGGACAAAATATAATTCCCTGAATAATTTAACGGAAGTGATGATTGACAAGATAAATGGGAGAAAGCATTAATTATGATAAACGTAGTCTAAAACTCCTAAATCTCTTAATAATCACATTTCCCCATGATCATATATTTTATACTAAATAAAAAATGGTTTGTTGTTAATGATTCTACTATTTCCAAGTGTAGCTAAAATAAAATACTACGAATTAGAATAAATGTACCATTTTTTCTTAATACAATTGGTTTGATCAATCTGAAGAATATTTTTGTATCTAGAACCAATGAGTTGAGAAGTGGGGCATAACAGGTTTAGCCGATAGCGTGATTATTCGGCTTCTATGAAACGAATGGTTTAAACTAAGAAACATGACTTATGGATGCTGTGAAATGCTTTAAATCAATAAGTTACTTTAATAATTTCGTCTCTACTAAGTTTAGAACGCATATAATATTTGGAAGGATATGTTGCCATTTTCGTGTAAGTAGTTTATGAGGCATATAAACGTCAGTTGGCCATATTGACTGTTTGGCTTAAACCGTTTACAATGCATATTAGTTTAGGCACTCGCTATCTATCTTTTGACAGCATAGGGTTGTTTATTACAATGTATACATCTTTGCACCAATGCTGCTACACAGAAGCAGCATTGGTCCGAGGTGACGGCCCTTTGTTCCCATGTTGGTTGCCAGGCCAATAAAAAGCCTTGGGTCGAGTTCCTTGGTGTGGCGGGATATCCATTGAACGCTACTCCGAGATCCTGGCCGTTGTGAAGGGAACTAGTAGGAGTTTAGTAAGGGGGTGCTTCGTTGTTGTTCACCTGGTGACAAATCAAGGGCCCCTTCGGGGACCATCAGTGCTGCTTGGTTGGGAGCCACGGCACGCCGAGGTTTGACGACTCGGTCGGACGAACAGCAGCACATGGAGCGTGCCTTTTGAAAGATCCGAAACCTCTCCGATTGATAGGCGGGAGCGACTCACGCGGGGAGAACTCACCAACCCCCCTTTTTTATCATTACTGGTCACGAGTTTTCAGAGAGAGAGAAAGCGCTCAAAATGACAGGCAAAAAAAGGTCCCGTTCGTCTAAAACACAACTGTGCAACATGCCAGTTAGAAAAGTGGCGCGTTGACCTTCCAGAGGGCTGCTACTTAAAATGCAGCCCTGAAAGTATCTGCACTACTTGCATATTGACGCGAGAGGTGGAGAATTTAAAAGACCTCGATAGAGCATCAGAGGAGAGAGCTAAAGTCCTTGGGGGAAAGTTGGAGAAGCTCGAAGCCCTCTTAACACAGCTCAGGTTCGATGCCTAGAAGAGGCTCCGCCCACTGACGTGTCGGAATCCCCTGGTAACCAAGCGGATATTCCGGCATCATCTGAGGCTCAGCTAGCTGAGGCGAGAGAAAAAGAGAAAAAGAAGAAAGGAGAAACGAAGAAAAAAAAGAAAAAGAATAAAGTTGAAACAAAAGTAGTACCAAAAATAGAAGAAAAACAGATAAAGAAGAAGAAAAAGAAAGATAAGAATGTGGAGAGTAAAGAGAAAAAGGAAAGGCCTCTTCCACAAGGGAAGACCCCGTCTTCAGAGACCAAGTTTCTGAAGGTCACCCTCATTGGTGACTCGCAAACACGGGATCTGCAGCCGCTGCTAGCGGCCCGCCTTCGCACTAGCGTGAAGGTAAGCTGCCTGTCAGGACGGGGTAACTACAACATCAGAGGGGGTAAGGTTGGCCTCAGTGGTAAGACCATCCAAACGGTGATAGGAGCCGTGGATGTCATAGGGCTTAAAACCCGCAAACGTGTGGTAGTTGGGATGCTCCAAAGAAGAGGTCCATCCCGAACCGCTCACGAAAGAAACATCGCAGTGAATAGAAGGTTGGCGGATCTCTGCACGGCAGAAGGAGTCTTCTTCGTGGACCCCTATCGTACCTTTTCGGTAGAGACGACCTCTACCAAAGGGACGGGGTACATCTCTTCTTTAAAGGGAAGGCCTTTCTCGCCAACCTAATTCAAGATGTCGTGGAACGCACCCAAAGGAGCGTTCGAAGCAGAGTGAAAGCGGACGTGCGCCAGCATGCCCGTGTCACTCCTGGAACGACCTTCTCGGAGGTCGTCAAAAAGGGTGTGACCACGAAACCAGAGAAGCCGGGAAACGGAAGAGCGTAGGGAGTCAAGGGGACTCCCAGAAAGTTCTTCTGTTCAATGCGAGGTCAATCAGGAATAAGTTTCTTGAGCTCCGTGGCCTCGTAGTAACAGAGGAACCTGAGATGGTGGCCATAACGGAGTCGTGGATAAAAACCTCAAGCCGAGATTTTGAAGGTGAATTCACGATTCTCGGTTACCAGCTCTTCCTGAAAGATAGGCCAGACAGAGAGGGTGGCTGTGTGATGTTGTATGTCAAGGATACTCTCAACTCGACGGATTGCAACATCGTATCCGACCATGAACTACTAGGTGTTGACCTAGAGATAGGTCCTGCCAAATACAGGACCCTGGTGCTTTATAGACCTCCTGCCTAACTCGTTGAAAAGGACAGAGATCTGTACCAGCTGCTAGGAGAACTTGTCGAAGACAGAGTGTGTATCGTCATGGGTGATTTCAACACACAAGTTGACTGGGAAACCAGAGAACCCTGTGGCGAGAACGCACTACTCCTGGAGTTCGCGAACAACGAGTTCCTGACTCAATGGGTGAGAGATCCAACGAGAGGAAACAATATCCTACACTTGGTTTTCACCTTTGAGGATGACATCGTTGAGGACCTCTTTGTTGGCGAAGAGCTCGGTGGCAGTGACCACCGACTAATTAGATTTGTAGTCAAAGCTTCGAAGGCAGGGCCTGCAACTAGTAAATCGAAGCAACTCGATTTGAAAAGAGCAGACTTTGCAGGTCTTCGTGCTGGACTGACTGACGCTAGGCTAGAAGTGTGTGATTTTGTTGAAGACTCGTGGAACAGATTCAAAACCACATTCATGAGTCACCAATCGCGTTTCATCCCTCTGAAATGTTCCCGTCGGTCTTCTATTCAACCAAAGTGGTTAAAACGAGAAATCGGCCAACTGCTTAGGAAGAAGAGAACTGTGTACCGACAATCGAAGATCTTGGGTGACTTTGACGAATACCGGAGGCTAGCCAGAAGAGTGAAGTCCAGCATAAGGGTGGCTAAGCGTTCTGCGGAACTCCGAGTGGCGAGACTCTGTGAAGAGAATCCCAAGGAGTTTTTTGGATATGTGAACAGCCGTAAACCAATCCGTCGAACGATTGGCCCTTTGAGAAATGAGGAGGGGACATTAAAGCACTTAGATGCAGAAAATGCTAACCTCCTCAACGACTACTTCTCTTCAGTGTTTACTGAAGAGTGTGGTCCCATCCCCCAGCTAATGGATTCCTACTCGGGGGAAAAGCTGGAGGATATGGACTTCACCGAAGGAAAAATAAAGAAAAAGATCACTGACCTAAAGATGAATAAGTCCCCTGGACGGGACGGGTTTCTACCTAAAGTGTTGAAAGAAGTGCACGATCAAGTGTCACGACACCTGAGCGCAATCTTTAACATGTCAATCCAGACCGAATGCGTTCCTAGAGACTGGCGGGAAGCGGAGGTGACTCCTATCTTCAAGAAAGGAGACCGAAGCCAACCGTCGAACTACCGACCTATCAGTCTGACTTCGATAGTCGGTAAACTCATGGAAAGCATGATGGTGGACAAAATGACGTGGTATTTAGAGTCAAACCTGCTACTGAGGAGTTCCCAGCACGGCTTCCGAAGGCAACTGTCATGCCTGACGAACCTTGTGGAATTCTTCCACTTCGTGTTCAGTGAGCACGATCGGGACATGGCGGTGGATGTGGTGTACTTAGACTTTCAGAAAGCCTTTGATAAGGTACCACACCGCCGCCTTCTCCGGAAAGTGCGAGCGCTGGGCATATACGGAAAAGTAGCCGGCTGGATCGAGAACTGGCTAAGTGGCAGACGGCAACGGGTGGTGGTGAATGGACAGGCTTCTAAGTGGGTTCCCGTTACTAGCGGGGTGCCTCAAGGTTCTGTCCTGGGACCACTACTATTCATAATCTACGTCAACGACATGGACGGTGACATAATTGCCAAGATTTACAAATTTGCCGACGATACCAAGCTTGGTATGAACGTTGCAAAGGATGGTAATACTGCCCACCTGCAGGAGGATCTTGGGAAGATTGGGGAGTGGTCGGACACGTGGCAAATGCCTTTTAACGTGGGAAAATGCAAAGTGATGCATATCGGCCACAGAAACCCCCAATCTCAGTATATCCTTTTAAGGGTACTGCTATTGAATCCACCGACACTGAGAAAGATTTGGGTGTAACAATCACTAGTGACCTCAAGTTCTCGAAACAGTGCATTGAGGCGGAGAAAAAGGCCCGAAGGATGCTAGGCTATATTAAGCGCCAGTTTGGTTATCGGAACCAGGAGATTGTACTGTGCCTGTACAACTCACTTGTCCGACCGCACCTGGAGTATTCCGTACAATTTTGGAGTCCTTCATTGCGAAAGGACATCGCGAGATTGGAACGCGTACAAGCCAGGGCAACCAAGCTGATTCCCTCTATCCGACATAAAAGTTATGAGGATAGACTAAGGGAATTAAATCTGTTCTCGCTGGAAACCTGTAGACTGCGTGGTCAGCTCATCGAAGTTTTCAAAATACTTCGAGGGTTCGACAATGTTGACTACCGGGATATTTTCACACTGAGTGAGAACATAACGCGCAATCACGGCTTCAAACTTGAACTGAAGCGTTACAACCGCAATATGTGTGAAAAAAATTTCACCTACAGTATCTGCAGTAAGTGGAACGCACTTCCAGTGGAAGTTGTCAACAGTGAATCTGTTGACCAGTTCAAGTCAAGACTAGACAAAGTCTTGAAAAGTGGCCGTTTAGGGACGCAAAACAATTGAGCAGTCATGGGCCTGCTCGATTGATAGTCCGAAGGTACCCTCTTTTAATGGACCGTAAGGTCTCCTAGGGTACTTACTTTCCTTGTTACTCCTTGTTACTGGAACTCGTTTCGGATGTGTGTTTGCATGAATTTATTGCACCGTTAAGGACGTATCATAATTCCAATCTTACTTTATGTTTACTAAGAAGGTTCCTACTGAAGAATGTGTCCCCTAACTTGAGGACTAAATGTAAGATATCAGAAAAAGTTCTTAAAATGTTTTAGGTTCTATTTTTAATTTGCCTATCTTACATTTTATCATTAAGTTGGATATATAGAATCTAGGAGTTAACTGTTAAATCTAAACTGGAGTGAATATTAAACCAAGTTCCGTAGCCCGCAGTAGAAAATTTATGCATTGAGATAAATAACAAACATTAAAATAAGCTTATAAAAAAATGAGAGAGAAGTAGATTCAAATAAAGTTGATTTCACTTTTACTAATCACCAACAGACTCACTGCCTAGAACTTGCAACTCCTGATTGTAAAAATGAAAGGGAAATGAACACAACAATCTAAGGTTAAAGAATAGATTATATAAGTTCTGACCATTCAAATTTGATTCAAACATTTCACGAAAATATTGGGTGAAAGTTCAACTGAAAACCTGACTGGTCTTACAAGTTAGGTTGAAAAACTTGCCAAAAATTATGAACTTTAAAATTAGATAATAAAAACCTTGAGCGATATCTTGACCTTTCAAAATGTGTTGAATATTCCACCTTAGAATTCTGATTTTTCAAATTGTGCTGAATATTTTGATCAAACTTCTAACCTTAGGAAGAAAAGGTTTGATGGGAGTTCTAACTTTAATACCCTATTTCAACCGATCAGAGTGTATGGAGAGATTTATTCATCATCCTCTGGGGAACTTGGATGAAGAAGTGATTCACTACATAAAAGAGTTCTACATTGATCCCCCACACCCCCGTGGAAGCTACAAACATGATTTTCCCCTTAATAATCCGCCCTGGAAGACACTTGGGAAGTGGGGAGAAGCTCATAATTTTATTATGAAATATTTTAGCGGGTACAAGGTAAGGACTGATAAATATATTGACTTTTATGGGTCTGGTCGTCAATTGGGAATTTTTTTAAGTAGTTTTATTTAAGCAAGTTAGTATAAGGTAGGTAAGGCTATTTAGATCGCGTATCTCGTGATTTGTTAAAGGTTTGCATTTAAGCATGTTAATTTAGGCTAGGTTAGGCTATTTAGATCGCGTATCTCATGATTTGTTGAAGGTTTGCATTTAAGCATGTTAATTTAGGCTAGGTTAGGCTATTTAGATCGCGTATCTCGTGATTGTTAAAGGTTTGCATTTAAGCATGTTAATTTAGGCTAGGTTCGGCTATTTAGATCGCGTATCTCGTGATTTATTAAAGGTTTGCATTTAAACATGTTAATTTAGGCTAGGTTAGGCTATTTAGATCGCGTATCTCGTGATTTGTTAAAGGTTTGCATTTAAGTATGTTAATTTAGGCTAGGTTCGACTATTTAGATCGCGTATCTCGTGATTTATTAAAGGTTTGCATTTAAGCATGTCAATTTAGGCTAGGTTAGGCTATTTAGATCGCGTATCTCGTGATTTGTTAAAGGTTTGCATTTAAGCATGTTAATTTAGGCTAGGTTGGGCTATTTACATCGCGTATCTCGTGATTTGTTAAAGGTTTGCATTTAAGCATGTTAATTTAGGCTAGGTTAGGCTATTTAGATCGCGTATCTCGTGATTTGTTAAAGGTTTGCATTTAAGCACGTTAATTTAGGCTAGGTTAGGCTATTTAGATCGCGCATCTCGTGATTTGTTGAAAGTTTGCATTTAAGCATGTTAATTTAGGCTAGGTTAGGCTATTTAGATCGCGTATCTCGTGATTTGTTAAAGGTTTGCATTTAAGCATGTTAATTTAGGCTAAGTTAGGCTATTTAGATCGCGTATCTCGTGATTTGTTAAAGGTTTGCATTTAAGCATGTTAATTTAGGCTAGGTTGGGCTATTTACATCGCGTATCTCGTGATTTGTTAAAGGTTTGCATTTAAGCATGTTAATTTAGGCTAGGTTAGGCTATTTAGATCGCGTATCTCGTGATTTGTTAAAGATTTGCATTTAAGTATGTTAATTTAAGCTAGGTAGGCTATTTAGATCGCGCATCTCGTGATTTGTTGAAAGTTTGCATTTAAGCATGTTAATTTAGGCTAGGTTCGACTATTTAAATCGCGTATCTCGTGATTTGTTAAATGTTTGCATCTAAGCATGTTAATTTAGGCTAGGTTAGGCTATTTATATATGTAGTGAGGTGGAGAATTGGCTTATTGCGAGATAAAGGGGAGGGGTTGTGGCGGGTCACCAGTTCCATGTTGGAATAAATATTTCTTCTCTGCTTAGGAATCCAAGTTCGGGATTCGAGTTCGTTTCAGGGTTTTTACCAAATAAGTTCATATTTGGATTTATAAACAACTTGATAAAAATAAATTTATTTTGAACTTGCCGTTAATCAGGGTGAATAACTGGAGTTAATGAGTTTAAATCCCCCTTTCGTTGGAAAGATTAAATGTGAATGCGGATGGAAAGATTTGTGAATCCTATCCACCGATGACTGTTTGGGGAAGTGAATGGGTGGACTTTAGGTGAGTTAAAAGTCCTTCTTCAATGGATGGCGCATAATGTGAAGACGAATGGAAGAGACTTGAACTTCTTGAGGTGATGTGACTAACTGTGTTAGACTGTAGTAATGTCCTATAGTGTCCTATTAATTATTTATGTGAGAATAAAGTGGGCGTTTCTGGGGGGGGGGGGTGAGCTTTGTTTGAAGTGAATATTCGTTCATGTGTATTCGAGAGAGAGAGAGAGAGAGAGAGAGAGAGAGAGAGAGAGAGAGAGAGAGAGAGAGCAGAACTTCTCAATCAAAAGATTTATGCGAGTAGAGATAAATCTGAAAAAGGATCGATAATAAAGTCGGGAGAAAGTTTGGAGAAAATGTTTATGAGGTCATGTTTAATTGTTTGTCACTAAAATAACAAGATAATACATAGTGGTATCTTGTGAGCTAGACTGATTTGAAAGAAGAATGTTGATCAAAGGGGAATTAGGCAAATTCAATGGTCAGTCGAAATATTTAAGCCTGGGAAAAGACCGTATACGAGAGTGTGTATATGTTTGTGTAAATGGATTGCTACATATATCCTTGATGATTGTGACTTTTTTAGTTGTTTGTAATTTGCACGTTACTTTAGAATAAATGAGCCTATTTATATCTTGTTTATTGTAATTTTTATGTTTTGTATGTTAGTTTCGGCTATTTAGATCTAGCTTATTGTAATTTTTTAGATGTTTTTTGTGTTCTGTCTGTTAATTAGTTTAGGCTGAGATCGATTAATTTAGGTCGGGTTTTTACACAGAGCTATTAACCCATAGTAGCCTAACTTAACTTTGCTTAAACTAATTATAAGGTAAAATATAAATTCTAAAAAATAAAAATAGGTGAGGAGACCATAAAGTTCAACTGATACGATATAATAATGGAGATTTGATTGCCAATGTTTTTGTTATTGACTCTAAGTAAGAATGACTACATCTCTATCAAAAACCTATATAGGTTAGTAAAGAAGATAAAGATGAAGGAAGTAAAAGTGTGCAACAGGATTCCCCCAAGTACACTGGAGAACAGAATAATTTGTGCTATCGAACTCGAGTGGAGGCTCAAGTCTCCTCCAAAATCTATCTGATCTTCAAAATTAATCGAGGCTCGTTCATGAAGATTGAGAATCAGCATTTTCTACACCCCATCTAAATTCATAGAAATAGTTTTTTTAGAATTTGTTCCAATCTATATTTTAATCTATGCAATTAATATTAAACATAAATTCCTAATGTAATATAACATTTAAAATTTTTGCTTCCGTCTTTTTAAAGAAATTTTCTTTAATTCTTAGTCGCGTACACGAAATTCTATGAGTTACTAGGTGAGTCGGTCGGTTGGTAACCATTTTACCTTGTAATGAGTTTTGGAGATGATGTTTGTAATTGATAATAGGTTTGTTAATTATTATTTTAATAATTAAGAGCACGCGATTTAGATCTGTTGATCTTGTTGTTTTTTAATTGTAAGTTTGAAATAGTAATTCAGCTTACTTTTCTTAATTATCCATTACACTATTTTTTTTTGTAAATGGGGGAATTTTCGAGATTTTTAATCAAATTTTAATGAAGAGATTTTTCTTAAGATTTGAACTTTTGGATTTTTCGGGATTTTTAATCAGATTTTCAATTGTTTTTTTTGGATTTTTAATCAGATTATAACGTGGGGATTTTTCGGGATTTTTAATCAGAATTTAACGTGCGTATTGTTTCTAAGTTTTGAACTTTTGGACTATTCTGGATTTTTAATCAGATTTTAAATTGGGGATTTTTCTGGATATTTCTTGTGATTTTATATATTGAGGGTTTTTCATGGGGGAGGTGGGGGAAGGAGGTCGTCTTAAACAAAAGGTTTGTGTCAACATCGACCAAAATCAAATTATCAGAGCTTCTCTAGCTCAGAAAAGACAGCCCGGAGAGCAGCTGTCTTTTCCACTCCATTCAAAAAATAAATTCTTCTTTCAGGCCGAGAAAATAGGTCTTGTTTCCTGTAAAAATTTAGAGAAGTGATTTCTCCATTTTGAAAAATATGAAAAGCGCATTCTTCAATTGTAAAAATTAGAAAGGGTGCTTTCTAACTTAACCTAACCCACTAGAGGAGAGATGGGGGATAAGTCCAGCTCTAATCCCAAGGAAAGGGGGTGCCTCAGAGCTATAGGGATTTTCCGTATTTTAGAAAGAATAGTTCAAGGATATCGACACTGAAAATCCCTAAAAAACCTCGACCGAAACCGTTTGCCAGAGCTAGATGAGCTGCAGGCCACAGACCGAAGTTTTGTTGCGAAGCGGAAACTTGTCCTGTAAGAATGAATACCGCCGGTTTGGCTTGTTTTAACTACCAAAAAAATCTATTCCAAACTAAAATAATAGAAAAAACTTTAAAACTATAATTAACACGACTGCAAATCCTTTTAAATTTAAATTTTATTTCTTTTCTTCCTAAAGAATCCAGGGATGTTCGTTGAAATTGGCGCCCAAGATGGAGAATTTATGTCTTTCTCTCTATGGTTGGAGCAAGAGAAGGGCTTTAAAGGGCTCCTCATTGAGCCTAATCCCATCGATTATACCAAGCTGAGAGCGAAAGGAAGATCTGCGTACTCTATTAATGCATGTGCGACCACAATCCCCAGTCACAACAAGGTTAGCTAATGGCGATCTCTCAAATTTACAGACTGAATTCTTTCTTGCGGTGACGATGCCAAAGCGACTTGCTTCATCATCGGCCGATGGACACTGAAGACTAAGTCGATGAGGAAAGAAAAGAGTAAAGGAGAGATGGATTTTAAGTATTTAGAGGAACTGAAAGATTTAGTTAGAGGAGTTGAAGGATCCATTTATTTTATATTAATTTAAACAAAGCCCTAAGAGCTTGGATTCATATATATAAAGGTAGTTTCAAACATAAAGGAAAATCCATCTCGCCACTAATTTACGGAATCAGGATTTCTAAGGAACGTTGCCTTCATTCTCTTACGGTTGACTAAGGATTTTTCGGCCATAATTATACTTTTAAATCCAATAGCGGAGAGAATAATTTATAAAGACTAACAAATAGATTTAATAGTTTTGTAGGTTTGCATTCGAAGTAGGAGGCTTTTAAGCTCAGCTTTAATTGAGTTTTTTTTAGGCTCAGGTTACCCGAGTGGATTAAGTCTCCCGCTTACTGATCTCAACTATGTTGAGACGCTAGTTCTGATTTTGTCCCTACCACACTTTTACTTCCGTTCTGCTATTTCATGCTACACCTTTGCGCGGTAAATCGTTACTTTAGTAGACATATTATCCGGTCAAGATGTTGAGCATTGTTATGATGGTTAAGTTTCTTGGTTAGCGTGGTTAGGTTTATTGCAACGCTGGTTGTTTCTTGGTTTCTCTGGTTATTTTTTCGTTTACAATTCTGTTTCTTGGTTACGATGGTTAGGTTTCTAAGTTACGAAGATTAAATTTTTGGTTATGATGATTAGGTTTCTTGGTTTCGATGGTTGTTCCTTGGTTACGATAGCTAAGTTTCTTTGTTAAGATGGGTAGGTTTCTTGGTTACGATGATTAGGTATCTTTGTTATGATGGATAAGTTTTTTGGCGTCGATGGTTGTCTCTTGGTTACGATAGTTGTTCCTTGGTTACGATGGTTATTTTTCTTAGTTACGATGGATAAGTTAATTGGTTTCTATGGTTATTTTTTTACTAATGATCTTAAGTTTCTTAGTTACGATGGTTAGGTTTCTTGGCTACAATGGTTGTTATTTTTGGTTACGATAGTTAGGCTTCTTGTTAACCGTGGTTAGGTTTCTTGCCTACGATTGTTAAATTCTTAGTTTCGATAGTTTAAGTTTTTTGGTTACGATTGTTAAGTTTATGCTTAAGATTGTTAGGATGGTTACGTTTCTTGGATTCTATGGTTCTTTTTCTTTTATACTTGTTACTTTTTTTGTTGTTTTTTATGGGGGGGAGGGTATTACAATGCTTGGGAGCGCCTCCCGCAGAGGGGTAAGAGGACAGGCAGAAATGTCTCCGGGTATCCTTAAGGACTTTGGAAAGAAGAAATAGACCGGGTCGAGGAAAACTTATTGAAACCTTATACGGGAATCTAAATGTTGCACTAATAAGAACTTTGGACGTGTCAAATGGGTATATCGCCATTTGCCACCCGGACCGCGATGTTGAACGACTAATTTCAACGGAAGGCAACAAAATATTGAAGAATATTGGATTGTACATTTTTTTTTTGGGGGGGGGGGGGTTACGATACTTGGGTTCATTCTTGCGATGATTTAGTTTCTCGGTTTTACTGGTGAAGTTTTTTGGTTACGATGGCTAGATTTCTTAGTTACGATGATTGAGCTTCTTTAGTACAATAGTCGTTTCTTGGTTAAGATGGTTAGGTTTCTTACTTACCGTGGTTGAGTTCAATGGTTGATTTGAGGAAGATAATTCATATTAATCCATTCTTCGAGATTTGGAGGTCAGCATATTCACTAAAGGAAGATCCGACCTTTCGTATCGCTAAGATTATGATTTTATACGTTTGCCCCTGGAGGTTATCGGCTAAGCCCATTACCAATAGCAGGTAGACAGGTAACCGAAACCTATAAACTAAAGGGTGTAGTAACCTCTGTTAATGGATTAAAATATCACAAAAGAGCGCGAAAAAATATCTAATACATACCAGAAGTAGTGAACATTTTTCACGATATGCCGCTTAAATAACCTCTGTTCCATAAATGCCATACGATTGCTAGGGTGCCATAGCTTGAATATCCTTTCTAATTCCGCTAAAATGACCATAGTTTTCCTTATTCTCAGGATATTCTGTGGCTCCGAGAGATTCCTGAAAATCTTCCTCCTCTGTTGAAAAGAGTGCAGGAAGGAAGCAACCGGCTGATTCAGTTCGTGACATCAGAGGTGAGCTAATATACATACTCTGCCGGTATGGACATCGGTGGAATTCATTTGAGGAGATGAATGAAGGAAGGAAATCAGAATAAAAAGAAAATTATATCGGAAAGACATGAGAGGGTTCCTTTGAGAGGGAATGTCGGGAATAATTCATTCCCAATCATTTGGGTTAAGGATTTGCATCTTCGAGGACAAGGTGGTAAAAAAGAACACAAAAGAGACAGGCGGTAAAGAAGAACACAAAAGAAACAGGTGGTAAAGAAGAACACAAAAGAGACAGTTGGTAAAGAAGAACACAAAAGAGACAGGTGGTAAAGAAAAACACAAAAGAGACGGGTGGTACAGAAGAACACAAAACTGACAAGGTGATAAAGAACTCGAAAGTGAAAAGGTATTAGAAAAGAACACACAACTAATAAGGTGATAGAGAGGAACACAAACCTGACAAGGTAGTACATAAAAACATAAAACTGCCTAGGTGATAGAGAAGACACAAAACTGACAAGGTGGTACAGAACACAAAACTGATAAAATGGTAGAGAAGAACACACAACTGACAAGATGGTACAGAAGAACACAAGGCTTACAAGGTTGTACAGAAGAAGACAAAATAAGAAGGTGGTACAGAACAGAAACTGACTATGTGATAGAGATGAACGCAAACCTGACAAGGTGGTACAGAAAAACACATGACTTACAAGATGGTACAGGAGAAAACAAAGCTCACAAGGTCTTACATAAGAATATAAAACTGACTAGGTGATACAGAACACAAACTGACTAGGTGATAGAGAAGAACACAAAACGGAAAAGGTAGTGCAAGAGAACACAAAGCTCACAAGGTGATACAGAAGAACATAAAACTGACTAGGTGGTACAGAACACAAACTGACTAGGTGATATAGAATGACACAAAACTGACAAGATGGTACAGAATAACACAAAACTGACAAGATGGTACAGAGGAACACAAAACTGATATGGTGGTACAAAACACAAAGCTCACAAGATGGTACAGAAAAACACAAAACTAACAATTGGACCCATAATTACAACGATTAAACCCTTAGTGACAAGGATTCGAATATCTGTAGATCAGTTTAACCAGAGGTCAATATCATAAATCTGATAAAGGTGCCCTCTTCATAATAAGAAGCCATTTAACGTATTCATTGGATTGTACAGACAACGCGGGATCCAAACTGTGCATCGCATCTTCCCACGAATGGACACATTGAGTCACTTTCTTACACACAGGTAACTTATTTTTCCTCCGGTTGATCGAAGTTAAGTTACATTGAGCGATATTAATCACGAGATGGGATCGCGATTCCGGAGACGTTGTGGCCGCTGCCTTCTAGCGACCTGTGATTTTTGTTGTTTACCCAAAACTAATATAATAAAACAAACGAGGTCATATCAACCAGAACATTTGGAAGATGTCAGCTGCAGCATGGTTGCCTATATTGCATCTGACAATCTCTTGAGGGGTAGCGATCTATGGCTCGTATCCCAAGGTAAACTCTCTACCCTGTAAGAGGGGGCGATGGGTGCTGCAAATCTGAGGAGAGAAAAACCCTGTACCCAAATCCCCTACCATTGCATGTCTCTTTCAGGACCGCGAGCTGGGCAAGGAGGTAGATGTGCAGTGCTTCAACACGGGCGCGATGACGATCGCCGCCTTGCAATCCATCGCCATCGACTTCATGAGCATCTCAACCCACGGCGGAGAGATCGATATCCTCCTTCACATTCCACTTGACATCCGTATTCGAGTAAGTCTGTCCTTGGGGGCACATTTTACCATAGCTTTTACCAGGGATTGGACTGACACTGGTTTGTACCAGGGGTGGATTGACCCTGGCTTGTACCAGGGGTGGATTGATCCAGGCTTCTACAATGGGTTAGATTAACTCTGGCTTGTATCAGGGGTTAGATTGATCATGGTTCATACGTGGGGTTGAATAGATCCGGGCTTCTGTCATGGGTTGGAAAAACCCTGGCTTGTACGAGGGGTTAAATTGACCATGGTTTGTATCAAGGGATGAATGGACCCGGTCTTCTACGATGGATTGGATTAATTCGGGCTTGTACCAGGGGATGGATGGACCCTGGTTTGTAGGAGGGGTTGAATGGACCCTCCCTTGTACCAGGGTTGAATCACTTTGGTCAAAGTTTAGCTTCAATAAATTCCATTAGTTTCGGAAATCAAGGCCAAACGTCGCTCTGTGCTTCCCCGTGAACATCCTTCATAAAACCTACCTATAATTGTAAATTGAATAAATATAACGCTGGGGAACACGTATTTTATTGAATGATATCTAACACTTGATTGTAAGTAATTTCTGTGCTCTGAAAACGAACTTTACCTCGGTTTGGCTCTATCAAGTCCTGATTCATGTGAACAGCCCATGTGCCATTTTCCATTTTTTTTTCAAAATTAGGAATAAAAATGAAGTCATGCGTTAACATTTATTTGCAATTTTCATGAATAAATGCAGTTCAAACTCTTGTAAAATACATTAAACGATAGAAATGGCATAAAATAAAACAAAACAAAGAGATATGTAGGTTTCCCACTGGTACAAACTTTCTTTTATAGGACTTTCTAGAGTATTTGGTTGTTGACAGCAGGTCTCTTTTCAAACACCAGCAATAATCAGCCATCATGTAGCAATCTCAGCGTCCTTGATAACGTTGCTCCATAATTTTAGTATTTTGCTCGTCACTTACAGCACCTATATTTCTTGGAATTTGGTCAAGATGACTATTAAAAAAAAAAAGCATTTTTATGCTCATATTGCAACCTAGCACTTTGTAGTCCCTTCAAAGTTTTCTTACGACTTATTCGTAGTTATCTGCCCTATAATTTCCTAAAAAGCTTTTTATCAGGTCCACAAATGATAACTAGGCATTTCTTTCGCGTTCACTCATGACATTAGGAAAACTGCTGTCATTAATTAATGTTCTTATGTGTGGACCGTCGAAAATTCCAGCTTTAGATTTTTCATAACTTAAACTTTGGAATTTTGAAATTATGTGTTGGAAACACTCTCCGTTTGTATCTAAAGCTTTTACATATTGTTTCATGAGACAAAGTTTGATATGCAGAGGAGGAAATATGATTTTATCTCTGTTCACTAAAGGTGAAATAATTACTTTTCTCCGACAGTAAGTGATGTTCGTGCTGGCCAGATTTATTTGGAATAATGTTCTTCCTTAGCTCTGCTGTCCCATAAGCAAAGGAAGCAGGGGTTTTAGTATACCATGCTTGTTGCCTTAGCAGAAAATTGACCATCTTTAAGTCAACACATATGATCCGCTCATGCTCCCTATATTTGATAAGTTTTAAAACAGTTTATATATGCTCATACTTTTCTTTTAATGTTGCTGAGTGCCAAATTGAAATCGAGCTGTATAGATTGCCATTATGCAGCAACACACACTTAAGACTTCTTTTGGAACTGCCTAAAAACAAACGCCAATCACTTGCATTGTAAGAATGAACCCCCATCTCCTTTAAAAAACCTGGTATGTCGCAGCAATATATTAAGCTATGCTTTGTCCTAAAATATTTAAGAAGTTTTTTTTCTCTGTTTCTGTAAAATGAAATGTATGTGTTTGAACTAAGCAATGTTTTTCTGTTTAAGTCTTGAAACTAAAATTTCCGCAGTCTTTTTTGGTAAACTTAGATCTCTTACAAGATCATTCAACTCGACCTGGTTAAACCTTTTGCTGATCACTTCCACTTACAACTACGTCGGGGTCGAATTCGGTGTCTGACTCCTCAGAGTGCATAACAATATTTTCCGAAACATCTTCAACAAATTCCTGAGATGGCAGACTCTTAAATTTTGGAATGGGAATTTCATTTGAATATAGCAGAGGTCGTATTGCGGTGTCTAAATTTGGGTATTCGATACAATGTTTATTTTTCTTAGTGAAGCTCAAAGTCTTGACAAAGCAGAAGTAGCAATCCTCTCATGCTTAGTAGGCTCTCGCCACACCTGAAATGGAAAAAAATTGTGAAGCGTTAACAAAAGCGAATTCTATCAGAAGCTGTTTATGTACATAAGTTACAATTACACTTAGGTAATTTACAGTACACAAATGACTAAGTTACATAGTTTTATGAAATCATAAAGTTACCATCGCAACTACAAAAGGTATTTTTGACTCCGAATCCTTCGTCCAATGTCGCAGTCTTTTAATGCATACAGTGCAGGCTTTATGTGGAAACCATGATTTATCTTGATCCCCCAGTTTTATGCCAAAATAAGCTAAGTAAGCTCTTTTCACGAAGTCCGTCAATATCTTATTTTCAAAATCTGAAATACAAAAACAAACATTAGTTTAAATAAGTACTAAAAGATAATTATAATTATAATGCGCAACTGCAAAAAGACTTAGCAAGTATTTTGAAAATGTCCTTTTTATGAATATGATGAAAGAGGAAGTGTGTTGAACAAAATCAGGACCTGATAGAGCAAAACGGAGTAAAAATTCGTGCTCAACGGACCCAAATTACGTATAATTAATTGTCAAATCTAAGTCAATAAACAAAAAGTTGGAATTTGTTCCCCAATGTAATAGGCCTTCTTGGGGCAAAATATTATATTTTTAACCTTAAAAAGTCCAAATGACACTCAGTGCCAAAATAACACTTCTTTTGTTTCAGGTTCTGTCTATAGTTGTGCCTCTTGCGACAGATACAGAAGTGGAAGATATCACTAAAATGACACTCAAGCGTGGTTTGGTACGCGCCTTTAATGAGGGGAATATACACATTTATATCCCAAAGGAGGAAGTTGTTTACCAATAAAAACTAAACTTCAACAGTTTTCCCAAAGAGTTGGTGAGACGTGTATTGACACCATTCTGAACACTCTGTGCCGTACCTGTATGTCCTATTAAGCACTTAGCTAGAGACTGAAATGCTATCGCTAATTGTTTTGCGGTCTTGCAACCAGAGTCCACATGAAGAAATCTCAAATTTATAGTGAACTTGAAATTAAAATAAAGGTTAAAAAAATGAAATGTGGAAAGCCAATATAAATACAGTTAATTGCTGAAATACATTTATTTGTATAGTTAACGAATGAATATATTTTGAACATGAAATTACATTATTAATACTCTTGGACTTCTATTTAGAAGCTATTAGAGATATAATTCACCTCAGAATAGAATTAATAAGTTCTGGGATTAACAGCTTGTGGAATTTCCAAACAGGTTTGATGTATGAGATTCAGCAATTCTGAACGCGTTAGTGTTTTTTACTTTTTTCGTGTCTTGTCTAGTATTCTTCATACATGTTCTATATGGTTCATGTCAAGGAATTGTTTCGGCCAGGGAAGTCATTTGAGGTCGCTTTGCTCCCATTATTTTGCCCTTTTTGAAGTATGACAGGGGGCCTATCTTCAATGAATAAACAACTTCCTTTTTCAAGTTGACATTTTAAAACAATGGTACAAGTCTCTCTTTAAGAATTTAAATGTGTTTTTTTTTAAGTTAATATTCCCACACTCAATCAACTCTGACCTTCCATCATTCCAAATTTCTCTCCGCATCAAAAAAGAAAAATCGCCATGTTTCGCAATGGTTGTAACCTGTTTATGTCAGACTAGTAAGGGACTTATATTTCAACCCATACCCATCTTCTATCCCAAAATTGAACAAACCTTGATTTGTCCGAAAATATTGATCATAATTAAAAGAGGCTTCCTCGTGGCTGTACGTCCATAACATCCAAGAAAGTATAGGTAATTTACTGCTGCTCTGGGTTAATTTGTAATGTTTCTGCCTCTTAAGAAGCTTCTAACCGAGGGTGATTCTCAATAGATTTTCGAACAGCACAAAAATCTTTCAGTGGGCGCAGGAGGCCCAGGTCTTGACTCTGGTGACGTTATGCCCTTTTCTTTAAATTGATCTATAATTTTATCAGAGAAAAAAGAGTATTCCAAGATTCCTAGCAATGTATTTGAGTCAGTCCACTCTCAGATTGATCTACAATCCGTCCTCTTTGAAAATCTAAAATTTCCTTGGGATTTTGGTTTTATGCCTGTTTAATAATTATAATATTAAACTATCAAAAGATGGCAACAACTATAAATATAGTATCAAAATATTAAAGTAAAAACAATTAAGTGGATGTCTATCTATTTATTACATGCCTCTGTAACCATGTTAAAGGATTCAACAGCTGTAATTGACGTGCCTGAATGATTTTTTCTATGTATTATTAATAGACAATTTAGCCACCCCTCAGTTTGTTTGAAATAACCTTTGAAACTCTGAGAACTCGGACATCGAGACTGATAAAATAATAAAGTTAATGAAATAGTTCAGGCTTGTATGTGTGCCAGGAAGAATACCCGTAGTATTTGGGGGCTCGACGTTAAAGGCGAGGGTTTTTTTTCTCGGGAGGAGGGGTTAAGACAGCTGATTGACTCAAATTGGTGTGCCCCACTCAGCCAAATGGCTTAACCTGAAGAGACTGGAGCATATAATAGGAGAACAGGAGAAAGGGGAAAAGATTGAGGTGATGTCAAATAGAGTATGGGGAGGGTTCATGGAAGGCTTAGTGGATGTTCATGGACGATTCAATGGGTATTCAGGGAGGGCCGCTACTACATAGAGCACCCTTCACCAAAAGCACTCCTCCAAAACAGCGCCTTGGCCCAGGGATGGCCCAATGGAGGTTCATGAAAGGCTAAATATGTGTTCCAAAAGGATTGATTCGGTGTTCAGGAATAGTTCAGTATATTTTCAGGAAAGGCTTAATGGGTGGTGAAGGAGGGCTTAAAGTGTGTATAAGAGGGCCTCACTGCATGTGGCACTGACCGCCGCAAATTCTCTAGCAAAAACAACACCATGGTCTAGAGAAGGAATAATGGGTGTGCAGGAGGGGCTCAACTGGAGTTCAAAGAGGGCCTACTCCACATAGGTGACTGACCAGTGAAATTTCTCTGCCAAAACAGTGCCTAGTTTTTATAAAAGATTAAGTTATTGTTACGAGAGTTCAATGGATGTTCATAGAGGGTTAAATGGTTGCTCAATGAGTGGCAACACTGAATCAGACTCTAAACGCCGCACCTCATCCAAATTAGTGCGTCGACTGCACATACTATCCACAAAAAGAGTGCCTTGGTCCAGAAAGGGTTCAGTCCGAGTTGCAGGAGTGTTCAATTGGTGTTACGGAACCCTCAGTGAGAACTCAGGGAAGGTATAATGGATGCTCAGGGAGGTTTCAAAAGGAGTTTCTAGGAAGGCACATTTGGTGTTCGGGAAGGGTTCAATGGATGTTCAGGAAGGGCTCAAAGGATGTTGAGGGAGGGCTCAATGGGTGTTCAGAGTGGACTGAATGGGTGTTTAAGGAAGGCTCATTGGCTGACCAATACGCGTAATCGCATTATAAAAATCTTTCAGCCTTCCTTTTACACATTCACCCAATACATTTTGTTCTACTGATACTTTATTCCAGAATAATTTTCAATTTCCCAGCAAAACACATTCACATCTTTCAAACCATACTGATCAAACTTTTTCACTCTCTGTACCTCAAGAATCAATATCTCCTTAATATCCCCTTCCCCATTCACTCTTACTCGTCATTCTAACTTCAGTCATATAAATGGAATCCATACTTTTATTCTTTCCCACTTTTACCTTCACAGTATTCTTATCTTTGGTTTCGTCTTTCCTTTCTTACTTCTTACTTCAATCCATCATACACTCCTTTCCCTCGATGAACCTGGACTCGATTCCAATCTTATATACCTGACCTGACATCTTACCTAAAGGTTGTACTTCAAACCGTTCTGCGAAGATCACCGTCGTTTTGTGTCATGTAATTAACAACATGATATTTTACATCGCTTCGCCTCTCTTATGGACATATTAAGTGTTTTAGGTACAAATTTTAAATCAACGTGATTGAAAAGATGGAAAAGAATTGAATTTTGCTTATGTTGTTTATTCAACAGTTTGAAACTGCGAAATGCGTTCATCTATTTCATATCTACTTGTAGCTCTGATGCATATCGTTATTTTTACAAGTGTAGTGTTAGTTACATGTTTCCTTTTGTTTGTTCTTAAGTTCTTAACATATTTATTTGCCTATTTGTTTTTCTCCCTACTTCTTTGCAAGTATGGCTGGTACAGTTCCAGGTGCAAAAGGAAGGCTATAAAACCATCGCATTATTTTAATTTGGCGATAATCCGTTAAATTTAAACAGATTTTCAAAGATCAGTGGTTCTTCATAGTCTTGGGCCCTAATCTGTAAAGGGATCCTAGAAAATCAACTAATCAGAAAACAAACAAAAACAACAGAAATTTCTTTTATTTAATAATTTTACAAAAATTCTATATATGTACTTAGATAGAATATACACGATATTATATATAGCACAGGTGTGCCAGTGAGTGTCTCTATAGAATTCATTTTGACACTCTTAGCGGGATTAGCCGCATTACCAAGAACGGTCCCGTCAAAAACACGAGGCCTTATGCCCCCTACAGAGAAATAAAGATAGAACAGTTAGCTAGTCACTGAGGGAGCATTTATGTGCCAGATAACATTGTTTAGTCAATTGAGCAGATGACATTGAAACACTTGCAGCTGGCGAACTCGAACACATCCGAGAGCCTCTCAATAAGCGGCTCTGATGTTCCTGTTTTTTGTTTTTTTTAAGGATCTCGTCAACGGGAGGTAAGGCCGGAGAAAAAGTAGATAGATTATTTTAAAATCGGCTGTTAAAACAACTACATAAATATTACCAAGATAACGTAATAAAAATAAGGGCACGCTGTGTGTTCTAGGAGAAGCCTGCCTCTCCTGAGGATTTAATCAAAAAACTAAAATTCAAATAGAATGGATGATGCTTTCTGCCTACAAAAATTCGATTTAACCATAATCTACGGCACAAAAGGCCAGCCCAAGTAGGCAGGGCAAACGATAGCAACACCTGTTATCCCGGTACAGGCAAAACTAGGGCGCACAAAGCTACCAAAGGACTAAGCCATTCAACCCCAAAATGCTGGACGGCCTAGCTGACCAAGGAATTTCCATAGAAGGGTTCAGAAAAGTACCTTATCAAATGATGTTGCATCCCTCATTTTCTGGATACGCCGGAAAATGACTTAATACCGTCGAGGCAATGAGAGATTGTTTCACGGGAAAGGTCGTGTCGCAAGGGCACGCAACTATAAATTTCCGTGCGCTGTATCCCAATCTTATTTGCAAGGCATCTTAAAGGGCCGACTTGATTCTAGCTATATATAATAGTGAAAAGGGGGAAAAGCAAAATAAAATTAAAATATAATTTTAAAATAAACTAAAACAACTACTAAAACTACATAAATATAACAGTCCACGACATGGAGCCCTAGAAGAAGCCGGTGACTCCTAGGGATTGATTGGGTCATTCCTAGTCTAGCTTAAAGCGAACAAATGAGTATTAGAAGTTTGAGGTAAATTTTAAACTGTCCATTTTATAGGATTTAATCAATTATATTCATAATACATCTAGAAAAGAAACAAAACAAAATATTAGTAACATGAATACATATGGAGAAATATAAATGAATAAGTGGAACATATAACAGTCATCCCCACCAAAAAGAATTCATTCTTTTTACCCGAATTACAAAATATACAAGTAATACACTAGATAAAGAAAGTTAAAGTAAGGCATCAAAATGAATTATAAATCTAAAAGATTACAAATCTAAACGACGTGCAGGCTTATGAGCGCGTTAAGATCTTCTAGGGCCAAGCAACTGTATTGTCAGATTGTCGTGAATATTCATACAGTTATCAACATCATGAACATGATCTTGTATCTGGATATTCTTTTCTTACTCATTTCGCAATATCTTATCATTGGCTTGAGGAAAAATAGTAGTTGTAGATGGGGAAAAGGAATGACAAGCTGAATCGAAAAGGACATCTGGATTTCGTGATTCGGAATCATTAGGTGGAATATTCCGAGGACATGGAGCTAAATTATGCAGAAGAACAGTACTCTCTCTCCAATCAGGGAATTTCACAAGAGGATGTGTAGGGTTAACATCAATGAGATCAACGACCCTCACAGCTAGTTCGTATTTACTGCAATTCCCAAACCGTTTGAGGAGGACTTCTCCAGGTTCAATTATCCAAAACGGTATGGCTGAACCACTAACTGAACGTCTCTCAAAAGCAAAAAGTCCTTTATGCGGCATGGTATTTGTAGAGGTACAAAGTAGTGAACGCATGGCCTTTAGGGAATCAGGTAACACATCCTGCCATGCACTTAATGGCAAACCTCAAGATTCAATAGCCAACTTCACAGTAGTACAAATAATGCCATTATAGCGCTCAACCTGGTTATTTACACGGTGGTAGTATGGAGAGGTGTGGCCGCTGCTTACACCAAGATGTAGTAAGAATTCTTTTGCTTCCCTGGAAATGAATGACAGGCCGCAGTCTGAATGGATATATGCGGGTAGACCAAATAACGAAAAAAGATTTGTAAGACACTCAATAATTACTTTGGATGACATATCGCGGCATGGAAATGTATACAGAAATCGGCTAAACTCATCATCAATTGTAACGAGATACCGCGACGAGTGCGAGGAAACTGGAATCAGGCCCTTAAAATCAATTAAAAGACTGGAAATGCGCAGTCGCCCGTATCAAAGAAGTATTTTGGTTTAAAGAAACGCAGATTAATTTTAGTACATACCTGACAATCAGTGATAATACGTCGGATTTCATCGATGGAGTAAGGAAGGTTTTTAACACGAACATAATCTAGCATTCGCTGGACTCCAGGATGAATGAGACTCTCATGAAGCGATTTTAGACTTGTAATATCCGAAGTGGCGTTATAATATGACCGTGATAGTGTATCAGCAACAACGTTTTCGTGACCCGGGCGATGATTAATATCGAAGGAAAATGGAAGTAATTCCATGTGCCAGGCATGATCTTAGCAGTTTTTTATTTTACCTTTTACATTGGTATTAAACATGAATGACACAGCTCTTTGATCCGTTGCAAACTTAAAATGTCTCCCAACCAACAAAGGTTTCTATTTACGTATGCTCTCTACCATCGCATACGCTTTTTCTTCAATGCTTCTTTATGTTGTTTTACATTCTCTTTCGAATGATAGAATTGCCAAGATTTTCCCAAGGTTAGTCCAGGAATTATTGAACGTTTTGAAGGTCGTAAGGTCATAAATCAGAATAAGTGAGAGCACGCGACTTTTTAGTCGGCAATCCTTGTTTCATATTTACATTTGATGTCACTACCACTTGTGCGTGCCAAGGAGAATTACTATTTTCAATACTCACCTCACGAAGTAGATGTTTAACCTCATTTTCGACGAAATCAGCATCTTTGACGAAATCAACATTTTTGTAGCTGTAATTGCGAGACTCGGTAACAATTGGAGTGCAATCCGAAAATAAGTTTCTAAACAGTTTAACTGGGGGAGTCTTTAGTTTAGTCAGTCCATACACAGCTAAGGATGTTCCTGTGCCTCTATAATTTAAACTAACGCTTTTATGCATTCTTAGAAATGGTAGTAAGCCAAGAATGATATCAATACAAGCATTTGGAAGTACAGTAGCTTCGACATTCTAATAAGTGCAACCATTCATCGAAACCTTAATAATACAGTAACCATTAAGATTTACTGAGAAAGAAGAAGACGCTATCAAAAAACAAACGATCGTTCATGAAGCGGGAGATGCATAGCTTGTACTATAGCCTCATTTATACAATTCTCTAAACTTTCACTGTCAATCAGACCTTGAAGTAACTGAGGATCTCCGTTCAATTGAACAAGAACAGTAGGCGACATCAGGCCGCTGGTAGCGCAGGTGGAAGCAAGCGTGGCAAAAGATAGTGAAACAGGACGTTTTGATTTTGACTTACAAACTTTTGCAAAATGCCAAAGCTTCTCACATTTATGACAAATTACATCACGAAGTGGACAAAGTGTTCGGTCATCCACAGGATGGCGACGACGACCACAATTGTACCATGTTTGCTTCACTTTTTAAATATTTTTAAAAAACAGCTGCAAGTGGAAGGCCAGCTTCTTCACATTCTTCTCCTTTACTAGAGGTCATAAATTTACCAGGAACAGCCGCCACACTAGCAGGTATATGGCCGGGAGTTAATAGGCATGATTCAGATTTCAGTAATGCTTGTCTAATTCTCGAGCTTGTTGAGTAGCATTGGTTAATGTAAGCTTCTGATTCTCAAGGAGTCGTGCACAAATATTCGAAGATTTTAACCCTCGTATAAAGGAATCCCTGATACTCTTATCACGGTAGACTACAGCAGTAACATCCTGAAAGTTGCAATGTACAGCAAGACAATTGAGAGTTTGAAGGTAATACTGGTCAATCGATTTTTCTGGAAGTTGAATTCGAGTAGAAAGCAAAATGTCTGGCATGATTTTCCCTGGGAGCCTTAATATAGGCAGCTTGCAACAATTCAATAGCCTTCTAATAATCAGCACAACCGTGTATTACATCCGTGATATGAGTACGCATGTACAAGTAGGACACTTCTAACTTGTCTGGAGAGTGATCAGATATTGTAGAAAGGAAGTAGCAGAAATTTTTATACCAAAGCTTCCATACTTTGCCAGTGTGAGGATCGGAAATAGGTACATCAAACTTCCCAAGTCGTATGAATTATCCATATTAGATAATTAAATGGTAATGAGAGGTAAGGTGAAATTCAAAAGGAGTTCTATCAAAATTCAACATGTTGAATGCAACACAGCGAAGAACTTGCATGACACGGTTACAAGACACCATAAAGCTGTGAATATGCTCTTGGCGATTCGACCGCATTCAGGAACAGGTCCGGATGAGGGTGGAGCCTATAATGGCGACCTTAGTCATAGTTAAAAAAACGAAATCTGTGCGTTCCTGCATAGAAGAAGAAATTGGTTCAGAGACTATTAGGACCAATGCCCCAGAGTAGGAAACTAAGCCGCACCGAACGAGTTCGAAAAGTCGTCATCCAAGTAGAGAGTAGCACGAACATCATTTAGCTGAACGGAGGTAAAATTGTTTATGCTCACGGCCAAGGAACATTGATGACACTTCTTTTCGGGACACACTATCCTTGCCCCACGGGCATTACACTGGCCTGAGTTTCCAAACTTTTTTCAAAGGTTTTCCAACTGATTTAGAACCATTTTTGCATGCTTAATTTAAGGATATAATAAGTTTTATTTGGTCAGGTCCGGCTTCTATTATATGCTTGATTTATATTAGAACGTACATATATACCCAAATACCGCTATCATCCAACTGTTTATTACTTCTGTTTTGAAACATCTAGTCCTGAGTAACCATACATAACCTATTTTAGTCATCTTTCTGGGCTAGATTTGCATTAGAATGGATCGTACGTGTAAGAATCATCCGAATATGTTTGGTTACATCTGTGGAAATGTCGCTCTTCGAGACCGTCAAGAAAAATTTACGGAGTTTGTAAAACAGGAATATCATGCTTACTTTGGAGTGAAACTAGGGGACCAGGATAAGCCATTTTCTTCCCACATTGGCTGTAAAACATGTGTTGGAAAATTTACGGTATTTGAGTAATAAGAAAAGGAAGAGTATGCAATTTGGTGTCCCAATGGTGTGGAGGGAAGCCAAAGATCGCATAACTGACTGCTACCTTTGTATGGCAAATTGTAAAGGCATCAATCGCAAGGACAAGCACCATGTTCAATACCCCTAATGTTCATTCTGCTATAAAACCAGTCCCACGTGGTCCTGATCTTCCTGTTCCTGAGCCTGATTTTACCATGGGTTCTAGCTTTGATTCCGAGGCTAATGTCACTACTGATACAGCTGAGTTTGATGCATACAAGCCAGAAGAGGGCTACCAATTGGTGCAATTTACGCAAACCGAACTCAACGACCTACACGCCACCTGAACCTTTCCAAAGAATCTGCTTAGTTAGTGGGTTCACGTTTTCGAAATAAATGTATGCTGGCACCAGGGACAAAATTCTCTTGGTATCGGGACCGCGAGAAAGAATTTAGGAAAGTTTTTACGTCTGATAAAGCCTCTTTACTGGTCTACTCTAACAACATTGCTGACCTGCTCAACTTAATGGGCCTGAAGTATAATGCTATGGAATGGAGAATTTTCATTGACTCATCTAACAGAAGTCTCACAGCAGTTCTTCTGAATAACTTCAATTAGTTTTCATCTATCCCTGTTGGACACTCAGCTGCAATGAAAGAAACCTGCAATATCATGGACCGTCTGTTTTCTGCTCTCAACTATCAGGAACACAAATGGCTAATCTTTTGGGATCTTAAAGTTGTTAGACTCATCCTAAGCCTTCAAGGTTGGTACACAAAGTATCCATGCTTTATGTGCTTGTGAGACAATTGGGCTGACGACCAGCATTATGTCAGACAAGCTTGGCAGTCAAGACAAGGATTAGAACCGAGTTCACACAACGTTCTGTCCCACTCTCTGGTTGAACCGAGCAAGATATTGCTTCCACCTTTGCACATCAAACTCAGTTTGATGAAGAACTTTGCCAAACCAATCGACAGGCAAGGTAGAGGATTTGCTTTCCTCCATCAGGAGTTTCCACGAGTCAGCTTGGAAAACTGAAGGCAGATGTATTTGATGGTCCTCAAATAAGGGAGCTCATCAAGGACACCAGTTTTGATGAAACACTAAATTTTGATGAATTCTCTGCCTGGTTGCCCCTTAAGTCAGTCATTGCAAACTTCGATGTCAACCTCAAAAGTCCTCAGTATGGGAAGGTGGTTGATGAGTTAATAGAGAATTTCCGCAAAATTGGTGCGAGCATGTCAGCGAAAATGCACTTCCTTCGGTCCCACCTGGACTATTTTCTCGAGAATTGTGGAGACTTCAATGCAGAACAGGGTGAGTGCTTTAACCAAGATATCCGTATGATAGAGGAAGGCTACCAAGGGCGTTGGGATGTCAACTTTCTGGCTGACTAATACTGGTGCCTGAGATGAGATTTGGTGTCTGTTAGGCACAATCGAATTTCCTGAAGAGACCATTCATCCATGAGTAGCTTTTTTTATGTTGTACTCTTCTTGGTATCAATTGAAACATTTTGTAAACCTTCTGAGTATAAACCAATTCACAACTTACTATTGTATGTACATTCGCTTACAAATCGATCGGAATATAGGAATTTCTGGCATGTGCTTATATCTCAAAAACTTGATCTGATTAGATAAAATGAGCATGATTTTCGGATTGAGGACGAAAAAGTTACCTAAAATCAGGTATTATGTGTTAGACTTTGAAAACAGCGCAGACCAGTGTTATCATTAGATCGTAAAACATTCAGTGGTAAAATGCTGCTTAAGAGGGAAATCTTCGTATATAGCACTTTCGAGACGGAGCAGAGCATCAGGCGTGGAAGAGAACTGGCGTAAGCCACAGTGTACAGGAGACCAAGAAATAAGCCTACCAGATATTTACCTTTTCGAAATTAGAGAAATTTGGGAAAACCAGCAGGGTGGCGTGATTTTTCCCCGGCTTTCGAAAAGCAAGGACGCTCGCCATTCGCCAGGAATCCTGGAAGATACCGTCATACGAGATTATGTTGAACAAATCTAACAGAAAGGCCATACATTGCCCAATCAGGTACGGGATATCGTCAACACAGAAAGTAAGAGCGGAATGCAGCTCGTTTAGCGAAAAAAAATCGTCGCGAAGGGTTCTCTGGCTCTGGAGATTTAGTCCATTCAGCGACCTTCAACAACCAGTTGGCCTCTTTATACTGTGGAAACAGCATCTCGCTTTGCAAATGGGGAGAAAACAATTTCTTTTAACTCAGACAAAGACAAAAGGTCTGAGTTCTCACCTTCCATGAACGAAGGAAGTCGGGACTGTGGAAGGGCGGACCGTGGATTGAGGTACTGTCTGATTCTTGGTGGTTGACTTAATTATGATAATAATAATAATGATCCCCGTTAATGTTTTTTCAAGCTTATTTATTCTAACGCAAATTTGGGGCATGTCTCCACTTTTCCAATCCGAGCGCGAGGCGGAGCTTATCTTATCAGAGAGTATGTGCGTGTGTTCTCCGATCCGAGCTCTGGGCGGAGCTTATTCAATCGGAGGGTGTGTGCATGTTCAGTGTAGGCACGTGAATTTGGAAACCTGACCAGGTTTTATCAAGCCGACATCCGTAACAAGCTCAATTTCGTCTTTTACGGGTTCACGTCAAGGCTGGTGGGTCAGGCTCACTCTATATAAGATTCCGTTCCAAAGTTGAAAAGATACAGGTGGTCTTTTCTGATGAGATTCTCTAAGTTATGTCAGCTCAGAGATTCCTCGTTAGCTCACCCTTTAGAAAGTTGAGTGAAACGGGGAAGAGATGAGAAGAGGCAAAATTTGAAGAACTAGGTCCGTTCTCCCGAGAATGAGAAATTGTGTACATTCCTTGGGTAGCTTCGTAATTGAGACCTTACTATCGAAAACCACTGGATCGTACTGTGTAGGCCAGCAAACAGAATGAGGTGCGAGTTTTGAGAGGGGGTGTTTACGCGTCGAGATCAAGGAGAATTGTGTTTGGGAAAATCTCGAAAGCGGGAAGTTTGCGGGCGCTCATACATGGTCCATTTTCTTACAGCACAGCTGTTTCCACTGTCTTTGTTATCTGTGCAGCCAGACCGTCCGCTCGCACCTGTTTCCTGAAGTGTGTATGTTTGTATATTCGCGTGAGAACACAACGACTTCACTTGCATTATTACAAAATATTTTGCTTTGCATTAATACATAGATTATTAAACTGCGATTTAACATTGTTTACAAGTATTTTCTTTGTTTTACATTAATTGTCACAAGATGTCATATTATTTCAATATTTATTTGTGAGCCCAATTTCAAGATTTTATAGGGCAAACCTGGTGATCAATTTGTGTGGTTCCTTGTTGGCTCTACTTCACCTTTCGATTGAGCGATACAAGGGAAGGTCTCGTCACTCTGTCGACTTAAAATTTTTTGAGCTTTAGTGGACATGTTTATCTCTACATTTCTTTATTACATACCCTTGCCTACCCCTTTCCAACTTTTGTTCTTACTATCCAAAAAGGTTCTGGTATATCTGCGCATTTTCGTCCTCTTACCATAACCTAGCCTAGTGGAAGTATATACCGTCTTTGTTACGAGGGACGAAAGTTTGTTGGTTATGGTAGGTATTAGGTAGAGGTGTGCTGGGTCGTTGAATATATTAACCATTCGAGTGCACATATAAGGTGGCTACGCGGTTACCATTCTTTGCGCTTCAAAGCCACACGAACCCGCAGGTCAAGTATATAAAAATCATCACATTCTAGGATTTTTTATCTTATGGGCTATTTATTCCCTTATCAAAAACATTGAGAAGTCATAGAATCTACCTTTCATGAAACCGTCTCTTTTTTCAATTATATATGAAGGTAAACGAATCTAAACATAAAGGGGTAACTGGTGGGTGGGATATCCTAGAATGTTGGCTCCGAGTTCGAGGACGAAGCATGTCACGCTGGACCTGAAGTAGATCAGTTGTCTAATAAGGCGACTACATTAACCGTACCAATCCCATTTGTCTTGAATGTTATTTCACACACACACACACTCATATATATATATATATATATATATATATATATATATATATATATATATATATATATATATATATATATATATATATATATATATATATATATATATATATATATATATATATATATATATATATATATATATATATATATATATATATATATATATATATATATATATATATATATATATATATATATATATATCTTTTAAAATAAGTTCTCATATTGTAACTGCCAATACTCACAAATTTTGCAAGCGTCTACTCTCTTACTCTCTCACTCTCGCCCTCGCCTTTGCCTCCATCCAACAAGCTTCGTGTATAAATTATTCCAACATCAAGGTTTTAAATCCATCTCATAATGTGTGAGTACTCTACTTATATATATATATATATATATATATATATATATATATATATATATATATATATATATATATATATATAATTAATTTGCGTATTACCATTTGTGATCCTTTCTCTTTTTACATCCATTTAATATCCCATTAAATCCAAGAAATTGCGTTTTAATGATCTCTTACATATCTTTTAAATATCCTTTTATATCCTTAAATATCCCCCCAAATTCACATTTAATCCTTCAAATATCTCAAATCACTCCTTCCTTGTATGCCGATTTGTATCTTGAATTATATCCAATTAATTAATACTCTTACACACACCTGAATTTTACTTGCCATTCTTTCACGCAAATCAATACAATTTATACGTTCTACCGTTTACTTTATTTCTTGTTAACAATCATTCCATACAATATAAAGAGATCACAATGATAAACCAAACATCGGCTAAAATAACGGTGAATGACCAAGCAGTTGCAAGGTTCAGTCAAAGACACGTATGTCTTCCTCACTCTACTAGCTTTTGATTCATCAAACCCAATCCCTTTGTTGGACGTTTGTGGGCTGATTCTCCGTCCCCAAGCCATAACAGAAGAAGAAAAGATAGTTCTATAATCCAAAAAGTTCCCATAAGTATCTTTATTGAATTTAGGGATATTTTATTTAATGGGAAAAAAGTAGGAGCATATGACACATTGAGGGATGCCTTCAGAAAGGAATTTGGGAAATCACAAGATGAAGACTTAAGGGAGCTCCTAAATACTCAAGAAATGGGAGATAGGTTTGTAGGACTGCCTGATTCTTATTAATCAGCAGTACTCCAAAAATAAAAATAATGTACGTGTATACAATGATACTGTATTACTCAAAATAATTAAAAGAAATTGTTATCATGTAAATCTGTACTACTCTAAAAGTAATTTAAGAAATTATGTTATTCCGAGTACTTCAATGTAACTGGTATCCATATCTGTAAATCCAATATTTGTATATATATAAAAAAATAGAATTCCCCTATATAACAAATTTCCCGAGAACCGCATTGTTTAAAATGAATCCCAATCATCTTAACTCTGCCTCATCGTGCTTGCATCTTCAGACTCGCAAAGTTTGTGCAAAAGAGTTCCTCAATCTGGTTAATAAATTCATCTCAAGCATGAGTACGTGTTTAATAGATATTTTTAATTCATTGCCGACCCCAATTTACTATTACCATTGTGATAGCTAACATAAGATTATCGTAAGTCTTAATTTATATAGTATCATTGTCATCAGCTATTATTTATTCCACTATTATTAACACTACTGTTTACATCCACTTTAATATCGTATTGTTATTCTATTTTATTTAACATCATATTTAACTTTCTATTAAACATCCTATTAATATCCATTAAACCATCAGTCGTGTATACCAATTTGTCTAAAGTTATATTCAATCCATCCCGTTTTCATTTGTTAATTCTTAAATACATTTTATTTGGGTTATCGTTCATTCTTCCATTCCTTCTAATTTCCCAACGCGTTAACTGTCGATTCTCCAGCTCGTTAGGCCTAAGTTCATTATTCAATTTTAATCTCAAAAATTATTATGTGATTAATTCTTGTTCGCTATCTATGCTAAATAAAACACTAATTAATTGAAGGGCCTTACCAGGGCAAACGGCGCGAATATGGTGCTAGTACCATAACAGATATGGTGCACAAGCTGTAAAATGGTTACAACCGTGCACATATTTACAACTAGTACCTCCTCCTTCACATAATCTCAACTCTCCAATCTCTTTCTTTAAACTAAAAAGGCATGGGGAAAAGGGATCTACATACCCTGCCCTCAAATCAGTTACCTAGGTAGGTCCTCCCTTTCGCATTATTACCCACTTTCTGGTTTCTCATTCATGGTGGACAGTGGTGGAAAATGCAAAATGCAGTGTTATACTAACTTCTAAGGGAGGTAAAACTTGTACTCCCTCAGATTTAGTTCTGAAGGCAACTAATTTTACCAATATTTGGACGTATGTAAGGCGTAACCTTCAAGTCTCACTTGGTCTCCGTCAAGTTTTTCGATGGACTTTCGTCATGGCTGAGGTAGATTTTCCAATATTAGGCCTTGATTTTCTTTCGGCTCACTGCAATCTTGTCGATCGCAGAACTTTATTCACTGCTGCAGATTCGTACTCACCTTCACAGAGTTCCCTCCTTTTTATTCATCTCTCACCCACCGAGCCACCATTCCAGCGCCTTCTGCATGAGCTTCCGACCTTACCCTTCCACCTTCGAAGGATAGTCAGTCAAACATAATGTGGCGCACCGGATAGAGACGTTTGGAGGACGTGTATTCTCTCGACCTTGTCGTCTAGCCACAGATATAATTTCTGAAATGCGTGATGAATTCCAATTTATGATGGATGCCGGTATTTGTAGTCCTTCCTCTTCACCTTAGGCCTCCCTACTCCATATTGTTCCCAAATTAACGCAGGGGGAACTAAGAGCCGTTGTTGATTACAGAGCCTTAAACGCGACTGCAACTCCTGACCGCTATTCAGTGCAGTACATAGCCGATTTAACCTCATCTCTCTCAGGCTGTACAATGTTTTCCCGCCTGAATCTAGTTTGTGCTTTTGACGAGACCCCTATTCACGCAGACAATAGTTCAAAGAATAGCATCACCACCTCGTTTGGCTCTTTTGAAATGATCAGAATGCCCTATGGTATGCGAAATTCTGGCCAGACCTTCCATCGTTTCATAGACTAAGATCTAAGAGGTGTTCCCTTTGTCTTTTGCTACATTGATAATCTGCTAATAGCATCTTCATCGTTAGAAAAATACCTATCTCACCTTCAAGAGTACGTTATCGTACTCCACATTTATAAGTATCTTTTTGGTGACATGCAACTCTCCTTCTTGGGACACCATGTTTCGAGTGTCAAGATTAGCCCACTCGAAGACAAAGTTACCGTGATGCGCAATTTTGTTCAACCCACATCACGTAAGCAACTCAGACATTTCTGTGGCATGGTCACCTTCTACCACAGATTCATTCCAACTTGTGCTTAGGTCATGCAACCTATTAACTCCATGCTGTCTAAGACCAAAAATAACTCCTCTCGGGTGGTCTACTGAGGCGTACGATTCATTTTCTCGCACCAAAGAGGCTATTGCCAGCGCTGTAGAGTTTGCTCATTCTTCTCCAGGAGCTCCCATCAGCGTCGCCTCAGACGCATCCTCAACTCACTTAGGTGGAACCTTGCAGCAGAAGATTGGTGACATATGGCAACCTCTTGCTTTCTTGTCTCGCTCTCTTTCTGACTCTCAAAAGAGGTATACTACTTTCTCGCGTGATCTGCTTGGTATATACCTAGCAATCTGTCAACTCAGTCCATATTTGGGAGGGGGAAACTATTTTTTACTGACCATTATTAGCCTTTGGTCAGTGCTTGCTCGTCTCGTTCCATGTCTTGGATGCACACTTCAGTTGATACTCGTCCACTTAACCTTATCTTGCAGATGACGACCGATATTCGTTATGTTCCTGGCTCTGCAAACGTCGTACCGGACGTTCTTTCTTGCATTTACACGATTTCGGGCACGCAACTCCCTCACACTGTGCCCATCGATCATGCGAAAATAGCGCTGCCACAGGAACAGGACGGAGGCACGCAAACACTGTTTCACTCTTCTCAACTGGTTTTTAGCGAGGTCGAATTGCCAGACAGTCCTTCCAGGCGCATCCTGGTCGACTATTCATTGCCTGATTGTCCTCGTCCTTTCATTCCCCTCGCTTACCATCAGTATATTTTCGACCAAATTTACGGTCTTTCACATCCTGTATCAATGCAACACGCAAGCTCATCGCACAACGCTTTGTATGGCCAGGTATGAATGCTGACGTGGCCAAATAGACTCGTTCATGCCTGGCATGTCAAAGTGCCAAAGTCCATTGCTACACGAAAATTGCTCTGATTCCTTTTCCTTCCAGTTTTGACGCCGTTCACGTCGATATAGTAGGTCATCTTACTTACGCCTCCAGTGGTTTCCATTATCTTCTCACCATGATTGATCGTTTTACTCGCTGGCCACACACATTTTCTATCCCGGACATCAGCGCCTCCACCGTCAGTCGAGCCTTCGTCTCAACATGGGGTGCTAGTTTTGGTGTTCCTTTCACGATTATGCCTGACAATGATAGCCAATTTGAATCCCACCAATGGGATGCCCTCATGTCAATGCTTGGCTCCTTTCGCCTTCGTACCACCACGTACCATTCTTAGAGCAGTGCCGCATTTGAACGTCAACACAGGTCCCTCGAAGCAAGCTTAATCTCCACAGATCCCAATATCACTTGGGTAGACAAGCTACCTTTGATTCTCCTGGGTATTCGCTCGTCCTTGAAGAGGATTTCGCTTGTTCTGAAGCTGAACTCGTGTATGATACTTAACTTCGTTTTCATGGTTAATTCTATTTTTCTTCTGATCTTCTGACCAACCTCTACCTTATCACCTCGATCCTGCTTCTTATATTCTTATGTTACAATTTTGTACGGGTGATGGCTGAGGTTAAGGTAACCGAACCTAGAGTGACTACAAATCACAAAACGTTCGTGCCGAAAAAGATGACATGTTCTCATGCTTTTATTCGTTGCAAGCAATTCAACTCGTACTTCCTTGCAACCTGTCTATGATGGACCCTTTCTCGTCCTCTCTGTTATGCTGAAGTTCTTGTTCCTTCAGCTTGGCAGGGAGAAGGATACTGTTACCATAGACCGCCTGAAACCCTTTTTAATTGAAAATGGTCACCTCGAGCACCCTCTTCCAGCTTATGCCGCCACTATAACCCCTGATGGTCTAAAGAGTCCCTAGAACAACCTGCAAAGCAATCTTCCAATCATCCCTGCTACATACTTCACCCTCCGTTTTGCTGCATCCGACTATTGAGTTGCAGGAACCCTCGTCTAAAGTGGTTGTCTGTCAGGAACAAATCTCTCCACTACGGGTCACTCTGTAATCGGAAAACCGGAGTCAGGACTCCCATATATATATATATATATATATATATATATATATATATATATATATATATATATATATATATATATATATATATATATATATATTTGAATATTAAATAACGGAGAGAAGGCCGGCCTCCTCTAAAAAGTCTAAAAGTCCACAGGTCGGTGTGTACGAAGCCGTCCCGAGCACAAGGGACAGGCGGTAGAGACCCCACCCATTACGGTACTGGGACAGGTAACGTGCGCGATGATCACCCAGACTTGGAGATTTGACAAGAATGTGCCGAAAAGTTAGGGGGAGACAACGCAGTCATTAAAATAGGGTGCAGGTGAGCGCTCCATCAAATGGTGAAGGGTTACACGAGTGTGACCGATTCGGAGACGACAGAGAGTGACCTGAAGCTATCACGGCATTGGGGGATAGGTCAATGGGAACAGTCGCGGCGCAATGACACTCAACTTTAAGTTCCATTCGACCGATTCCCATCTTCTTTGACAGGGAGCCCGAAGAGCCTCCCGTATTCCTACCATGTAGTTGGTGTGAGGAAGAGCGAAACGCTGGTCTGGTAGCAGAGTCCTCGCGGACTCTTTGGCGCCCTCATCGGCGCGAACATTCCCTGCAATTCCTACAGGTCCAGGAACCCAGCAGAAGATAATCTCGACATCCGCCCGGCTTGCCAAAACCGTGGCATCATGGATATCGCGAACTAGAAGATGCGGAGTTCCAATGCCCCAAAAGCACTCAGGGCGCTTTGTGGATCGCTATAGATCACAATCCGGTCTCCGAACCGGGCACGTCACGTAATCTCCTGTACCGAAGAGTGTATTGCCACCACCTCGGCCGTGAAGACACACGCAGCGACTGGGAGAGCCCGCTGACGTCAAACAGAAGAGATACGGCGTGGAAGCCAACCCCCTATTCGGAATTGAAGCCATCCGTATACACTGGCATGGTTCCAGCGTGACACAAGGTGTGCTCCAAAAAGATCGAACGCAATACTCCCGGCGCTGTACAAGCTTTAGGAGCAGAGGCGTGGCGACAAATAGCCAAATGTAGTACCCTCCAGGGTGGCGTCCTGGGCATAACCAGGGAAGACACCGGCCCGAGAGCTATACTTAGCTGTCGAAGGAGTTTCCTGGCCCTAAATCCAAAGGGCTTAGGGTATGACTGGCGTCTTTTGGCGGCCTAGGCACCGTCGAAATCAGCTGGGAATGCAGTGAGAGCTGTGGGCAACTGATGAGGCGCCGTTTTCGCGCGTACAAGCGAGTAATGCACTGCACGCGGCGTAGAGCGAGTGGCATCTCCCCAGCATCGAACAACAGGCTTTCAATGGGGGAAGTGCGGAAGGCACCAGTCGCAAGGCGAAGGCCCGTGTGGTGGATTGAATCCACCTTCCGCAATAAAGGTTCGGCTGCCGATGCATAAAATTCGCATCCGTAGTTGAGCTTCAAACGAACAAAGGATTGGTAAAAAAGTAAGGCAGTAGCTCTATCAGCACCTCAAGCGCTGAACATCACGGAACGGAGAATATCCATGGCGCGGGTACAAGAGACCCTAAGACTGCGAATATGAGCCTCCCAGGTGAGGCGTCGGTCAAATACAGTACCAAGGAAACGGTGCGATTCAACCACTTCCAAGCACACCCCATTATGAAACAAATCTGGGTCGGGGAAGAGCTGTGGATGGCGGCAGAAGTGCACCACCTTAATCTTGGCCAAGGAAAATCGAAACATGTGCGCTTTGGGCATAGCGAGGGACGCGGTTTAAAGCCTGTTGGAGTCGCCGCTCCAGAGTTCGCATCTCAGGCGTGCCAAAAGAGATCGAAAGGTCGTCAACGTAGAGCGTAGCGAGAACATCTTCCGGCAGCACCGAGGTGATGCCGTTGATGCTCAGGGCTAAGAGTGACACTGAGGACAGTTCCCTGCGGGATACCCTCTTCCTACTCCATTGGGCCGTAGAGGGCTCCCCTGACCCGTACGCGGAATCAAAGATCTCGCAAAAATTCAGATATAAACATTGGGAGGCGTCCCCTCGCCCCTATCGTGTGAAGAGTCTCCATGATACCGTATCGCCATGCGGTATCATAAGCCTTCTCCAGATGGTAAAACTCCGTGGCGTAGTGCTGTCTACGAAGGAAGGCCTCGCAGACGGCATTTTCCAGTCGAAGCAGAGCATCCGACATGGAATGGAACTTGGGGAAGCCGCACTGTGCAGAAGACAGATGGCCAACGCTGTCCAGAAAAAAGGCGAGCACAGTAGCGATTGGCCAGGAATCCGAGAGAAGACCCTCCACCCAGACCCTGTTGAACAAATCTAACAGAAAAGCCATGCCTCGCTCACCCAGATGTCGAAGCATGTCGTACGGGCCCCCGTTCGGAACATGGGCGGTGTCCGCGCACGAAGCAAGAGCGGAACGTTACTCAGTCAAAGTAAACCTGTCGTTGAAGGGTTCTCCGCCTCTGGAGGTAAAGTCCAGTCGGGGCCTTCCGCTACATCACGACGTGCATTGAATGCTGGCGGAGCAGTATCCCGGAGAAAGCGGTCGCGAAGTATTCCGCCATGGACGCGGGGTCTGAGATTGCGCTCCCATTATCCTGGAGAACGGGAGGGGGTTTCTGCGAGAATATGCCCCGAATCCTTTTGACTCGGTTCCACACCTTAGCTAAAGGGGTCTTCCCGTTAAGTGAAGACACGTATGCTCGCCAAGAAGAGCGGCGGGAGTGCTTCGAAATATACTGGAACCTAGCCCTAGCCCAACGAAATTCACCAACAGTGAAATCGTTCGGGCGGCGCTTATAGCGCATGTAGGGATAACGCTTCTGTTTGAGAGCCGTCTCACACTCGGCCAACCACCACGGGAGTGAACAGCGTGCAAAATGACCAGACGTTCAGGGAATAGTAGCCAGGACCACGGCGATGAGGTTATAGGAGAAGAACTCAACGGCCTCATCTACCGACTTAAACTCCTCGACTGAGATAGAGAATTCAGTCATTTCCTGAAATGCAGGGCACCGCGCCCGCACCAAGCGCCACCGAGGTGGGCTCTCAGGGGGCAGTTGTCCTGAAAATGATATTTGAATGGGAAAGTGATCACTACCATGGAGGTCATCGACCACCCCTCAATCAAAATCAGGCTGTGCATCCGAAGAGCACAAACATATATCAAGGCAAGAAAATGAAGCGGTTCTCGGGCAGTGATGCGTAAACTCATCCATATTTAGGACACCTATCTCAAACTCTTCGATCAGATCGGCAAGGACTTGTCCCCTAGAATTTATTGAATAATCCCCCCAGAGAGGATGTCTGACATTCAGATCCCCAAGCAAGAGAAAGGGCCTCGGCAACCGTGCCACGTCTCGGTGGAAGTCCCCCGTGTCGAAGTCAGCTGACGGTGGAATGTACGCAGAACTGATAGTATACCTCCTATCCAGGTGAACCTGCACAGCCACTGCCTGAAAGGAGGTATATAAAGTGAAAAGAAGAACGGAGACATCATGTCGGGTGTAAACCGCGCCTCCCCCAGCCCAGCCTCCATCTCGTGGTGGTGGGGTCGCAAAACCCTTATACCCCGGGAGGGCGGGCAGGGGGGCACGTGCCTAGCATGGTCTCCTGCAAAAAAATAGCTAACGGGGAACGGGACGAGACGAGCCTCCGCAGCTCCTTTCAGTTGACCCAGAGTCCACGGCAATTCCATTGAAGGAATATGCCCTCTTGGCCTAGCTCGGAGAAGACGCGGGTCCCTCTTGGAACAGAAACCCTCACGGGAATGGCCGTACGCTTCGCGGAGGCAGAACCCCGGGCGCTGTTGGCCGAACAAAGTACTGAAGACGCTGTCGTCTTCGAGGACTTATTGGGGGAGGTTCGGCTCACCATACGAGTCTTTTCCTCCCTCCGCCTCGAAACCTTAGGCGGGCGTTGCATCTTTGGAGGCAAGGGGAACCTCTTTTCGATGATCCACCGTCTCCGAGTCACTCAGCCCACCATTAGGCGTGGGCGAAGGAGCCGAAGCTTCTTTGTTGCTGTACTCCTTTCGGGAGACAGCTTTAGGAACCCCGGGAGATGGCCTGGCGACCAACATCAGGGGTATTGCCTCCTGTGAGTCTAACGACTCGGTGGAGCAGCGTGGCCGTTTCGACTTACGGGAAACCGTCACGCTGGGGGTAGAAGGAAAGCCCTGGTTTTAGCCGGGGCTGGGTGTGGCCCCTTTGTGCCGCTAGCTTAACCAGGGGAGCGGCAAGATTAAGTAGAACCCGCAAAAGGGCTCCGAATGGGCGCAGAAACAACCGTGCTCGTTGGCCTTTGTGGGCCAGGAGCAGAGGTTGTCTTTTTAACTATTGAGGTCTTAGACGTCCCAGACAGAGCCGGGCGCGCCAGGACCAAATCCTTAGCCTCGCGGAATGAGAATCATTCCTGGGCCTGAACAGCCAGGATTTATTTCTCAAGGAGATATGCACCACATTGCTTCGAAGAAGAGGGATGCGGCTCTCCGCAATTGACACACTTGGCCACACACGATTTAGACTTATCGTGTGCGGCCTTGGATCAATTTACACAGACTTCGGGTGACCCCGACTTTGCACGTCTACATGAGCGATTCGTATGGCCGAAGCGGTGACAGTAATAGCACCGCCGCGGGAGTGGCACAAATGCCTTCACCCGGTAACGATACCAACCGGCACGCACCGACTCAGGGAGCTTGTCACCTTCGAACGTGACGAAGAGTGTAGGGATGGGGGAGGCGTGAGGCCCCTCCCTGTTTTCTCATCACACTTTCGACCTTGACCGCCCCATGGTCGGCCATCTCTAAGGTGATGTCCTCTATAGAGTAGTCAACGAGTTCCCTCGCATAAACTACTCATTTCACAAAGTTCATGTTAGAGTGCGGCGTCACACTCACTGGGGCGCCATGAAGTGTCCGAAGAGCACTTATCTTGGCCGCCTCGGAGGGATTCGCCGCATTCGCCAAAAGGCTCCCGTCCGAGAAACGGGTCACCTTCGGCTCTCTACCAATTTCGCTAGCTAATCCTCTCCTCTGATTGATCATGTTGCCCTTTGCCAACATGCTGCCATCAGTGGAGCGAATAACGAGGGAGCGTTTGAAGCCAGCGGGCTCAAAAACACCAGGTAACCTCTGAATGAAGGGTCCCGATGTTATCGAGGCTCTGCCCTGCGCACCTTTGGTCTTAGTCGACGGCTGTGCACCCGGGGAGGCAGAGAGCCGGATGTCCTGAAGCAGCAGACCCATCCCTCCCCGCAGCCTTTGCGGATGGAGAGGAGCCCCGAGTGTTTTTTTCTGTTCTTTTTCTTTCTAGGAGATGAGGGCGGGGAATGAACCCGCTTCTCCCCTCCGCCGGCAGGAGACCCCAGGCCAGATGGACCGGCCTCAGCTAGGTCCTTCTCCGAAATGGAGAAGATCCTGGCAGTCGTAGGGGCACCGGTCGGAGGAGATCCCTCCCCTCCTTGTACTGCCTCGGAAACCCTAGCCGTTTGAGGAGGACCTTGCATAGGGGCGGATTCGGGTTATGTGCCTGTCGCCGAGTCCGGATTCCCTCACATGGAAGGCCTTACCGTCTGAGGCTAGGTTGACTCAAGGAAAATGTCTATCTCAGGTGAGGGGAGGGTCTTCAGTTGGCCATCCCCCCTCCCAGGACATCACAGGTCCCGTTGACAGAGCTGTCTCTAGTCACGTCTGGGGAGGCACAGGCCTTGACCTAGGCAAGGTTCAATATTCTTGCCAGCAGATCTTTTGAGGGAAGCGATCGAAGGGGCCTGGCTTCCCTATTTCCCTAAGGGGGTTTGCCCTGCCGAGCCGCTTGAATGGAGAGCGGTCGGCTATGGGCTGCCTGCTGGCTTTCTTGGCAGTTCCCTTGTAAAGAAAAGGAGGGACTGCCTGCTGGAAACAGGGAGTTTCCTGAAAGCACCTCCAGAGTAGGGGGTGAGGGGGAGTCCCCTACACCCGTAGGCGAAGGAGAAGAGTAAGCCTCCTCTCCGGTTAGAGAAATCTGGAGGGTCCCTTGCCCAAGCACATGGGGGAGACCTCCATTTTTTCTGTGGAGCTGCCCGAGGTTGGCTCCGTCGATGGAATAGGGAAATAAAGGGTATTTTTTGTTTGTCTCATCATTGGGCATGGTGACCCTCTTTTTATTAAGGGATGCAATAGCTCATCACCCCTCGCAGTAGCCCGCTCTGCAAGGGGTGCGTACGCGCCTGGCAGAGCTTGGTGTCACCATTTGAGGCCACCCCTCCCGCCTGGTGACCTGGCAGCCCTTCAGCATGGCAGCTCCACCTTGGGCACGGCGTATAAACAAAGATAGATGGTGAAGTGATAAGGAAAGGGGATGTCAGGAAGGTATGGGTGTGGATAAAGCAGGTTGTTAAAAAACCACCATCCCAAACCGGAGCTCAGGGGTGAGAGAACATTGTCCCCTTCCCCTTCAGCCCCGAACCGGGACGGTTGGCTGAGAAGGTCAGCATCTACCCTCTGAAATTAGAGGCTGACCAGAGAAAGTTGTTGGAGAGTTTGTATGAAAAGCGAGGAAACAGCGGGGAAACACAAGTGTCTGAAGGAAGGTTAAGAGGCTAAGCTGGGGTCGGACGGGGTGCTGAGTCCAGTCAGCACGGCGGCCAGGATGGCAAATCGCCGCGCCCTTTACGGGGTATCTTGTTAGAAGCCAGCATGCCTGCCTTCACTACTTCCTGATGTAGGTCTGCATGCAGGGCCCCACACTGATCTTCACCAGGATAAGTCTTAGGGAAAGTAAATCCAGGGCGGGGTCCTAGACACCTCGGAGGAGGGGCCAAGTTTAATGCCCCCCTTGATATTTACATGGACCTAGAGCTACACCCACCCAGATGGCAGGGTCTTCCATGGGAGGAACATTGACTCGGTGAAAAATATTCTAGTCTAAGGCAGCCCGTATGAAAGATCTTTCTGAAGTTTAGAGAAGCCCTCCCCCCTCCCTCGACAGCCGAATCGTTCCCCATTTCGGAGAAGGATAAGGCTGCCTACCGCCCGTCGGCTTATGGTCTTATTCAGAGGTGGAAGATAAGAGGGCTCACTCTCAATCCCTCATCTTTAAAGTATTGGGGGGGCGGGTTGTACCAACATTTTGATATAGCCCCCTTAGAATATAAAGATGGTCAGTATGAACGAGAAAATACCAATCATAAGCAGTTTATTCAAGCCCAACCCCCCTGTACATATGTCTTGAAATTTGCACTTGAAAAAAAAAGCGTTTTCGACTCAAAATCGCCTCACAATATTGGTAAAGACCTGGAATACAGTAAGGAAACTCAATATTATTAATGTTAATTTACTTGAGACAAATAATAATGTACATCAAGCACTACAAGACCAGAATGTGTGTCCATAATAGTGTTCAATTTGAGTGTCCAGAGTGTGCTAGTGTTCAACAACACTATCAACAGATAGTCAGTGACGTAGAATTGTGTTCGTGGCTCCATTGAAGTTTTCCAGTGTCTCCTATGCGTTGGAGGTAATGTTTTTCAGGTACAGTTTCAGGTTCACTCCATAGGTGTTGATTGGAAGCTTTTTGTGGTCTTTCATGAGGCAAAATAGGTTGCTTGATTTCGGCAGGGAAAGTGATGTAGCTCGAGCATGGCGAACCTCCAGCTATAGGTGTTCTACCTTTGTGTACTGGTTGTTGTCAGTCTCTGCCACATACTCATCTTTTGCAGCAGCTGAGGTGAATGTACTCCCATTATTTTAGGCTTGTCAAGGTCCTTGTTTTTTTGCCAATATAGTGCCACGTTAGCAATTTCTTTGTACTGCAGGCCTTGTTTCTTCAGTTCATCTTGATTTATGTTCCATGCTAGCATGATTTCTGGTAGCTTTCCTCCTTTCCTGACCACACTGACATAGACCCTGAATAACCTTGATTTCCTTCTGTCTATAAGATCCGTCGACTTGGCTTTGACCTGTGTTGCTGATACACTGCCAAGTTGCTTGACACCTCTTCTAGACAGCTCGAAGTAAACAAATCCAACACTGCGCTCTGCATTCAGGTTGTGAATTGGTGCCTTCTCCAACTTCTCTGTGTCCATCCGAGTGACATCATGTTCTGCAGACTCATCATAATCTCCAAAGGCAAAGATATCGCCCTTCTACCTCTTAAAGCCTGTTGCCAACTTGGGAAAGATCATCTTCAGAAGCTTAATGACCTGTGGTTGGAATAAGGTTGCTACTTTGAGTATGACATCACAAACGTCCTCATTATACTTTGTATGCTTAAACCTTTCCTGGGACACAAACTTGAAGATTGGGATGTGTTGAGACTCTAGACCTTTTGCCAATAGCTCATCCACTTTCAAATTGTGAGCTGCCTGGTCTGTAATTGCAAAGTCTATCTTCTCCAACAAAGCTTTAGATGCAACATCACTTGCCGCCTCCAGGATTTCAAAAACTGCCACCTTGAGAGCAGCCAAGTTATTCCTGGACTCAGAAGCAATGATCATAGTGGGTAGGGCCCGGTATGTTCCATTGGAAGCGATACCCTGAACAGAAAAAGAGCCAACGCTCTGCTTCATTTAACTGGCCTCATAATAAGTCACAACTACTTGTTCATCAGAGTTCATGATCTCCTGGACGATCTCATCCAGCGCCATGGCTTCAATGATCTTGCCTGGATCCCTGACAATTTTGGATTCTAGCAGGGTGTCCAGATCAATAATTTCTCGCTCATCATGTGCTTTCCAGTTTCGCCCAAACATCTTTGTCGAGGGTTTGAGTGAGTGGGTAATCCCAGTTCCACTTCCTGGACATATATTTTATTACCGCACCGAGGTGAAGTGGAAGTAAAGAGTATCCAATACACCTACCTTAGCCACTTCCGTTAAATAAAAATAACCCCGGTGCGTACCCTTTTGATCAATACTAAGATGATGATCCCCTGAGTGTGTTCCCCACTCAGTAAAAGCCAACCATGGGTGGGTGGGTGGAATATTGAGATTTAAGCCGAGTGGATTGCTTAATAATTGCCAAAGAATCGTCCAAATTAGTTAAATACACAGATACAAAAATAATCTTTAATGTACATGAATTTGAAATAAGCAACAGCGTATATAAATATAAATATGATTAATCTTGCACTGAATAAATAGGTCTACAAAATGTCGTGGAGATTACTTGCAAATTACTCACTAGGGTGCTGGCGTCTTAATGGCACCCACCAGAACGAATGGAATATTATTGTTGAGTTAAACACTGAATTAAGTAAGCATTTCTAATATTCGAGGGTATGGGCTCGGAAGGAGAATTCTAGTTCACAATTAAACTGGTGAAGTTAGGGGAGGGGATAATTCAATTAACGATACCTTTGAGTTCGTAAGTATTTTTGAAGGGGGAAGGTGAAGATCTTCTCTTGCTGACGATGATCGCACCTAGTCCGGCCGTCCGAGGTTACCGAATAAGAGGGTAATCCTAGACCGGTAATATGCTGATCCTTTGCCGGATCACGAAGGTGAGCCACACAGTAACTCAAATCGGACTTCTTCCTTGAAGTAACTGTCCGATTATTCGGCTCCTGGAGTGGGTAGCCAAAACTGATTACCTAGCTACGTCTAGGGTAATCCGTAGAGGGAGGTCCTGTGTAACCTCAGACTCTGAAGGGGGGTGGGGGGGCTGCGAGAAGTTTGGCACCTACAAGTACTGTGACCGCAACAACCAATTACCCGAGAAGTTCGTTCCTTTCAGCGGGAGAACGGTTTCCTATGTGGATCAAATTTCACACACTCGACGTAGGTCCAAGAGATTCTGCCTGATTCCAGGGAGAAGTCTTCCTTTTATTTCTCTCACAAGCAGAATCGAGAGAGAGAATCGAATTCTCGTAAAATCCATATCGTCGCGCGAAAGACCTTTTTTCATCTTTGGGCAGACGGTATTTCTTTCACGCCTTCGAGCCATCTCGGAGTTTATGGCAGTGCGAAAAAGGGCAACGGAGAATTCGAGGCGAGAGGTGCATTTTAGAGATACGAGAGGGCGCGCAGCTTTGTGTCTGAGTGTTTCTGCGTACACCTATGTATGGGGTATTTAGACTTCTACAATCTTGTTGCCAACTACGGTCACAGCTGATTTTGCTTGCGACTCAAACATGTGATAGCAGCTCTTCAGTTTGTCAACAGTCTCGTAGAATTCTGGTCGGACTTTACGTATACGTTCACGGATGTGCTGATATCAGCGTGGTAATTTATCATGCTGTTGAGTGACTGTGTCTGCCGCCGTCCGCCGCTTCTTAACACTTGGACCCTCACCTTCTTCAGCAAAACTATGACTTTTAACATCAGAGTAGGTGTTATCTGTGTCCATGCCAGCATATTCAGAATGAGACTGTTCGCTACCCTCAAAGGATGCAACTCACACAGAGATTTCTTTCTCCTTTTCACACTCAGATCTCATTCTCTCTAGGTTCTGCATATCCCTGCTCCGACGCTCCATCGTTTTCATCCATTTCCTGTCCACGAAGTCTTTACAGTGCATTTTCTTCTAGGTTCTTTGGTCCTCAAGGAAGGCCCATTTCATTTCATCCAATTTTACCACATGTTTTAGTTCCATCTTCTTGCGTATTTCAGAGTCCTTGCAGAACACGTCCATCAACTATCTCATCCTTTCATTGAATCCTGCTGCTCTCGCTTGAAAACTGTCACTTAGTTGCTGTTTCCGTGTCTGGATCAGAGGATCAGATTAACAAATTTACTGTGCAGCTTAAGTATGTGTTTCTTTATGTGCTTGGTGTTGATGGTGTACAGATTGCAGGATTCCAAGTGTTCCTGAACTAGCTCTGCCAGTTGCTGAGCTGCTGCATCCTTGGAGCGCCGAGCTTGCCCTGCCCGCGTTGCCCGCAGCCATATAGGAGCATCCCATGTAGGAATTCTGCTCTCTCTATATAGTCCACACCACACAGTCTTCCTGGAATGAGATCAGGCTTCTAAGCTAGCCATATCTATGCAACCTGCAAAAAAGGAAATAGTATTATTTTCCTGTAAGCAATTATAATATAATTATATATAATTTGTTCCACTCATTAGTTCACCTGAAAGCACCCCAAAAAAGAATCGTTTATCATACAAAATCACACAAACGTCATATTTTGAGGGTGATAACCTTCAAACAGTATGTGTAGGGGGTTTATGATGATCCCACGGACCAAATGTTGGTATTTCCGGATTCAGGTGAGCCTAGACCAAAATATTAAGGGGGTACCGCATCGAAAGAATGACTTTTGCAAAATCCCCCCGCCCCTATTTAAAGAAAATAAAAAGTTCAAGAAAAAAACAAAAACATAGTGGATCCTCTTATTACGAAAGTGTTTGGGGGAGGGGCGGGGGGGCGAGAGCAGACGGGTTTCTTGCTGATTCTGCGTGAGAACAGGCCAAGGATGGCACGGCTGACTTCGGGTGGACAAGATGAGTCCAAAAATCCAAGACCAAAAGTAAGGTGAGCGGGAGCATCGGAGACGCCGGTTCTCCTTATTGAGGTGCTACTCGGTGCCTAAAAGCCTGCTAGCTTCAAGCTATTTCTTATCTTTCGTTCGTCTAATGGAATGATGCTATGCAAAGGAAACATGTTCTAACAACGTCAGTCTATCGCTAGGATATAAAATGGCGAATGCGGCTGAGCATGCACAGGCGACTATGATAAGTGCCTTCCGGACACTTAATGGCTCGCCGGTGCAGGTGTCGCGGTCTATACCCCTACAAATAAAAATATTTATTTCTAACTGTGTATATATATATATATATATATATATATATATATATATATATATATATATATATATATATATATATATATATATATATATATATATATATATATATTTATATATACATAATTTCAAGAAAGGTTGCTAACAATGACTTACATCGAGAGATTAGTACACCCCCTCTCCGAAGCGTCTTAAAATTAACCCATGAGGTTCATTCGCTTTGCTTCCCTCGCATCGGTGAAACATGTCTGTAAATATTTGGATTGCAATTGTTTAGCTAAATATTTACCAAAAGAATCCTGAATTAATGCGTGATTCTTTTGTTTCATTTACAGACCCATTCAACTCTGTTATAATCCATTTAACAACTTTATCCAATCAAATTACTTATAATATAATCTACTTATCAAATCATTTAACTATAATCCATTTAACAACTTTATCCAATCAAATTACTTATAATATAATCTATTTATCGAACCATTTAACTATAATCCATTTAACAACTTTATCCAATCAAATTACTTATAATATAATCTATTTATCAAAATATTTGCCAATTTATAATCGAATCTATAAATCAATTACTATTTGCCATCCAATTTACCAAACTATTAACAAATTACTATTTAACAATTATACAATCCATTTATCAATTACTATAATCCAAAATTACTTATAATACAATCTATTTAACAATTACTATTTACAAATTATTATTTTTCCAATTACTAATTATAATCTAATTATCAATCATTAATTGCTATACTCTAATTACCAAACTAACTTTACCAATTGTAAATCCAATCCCGTTAACTCATGCAAATTTAATTCACACGTAAAATTCAATCAAATCCTAAACTGTTACTGTATAAATTATTCAATAATATATATTTTTCTTAACTCTTTGTTTTTAACTTACGTATTCTTCCAACGTCACCCAGATTTAGGCCTAAGGAATTCGTCTGCAAAATTTAGACTTCGCGTTAGCATTTAACTTCATTCCCTTGAATAACGAAATATAGGTTTTTATGTTTATTGTGATCTGAGAGTTATCTAGGATATTGCCGCAATATTCATTAAAAACCTATACAGGTAATACTTCACTCAAAGCCGTAGCAATGTCTAGTGCCCCCCCCACCCAAAAAAAAAAAATCAAGATTGCGAAGCCCCCATAGCAATATATCATACATTGACAAGTAAGGCCAGGCACGACAAATACTATTAATGACACAGTTTAAAGGGAATAGATATGTCAGATAATTACAGAAAATGTGTATTTGAAAATCTTATATGTTCATTAATAAAATAAATTTGGGGGGCCAGAGTAGGGCCTCTTCGAGAGCCTAGCCCCCCTCCGGTCGGGGGGCGGTTGCTACGGCTCTGACTTCACTCTACCATAAATTTGTTCGAATGAGTAGTTTAGACTAGGGAATTCGTCGATAACTCCGTATAGAACTGACTACAGGAAGTGGGAAAAGCATCTGAAGAGCACATGGATAAGTACACAGTACTTAAAGAATTCCGCGTAAACATGATACGAAGTAAAATCACCAGCAGTGTAATACATGTAAAGATGTATAGTAAAAGACCTAACGATACGACCTTTGATATTACGGGTGGCATCAGCCCACAGGGTTGAGAAGGGCATAATCACCTAACTATACAAACGGTGGAAATAGCTGGCCTAAGATTTTCATCATATTACAGTTACTGCCGAATCGAGTGGAAATTACATGGCGCTAAAGGTTAAAAAGTTTCGATAGAAAAGCTCTCATGGCCACTGGCTTTTGATGAGTACGGAAGGAAAAAGAAGTGGGGAGTAACGAGTATTCGTTGCTAAAATAAACTCCCCATGTCCCATGATGGGGAATTAAAGATACGAAGTCCTGTAATCAAATGTCGAACAAAGGAACTATAGATAATTTTTCCCACTTGGGCAGAAAGCCTTGACATTTCAAATTAAACCTACCCTTACTTGCGAGTAGAAACCACTGTGGCGCTTTTACTTCGACTGGGGAAATTAGCCGGTGTAGACAAAGGGCATCGTAGGAAAAGGGACGGAGGCAGACACGATAAGCTACCGCGCCCCGACAAGGAAGATATTGGCAAAATTGAAAAAGTGGGGGGAATTGTGGTCATAACCTCGAGCGGGCGTAAGTAGGAGGCACAAAACCAGGTATGAATGGTAAGTCTAAAAAAAACGATCCACAGCATTTGAGTAGTGAAAGTGCTCCTGGAAGGATTTGAGTGGTCTGATAGGACCGTTTGATGGGAACTGACCTCCGCGGCAAAGTCACAGCCAATCTACGATCCCAAAGGCTCTGTCCCATTAGACTTGAAGTAGATCATTATATACTGGATGAAGAAAGGAAGACTCGACTTCCAGACAAGAATTTGGTTTCGTTATTTTAAGAATCTTCATCTGTAGACCCGAATGTTTTTCTTTCTTATCTGTTTCTCTTCTTTCTTTTTCTAAGTCTATGGTATTATTTAATTACTGTTTATAGCCTTTGGTTACAGCTAACCTAGAAATACGAATAAGACAAGGAAGTATGAAAAATTATGAAAGTTCAACAAGAAAATAAATATTTTAATTTAGAAACGAAAACGAAGGCAGAATAAGGATTTTTTTAAAAAAATTTAAGAGCTCATCTGGTGACTGCCTACTTGGGCATTAGTCGCCGTATTCAACACTGCCAAGTACTAGGCATATTTTAAATACGATGCAAAAAAAACAAAAAACCAACAATAAAAATTTTAAAAAAAGGAAAAAGGCAATAAGCAAGAAGCAAGCTCCGGCGTCGGCGGGAGGTCCCCCCCCCCTGGCGCAGGAACGTGCGACCTATTAAAATAACAAAAACCAACAAAAAAACAACTAGTTAAATAAGGGGGAGAAGGCCGGCCTTGCTCCAAAAGTCTATAAGTCCACCAGTCAATGTGCACGAACTCGTCCCGAGTACAACGTGCAGGTAACGTGCGCGGATATCGTCCAGACTGGGACATTCAACAAGAACGTGCCGAACAGTCTGGAAGACAAAGCAGTCTTCACATTAGGGCGCTGGCAAGTGCTCCATCAATTGGCGGTGCGTCCCGCGAGTGTTTCCAATTCAGAGACGACATAAAGCAACCTAAAGCCTTCGCGGCATTGGGGGGTAGGTCCATGGGAAAAGTCGCGGCGCAATGGCACGCAACTTTAAGTTCCGTTCGACCGTCTCCCATCTTCTTTGCCAAGAAGCCCGGAGAGCTGCCCGTATTCCTGCCATGTAGTCGATGTGAGAAAGAGCGAAACGCTGGTCCGGTCGCAGAGTCCTCGCAGACTCTTGGCGCCCTCATTCCGCGCAATTCCTACATGTCGAGGAACCCATCAGAAGATAATCTCGACATCCGCCCGGCTTGCCAAAATGGTGGCGTCACGGATATCGTGAACCAGGGGATGAGGAATTCCAATGCCCCGAGAGCACTCAGGGCGCTTTGTGAGTCGGTATAAATCACAATCCGGTCTCCGAACCGGGCACGTCGCATAATGTCCAGTACCGAGTGGCATATTGCCACCAGCTCAGCCGTGCAGACAGACGCAGCGCCTGGCAGAGCCCAGGTGACTTCAAACAGAGGGGATAAGGCGTGGAAGCCGACCCCCTCTTGGGATTTGGAGCTATCCTTGTACACTGGCACGGTTCCAGCGAGACACGAGGTGTGCTCCAAAAAGGGCGAGCGCAATTCTCCCGGCACTGTAGAAGCTTTGGGAGCAAATGCGTGGCGACAAATAGCATTGGTGGTAGCCTCAAGGGTGGAGCCCTGGGCAGAACCAGGGGCGCCATCGGCTCGAGATCTATACCTAGCTCTTGAAGGAGTTTTCTAGCCATAAACCCAAAGGGTTTAGGATATACTGGCGTCTCTCGGCAGCATATACACCGTCGAAATCAGGGGCTTGAAGTGCTGGTGTCATCTCTAATCCTGGCACTGGGGACACTATTTCCTAGCTCGCTGAGTATTCTTGCTGCGAGTTAGAGGCCTCCTTGCATGCCCTGGTACGTGGCGCTGACCCATGGAAGGCGCAAGGGCGAATGCCTCGCTGCGTGGTGCGCGTTCCCCATCCAGTCCGAGTTGTGAGCGCCCTCTCCGAGAGCTGAATACCGGATCGGAGAGTGGCGCGTTCTCGGGCGTCACGTAATGCGCGGCCCCAACCATAATGGAGCACTATATAGAACAGACGAAGCCTCTGTCTCATGAACTGTCGCTCTATTGATTGTAGAGCCGTCCGTACCCGGTACAGGGTAAGAAGTTGCGCGATCTCTTCTTTATCCCTTCTTTTGAAAGCTGGAGAGCTAAGTTGGGAAGCGAGGTCCTCCGTAATGACGGCCCAGTCCACGCCGTCAGTAGGGTAGGCTTCCCGGCAAGGATCCGGTTGAGCCTGAATTCTTGCGGCCCGACCAGGAGTGATCGGGGTCAACGGTAGGTCGCCCTTTTGAAGATTTGGAGGCAATACCGAAGGTGCAGGAAGATGCGGTTGTTGTTGACTAGGGGCCTGTTGAGTGTCCTGCTCCCGAGAGCCAGATGCCCTTCCGGTACCGGCCGGGTAGGCAACAGGAGCAAGGAAAGCCAGAGGGGTCGGACCGTACGGAAGGATGCACTTCTTCAACCTAGCCAGTTCCTCGGCGTAATATTGGCCTGTGATGGTCCTTCCACGAGTCACATAGTCCACCATCAACACTCCCTCAGAATCCCAGAAGATGGTGGCCATGATCTTCCCGGCTGAGGGTTGGGTCCGGAACTTGATGGGGGTCGGAGAGCCCTTGTGCTTCCAGGCCATGCTTTCGAGCTTGGTCTCGGGATCCCAGTGATGGACCCACGTTTCATCACCTGTCACTATGCGTGACTCGAATCCCGCCGGGTCTTGGTTGTACAGGAGCAGCAGCTCCTCCGAACTTTGACGACGTTGAAGTCGATCATGGAGCGTGAGGTTTCTAGGAACCCAACGGGCAGAGACCTTGGTCATGGGCAAATTGTCGTGGATGATGTTGATAACACTTCCATGTGATATTCGAAGTTCTCTCTCGATTTATTCGACCTTCACCCGTCGATTTTCGAGGATCCTCATCTCCACACGGGCCACATTGTCCTCGTTGGTCACGTCTGACGGGGGTCATCTTCAAGGGACTCACGACCATGGCGGAACTCCCTATTCCAGCGAGCAATGGTTGCATAGGAAGGGGCGGTGTCGGTGTACACTGCAACCATGCGTTCATGGATCTTTTTCATTCTTGCCTTCCTTGGTCAAAAATTTGATCACTGCGCGGTGCTCAACCTTCTTCATTGTTGAAAAATTTTTGACTGACGATCTGCGATCAGCTACTGCTTCTTAAATAGACGAGGCAGGAGCGTGCGGCTGCAGGTCCTGACTTGTCATAACTTGCCCTAACACCCCCACAAACAGCCATACCCCTTCCTCTGTTTTGCCCTACCGATTCGCAAAACTTATTGACCGCCCCTCGTATATATAAAAAAAGTTTAGATTTTTTTTTAGATAAATATATAAATTACTTAGAGAGGATAGACTAATTTGGGCAGAGGAAAACAAAGATTGCGGATATGAAAAAAGGCATTTTGGGACGAAAGACGTTCGAATGGAAAAGTGGTCACAATCAAAGGATTGATAGGGTCGAGATATAAGAGTAAATTTAACTTTAAAGATAAATGAATAATGGTGACGATTGATTATGATAAATGATAGATAATTACAATAATGATGGGTAATAATAGAGTATAATGAATAAAGTAATGACGATGGGAAGATACGCTGATTTACTGGGTTTTGCAAAAGTCATGTTACACTCGTTACGACTTTCTCAACAGAGGACACAATGATAGTTTTGATCCATTTGAAAACGTTTTTTATTATTTTAACATATAAATATGTGTTTAAGTTATAATAATAATCAATATGGCCCCCTTCGGAAGAGACACGCGATCCAGGCGAGTCCTGAATGTGGCGTAGATGTTGCAGACGAAGTCCTTCGTCACGCTGGCCCACACGCGGTTCACGGAGGACTTCAACTCGTCGACGTTGCTGCGGCGGAGTTTGCCCTCGATGGGGTTGAGGTCTGGCGACTGCGGCGGCCAATCAATCTTGCACTGAAGTGGCCGTGTGGGCAGGGGCACCGTCCTGCTGAAAGACTTAGTCCGCCTTCTTCGTAAACTTTCTCACTCAGGGCAGAATTCTTAGCCAAAATGTCCCTGCAATCGTGAAATAGCCTGCCCAACCGTGTAGTAGAAAGCGCGTCAGTTAATATGTTCAAAAACCGACTTGATGAGTACTTCAATACTGTAAATATAACGTGGTAGGAGCACAGATTAAAACGTCATATATAATAAGGAGTTAAGGAATAAAATGAAATGATCAATAAAAAAGATGCCAGCGACGCCTCCCTGCATGGAGTGAATGTGAATTCCCCTTTTCTTCTTATGTGTGTCCTATAAGTATATTATTTTCATCACTAGCAGGCGAAAAGAGTACTGTCCTATCCTCCCCTCCTCCCCCTGGTTCGAAGAAGCGTGTTCGTGTATTTGAAGGATAGCTGAACCTGCATGTCAAGGGTACACATGTAGATAATTGTGTACCGTAGAGTTGAAATAGTTAAAAAACAAACAAAAAAAACAGCATGTAAAAAAAAAGCATGATACACTAACGTTAGAATGTGTTAGTTAACATCTTCTGTAAGCGGACTGACCTTGAGCGGATCTTAGGGTCTTTGCTGGGCCTTGTTTCTGTAGTTTAATCGGCCGCGATGAGCCTGTAACAGCTCGCCAAACACACCGGTGACATCTTCTCGCCATTCGAAGCCACAATGCAGATCATCATTACAGAGGCCGGTTGCTTGGACGTGGACATTGTTTTGTTTGATTGATTTTTTGAGAATTAAATACTAAATTTTGTGTACATATTCGCTAAGCGTTCTTGTAAATAACTACTCGCATCCTTACTTCATGTTTTTTCGAATGTAGGTGAACTTAGAATCTTAAAACTCGCGACATCACTGCTTTTTGAGTGAACGTTTAAAAAATGTCCCCAAATACCTCAAATATAACGGAAGTGAATCACGCCGTCAACCTACCATAGAATTAAGCATCTAAGTATTTTTAAGCCATCGTCGTGGGGTTCCTCTTGATAAATCGCTGCCCTATCTAAAGGATTTCAAACACAAATAGTTAGTTAGTTGTCCATCGATGACGTCACTTCGTGCCCTTTCAAAGAATAAGTTGGGCATAAAGAGAAACTTGCACAAAAGTTGCTTAGATTGGGAAGGGTATGTGCATTTCTCAGCCCACTATATTGGCATTCCATAGTTAGGCTGGTAGCAAGCTGATCCAAGACGACCTCAGCCTTTGTGGAGTGTTGCAGGAGACTGCCGAGTCGTCGGTCTAATAACGCTCGCCTAGTGCGGGTCGCGACCACAGATTTTGCATTAGGTGTTGACTCCCGTAGTCTTTGTCCAGGAACCAGGGCGTGTCCACACGTTAGGTTTTGATGAGATGTTCCTATTCCTCAAATACATTATAAACGAATTTTTCTATCACTCTGGCTACTGCCCGTTTGGAAAAGGTAACTTCAGCCACCTTATTAATAATATTTTTGTGAACAAAATTTTTCTTGCGAATATTTAGCCAACAATAAATCAATATGATAGGATATTTCAGTTACTCATAGGCGTTTATTTGTTCTTAAAACTACATTCTGCCCTCATTTCAATTAGTTTTTTCTTGAGTATACAAGAGTAGCGGCTTCGCCACTGTTTATTCAAGTTGAAGCTTACTTATTTCACAGCTACCCATCATACCACATGGACGTTCCACAATCCGCCACCCGTAGACGCGCTAGGTAGCCAAAATACTCCTACTCCATTTTTACGAACCCCGCCCTAGCATTCGAATCTACACTTACTTTCAAAGCTGTTTGCAACAGTCTCTGAAACCCTCTTACAATTTCCACCGTTTATCGCCCCCCAGGCCATCCCAATGACAGATCCTTTGATGAGCTCATCGAATTTCTGAACAACACTCTAACCCATCTGTAACCTGAGTTGTTCTTGAAGACGTTAACATCTCCCTGAATACCCCCAACTCCATCCGCGACTTCTTGAAATATAAAACTTTATTGGTGACTTAGTCACCTTTTGGATTCATGTCCTTACCATAACCAACCATCAACAGCTATTTCAGTCCACTTCCTTATTTAGTTTTGTTTCTTTCCTTCGCATACAGCGCTGCAACACACAATGCCACCAAGCCTTATCGTTGGATCTCTTCAATCAAACATATGACAATCTATCGTCTCTCCCCTTCCATCACTCTTGCTGTCCTCAAATACAGCCCTCCATATTTTCTCGCAAATTCTTTCCTCTTGCCTAAACGTCCATGCCTCCACCTTCGCTCGCAGTTCTGTGATTCACCGCCACTTTTTTCTAACACACTAAGAAATACAAAAGAGCATGCGAGAGCCGGCTCCGGGTTGGCCGTGATCGCGGTGCTACTCTTTCATTGCCTTACTAAAGCCCGCTCGTGCGGGCCTTTGATTTACTTTTTACTTTCCTTTTTTTAGGAAGTGTGAAAAGTGAATTTGAGTCCTTGATTTGCTAGGTGTTCTTACGAGTGAGTGCCCTGTTTTGTTTGAGGGATTTTGTTTTATGAGGTCAGTGACTTCTGTGATGCTTGGGTTGCACTTGGTTCTTCGGCCTTGTGGACTGTGTGTTTTAATTGCATTTGTTATGGTTTTAGTGAAATGCGTGAATACAGCGTCATGGTTAAGAAAAATCCGATATATTCAAGTGAGTTATCAAACCTGTTGAGTGAAGTTGGGTCAGTTTGTTTTATTGTAGGGAGGAATGAGTAAAAAATAAATAAATGCATAAAGATTTAAGTCCTCTTGATCACACCTAGGCCTGATAACACCCATCACTTCGAGAAAATGGGAGCCCATCGGCAGCCAGCATAAAAAAAACTGACGAGGAGGGAGGGGGTGGTGGTTGGACATGTAAGAATGGATGGAAATAGAATTGTAAAGAAAATATTCAAGTGTGTGACAAATGTTGAAAGATCGCGTCTATAGTGAGTGATTTTGTAAATGAAGGTTTGAGAGAGATGACGGAGGAGGAATTGGATCATATAGTGTATGCAGAGGGGTTGGGGACTTCTGTCGAGATGAACCCTGATTGAGTGAGCTGAAAAAAAACATAGGAGCCGTTCACTATCAAGGGCCTTAGTGCATGGACAAAATGATAGGTGCTTTTGTGCTTAAGGGGACATGGAGTGGGGTGATTTTAGTGATATTGAGGCGTGCCCACCCCTTTGTGGGGACACTGGTTGAAGATGAGGTCTTGAAGAGTTCAGTGTGTCTCCACTCATTTAGTCTCTCCTACGTTGCGAAGGGCCACGCCAATGTCGGTTTCTTAATCCTTCACTAAAACGCGGGTTTTGGGTATATCAGGAAAATAGAAAAGCTAACATTGAAAAATTAGGTTTTTATTTACTGCATTTGTGTAAAATTAAAATATATTAATTTGTTAAACATGAACTAAAGCAGGAAGTCTTCCAAACATTTAAAAAAAAATCTGACTAACATTTCACCCCTCTTAAACTACTTTGCACTTAGTACTCAACACTTTTGAAGACTCATTTTTGACTGCATTGTAATGCAAATGACCAACAGACTACATTGGAATCACTGCAACGCCAAACATTTCCAAAATTACCTTTAACAAAGTATGATGAAGTCAAATTTAGTGACGAATTTTTAACATACATTCATACTCAATCTTACAAGACAGCGCATCCATACACTGTTTGAACTTCCAATGAGGTGTTCACAATATCACTATTAAATAGTAATGATCCACAAAAATGCAGTTTTAATACTGAACTTTCGTTACTAGTGAAAACTAGTAAGAGTCATTTGGTTTTAACAAAAACTGGCAAGTATTTCGCATCTTCATGGCTGCCTGGGTAATTTAAATTTTAAATGACTGAATGCAACATTTAAGTTTACTTCACAGATCCATGACTGCCATAGTCACAAAGTCAACGACTTTATACAATTTGTCCAGAACTAGAGAAGACTGCATCGTGCAAGAAGCAATTTTCATGACCAGCACAATTTGTTAAGAATAACAACTAGGAAAATACTCTAACCACTTAATGATACTAATACTTTTGCAAGAGAAGTCTCTTCGGGGACGCATGTCTGCTCAACAAGTGACTAAATAACTCACCTTTTCCTGCACAAGTTCTTAGTGGCCCATCAACAGAACCAGCTACGACCAATTTCATTTATATACTGAGACAACAAATATCTCGCACAATAATAGTTTCGGAAGGGTCGTCATTCTTTTCCCACACGGACGGGTTCGCTTCGGGATAGTTCTCATTCTGAGCTTGGAGTCGCTTTCGCTCGTTGCGTTGGTGCTTCCGGATTTGTTTCTTCAACTCCTTCCTTTTGGCACTGGACAGCTAAAACAGGGCACACATCAATTTGCCACTCTCCACACATGAACGTTTGTGTTTTATTTTTGTTTTAAGTAAGGATCCGCTCACGACTGCCAGCAAGAACCTAGCCACCGAAATTACATTTTATTATTATCTTTTAGACTACAAATGGGCGTTAAATTATTAAAAATGGCAAAAAAAGTTAAAAAAGAAGAAAAAGCATGCTGAGGTGATCGAACATGTACCCAACACTAGAAAGCTAAATAGTATGGAGGTGAGCTTCCTCCAGGAACTCCTCAGTCGGAAGTACACGAACCCGTCCCAATTACAGGAGACAAATGGCAGCGACCCAGCTCGTCCAGGTACTAGTAATGGGCGCGATCCCCAAAGTGGGACAGTCACACCCCCAACAGTTATCGCCCGGAACATGGGACCTGAGAGGAACAAGCATCAAAAACAATACACGCGACAACATCGCTTAGTTTCGCGTCAGAAAGAGAGGAGGGTGGCGCTCTCTATCAACCTGCGTCTTTAGGCAAATTGCTCCGCCTTATTAGAGAAGGTACAATTTCGCGTCGGAAAGAGAGGAGGGTGGCGCTCTCTATCAACCTGCGTCTCCAGGCAAATGGGTAATGGGCAAACTGCTCTGCCTTCTTAGAGAAGCTACAATTTTACGTCGGAAAGAGAGGAGGGTGGCGCTCTCTATCAACCTGCGTCTCTAGGCAAATGGGTAATGGGCAAACTGCTTCGCCTTCTTAGAGAAGCTACAATTTTACGTCGGAAAGAGAGAAGGGTGGCGCTCTCTATCAACCTGTCTCCAGGCAAATGGGTAATAGGCAAACTGCTCCGCCTTCTTAGAGAAGGTACAATTTTACGTCGGAAAGAGAGGGTGGCGCTCTCTAGTAGCCTGCGTCTCCAGGCAAATGGGTAATGGGCAAACTGCTCCACCTTTTTAGAGAAGCTACAATTTTACGTCGGAAAGAGATGAGGGTGGCGCTCTCTATCAACCTGTGTCTCCAGGCAAATGGGTAATCGGCAAACTGCTCCGCCTTCTTAGAGAACGTGCAATATTGGTGATCATTAAGTACCCTCCTTCAAATAACTTATCAACTTTCAATCTCTTAGATGTACATAGCTTCTCGGTTCTCTGCGCCATCATGATGACTCCTTATCGGAGTTGTTGTTGTTTATAGCTCCCCAGGAGCAGATGACCTCTGCTCCCTCCAAAAGCTTTGATCCTACAGCTTGTGCTGTTGACCCTCTACCAACGTTACCACAATTATGTGGGGCCTCACCTTCGGTGAGGCTGTCCTGAGGGGAGCAGGTTAGAGGGTAGGGAGGCTGTTACATGCTGTGGGAATTTTAACCCATCAGTCGCCTGAGTGCCTTTTGTGGCCTTTCACGTATAGACTCGTATTTGCCCTGATAATTATGATAATTTGTCAATTTTTTCTTCAAACTCTTATGTTAAGGATTAAGCATCTAATTAAAATACATAAATGGCTTAGGTCAGTCCTTCTTTGTCTGTAAACCGAGATTTATGAATGTGAGTCACTTGACTCCGTTCTAGGCCTCACCACAACATGACCGCGAAAAGAGGCTGATATATTACTCACATCTGTGTAAACACGCCGTTTTTGAGGACTCTTCCTTATTTTTTAGTTAAGTGCATTAATGTTTTTTTATTTTTCTTCCAATTAAAACGATGAAATGCCTTAAGTTATTATGTTATCGAAAGCACACAAACCAGCAAGCCTATTTTGTCTGAAAAATACAGTTTTATAGGTAAAAAATAGGACCTGATCAAAATCTTCATAAAATTTAAGATACAAAATAGTATCCCATGAAGAGCGTCACTGTTTTCTATAATTAGATATAGGTTTTAAAGCGTAACTGATTTAAAAAGCATTAACAATTAAATCGTAACTGATTTAAAAAGCATTAACAATTAAATCGTAACTGATTTAAAAAGCATAAAACAATTAAAGCTTAACTGATTTAAAAAGCATAAAACAATTAAAGCGTAACTGATTTAAAAAGCATAAAACAATCAAAGCGTAACTGATTTAAAAAGCATAAAACAATTAAAGCGTAACTGATTTAAAAAGCATAAAACAATTAAAGCATAACTGATTTAAAAAGCATAAAACAATTAAAGCGTAACTGATTTAAAAAGCATAAAACAACCATGGGTGTTGATGAAAATTTGTGTAAGAACTGAGAATTATCAATCATAGTTATAAATAGGTAGAAGGTTAATAATATTTTTTTAATTATATCAATAGAATGATTCTTTTCAATTAAAATGATATATTATTTGATTTATAAAAAAGGATTTAAATATTTTATTTTAATTATTTTCGATAACGTGTACCATTTGTAATTTTGAAGAGGGCGAGTTCGAGAAAAAAGAGCCGGGCGACTAATGTGTTAATAGCCTCCCCTGTGCTAGCTGTTCCTCCAACAGCTAGGAAATGAAAGTTCAATTGCAACTTAATCTCAGGTGGAATACATCCAAATGGGGTGAGCCAACTCCATAGATTGCATCCATGTGGAGTGGTCCGTATCATTTCCACTTGGGAATGACTGACCACTCCTTTTCTCTTTCCCTACAGGGCGGCAATGTAAAAAAAACCCAGAGCTTTGCCCGCTGGTCGGGTATCGGTTAAGAGCTCAATATAGAGCCCCCCCCCCCAAGTGGAAGTGGCACTTGAACCCCACCCACCCACCCTTTACACCCTATTAAGCATAGGGGCATCTATTTTTTCCATGTAAAATTCACCCTTCATAGCGATGTGCTCTAACATCTCGTCTAGCGAAGCATCGTCCCTAGACACAGGTACCCCTCCATGATCGCCTATCATACACAATACCATCAACTACCTCCTCAATCAGCCCTCTCTCCCAAACACACACATAAAGGAGCCGTCTTTTACGTGGTCTTCCAACACTGTTCTCACCCTGATACTTTCTAATATTCTTTTATAAATCCATTCTTCTTATATACCAACACCACCACATAACACTTTCAGAAAACTACCTCATTCACGCCATAAACATATCTTACCGAGGCGTTCGTCACTCTCAACCGTTCGCAATCCCACCGTTTTAAAACTTTGTGGTCGCAATCTGCATTATCTGTACCACTATCAATGCATCAGAGATACCTAAAATTTCGCACTAGATTTTCGGGGGAACCACAGACTGATATCACCTATAGACCAACCGGGTCCCAGCCCCCGAACCCGGCAAATTCGCGACCCCAATCGGTCTATACCACCACCCCAAATAAGATTTATTCTTTGCTTCATTCACTTTTAGACCCCTCCTCACACCCCTAAAGCTACAATCAACATTTCCAAATCCCACTCACTCATGCCACCAAGGTCATCAGCATATACCAACATAGAACCCATCCCTCATCAATCCCTAACACCCTTTCCCTCATTCCCATTCGTACTTCTTTGATTACACCATCCATCAAGATATTAAAACAGCCATGGCGACATCACACAACCTTCTTTTAAACCCCCACCTACATAAAGCCTCTCGAGTTATCTTTCACCACTACCTCATGCCTTACTTCCAACCGTAAATACTCTTCACACTATCTATTAGTTTACCACTCACTTCTTCAGGGGTTGGCAAATCAAAAAACCCAGCCATAAAATACCCGGGGGTTTTTTATGCCTTTTCAAGTGAAATTTGAAAAAAGCAGGGTTTAGTTAGTTTTTTTTTAAAGAAATGAATGCTACTTATCATTATTTTATTCAAAATGTATATTTATGTTATAATTTCAAAAAAATATGTATCAAATTAAGATTATTTCCCTGATACTGACTCATAATTCATCTCTCCTTCTACAGGTTATGGCTATCATGGGTACCCATAATTCTCAATCAGTGATCTGTTCTTACCTTAATGTAATTATTAAACTAATTAATTATTATTATAAAAATAGAGATGCTATTTTTTTTCTAGGCTATTCTACTAATGCTTGTAGTGTTTTGTTGTTGTTTTTTAAATCTAGAATAAAACCCGGGTTTTATTCGGCTTTTTCAAAAGTTGGGGGTTTTGCCAACCCTGCACTTCTTAGCACTGGCCATAATGCTTCTCTACTTTCTCCAGATCCACCAACCCATCACACACTGGATACCACATATTTCTCGTTTTTCAGCTAGTCTCAGTGCATATGGTTGATCCACACACACACCTACTATAACTGAAACCCCCCCTTGTTCATCCCCTATCAATCCGTTATCCTTGACATACACATAATCGTGGATGAACCATGGTGTGGCACCACCCCACGTGGATGTAATACTGGTGGGGGTTAGGTTGCAATTGAACTTGCACTTCCTAGCTGTTGCATGGGACGCTACGGGGTCCTATTAAAATTACCACAGCATGCAACAGCCTCACACCACTGGTCTCCTCAAGAGAGCCTCATGAAAGCGCAGCCCCACTTCAGTGCAGCAATGGCAACAAGGGCCTACAGCAGAGGCAGTAAGGACTAAAGGCTCCCTCCCTGTATCTCCCAAGCGGTGGGAGGTTGCAGATGCCACCCGCTCCCCAGGAGCTATAAACAACAACAACGACACCTAATCAAAGTTTTCCCACACAATTACCCTACAACACTCAGACTTAACTCCCCTGTAGTACTTCCATTCACGTTTCTCTTTTTTACTCTTGTACAACGGCACTATTACTGTATTCTTCCAGTCATGAGGCCTTTTCCACTTCAAAATGCCTTAGAACAGTGCCACCATACACAGTACTTAACAAAATCCCCTCCCCTATTTACCACCACACAGACATCTTTCACTGCAGCTGCCTTCCCATTTTTCTCGACCTCTCATACCACTAACAACCTCTTGCAGACTAATCTCTTCGATAACCCGAAACAACATCCGATTTAATCCAACGAAGCCAATCATATTTACATTCGCACCATCTTCCACATCCACACCCGATGTCCCTTAAGATCGCTGCCGAATTTAGCGAAGTTAAGCCTATCGAGTGTGTTTAGTCGCCGAATGGAGTACTTATTCGCGTCTAGTTCACGGCGGCTGCCATACAGTGTAGATACCAGTGGGTCAGTGCAGGTCAGTGGTAAACCACCCAACTAAATAAAACAAAAACGCACACCTTATACAACTTCGCCTTGCCTACTACTTTCGACCACATTGCTCACAAGTACCCTGCCATCCTTGTTCCCACAGCTATCTTTCTCCTGGTTCCTCACCCTTCTCACTTCCTTCCGGAATGGTTTCCTGTTCCCATCCGGATCTTCGTTCCCCCTTCTCACTTCCGTCCGGAATGGTTTCCTGTTCCCATTCGGATCTTCGTCCACCCTTCTCACTTCCGTCCGGAATAGTTTCCTGTTCCCATCCAGATCTTCGTCCACCCTTCTCACTTCTGTCCGGAATAGTTTCCTGTTCCCATCCGGATCTTTGTTCACCCTTCTCACTTCCTTCTGGAATAGTTTCCTGTTCTCATTCGGATCTTTGTTCACCCTTCTCACTTCCTTCTGGAATAGTTTCCTGTTCCCATCCAGATCTTCGTCCACCCTTCTCACTTCCGTCCGGAAGTTTCCTGTTCCCATCCGGATCTTTGTTCACCCTTCTCACTTCCTTCTGGAATAGTTTCCTGTTCTCATCCGGATTTTCGTTCCCCCTTCTCACTTCCGTCCAGAATAGTTTCCTGTTCCCATACGGATCTTCGTTCCCCCTTCTCACTTCCTTCCGGAATAGTTTCCTGATCCCATCTGGATCATCGTTCCCCCTTCTCACTTCCCTCCGGAATAGTTTCCTGTTCCCACCCGGATCTTCGTTCTCCCTTCTCACTTTGTGATAGAACGTGTTGAAGCTGCGTTTAATTTCAACTCCTACCCCGTATTATTTAAAACCACGATGCTGCCCACGTGCATCTTCGATTCGAGGCTTGGAGTCTTATCTCAGCTACCGGATGCCAATGTTTAAACAAGGAGGTTATCATCCCCCCCTGTTGTTCAAGGGAGAACAGCATTAGAACAGCCATTGTTCGTTTTGAGCCCTTCGCCAAGAAACGGTTCTCATCCCCCCCTGTTGTTCAAGGAGAACAGCATTAGAACAGCCATTGTTCGTTTTGAGCCCTTCGCCAAGAAACGGTTCTCTCCCCCCCCCCCTGTTGTTCAAGGGAGAACAGCATTAGAACAGCCATTGTTCGTTTTGAGCCCTTCGCCAAGAAACGGTTCTCTTCCCCCCCTGTTGTTCAAGGGAGAACAGCATTAGAACAGCCATTGTTCGTTTTGAGCCCTTCACCAAGAAACGGTTCTCATCCCCCCCTGTTGTTCAAAGGAGAACAACATTAGAACAGCCATTGTTCTTGAGCCCGTAGACAAGAGACGGTTCTCATTCCCCCCTTTGTTCAGAAGAGAACAAAGTAGAACAGCCATTGTTCTTCAAGCCGTTCGTCGAGTAACGGTTCTCCTTTCCAAGACGCCTCGTCAGGATCCTTTTATCCCCCCCCCCTTCGGCTGGAACTCGCCAGCGGACCGAATATTCCTTCAAGTACCTTCCACTGCACCCTAATGAAAAGTTACGTAAGCCAAACGTCACCTTTTGAGTATTGATCCCTTTTTGTCAATTTAATCCTGTGCTTTAAATTGTTTATCGAACCATCCCATCTCTTTAACTCTATATTTGTTTTACCTTTTTTTTAATCCCTTAAATTCTTGGATTAGCCCGAGTCTCCACGACCCTTTCCATTCTGTTTATGTCAATATTTTCCGTTTTTGTGTATTGTTTATAGTTATTATTAATAAAACTCTATTTTATTAATGATAGCAATATTATTATCCTTGAGCTCAGTTCCACTTCTTAAGCATATCGAAGATACATAATATCGGCCGCCAGACAGTAAACGCACTCTAAAGATAATTAAGGAAGTTCCCTCAACGAATAGTGTAATATATGGTATCGTCGGGAGTCATTCTACGACACACTTCATTCCGGAATAGTTTCCTGTTCCCATCCGGATCCTCATTTATCTTTCCCACAAATGCTTCATTCGCTGCTTTCCTACTTTGTTTAATCACTTGTTACACGAACTTTTTCAACTTGCATGCATTCAACCGCATCCCCTTGACATTCTCATCTGCACTATTAAGCAATTGCAAGTAGGCTTCCTTTTTGCTTTCCACTACACTTTTCACACCGTCATTCCACCTTTCAACATCTTTTCCCTTTCTTATTGAACAACCTTTCATATTTGATTCACTTTCCTTTCCACCTTTCTCACATCTTTATCATGCACCAATCATTTTAACCTTACATAGCACAATCTTGTGATTAGATAGCCACATACTCATCACTCTTACAGCTTCCCCGTCAATTACGTCCAACAGCTACTGGGTTTATATCAATCATACTCAAGTTCTTCCCAACTCCTTTGCCTAACACATCTGTATTTATGTCCAGCCTTGTGCTGAATGTTCGCTAAACAAGTTTCTTTCAGGACAGGACCTTACTCCATTTTCATGCTCTCTGGGTATAAAGGGCCACTTATCCCCTCATCGTCCATTCATATCTCCTACAACCATCAACCGATACACATTCACACTTCCATCCACCACTCTTCTTAAGTCATTATAAAACCTCTCTTTCTCAGCTTCACTTCTATCATTATAGGATTCATACACTACACCCACGCATTTTCGGCCCTACTAAATATCAACTTCACCTACATAATTCTCGAGCTCACACATTTAGACCCAACCTTGGCCTCAAGCCACTCATACCTCAAAAGCACTGACACACTCTCTTTACTCCTACCACGCTGATCCATAACCTAATCGCAACTCCATTCACTCCCTGTTTCAAAGACATTGATTACCATTCCCCCTCTTTCCAACATCACATTATACCACTCACATTTCAGGAAAGGGGACATTCTCAGTCCCTGGGATTTATAACCAATAAAGGAAGAGACAATAAAATGAAATGATAATTTGCTAAGGATTTTACTGCCAGTCTCCACTGTTTTTGAGGCCATTACTTTCTCAATTGGGACCTAATTTGACATGGGATCCGAACGGTGGCAGCGGCCGTGAAGGCAACCCGAATTGGTGCACCATCGGACGACTAACCACACTCAATGTAGCTTAATTTTGCTGTAATCAGGTGGTTTCCAACGGCTAAGCCACGCGTGGTTCAGGAAAATGATAAAGCAATCCAAAAAAACAAAGGAAACAAAACAAAAACGGGGATTCTTCTACAAGGTAAAGAATCATTTTTAAACGGCAGGAAGGCCGCATAGTGGTACTGTGACTGGGCTGGTTGTATTTTAAGGTGGAGTTAACCAATCCATTCATACCGTCTGATTCATATCTCAGTAAGGACCCATAATTTAACGATGGGTTCTTACCACGGGTCGTTACAATATAGGGCAAGGCCGCAAACTCAACCAGAATCGAAATTCCCATCCGGAGAATAACCGCACATGGTGTGACTTAACTTTGCTCAACTTGTAAGAGGTATTATCACACGACAGTGACAACCAACAGAAATGGGCTCTCACTACTAGTGGGAACAGGACCATACGACTATTCACAACATACCAGACATTCGCACCCCTAAAACCTACAAACGAAGTGTTGTCTGGATCTCTTAAAATTAAAAAAGAAAAAGGGACAACTAAGCCCGGTTAGCGAAGTTCGAGACCCATGAACAAGGGGGAGGGGGGATGCATCATCAAGAAGAAGCATTCATAGACAAATTCAATGGAAATGCGAATACCACGGGGACTAGTTAACGAAAGTGTCCATGTATTATTACTTAAGAGGGAAAACTCCATTTGGCAAGAGGTGCCATCGTAGCGTTGCTTCGAGAACGTGACGCAGACACTTGCCTCGAAATGGCTCACTAACCATCCCCGGCGGGACCGACTGAGAACGAGTCCTTACCGACCCACTCCTGAGTTTCTCCTGGCGCATCTCCAGTTGAGTTTTCTTGGTTTCCTTGAGACTGGCGAAGGACTCGCTGCGAGACAACCGCCCGTAACTGTGAGAATCATGCTCACTCTCGTCCCAGAAAGAAGATACAGTTATCTGTTCCTCACCTGCAAGATAAAAAAAAACGAGATTAAATGAGGCCGGTTGATTTTTGGGGGGGTAAAATCTCATTATAACAAAAGTAAATGAGAGAATTAAGGCCAAAACATCCAATAATTAATCCTTTTCTTTAATATTTATATATGGAAGTTCATTGCTGTGGATTTCTCAGTGGAAACAATTTTTTAAAATTTAATTTTAGCTGTAGTCACTGGAAAAGAGTGGAGACCGGTCCAGGTGTTCGATCTGGGCAGAGTGTTAGGCTCGCTTCAGTCTACCGATTTGCAGAAACCCTTACGTGTCCTTGGAACCCAGAAGACAATCTCGGGATCATTCTCACTCACAATAGTACGAACCAAATGTCGATTTTTAATTTATTTTTTTTTAAAGAGCTCCTCTAGCGACTGCCTACATGGGCATTAGTCGCCGAATTAAAAACCTGCCTAGTACTAGGCTACTTTAAAATCAGATTAAAAAAAACAACACTAAAAATTTAAAAAAGGGAAAAGGCAAGAACCAGGAAGCAAGCTCCTGCGTCGGGAGGATGTCCCCTCGGCACAGGAACATGCGACCTATAAGAAAAAAGGAAAAAAAAAACAACTGGTTAAATAAAAGGGAGAAGGCCAGCAACCCCACAGAAGTCTACAAGTCCACCAGTCAATGTGCACCCGAGTACAAGGGGCAGGGGATAGCGAAACAGCCCATCCCGGTACCGGGACAGGTAACGTACACGAAGATCGCCCCGACTGGGACATTCAACAAGAATGTGCCGAACAGTCTGGGGGACAACGCAGTCTTCACAATATGGCGCTGGCGAGCGCTACATCAAATGGCAGTGCGTCCTGCGAGTGTGCCCAATTCGGAGACGACAGAAAGCAACCTGAAGCCTTCGAAGAATTGGGGGATAGGTCCATAGTAACAGTCGCAACGCAATGGCACGCAACTTTAAGTTCCCTTCGACCGTCTCCCATCTTCTTTGCAAGCAGCCCGTATTCCTGTCATGTAGTCGGTGTAAGGAAGAGCGAAACGCTGGTCCGGTCGCAGAATCCTCACGGAATCTTTGGCGCGCTCATTCCCCGCAATTCCTACATGTCCAGGAACCCAGCAGAAGATAATCTCGACATCCGCCCGGCTCGCCAAAAGCGTGGCGTCACGAATATCACAAACCAGGGGATGCGGAGATTCCAATGCCCCGAGAGCACTCAGGGCGCTTTGTGAGTCGCTATAGATCACGATCTGGTCTCCAAACCGGGCACGTGGCGTAATCTCCCGTACCGAGTGATGTATTGACACCAGCTCGGCCGTGAAGACAGACGCAGCGCCTGGCAGAGCCCCGCTGACTTCAAACAGAGGGGATACGGTGTGGAAGCCGACCCCCTCTTCGGACACGGAGCCATCCGTATACACTGGCACGGTTCCAGCGTGACACAAGGTGTGCTCCAAAAAGATCGAAGGCAAATCTCCCGGCGCTGTACAAGCTTTGGGAGCAGAGGCGTGGCAACAAACAGCCAAATGTGGTACCCTCCAGGGTGGCGTCCTGGGCATAACCAGGGGCGACACCGACCCGAGAGCGATCCCTAGCTCTCGAAGGAGTTTCCTGGCCCTAAACCCAAAGGGATTAGAGTATGACTGGCGTCCCTCGGCGGCATAGGCACCGTCGAAATCAGCTGCGAATGCAGTGAGAGCTGTTGGCGACTGATGAGGCGCCGGGCTCGTGCGTACAGGCGAATCATGCACTGTACACGGCGTAGAGCGAGTGGCATCTCCCCGGCATCGACTAGTAGGCTCTCAATGGGGGAAGTGCGGAAGGCACCGGTCGCCAGGAGAAGGCCGGTGTGGTGGATCGAGTCCACCTTCCGCAATAAACGCTCGGCTGCGGATGCATAAAACTCGCATCCGTAGTCGAGCTTCGAACGAACAAAGAATTGATAAAAAAATAAGGCAGTAGCCCTATCAGCGCCCCAAGCGCTGAACGTCACGGAACGGAGAATATCCATGGCACGGGTACAAGAGACCCTAAGGCTGCGAATATGAGCCTCCCAGGTGAGGCGTCGGTCGAATACAAGACCAAGGAAACGGTGCGACTCAACCACATCCAGGCGCACCCCATTAAGAAATAAATCTGGGTCGGAGTGGAGCCGTGGATGGCGGCAGAAGTACACCACCTTAGTCTTGGCCAAAGAAAACCGAAACCTGTGCGAGATGAGAAGCGGTTCAATGCCTGTTGGAGTCGATGCTCCAGAGTTGGCATCTGGGCCGCGCCAAAAGAGATCGAAAGGTCGTCCACGTAGAGCGTAGCGAGAACATCTTCCGGCAGCACCGAGGTGATGCCGTTGATGCTCAGGGCAAAAAGTGTGAGATTGAGGACACTTTTCTGCGGGACACCCTCTTTCTGCTCCATTGGGCCGGAGAATGCTCCTCTGACCCGTACGCGGAATCGACGATCTCGCAAAAATTCAGATATAAACATTGGGAGGCGTCGCCTTGCCACCATCGTGTGGAGAGTCTCCATGATACTGTATCGCCATAGGGTATCATAGGCCTTCTCCAGATCGAAAAACAACGTAGCGTAGTACTTTCTACGAAGGAAGGCCTCGCAGACGGCATTTTCCAGTCGGAGCAGAGCATCCGACGTGGAGTGGAACTTGCGGAAGCCGCACTGTGCATAAGACAGATGGCCTCCGCTGTCCAGAAAAAAAAGGCTAATGTAACATTTACCAATTTCTTCACCAACTTGCAAACGCAAGAGGTTAGAGATTGGGCGGAAACTGGCCAGAGTAGAGTGATCTCCCCGGTTTGCGAAAGGCGAGCACAGTAGCGATTTGCCAGGAATCTGGGATGAGACCCTCCACCCAGATCCTGTTGAACAAATCTAAGAGAAAAGCCATGCCTCGCTCACCCAGGTGTCGAAGCATGGCGTACGGGACACCGTCCGGACCATGGGCGGTGTCCGCGTACGAAGCAAGAGCGGAACGCAACTCACTCACAGTAAACCTATCGTTGAAGGGTTATCTGCCTCGGGAGGTAAAGTCCAGCAGGCGACCTTCCGCGACATCACGACGTGCATTGAATGCTGGCGGAGCAGAATCCCGGCGAGAGAATGCGGGGAAAGCGGTCGCGAAGGATTCCGCCACGGACGCGGGGTCCGAGATTGCGGTCCCATTCTCCTGGAGAATGGGAGGGGGGTCCTGCGAGAACTTGCCCCGAATCCTTTTGACTCGCTTCCACACCTCTGCCAGAGGGAACTTCCCGTTAAGTGAAGACACGTATGCTCGCCAAGAAGAGCGGCGGGCGTGCTTCGAAATATACTGGAACCTAGCCCTAACCCGACGAAATTCACCGACAGTTAAATCGTTCGGGCGGCGCTTATAGCGCATGTAGGGATAACGCTTCTGTTTGAGAGCCGTCTCACACTCGGCCGACCACCACGGGAGTGGTCGGCGTGCAAAACGGCCAGACGTTCTGGGAATAGTAGTCAGGCCCGCGGCGATGAGGTTGCCGGAGAAGAACTCAACGGCCTCATCTACCGACCTAAACTCCTCGACTGAGATAGAGAATTCAGTCATTTCCTGAAATGCAGGCCACCGCGCCCGCGCCAAGCACCACCGATGTGGGCTCTCAGGGGGCAGTTGTCCTGAAAATGATATTTGAATGGGAAAGTGATCACTACCATGGAGGTCATCGACTACCCCCCAATCAAAATCAGGCTGTGCATCTGAAGAGCACAAAGATAGATCAAGGCAAGAAAATGAAGCTGTTCTCGGGCATTGATGAGTAAACTCCTCCACATTTAAGACACCTATTTCAAGCTCTTCGATCAGATCGGCAAGGAGTTGTCCCCTGGAATTTATTGAGTAATCTCCCCAAAGAGGATGCCTGCCGTTCAGATCTCCAAGCAAGAGGCGGAAGTCCCCCCACGTCGAAGTCAGCTGACGGTGGAATGTACGCAGAAATAATAGTATACCTCCTATCCAGGTGAAGCTGCACAGCCACTGCCTGAAAGGAGGTATCTAAAGTGAAAAGAAGAACTGAAACATCATGCCGGGCGTAAACCGCGCATCTCCAGCCCGGCCTCCATCTCGTGGTGGTGGGGTCGCAAAACCCTTATACCCCGGGAGGGCGGGCAGGAAGCACGCGCCTAGCATGGTCTCCTACAGAAAAATAGCTAACGGTGAACGGGACGAGACGAGCCTCCGCAGCTCGTCCCAGTTGGCCCGGATCCACGGCAATTCCAATTCAATTGAAGGAATATGGCCTCCAGACCTAGCTCGGAGGAGACAGGGGGGGGGGGCCTCTTGGAACAGAAGACCCTCACGGGAATGGTGGTACGCTTCCCGGAGGCAGAACCCGGGCGCTGTTGACTGGACAAAGCGCTGAAGGCGCTGTCGCCTTCGAGGACTTATTAAGGGAGGTTGGGCTCGCCATGCGAGTCTTTTCGTCCCTCGCCTCGAAACCTTAGGCGGGCGTTGCGGCTTCGGAGGCGGGGGGCCCTCTTTTCGAGGAACCACCGTCTCCGAGCCACTCGCTCCACCTCGGGGCGTCGGCGAAGCTCCTTTGTTGTTGTCCTCCTTTCGGGGGACAGCTTTAGGAACCCCGGAAGATGGCCTGGCGCCTAACTTCAGGGGTGTTGCCTCCTGTGAGTCTAACGACTCGGTGGAGGCGAGTGGCCGTTTCGCCTTACGGGAAACGGTCACACTGGGGGAAGGGGGAAGAGCCCTGGTTTTAGCCGGGGCTGGGTGTCAACCCTTTATTCCGCCAGCTTTACCAGGGAAGCGCCCGGGTTGAGTAAAACCCGCAGAAGGGCTCTGAATGGGCGCGGAAACAACCGTGCTCGTTGGCCTGGATGGGCCAGTTGCATAGGATGTCTTTCTAACCATTGACGGATAAGACGTCCCAGGAAGAGCCGGGCGCGCCAGGACCAAGTCCTTAGCCTCGCGGAATGAGAGTCGATCCTGGGCCTGAACGGCCAGGATTTCTTTCTCAAGGAGATATGCACCACATTGCTTCGAAGAAGTGGGATGCGGCTCTCCGCAATTGACACACTTGGCCACACACGATTTGGACTTATCTGTGCGGCCTTGGAGTAATTACACATACTTCGGGTGACCCCGACTTTGAACGTCTACATGAGCAATTCGTATGGCCGAAGCGGTGACAATAATAGCACCAATGCCTTCACGCGGTAGCGGTATCAACCGGCACGCACCGACTCAGGGAGCTTGTCACAATCGAACGTGACGAAGAGTGTAGGGGTGGGTCTCGAGGCCCCTCCCTGTTTTCTCATCACGCATTCGACCTTGACCGCCCCATGGTCGGCCAGCTCGAAGGTGATGTCCTCTATGCAGTAGTCAACGAGTTCTCTCGCATAAACTACTCCTTTCACAAAGTTCATGGTAGAGTGCAGCGTCACACTCACCGGGGTGCCATCAAGTGTTCGAAAAGCACTTATCTTGGCCGCCTCGGAGGGATCCGCCACATTCGCCAGAAGGTTCCCATCCGAGAAACGGGTTCCCTTCGGCTCTCTACAAATTACACTAGCTAATGCTCTCCTCTGATGGATCATGTTGCCCTTGGCCAACATGCTGCCATCAGTGGAGCGAATAACGAGGAAGCGTTTGAAGCCAGCGGGTTTGAAAACGCCAGGTAACATCTTAAAGATGTTATCGAGGCTCCGCCATGCGCTCTTTTCGTCTTAGTCAGGGGCCCCGCACCAGGGGGAGGGCAGAGGGGCCGGATGTGCCGATTTTGGCTTGGTCGCTTACCAAAGTGGAGGCAGACCCATCCGTCCCCGCAGATGGAGAGGAGCCGAGGGTCTTTTTAGTCTTTTTCCTATTCTTTTCTTTTTAGGGGAGGAGGGCGTGGAATGAACCCGCTTCTCCCCTCCGCCGGCAGGAGCCCCCAGGCCAGATGGACCGACTCAGCTAGGTCCTTCTCCGAAGCCGCTTCAATGGGGAGCGGTCGGCTATAGGCTGCCTGCTGGCTTTCTTAGCAGTCCCCTTGGAAGAAAAGGGGGGACTGCAGCTGGGAAGAGGGAGGTTCCCGACAGCACCTTCAGAGAAGGGGATGAGGGGGAGTCGCCTACACCCGTAGGCGAAGGAGAGGAGTAAACCTCCTCTCCTGTTAGAGAAATTTGGAGGGACCCCTGCGCAAGCACAGGGGCAGGGGGTACCTCAATTTTTTCTGTGGAGCTGCCCGAGGTCGGTTCCGACGATGGAAGAGGGGAAATTACGGGGAGATTTTTTTATTTCTTCATCATTGGGCATGGTGACCCTCTTTTTATTACGGGAAGCAATAGCTCATCACCCATCGCAGTAGCCCGCCCTGCAAGGAGTGCGTACAGGCCTGGCAGAACCAGGTGCCGCCATTCAGGACCACCCCTCCCGCCTAGTGGCCTGGCAGTCCATCCGCATGGCGGCTCCACCTTGGACACGGCGTAAAAAGAAATAGATAGCGAAGTGAGAAGGAAAGGGGATGTGAGGAAGCTATGAGTGGGGATGAAGCAGGTTGTTAAAAACCCACCACCCCAGACCGGAGCTCAGGGGTTAGGGAACGTTGTCCCTTTCCCCCTCAGCCCCGATCCGAGATGCTTAGCTGAGAAGGTCAGCATCTACCCTGTGAAATTAGAGGCTGACCAGAGAAAGTTGTGGCAGAGGTTGTAGGGGAGAAATACAGGCTGTCTGAAAGAAGGAGCAGAGGCTAAACTGGGGTTGGACGGGGTGCTGAGTCCCGTGAGTCCCGTCAGCACGGCGGCCAGGATGGCATATCGCCGCGCCCCTTACAGGGTAACCAAATGTGGAGATCCTAATGATTAAAGCCACTAAAACGATTACAAAACTTCGAACACAGCCTGGCACTTAATTTCCACCAGTAGAGAACGGTGAATTGCACCAGCTCTGGGGTGAAGACAGAGGCAGTGCCCGGAAGAGCCCTCCAGGTTCGAACAAGGCCGGTGTTTTGGCCCTTGTTTGAATGTATTTATGTGTGGTTATGCGAGTCTTTGGGATCGGATTGTTGTGTTCTGATATGTGTATATTTTTATATTGTGGATTCGTAGCTATGATCCATTTATCCTCATACTTTGTCTTTCCATTCAGTATTAGTAGTGCCTGGCGTGAAATTCTGTTTGACCCCTACCGGCAAAGGAGAATGGTCTCATTGTTGGCACCCGTGTGCAAAGCCATGGCTCCAGTGTGACACATTGTGTGATCAAGTAACTATAAACAATAATTTCGGTGTTAGAGAAGCTATGGGAACATTTTCTAAACAAAATTAGGACTATTCAGGCAACCGCCACCGAGGGTATAGCAGCCGAAAACATTATACTCTTTTTAGGCTAAATTAAAAAACAAAGGATAGCAACAACAATAAAGAAAACCCAGGGTATAAATCAACAAACCAAAAATTCAATGAAGACAAAGAAATAGGCACTAAAGTTCTGGAGAAGGACCTCCTCCTGAGGGGCCTAAACATGCAACAAGCAAACTACAAAATTAAATAATATGGGAAAGTCCGGCCTCCTCCCCCCCCCCCCAAATCACAATTGGGAATGCACAACCCATCCAGAATCTAAGAGAAAAGCAGTAGTGACACTGCGACTTGTGAGAAGCTGGGACATCCAACGAGACTGTGTCTGGGAGTTTGAAGGACCAACTAGTTGTCGCAGTATGGTTCAGGGTAGCGCTTGATCTGAAATAACTCTAACAAAAACGTACTGAACAGTCTGGGGGACAACGCATTGGTCGCAATAAAGTGCAGGTGAGCGCTACATCATATGGCGGTGCGTCCCGCGAGTGGGCCTAATTCGAAAATGACAGAAAGTGACCTGAAGCCCTTCCCCCCTAAGCCACTGTGAACTAGGTCCATGTGAACAGTTATTGGATGAAGGCACCGACTTTAATTTGCCATCTGCCGTCTCCCACATTCTTTGCCAGGTAGCTCTATGATTCCTGTCATGTAGTGAGTGTAAGGAAGAGTGAAACGCTGGTTGCCCAGTGATCCCGGACTCTTTAGTGTGTTCATTCCCAGCAATCCCTACATGTCAAGAACTCGTCAGAAGATAATCTCAACATCTGTGCCAACAAGGATAACTCAAACAAAGCGGTAACTCTATCAGTACCCTAAGTGCTGAAGGTAAAGGAAAGAAGAATGTCAATGGCGCAAGTACAAGAGACCATAGGGCAGCGAATATGGGCCTTCCAGGTAGGTGTCAGTCAAAAACAAGTCGGAGGAAACGGTGCCTATCTACTACTTCCAGCAAACCCAATTTAGGAACAAGTACCAGCCGTGCAGTGAAGCCATGGTTGGCGACCAAAGTGTACTACCTTAGTCTTAGCCAAGAAAAGCCGAGACTTGTACACTTCGGCATAGCGAGAGCTGTGGTTCAATACCTGTTGTAGTCGATGCTCCAAGGTTAGTATCTGGGCCGCACTAAAAGAGATCCTATGATCTTCTCCTTAATGCATAGTGAGAACATCTTCCAGTACCACCGAGGTGATACCGTTGATGCTAATCTAACAAAGAGTGTCACACTGAGAACACTTCCCGCGGGACGCCCTCTTCCTGCCACTGGTCAGTAATGCAAGGAGAAACGCCCTCTCCGCTAAAAGATCAATGAAGGGAGCCTTGAGAAAGCACAAGATGGGGGTGGGGCAGCACCTCCATCACAGAGGTGGAGCAGCCCAGGAGAGGCTCTGAAGATGGTAAAGGCGAAACCTCTTTCTCGCAATCAAATGGGTGGAGGGGAGCCCCTGCAGTGGTCAGAATGGTGGTCTCATGGAATACCTCTTCCGCCACAACACCAAGGTCAGGCAAGAAATTGGAAATAAGGATGTAGTCAAAGAGGTATAAATTTATGTAAGCTTCCCAACAATCGCAAATTCCTAACCTTTTAAAAACTGAAAATAAAAAAAGGAGTTGGTGGGCTATATCCAGCCTATCCTGCCGAGGGTTTTCAGACTTTTCAGAGATCCACCATGTGTGCATTCGTTGGTGTTCTCACCTGTGCAGCACTGCACACTGACCAGAAGTTTCCCAATGGACCAGTCTCTTTCCAAAGGCTGCAGCTTACAAAACAGCTGCCAGAGAAGCTGGATTTCCTTAATAGGAGTACTAATCCTCGACAAGATGGCCAAGATCTGAAGATATGAGTCAGACTTGGAGATGGAACACGAGACTTTTAGTTGGCCTGGCAGCCCAGAAGAGAGTAAAACCCGCCCGTCATAAGCAGTACAGCCTGATGCTGCCGAGAACGGACGCGGGAAGGTGGTCAGCCCATTACACGCAAAAAGAGGTTATTATAGCAAAACCGATCTTCCCATAAATCGTGTCCCAACGCCAAGGGCGCCTCAAGTCCTGGTGTTTTGCGACCTGCAAGTGTTAAAGAGCGTTGTTTATAGGGGTTCCAAAACTTCTCTTCTGACAACATAAGCTAGCTGGTCAGGTCCTTAAACCTAGAAAAAGGGTTGAGGGATAGTCATAGGAATGCTGAGAGGGAACAAGGGGGAAGCATATCAACTTCTCCCTTGTCGTGGGAAGAGCGCTTGCGTGTACCATAGAATTTTCGAGCATGTCGTCGGGGATACCATTATGGTACCGCTGGTAGGGTTACCCTTGTCAAATTGGTTTGGAATGAGGTTCCAGACAAAATGCGTCCATCTTTTACTCTTCTATCCTGTATTCTATTTTCTCTATCCCTTCGACTGATCTAAAAAAAAAAACACACACACACACACCCTACTACTATCCTTTCAGCTTTATCCTTCACCTATCTAAATTTAAGGACCTGACAGCTACCTCATGCGTCAGAAGAGAGGCTTTGGAACCTCTAAAAACAACGCCAATCGACGCTCACTGGTTGCGAGAGACTAGGACTAGAGGGGCCCTAGGCGCTGGGAAGCGATGAATGGGATGAGGGTAAGTGCCCCGTTAACCCCTTACCTGGCGCGTAATTACTGACCATTCCCAGTGACCGTTGAGGGGTGACTCTGGTAGCAACTGTACGAGGTGACGGGCCTTGTTTCCAGATTGGTTGCCAGGCCAACACAAAGCCTTGGGTCGAGTCTCTTGGTGTGGCGGGATATCCATTGAACGCTACGCCGAGATCCTAGCCGCCCTGAAGGGAACTAGTAGGAGTTTAGTACGGGGCATGTTAAGGTGTTCACCTGGTGCGAAATCGATACCCCCCTTCGGAGGCTGTCAGTGCTGATTGGTTGGGAGCCACGGCACGCTGGGCTTGAACGAATCGATCGGAGGAACAGCAGTAAAGGCAGCGTACCTTCTGAAAGATCCGAAACGTCTCTGATGGATAGGCGGGAGCGACTCACGCAGGGCGAACTCACTAACCCCCTCTTTTTTAACTATTAATTGGTCGGAAATTATTAGAGATATAAAGTGTTCAGCATAACTAGAAAGAAAGGACCGGCTGCTATTAAATTCACATGTTCATTATGTAAAGAGGACAAGTGGTGCGTGGACTTCCTGGAGGGGTGTTACTCGAAATGCCACCTGGGAAGTATCTGCACTGACTGCGTCCTTAACGGGGAAGTGCAAGAGCTCAAGGCTCTATACAGATCATCCAAGAAAAAATCTAAGGAACTGGAGAGGAAGCTGCAGACCCTAGAATCTGAACACGCGCATCAGCTTCGCCGTCTCGAGGACAGGATCGCCGAGTTGCAAGACTAGAGGTCCAGTCAGCTCACGATGAATCTCCCACCGACGAGCCCCTCGTCCAAAAGCGAGCACTGAATCGGCAGTGCCAAGCCAGCCTTCCAATGTCCCAGAGCTGGAGCCAGCTGCTACGGGACTGGCTCAACGGGCCAAAAAGAAGAGAAAGAGGAAGAAGGGAAAGAAAAAAAGAAGAGATAGGAAAAAAGAAAGAAGAAGAAAAGTATGGAGATTAAAGAGGACACGGACAAGTCGTTTCCGAAAGGGAGGTAGCCGAATGTGCGAGTCAACCTTATTGGCAACTGTCAAACACGGCGTCTGCAACACCTGTTAGCGGCTCGCCTTCGCACCAGTGTGAAGGTAAGCTGCCGGCCTATAAGGGGAAACCACCGAATCAGGGTAGAGGCGGAGAAAGCTCAGTCGTTGCCCTGATGGTAAGTGGCAACGACCTCTACCTCAAAAGAGGTAAGGTAGGTCCTGAAGGAAAGATTTTACACACAGTCATGGGAGCCGTGGATGACTGTGAGTTGAAAACCCGCAGACGTGTCGTGGTCGGGATGCTCCCAAGAAGAGGCCCAAGCAGGATAGCTCACTCGAGGAACATCTCCTTGAACCGACGCCTGTCAGATTTGTGTACGGCGGAGGGGGTCTTTTTTGTGGACCATTACCGCACCTTTTATGGTAGAAACGATCTTTACCAAAGGGATGGAGTGCATCTTTCCTTTAAAGGAAAGGTTATACTCTGTAACATGATACAGGATGTCGTAGAGCGGACCTAAAGGAGTATCCAGCCCAGAGGGAAGGCGGACGTGCGCCAGTACGCCCTTGTCGCTTCTGGAACGATCTTCTCGGAGGTCGCAAAGAGGGGTGCCTTCTCGCCACCAAATAGGCCGGGAAAAGGAAGAGCGTAGGGAGTCCTACATTCGGGGACTCCCTGAAAGTTCTTCTGTTTAATGCAAGGTCGATCAGGAACAAGGTTCTTGAACTTCGAGGCCTCGTAGCAACGGAAGAACCTGAGATGGTAGTCATAACAGAGTCGTGGGTAAAAACCTCAAACCGAGATTTTGAAGGTGAATTCACGATTCCTGGTTACCAACTTTGCCTAAAAGATAGGCCAAACATAGAGGGTGGTGGTGTGATGTTGTATGTCAAGGATACACTTAAATCGACGAACTGCAACATCGTATCCGACCATGAGCTACTAGGTGTTGACCTAGATATAGGTCCTGCCAGATACAGGACCCTGCTGCTTTACAGACCCCTTGCCCAACTCGTTGAAAAGGACAGGGATCTGTACCCGACTGCTGGGTGAACTTGTTGACGACAGAGTGTGTATCGTCATGGGAGATTTGAACACCTAAGTTGACTGGGAAACCAGAGAACCCCGTGCCGAGAACGCGCTACTCCTGGAGTTCGCGAACGAGTTCCTGACTCAATGGGTGAGAGAGCCGACAAGAGGCGAAGATGTTCTCGACTTAGTTTTCACCTCTAGAGGACGACATCGTTGAGGATCACTCTGTAGGCGAAGAACTCGGTGGCAGTGACCACCGACTAGTTAGATTTATAGTCAAAGTTGCCAAGGTAGAGTCTGAGACTCGTGAATCGAGGGAACTTGATTTCAGAAGAGCAGAGTTTGCAAGTCTCCGTGCAGAATTGGCTGCTGTGAGGCTGGAAGGGTGTAATAATGTTGAAGATTTGTGGAATAGTTTCAAAACTAGGTTCATGATTTTTTTTTTTTAATCTCATCTGGCGACTGCCTTCTAGGACATAAGTCGCCGTACTCATCCTAGCCTAAATCTAGGCTAGATTAAAAGCCAAATAAAACAAAGAAAAAAATACACAGAAAAAAAAAATTGAAAAAAATATAAAACGAGCTCCGTCGCTGGGGAAAGGCCCTCCTCCTTCCCCGGCGAAGAAGCACGTGATCTATAGTCAAACATTAAATAAGGGGGAGAGGCCAGCCTCCTCCAAAAAGTCTAAAAGTCCACGGGTCGGTGTGACAAACCCGTCCCGAGTACAAGGGACAGGCGGTAGCGACCCCGCCCATCCCGGTACCGGAACAGGTAACGTGCACGAAGATCACCCAGACTGGAACATTCGACAAGAATGTGACGAACAGTCTGGGGGACGACGCAGTCGTCCCAATAGGGCGCAGGTGAGCGCTCCATCAAATGACGACTACGTTCATGGGTCTTCAAACTCAATTTATCCCTGTTAAAAAAAAAGCCTACGTCGGTCTTCCGTTCAACCAAGGTGGTTTAATCGAAAAATTGGTCAAATGCTGAGGGTAGAAGAGAACTGTGTATCGGCAGTCAGACTTCTGGTGACTTTGATGAGTACCAGAGGCTAGTTAGGAAAGTGAAGTCCATCATAAGGGCGGCAAAAGGTGCCGATGAGCTTCGAGTGGCGAGACTCTGCAAAGAGAATCCCAAGGAGTTCTTTGGATATGTAAATAGCCGTAAAACAATCCGACGAACGATTGGACCTTTGATGAATGAGGAAGGGGCATTAAAGCACTCAGATGCAGAAAATGCAAACTTCCTGAACGACTACTTCTCTTCAGTGTTCACTGAAGAGTGTGGTCCCATCCCCCAGCCCACGGACCTTACTTGGGTGAGAAGCTGGAGGGTACAATCTTCAACATGTCAATCCAGACTGGATGCGTTCCTCGAGACTGGCGTGAGGCGGAGGTGACTCCTATCTTCAAGAAAGGAGACTCGAGCCAACCGTCGAACTACCGACAAATTAGTTTAACTTCGATAGTTGGTAAACTCATGGAAAGCATCATGGTGGACAAATTATCGTCTTATTTGGAGTCAAACCTGCTATTGAAGAGTTCCCAGCACGGTTTCCGAAGGCACCGGTCATGCCTAACGAACCTTGTGGAATTCTTCCACTTCGTTTTCAGTGAACACGACCGGGATAAAGCGGTGGATGTTGTGTACTTACTTTCAAAAAGCCTTTGATAAGGTACCACACCGCCGCCTCTTCCGGAAAGTGCGTGCGCTGGGCATAGGCGGAAATGTAGCAGGTTGGATAGAGAACTGGCTAAGCGGCAGGTGGTAACGGGTGGTGTTGAATGGACAGGCTTCTAAGTGGGTGCCCGTTACTAGCCTAGCGGTGTTCCTCAGGGTTCTGTCCTGGGACAACTACTTTTCATCATCTATGGTAACGACATGGATGGTGACAGTTGCGAAGATTTCTAAATTTGACGACGATACCAAGCTTGGTATAAATGTGGCAAAGGAAGGAAATACTGCCCTCCTACAAGATCTCCGGAAGATTGGGGATTGGTCGGACACGTGTTAAATGCCTTTTAACGTGAAGAGATGCATATCGGCCACCGAAACCCCGAATCACCGTATATCCTTAAGGGCATCGCTCTTGAATGCATTGATGCCGAGAAGGACTTGGGTGTAACTATCACTAGTGAACTCAAGTTCTCGAAACAGTGCATTGAGGCGGAGAAGAAAGCCGAAAGGATGCTAGCCTACATAAAGCGACAGCTTGGATATCGGAACAAGGATATACTACTGTGTTTGTATAACTCTCTTGTCCGACCACATTTGGAATACGACGTACAATTTTGGAGTCCTTCGTTACGAAAGGCTATCGCGAGATTGGAACATGTGCAAGCCAGGGCAACCAAACTGATTCCCTCTATCAGACACAAAAGTTCAAAAGTTACGAAGATAGGTTACGGAAATTAGATTTGTTTTCGTTGGAGACCCGGAGGCTGCATGGTCAGCTTATCGAAATGTTTAAAATACTTCGAGGCTTCGCCAATGTGGACTACAGGAATATTTTCCAGCTAAGCGAGAACAGAATAAGAAATCCCAGCTACAAACTTGAACTGAAGAGTTACCACCGCGATCTGTGTGGGATTTTTTTCACATAGAGCATCTGTGGTACTTGGAACGCACTTGCAGTGGAAGTTGTCAGTAGTAATTCTGTTGAACAGTTCAAGTCGAGACTAGACAAAGTCTTGAAAAATTGCCGATTGTGCACAAAAACCGTTGTGCGTGTGTTCCTCAAAGGCGTCAATTGACATTTTCGAGAACTAGGCCTGCTCAGCTGTTAGGCCAAAGGTACCCTCTTTGAATGGACCGTAAGGTCTATTAGGGTACTTAGTTTCCTTGTGACTCCCTGTCAGAGTTGAAGTAAACCCAGTGACGGGACTTTCCTAACCTAATTTGTATTAGGGCTGAGAGGACCAAATATAGCGGGTGCTCGAGCGAACCCTTTTACAATGCCGCCAGGAACGGTATGGTGCTTAGGGCAAATAGAACCCACATGCGTTTCGATTGGGCGCCCGAGTACAGCAGTTGGAGGCCTGGAAGGCCATGGGCGTAGGATGCTTTTCTCAATTGATAGGCGCAGCTGAGGAGGTGGGGGAATGAACCCGATTCTCTCTCCCGCCGGTAGGAGCTCCTAGGTCAGATGGGCCAGCCTCGGAAAAATCTTTCTCAGAAATGGAGAAGGTTCTGCCTGTTGCGAGAGCATCAGATCTCTCCCCTCCTTGTGAGGCCCCAGGGACCCATTTGAGGCCACTCCTCACACCTATCACACCTAATGGCCTGGCGGCTCCGCTCCTCCCGCCTAGAAGCTTGGCGGCTCCACCTTGGGCTCGGCGTAAAATCGATAGAGATTGAAAGGAGAAAGAAAGGGGATGTGAGGGAGGTGTGGGTGGGGATGAAGCAGGTTGTTAAAAACCCACCACCCCAAACCAGAGCTGAGAGGTTAACAACAGCAAGAGGAAAGGAATGACTTCCTTTCCCGGGTGTGACCAGGGATGGAGAGTGGGTTGGAGACCTGCCTGCAAAATTAGCTGACAACCAAGATAAAGAGGCGAGAAAGAAAACTTGTAAAGAAAGTGGAGAAAAGAATATAAATTCCTAGAGAGAATAAAGCCAGGGAAGTCTATCTAGTTTGAGACACATGAGTACGGGGGCTTGAAAGGAACCCTGCTGCTCCTCCAGATACCAAGGAATAAGTCTACACAGGCCCCTCCCCTTGCAAGGTTGAGGGAGGGGGGGTAGGAAGACTGGTAGTAACATGCACTTGCTACCAGCTAGCGAGCATCTGTAATCTATGGAAGTACCACTTGTTCAAAGGCAGGGGAGTGTGGAGTGTAAACCAACAGACTGATTCAGAAGGAAGGAAAGTTGTGTTGCGTATGCATGAAAGAGAGTTAAAGCATTAATGTAAATTGGATATGAGCATGATGTACGAGTATGAAACTATGCAGGAGATGGCGCCCAAACGGCGTGATTAGCGGGAGTTTCCTACCAGCAACCTAAATTTTTGTGTCCACACTCACCGAGAATCAAACTGGAGTACTCAGGTGTGGAAACCTGTCGTATCAATTAAGCAATAATATTTCGCATTAGTCAATTGCAGTACTCTTCCCTTTTCAATCATGGATGCTCTCCCCCAAGAAAATAAAGAAATTCACACAAAGATCAGCATGACAACCGTCGGCACCCACCCCCCAGACATCTAGGGCTGGTCCTAATTGTTGATTAGAGGTGCAGGAAGAGCGGCAGTACTGTTTTAACACGGAAATTGTCATGACACATGGAGCGCCACCTGTTTCACATCAGTGAAGTGTAGAAATGGTAACCCCTGGGCAAATTCAGAGATGTGAGTGTGCTGCGCTACCTAGGCGAATGAAGAGAGGATGGAAGAGACAGCAGTGTTTTATTAGCTGTTTTGATGTATGCGGTTGGAGTAGGGCTGACAGAGTGGGCTACAAGTAGCAAATCAGGCTCCTTCTTCAAAAGCATTGTCACTCCTTTTGATATTTGCCACTTATGACTTATTTTTTACCACTAATTTTTATTACATTGGCTACTTTTCCTGAAAACTTTCCGAGTTTTCTTGAATCTCATCTGGTAACAGGGCTGGAGCCATTTGCACACATGTGCAAGACAGGGGACACCGCACGTGTCAGATGTTTCCCTGTGAGCACTAAAAGAGTTTTGTTGTGTCCACTCTCACTGCTCTCTCCCCGATAACTAAGCGTGGAAATCCAACACCCCACCAACTAGTCCATGAGCGTTAAGTTAATCCAAATTATCAGGCTCCCAAACTATGGGGTAAACTCCCAGCTTCCTCCGTCCAAAGTCTGTGTATCCCTGTGTGGGGGGACTTGAAACAGTAGTATTGATTTCAACGCACCTTTACGGTCATGAATGATGTAATTAAGAAGTGCGTCCATCGTGGTGTTTACGTCATAATCATGGGCAACCAGAAAGAGCCGGATGGTCTCAACATCTTCATAGCCAGTCCTCTCCATAATGAATTGACAATTCTGCACCATGGCTGAATCAGAGGAAAATTCATCTCCGGCATCAAGAGACTCACATGGGTTCTCATAGTACACGGCAAACCCACCCCCCTTGTCCCCATCCTCGAAGGGCTTTGAGTATTTTTTCTTTGAGGTGGAGTCCTGAGGGGTAGAATTTTTCACCTGTAGAAGAGCAGCCTATTATTGGGGACCATTAAATGATGCCCCCAAACAGTAAAACAAAATGGTGTTAAAAAGAACTGTGTGACTCACCAATGCAACAGATTTTATGCTTCATACTCCAAGGATAGATGGTGATACATACAGAGAATGTTAAGGGTGTACACTTAACTTTTTACTTACCAAGTCAATTCACCAGAATGAGAAACGCATACTAATCTCTATTTTGCCATGCTTTACTCTTCACACACACACAACATACTTACACTTAACTTTATATTGGATGGATTTGAGGTGCCATCTCCTGTTCGCCGAACACTATTGTAATGGTCACCATTGTGATATGAAATGTGTAATTCTCTAGCACCTTCACTCCCATTTGAGCCATCAATCTGAGAAAGATTTAGAAGTGTGGTTAAGATAAGGAAGTTACTTAAAAACAAACAAATACCAATGTAAATAATATACATTTTTTAAGGAACAAAAAGGATGTTTTTTAAAAATTTAACACACTCGCCTGGTGAAATAAGAAAAAAAAAAGGAATTTAAGCAGAGAATCATTCACTAGTAATCATAGGAATCAATCCTGCAAGCAATGTACAGAAACAATGGCTTTACCCAAGACAATGGTCCTTATCTACCAAGCTGATAATTGTGTAAGCAAACTACCAGCAATAGCATTAATTAGAATATTAAAGGTTTGGGCTATGGAAAAGTTGTTAAAGATGACTCCTTAGAGGAAATATACAATAAAGGGAGTTAACTTGATTGAAAATGGTTAGTGGGGAAGGTGTATGAAATAGGATAGTTTGTAACAGCAGAGGAATGATGGGTAAAAAAAAGTGTATTAACTTAGGAATAAGAAAGCGTGAGAATCTGCTAATTTGGGAAGAGGTTTGTAATGAGTGTTAAAGTTGGAGGAAGTGACAATCATTTTGAAACTACATAACCTGAGGATTGGGGGCAATTTGGATAGAATCATACATGAAAAGGGGTATATGAAGACTGCTTGGAATCATATGGCTCAGGGGATGTCAGACACCAAGCCATGGTTTGCAGGATGGATATATAGATGGGTATATTATTTTTAAGTCTCTTCTGGCGATAGCCAACAAGGACATAGGGTAGCAGGTACAACAAACTCCGGCAACAGGACTGGGTTATCTCAAAGATCCAGCACCCTGTATATCTTCAGATTTTCCTTGGAAAGATAAGTGTTGGGTATATTCTGATTATCTGTTGAACTGTATCCAGTTCCAAATAGTAGCGAGTGTAAATACACGTGTTGATCATATATCATTATAGAAAAATCTATTGCAGACAATGATACTAAAATGAATAATATATCACAAAATATAAGGTTAGAAATAAGGAGAGGATAAACAATGGTGAGTGATAGCTCACTTCATGGTAACACAGCCAACCTTGGGTTGTAGACGGTTACACTCCCCAGTTATGCCAGTGCTTCAAAATGTACTTCATTTTTTAAATTTATAAATAAAGCTATTTCAGTTATTAACTGGGTATCTACTTACTTCTTGTATGTCTTTGTTGATAGACAATCACAAACTACAATAAACCATTCTAATTATCCTGTTTCAATTAGAGATCTATGGGATTATAGAATTTAAAGTTTATGACAGTTAATACAAGGGTTATTGCCATGATACAGTATTCATTCTTTCTCTCATGATTGATTTAGAATAACAGCATATCAACAGTGCAGCATTGAATGTAAATATGCAAAAAACAAAACAACCATATTGTAGCACAATGTCACACATGTATAGTATACTAATCCAATGAATGCAATAATCTTGGATGGAAGGCATCCTCAAAACAGAATTTTTGCTACTATGATACACAGCTGACATAAGATTAGTTTTTTCAAAGGGCCCATCTGGAGACTAAGTACTAGGCAAAAGTTGCCATAATTATCTTGTAGCCTAATGCTATGTTAAATTAAAAAATGCAAAACATGCACAAATCAAATAACAAAAATACAAAAACAAAGGAAAAACAAACAAACAAACAAAAGCAAAAGAGCAAGAAGAAGAAGGAAGTACACTCTGGCGCAGGAACATAAGATCTACAACAGTCAATTAAAAAGTCAGTCCAAAGGTCTGTGTATTGGAATGTGTCCTGAGTACAAGGAATAAGCAAAAGTAACCTGTTACTTGTAGCCAATACAAGTAACGTTCACAAAAATCACCCAGACTGGAACATTCAACAAGAATGTGCTGAACAGTCTGGGAAATGACACAGTCATCGCAATAAGGTGCAGGTGAGCACTTGTATCAAATGGGAGGTACTTCCTGAGTTTCCCCAATTCAAAAACAATAGAATGCATAGGCTACGAATGCAGTGAGAGCCGTTATTGACTGAGGCAGGAGCCAGGCTCGCCCATAGAGGAGAATAGTGCTCTGTGCACACTGCTGAGTGAGTGGTATTTCCCCAGCATTGAAAAGGAGGCTCTTTATGGGGAATGTGGAGAAGGCACCGGTCACCAAGCAGACTGGTGAGGTGGAGAGACCACTTTCCACAATACATGCTTGGCTGTGGATGCATACAACTTGCATATGTAGTCAAGCTTAGAATGAACAAAGGATCGAGAGAAAAGCAAGGCAGTAGTAGCCCTATCAGCACCCCATATGCCAAATATCACATAAAAAATGTCCATAGCACAAGTAGAAGAGACCCTAAGCTTGCGAATATGAGGCTCCAAAGGTGAGGCATCAGTTAAAACAAAGCCAAGGAAAGGGCGCAAATCTGGTTTAGGAACATGTCTGGGTCAGGGTGAAGCCATGGATGGCAGCAGAAGTTCGCCAACTTAATCTTGACCAAGGAAAACTGAAACCTGTGCGCTTCAGCATTGTGAGAGATGCAGTTCAACGCCTGTTGGAGTCGACACTCCAGGATGCACCAAAGGAGATCGAAAAGTCATCAATGAAGAGTATAGCAAGAACATCTTCCAGCAGCACCAAGGTGACACCATTGATGCTCAGGGCAATGAGTGTGACACCCTCTTTCAGATCCACTGGGTCAGAGAGGCTCCACACACACATACGTAGAATCGGCAATCTCACAAAAACTCACAAATAAAGATTGGGAGGCGTCCCATCGCCCCCACTGTGGGAATATCAATGATATCATATCACCATGCAGTATCATTAGGTCTGGTCCAGATAAAAAAACACTGTGTTGTAGCATTGTCTATAAAGGAAAGCCTCGCAGATGGCATTTTCCTGTTGGAGCAGATTATCTGATGTGGAGTGGGACTTGCAGGAGACAGGTAGCCTCCGGTGTCCAGGAAAAAGGACACACTAACATTTACCAATTTTTTCAGCAGCTTGCACACACAGGAGCTTTGAGAGATTGGGCAGAAACAGGCCAGGGTAGAGTGATCTCTCCCCTGTTTGCAAAGAGTGAGCACAGTAGGCATTCGCCAGGAGTCTGGGAGGATACCCTTGGCCCAGATTAAGTTGAAAAAGCTAACAGAAAGGCCATTCCTCTCTTACCTAGGTGTTGAAGCATGGCATACATGACATCATCCGGAACAGGGGCGGAGTTCCCGCACGAAGCAAGAGTGGATCGCACCTCACTTGGTGTAAACCTGTGGTTGAAGGGTTCGCCGCCTCTGGAGGTAAAGTCCAGTCGACGGCCTTCAATGACATCACAATGAGCATTGAATGCTGGCGGAGCAGCATCCCAGAGAGGGAATAGGAAGCGGTCAAAAAGAGCCCTGCCACTGAGGCAGGGTCCGATTACAGTCCCAGAATCATGGAGAATGGGAGAGTCCTGCCTTGTGTGGGGGTGTATGAGCCAAAGCTCATTTGGTGCTGTGCTCCTTTTGGGAGGCAGTTTTACAAACCCGGGAAGATAACTTCACATCACCTTCAGGGGTGTTGACTCCTGTGAGTCTAATAACTCATTGGAGGGGCAGAACAGTTTCGCCTTACAGGAAATGGTCACGCTGGGGCAGGTGGCGGAGCCCTATTTTTAGCTGAGGCTGACTATGAACCCTTTGTGCCAGCTCTACAAGGAGAGTGCTCGGAGTCAGTAGAATTTGCAGGGGAGTTACGAATGGGCGTGGAAACAACCGTGTTCATAGGCCTGGATGGGCCAGGTGCAGGGGTGGATTTAAAGAAAAATTGAGGTATAACACATCCAAGGAACTCCTTAGTTTTGCGAAATGAGAGACGATCCGTATCCTGAATGGCCAGGATTTCCTTCTCCAGGAGATATGCACTACATTGCTTCAAGGAAGAGGGGTGCGGCTCTGGGCAATTGACGCACACAGATTTACACAATAGGGTCTTGTTGTGTATGGTCTTGGAGCAACTTACACAGACTCGGGTAAACTTGACTTTGCACATCTACAGGATCAATTTGTATGGCAGAAGTGGTGGCAGTATTAGTACCACTGCGACAATGGCACGAATGCCTTCACACAATAGCGATACCAAACAGCACATAAATAATAATGAGGCCTGTAACAGTCAAGCATGAGGAAGAGTGTAGGGGTGGGTCTTGAAGCCCCTACTTGTTTTCTCATCACCGGTTCAACATTGATCGCTCCATGGTCAGCCAGATTCCCCCCCCCCCCAAAAGTTAACCGTCCCTCCCCATATAATCATCTAATCTGCGTTTGAATACATTCAAGTTTGGACTGTCTACCATCTCGGATGGCAAATTATTCCAGTAATCTATCACTCTATTGACGAAAAAATATTTTCTAACATCCAACCTGCACCTCTGTTTTTTAATTTTTAAGTGGTGACACCCTTCCAACTCAAATAACTTGCTAAGATCCAACTTATCCATCCCAGAACAGATTTTAAAAAGTTCAATCATATCTCCCCTCACACTTCACCTTTCATATAAGATATTTAATACCATCAGTCTATCTTCCTATTTAAGGTGCTTCAGGGAAGGCATTATTTTTGTTGCCCTCCTTTGTACTGACTCTAGCAGGTTGATGTCATGTCTAAAATGTGGTGAGCATGCTTGTATACAGTACTCCAAATGCGGCCTGACATATGAGTTGTAGAGTTTAAGGATAACATCTTTACTCTTGTAGCTAACATTCCTCTTAATGTATCCTAGCACCCTATTTGCTCTATTTTTTGCCTCAAAACACTGCGTTGGAAACTTCACTGACCTATCTACACTACGCTTAAGTCCTTCTCATCAACTGAATTCAGCCAATGCCCATCCATTTCATAGCTGACATTCCCTATTATCCCTTCCCCTGCTAAGAACTTTGCATTTTTTAAGGTTAAAAGTCATCTGCCACTTCTGAGCCCAAGTTAATAACTTATTTAAGTCACTCTGCACTTTAAAGCTACCCTCAACTTCTTTGACTACAGCTGCCAATTTAGTGTCATCAGCAAAAATTGACACTGCTATTTACAGCCTCCCCAAGATCATTTATATAAACTGTGAATAATAAAGTGCCTAAAACAGATCCCTGAGGTATGCCACTGATAACGTCCCTTCACTGTGACCTCACCCCATTCAGCACAACTCTCTGTTTCCCGTCTTTCAGCCATTCAGCTATCCAATTCAAAACTTTACCACATATCCCATACATTTTTAATTTATGAACTAGTCTCTTATGTGGAACCTTATGAAAAGCTTTCCTAAAATTTAAGTAAATTACATCAACATTCCCTCCCTTATCTAATTGTTTAGTAACATAATCTGCAAAATCCAGTAAATTTTTTAAACACGATCTACAGCTTCTAAATCTAAGCTGAGCATCATTTATTAACCTACCACACTCTAGATGGTCTGAAATCCCATTCTTAACTATCTTCTCAAGAATTTTACAAACTATAGAAGTTAAGCTTTGTGAGGGAACCCCACATGGAATCTCTTGAGCAGACGGAACTTCCATGCACCATGCACGGCAGAACGCCCAGTTAGGCCTAAATTGGTAAGCCTAAACCCCCCCCCCCTTCCACAAGCGGTAGCCTCGAACCATATCCACCCCGACTCACTTTTATATGGGCAGAATAGCCTCTGCAAGAAGATTCGAGGCCATTCAAGAGTAGAGCTGTTTTCCGCTAACCCCCCTCGGGGAGAGCCCTGGACATAAATAGTGTTCGACTCCGATGAGGAAACACAGAGTTGAGAAGTCTCACCCAGACCACAGAAGATTCCACATGGTCCCAAGTCAAGTGCTAGCAACAAAGCAAAGTGACAGCTGGACTATTTTGTGTATTTGGAATTAGCCCCAGTTAGGAGGTAATTCCACTGAATGATCGCCCCCGAGTGATTTTCCCCGACTTCTCTCATTAACTCATGTCGAAGCCCTCCTCATTTCAGGTAGCCGAAATACTCTCCCCTGGACCGGAAGTTACCCCCCCCACCTTGTTTTTGGAGAACCGTCATCACTCCAATCTCCCGCTCAGAAGTTCTGAACGGCCACACCTCACGTGCAGAAGACATCCGTAAGCCAACCCCTCTCCCCCTCCTTCAGTAATCCAATTGAATTAATTCCCCCCCCCCCATTTGAATAGTCTCCTCCTGTAATACCTTAAGTTCTAACTTCATAGTCTCATTTATAACTACAATTCCACCTTTCATCTACTGATGTGATTTTGCCCGTTAATTCTCTGAGATAATTTTACCCATCAATTTTCTCATTATTTTTGTATAAATAAAATTATATTTTTGTACAAGCCTCTTTAAATAACCTTGAACTTTGCCATTGTCTATAATTTACCTGACCTCGTTGCACTCTCTCGCTACTCAGCCTGTCTAAACTTGTGATTTTCTGTCCCTTTTGTCGGGTCGCTTTCAAGTTATTGGTCCCTCTCTCATAGATATAATATGGTATTAATATAATGTAATGTCATACCACGACATATATATATATATATATATATATATATATATATATATATATATATATATATATATATATATATATATATATATATATTAATATACATATTATATAAATCTGGTGTCAAGTGTGTTGGGGTTTTTACGAACCCATGTCATTTTAATTTTGACATTAGAAGTTTCTTTGTTATTCATGTACATCCCTTTTATTTTAATTTTTGTATTGTACTGGCAGAAGGCAAGTTCAAGTTATTTGAAGAGCAGTGGAAGGTAATCTATTTAGATTTTGTGTTGGACCCCAGGTAATTAATTTTTTTTTATAGTGTTCGAATTTTGGAGACTCCTGGTTATTAATCCAATTGCACCAAATCTGGGCCGCCCCTGATCCTCCTCCGTTGCCTCAGGAGACTCCCGATCCTCCCTCGCCCGCCAAAGACCCGGTCCATCAGGTAAACTTTCTCTTTAATGAGAAGAACCCTGGTGGATTGAAGTTCGAGAATGGAAGTGTCAACGGTCGCCAAGTATCCACCCTCGTCCGTGACACCGGGTGCACCTGTATTATAGTGTCTGAGGACCTACTCCCCTCTGTTGGGCCCAACCACAAGAAATTTGCGGTGGTCCACGACTACCTTGGCCGGGCCAGTCATTTCCTAGTAATTCGTTGTCACATCAAGTGTGACTATATGCCCGGTTGGGCCAAAGTGGTAGCGGCCCCAATCCACTTCTGCTCCGTTTTATTCGGTCAGAACCCCTTAATTCACGACCATCCCGTGATTACCCGTACACAGGCAGCCCTGGAATCTCATGCACCTGTTCCCCTGAAAACCCCTATAGAGCCCTCTGGAGCGATAAGTTTTCCGGCGCCCGGAAGGAGTGTGCAACTCTCCCCCCCCTTTGGGAGAAAACTAAAGCCATCGAGCGTGAGTACACCCGAGGTAACAAATGAGTCTCATATCCCGTGAAGAAGGACTTATTGAGAGGTTTGAGACCTAATTGGACCTTAAGTCACGAGAACGAAAATTCAAGCCTGGCGCAAAGGTGTTGGTGCTACTTCCCACGGGAAGCAAACAAAATCTTTAGCCAGTGAAAGGGACCCTACCCCGTCCTCGAGGCTAGAGGACCTGTGGATTACAGCATCCATACTCCGGCGGGAGCGAAGGTTTTCCACGTGAATTGTATATATATATTATCTCATTAATGTTCCTAATTATGATTTATTTTTTGTCCCATATTTATGCCTCCATTTAATTGTATCTTTTTTTTGGTTCCACTGAAATGTCGCCAATGTTCTCCTGTGATTTTTCTTTTGTTTAAAATTGTATTAGTTAAATTCTCTATAATCCACCTGTTTAAGGCTTATGCCCGTAAATTCCCCGCTGAGCTCAGATTTACGGGGTTTTTTTGTGTGTACACCTGTCGTAGCAGGTCAGAATTTCCCTAGACCTTCGATAATTCTAGTTTGATGGGTTGGGATGATCCTTTCCTACGCAACTGCTTTGTAAAGCATCATCTTTCGGTTGGGAGATGTGTGAGGGAACCCCACATGGAATCTCTTGAGCAGACGGAACTTCCATGCGCGGCAGAACGCCCGGTTAGGCCTAAATTGGTAAGCCTACCCCCCCTTCCACAAGCGGTAGCCTCAAACCATGTCCACCCCAACTCACTTTTATACGGGCAGAATAGCCTCTGCAAGAAGATTCAAGACCATTCGAGAGTAGAGCTGTTTCCTGCTAACCCCCTTCAGGGAGAGCCTTGGACATATATAGTGTTCAACTCCGATGAGGAAACACAGAGTTGAGAAGTCTCAGCCAGACCACAGAAGATTCCCCATGGACCCAAGTCAAGTGCTAGCAACAAAGCAAAGTGACAGCTGGACTATTTTGTGTATTTGGAATTAGCCCCAGTCAGGAGGTAATTCCACTGAACGATCGCCCCCGAGTGATTTTCCCGACTTCTCTCATTAACTCCTGTTGAAGCCCTCCTCTTTTCGGGTAGCTGAAATACTCTCCCCTGGACCGGAAGTTACCCCCCCCCTTGTTTTTGGAGAACTGTCATCACTCCAATCTCCCGCTCAGAAGTTCTGAACGGCCACACCTCACGTGCAGAAGCCAACCCCTCTCCCCCTCCTTCAGTAATCCAATTGAATTAATTCCCCCCCCCCCACACACACACACCATTTGAATAGTCTCCTCCTGTAATACCTTAAGTTCTAACTTCATAGTTTCATTTATAACTACAATTCCACCTTTCATCTACTGATGTGATTTTGCCTGTTAATTCTCTGAGGTAATTTTACCCATCAATTCTCTCATTATTTCTGTGTAAATAAAATTAGATTTTTGTAAATGCCTCTTTAAATAACCTTGAGCTTTGCCAATGTCCATAATTTACCTGACCTCATTGCACTCTCTCGCTACTCAGCCTGTCTAAACTCGTGGTTTTCCGTCCCTTTTGTCGGTTTGCTTTCAAGTTATTGGTTCCTCCCTCATAGACATAATATGGTATTGATATAATGTAATGTCATACCACGACAAGCTTACTGGCCTAAAGTTATTCGGGTCCTCTTTACTTCCCTTTTTAAAAATTGGCACTTCATTCCCTAATTTCCAATCATTAGGTATTTCTCCAAACTCTAGTGGTCTAGTATATATCTTCTCAAGAGCTACTGCAATACTATCTACACCTTCTTTGAGTAACCTAGAATGAATGTTGCCAGGGCAAGATGACTTACTAGTATTTAACTCCAATATAAGCCATTTAATTATTTCCCTGTTCACATTAATGGTATTCAACACTACTTCCTTTGATCTAGAATTATCATCAATTAATCTATCTGGCTTCTCTTCTGTAAATACTGGAGAAAAATTATCATTAAGAACCTCTATTATTTCCTCATCAGATTCTTTCAAAACTACTTCATATCTAATAGCCCCTATTTTATCACTGCTAGATTTGTTATTAATTCTATAATAGCTAAAGAATTTTCTTGGATCTTGATTATTATTTTTAGCTAATTTAATTTTTTGCTGCCCTTTTGCTCTTCTTAATAATCTTATTTAGCTAATTTCTGGTCGACCTATAATGATTTAAATTGTCAAAAGTACTTTCTCTCTGTAAACTCTGGTATGCCCCTTTTTTCTCAGAAATGTTCCTAGCTATCTCCTGATTCAACCACAATGGCTTCCTACATTTCTTCCTAATTGCCTTTATTGGAATACACTGCTTCTGGAATATGTTTAATATAGTTTTAAAAGTGTCCCACATCTCATAAGTATTCTTTCCCCTGAATTTTATATCCTACCCAATTTGATTTAGCAAGTTTAATAATTTATCGTAATCTCCCCTATAAAAATTTGGAATTTTTGTGGAGTTTGTTGATGTTCTAACTTTCACTATTCCCAAGTTAAAACGAACCATCTGATGATCACTATTTTCCAATGCTTCCCCGACAGTCAATTCCTAACTAAATCAAGTGATCATTATTTGAAAGAACCAGATCTAATATATTGACATCCCTTGTTGGCTTATTTACAAATTGAGTAAAAAAATTACCCTCAAAGCATTCTATAAACTTACAACTTGCTCTATCTTTTCCTATCTTATTTTCCCAGTCCACAGAATTTAAATTAAAGTCATCAAGAATAACTGTATCTACTTCACATCCTTTCCTCATTTCCCTGATCATTAGTTCATCAATACAGTCAGTCTGTCCGGGTGGTCTGTAAAAGGCTCCCAAGTGTATTATCCTATTTTTACTGACCCTACTATCTATCCACAGTGACTCAATTTCTTCTTGCTTTATAGAATTGTTTAGATTTGAAGAAATGCTATTTCTGATATAAATAACCAACCCACCACCAGTCCTATCTCTCCTTTGACTAATGTACATATCATAACCCTGTAGTTCAAATTTACTCATGTTGTCATTTAATTTATTTTCATTAACCTATGATTCTATTACACATATTATATCTAAATCTTAATCAATAATATAACTAAATAACTAGTCTTTCTTATTTCTAAGACTACGAGCATTGGTATAAAGACAACTCAGCCCTCCTATCCCTGAAGCACCTCATTTAGAATGTATACCTTCCATTCTATCTCCTCTGCATCTCTTTCCTCTCCCTGTCCCACCTTGTGCTCTTATATTTCCCTGACCACTATCAGTAACTAGTTTCCCGCCTGCAAAGACCCAACAACACTATCTAACTCCTGCCACAACACGTCAACCCCAGCCCGGCTTAGATGGAGTCCATCCAATGCATACAATGCCTTATTCCCATAAAACCCATTCCAAATGTCAACAAACACTAATCCCGACTCCTCACACAGGCCTTTCACATACTCATTCATTCCAATTGCACGAGACAACCATTCCATCTCCACATCCAATCTCAGAAGCACACCTGAAACAATGCCTTTCACTCATCCTTTCAAATAACCTTTTGTACCTCTCTTGTAACTCACATAAACCCACCTTCTTTACATCATTTACTCCCACATGCATAATCACAACTACATCCCTCTCACACCCGGACACCAGATTATCATAACTCTCAGACATCATTTACACCAGCACCCAGCAAACAAACACTCTCTCCCTTCCATTTGCTTGCACTCAACTTCCTATCAAAATATCTAATCTGAGAGTCACCCATCACAAGCACCTCAGTCATCCTCCTAGTCCCCCTAGGCCTAGCATTAATCTCCCTCCTGTTCTCATTAACACTACCAGTTATTTCACTTTCTGCCACAAACACATCAGGCAAATCAATTTCAACCTCTTCCTCTCTCAGGGTATCGAATCTGTTAGTCAACCTAACAGCTTCTATGTCCCTCTTACTCACACACCTAACCTGCCCTAACCTATCCATATTCACCCACCATTCATCTTCACTTACATCAGTCACTCCTTTCTACCAGTTCCTACTCTATGCCTATCTTCCACCCTTCTGGTCCCAGCCACATTCTTCATGCGTACACTCGCATCCCTTCTCACTTCATGCACCAACTCACTTAATCTATTGCACTCATCACACAATCGACTCACCTCCTCTACCAAAGCCACATTTGCACAAGTCACACTACACAATGGGCATTCAGGTACAATTGCTATTCTTTCAATACCACAAAAATCACTAACTACATACACACTATTTACATCAATGGGCATACTCACTTCATCCAAAGCAGCAGCCATACTGAGAAAACTTTTCAAAACACTTTAATTAAGCAATAAAAAAGTTTGACAAAAAGGGGGAAGAAAATTAGGTTGCTCTGAAACGTAAACAAATGGGAGCTATTTCACGATTGAATGGAAAATATAATTAAAAATTCCTTAAATATTTTGTTTAATGCTCAATGTTAATTGTCTTCCCGAACTTAAATATATTACACTGAAAAAAAAAATGTGACTGAATAGAGAGCTCGCTGAGAACACGTCTGATCAATACCATGTCAGTAGTCTATGGAGTAGTCTTCAAGTTCCTTCATATAAACCACTCCTTTCACAAAGATCATGGTAGAGTGTGGCATCACACTCACTGGCGAATCATTATGTGTCTGAAGGGCATTAATCATGGCCACCTCAGAAAGCATCCCATCTGAGAAATGGGTCACCTTTGGCTCTCTCTACCAATCAAGCTAGAAATTGCTCTCCTATAATAGATCATGTTGCCTTTGGCAACATGGTGCCATCAGTGGAGCAAATCACCAGAAAGCATTTGAAGCCAGCGGCTCAAAAATGTCAGGTAGTCTCTCAATGAGGGGCCCCAGATGTAATCGAAGCTTGGCTCAGCGCACTTTCAACTTTGCTCTTTGTTTGGGCCACCCTCCACCCAAAGGAGCCTAAAGGCCAGATGTGCTGATCTTGGCCTGGACACTTGCTAAAACTGCAGCAGACACATCTTTCCCCGGAGCCGCCACGGAGGGAGAGGAATCTTTAGTCCTCTTTGTCTTCTTACTTCTTTTCTTTTCGGGGAGAGAGGAAAGTGGGGAATGAAACTGCTTCTCTCCAACACTGGAAAGGAGCGCCTAGGCTGAATGGACCAGCCTCAGCAAGAGATACTTATCTGAGATGTAGAAGGTCTTAGGTGACAAAGTGGCACCACCTTCCAGGGAGGAGGTCCTCCTTTTTTTGTGAGTCCTTGGGGGCCTGAACCAGCTGAGGAGAAGCTTGCACAGGGTCAGACTTGTGTTCAGTGTTTGGCATTGAGCCTGGGTTTGACTCCATGAGAGATCCTGGGTCACTGAGACCATGTCTACCTCAAGGGGTGGGGAAGAGCCTTCCATGTGGCTCCCCCGCACTGGCATCACACATCTCATTTGAGGTATCTTTTGTTGTGTCATCTCTGGACAGTTAGCCAACCTCCATTGGTGAAGAGAAGGGGTGGGGTACGCATGCCAAGCCCCTTTTAACTGTAAATGTACAACAGTAGGGGGCCAGACCAGTGGGCGCAGCTATTCATTGCCCCCTTCAGGGAATTGATCAACTCTTTTGAGCCACTCAAACCAGGAGCAGTCAATTTTGGGCTGCTGCTGGAGTTGCCCAAGGGCACCTGTAGAGAAGGGGGTCAGCCGGAATCCACCAAACCTGTAGCCCTAGGAAAGGAGTAAGCCTCCTCTCCAGTAGAAGAGGGTTGGAGGGGCCCCTGAGAAAGCACAGGGGAGGGGGGGGACCTCCTTTTCAGAGGTGGAGCTGTCTCAGAGTGGCTCCAAAGTTGGCCAAAGAGAAGCCCCTTTGCCGCAGACTGATGATGAGAGGGGAGTCCCTCCACCATTTGAAGGGGGTCTCTTGTGTTACCTTGTCCTCCTGAACACCTAGGGAGGGCGAGGTTGCAAATGAGGCGGATCCCCATGCGCATTCCTACTATTTGTACCCATGTTATAAGAAAATAGAAAAAGGAACTGATGGAAAGTAGATACTGGAGGTTAAAAGAAAAGTCCCCATAGGATCAGAAATTCCAAAATATCATCATTTACGCATGATTGGCCCCGGTCCGGCATTAATGGGCTTTGCCAACTGGCCCATCATTCAGGCAAAATTGTCCTGGAGCTTTAATCACAGAGGATGGTGCCGGTGTAGCCACTTTATATATGTACTGGAGGAATGTGAGCACACTCAACAACCCAACATACCCTGTACCTAATACTTACCCAAGCCAGCAGGCTTTCGGACCTTGAAGCAGGTAGGTACCTGAAGGAATACCCTATCACTCAACTAAGGTTCATAAGAGGACAAAAGTGTGCTGGGCAATCAGAACTTCTGTGACTACAAGAGCAGGTGTGGAAAGGGGTAGGAGGGTATGTATTAAAGAGAAGCAGAGATAGGTGGATTCACTAACTAGTAGACTGGGTGATCATCTATTATTATCATATCCTGGTGTTAGGTGATCCCAGGATGGCATTCAGTCCACCAAGACACCATGGTTACCTGTCTGAACTCTATCCAGGTGTGAACAGTTTTCCTTGTACAAAGTGTAGGTAGAAAAGGTTGCGGGGATGGTCATAATAAAATAAGATAACATACTGATAATAATTAATACTAATAAATAATAATACCCAGTAATAGTAATACAATTGCAGTAAAAAATAAATGGTAAATAATAATGTATAAAAATACTGATAAGTAAAAAATAAATGATAAATAATAATATATAAAAATACTGATAAGTAATATAAAAATCATACTAAATAATAATAATAATGAAAAATAATACTAAATAATAAAGAATGATAATAAAAATAATGCTAATAATAAAAAATGTAGTGCTGAGCGGAGGCAAGGGGCAAGTGCACCCACAACTTTCCCAGGCCCCATCAGAGAGTTCAAGACAACCCAGCGACAGGGGTTCTCTAATTTGCACTCAGGCCGGTAGGACGTGGAGCTTCTCCAGGCATCAAGTGTAACAGGCTACACAGGAATAGGGTACTCCCTCTTTTTATGTCTTTATTAAATACACAGAGAGGACCACCTACAGTTGAACCTATGATCCAAACCATGTCTTTACACATATGGCAGCTTCCATGAAGTTAACCTGAATTGGGACTCCCCTGTGGCAACTCACCACACAATGTGGTTAACTTGACTATAATCAGGTCTTTCCACTAGGCTGGGATGCAACCCTCCAACCATACAGAGAAAGTATTGAATAAAGAATTTCAAGGACCTGGTGTGGTTATCAAAAATGTCTTGCATTGAATGAACTTTACCTTGTTCAATCAAAACAATAAAAATTCACCAAATGAACACTTTGAATTCTTTACTTTTGAACAAATTCAACACAAAAATGAAATCCTACATATATGCAATAGTACTGAGGCAATATTCAACAATTATAAACTGATACATAACTCACCTGCCAGAGTGGTGTGTTCAATTGATGAATAACTACCTTGACACCATTTAGCCGAGCAAATGCAACTATACATTCATTACCACCATATGTTCCAAGTTCAGCCAAATTACTTACTGAAAATCCAAAAGAAAAAAATAGTTGACATAATTTTTCTTGTTTTAAATTCACTGTTTCATAGTGTGTGTCCGGAAAAATACCCATAGAAGTGGTTACTGGAGTGGGAAGCAATACACAATGGTGGTAATGGGTAGGGCTGTCACACACTTTGTTAAGTCATTTTGGTAGTGTATTACAGTAAACCAAATCCACCTTGTGGGAGAGCGGCTTGTGATATTGGTTTCAGACACTAGAAAGATGATCAATAGTTTGGTGCTGGTCACATTGGCGTACACTACAATGGTGATCACACCACACTTCAGTTTTATAAATTATAGTAAAAAGTGGCTTGTTAAAAGGTGATTATGCTAATGATGTATATGAAATGAATGGTAAGGTGGTTATGTAAAGTATGAGTGATTATGCAGTGTGAAATTCTGAGGTGGCAGATTAGATGAGGGTGCTGGGTGATTGATACATGTGGATAAAAGTTTAAACAATGTTTCTTCAAAATCATTAGACAAGAAGAAAAAGGCTTCTCAGTTGCTACAATTTGAAGATCAGTCCACTTTCTTTGGAGGAATTTTGTCAATCCAGGGTGGATGTTTTCTTCCTGGAATGCTGACTGGAGGGTGGGCATGGTCCGACTTCAGTTGAAAGATAGATAGTGGTGTCTCAATTCAGCAAATGATGGGGGGACACTCGGCGATGATGGGTGTGACTGTGAGATGGATGACAGTCTTGGCAGTAGGGGGGACAACCCCCTTTCATTAAGAACCTGTGTCAGCCTGGTATGGCCGATGCATAGTCTGCAGAATGAGACTTCTTGGCAGCATGAGAAGTCTTTTGGGTTCCATGCTGACTGGTTGGGCAAGATATGGCACATCTTATTCAAGCCTCTATTCACCCATTTGGTTGACCAGGTTTCCTGGAGAGCTGCCCTAATGGAATAGGTGGTCTCACAAGCTGCTGGGCAGTGATTTCTGCAACCTTGTCTGCATTTTAATTTCCATGCACCCTAGGGTGGTCCTTAAATTATAGTGAAGATCAAATTTTTATTTTTTTTATTGGTGCTCATTGCTTATTCGTTGCTGCTATGTGAGTGACCATATGAGGTGAAATTAGAAGGAAATCGGACTTCGTTTAGGGTATGCCATGAAGCAGCAATGTTTCAACTCTATTGTAAATTGTGGTGATCATCAATTCTGGTTAGACAATTTTCTAAGTTGCAGAAGCATGATGTGTCATGACGTCCTTCGTTTCGTTAGCAGGTGAACATGGCTTCTTCTAAAAGAAAACAGACGCTGGTGTATGCTATTGGTTCAACTCTGGAGAAAATCCCAGAAAGCCATCAGGTAATTCAGATTTCTTGGGACAAAATGGGAGAGGGCCTTTGTCAGTCTAGTTCTGATTCTATGAGGTTATGTCTACTTTGTTTTCTCACTATAATTAAGTTTGCCTATTTCCTGCATTGTTATACTAGTAAAATACTACTCCTGCATTGCATAAACTGTCTCATCCTGTTTCTTGACTGGGCATTGTTGCTGGATGAAATAACTAAGTAATTAATTATAATTTTTGTCATGAGTCTCTGTTGATGGCCATTTGTCCAACTCGTTTTTCTGAATTGTGCCCCAAAGAGTAGCAAGCTCAATAGCTCATTAGTGGACTTTCAATACATATGCGCTATAGTGCAAAATTGTTGTATGGTGTGTGCTTTGTTTGTAAAATAAATATGCTGTTTGTATCAAAATAAAGTGGAATTTGAATTAGTTTTCCCTGGTCTTGTAGCAACCCTTTCCTTTCATCTTTCCAGGTACTTCAGCGGTACTTCCACCACCTGAAGATGGGGACACCAGTGTCCACTACAAAGCACTCAGCGGTGACAGAGACAGTGCCTGAAGTGCTAGGGATCTGGGAGAAGGCTTGGATACCAACTATGGAGGAGAGGAACATTGTTCAGAAGCTGGAAGGTATGGTTGGAGAGTGGGAGCTCTTGAAGAAGCACAAGAAGAATCAGAGGGCCAACCAGAAGACCAAAGAAGCCACTTTCCAGGGAAAGATTGATTCCCTCTTTGACATCAGACACAAAGATTGGAACTCCCTAATCAAGATTCCCGAAGACAAAGCCTTTCTCTTGGACCAGGAAACCCAGCGCAAGGGATACATGGGTCTGGAGGACAAAGAACACACCAGAGCAGAGAGGAAGCAGCTGGAGAAAGCTGAACATGATCAGGCACGTCGAAAAGCTGAAGCACAACGGCAGGAGACCTCCAGCGAGGCCATCGTGCTCCTGTCAAGCAGTTCGTTCTCAGACACGTCCTGCCCTTCTCCACTGAAGACCCCTCATCGTGGAGCAGACCCAGGCCCATTTTGCTCCGCTCCTGGTCCATCGATGGCACCTTCAGCGTGTTCCAAGTTCATAGTCACCCCTGAGGTCACAGCTGCTCTTGACAGAACGAAAACCAGCATTGAAATGCTTTTTATGTCTTGGCAGCGGCAGCAGAAGCCCTGGGAGGAGGTGTGACTGCTGCGAGTGACTCTCACCATCAATCGATCCACCATTTGCCGTTCAAGGATGCGTCATCAGAACACTACAGCGTCCTCCATCGAGGATCAATTAGCAGCGTGCCAAGGGATGGCTCTCATCGTCCATTAGGACAGAAAGATTCTTCCTGCCAATACTGGAAGTGGAATGGTGGACCGACTGCCCATCTACGTGACGGGAACAGATATTCCTCAGAAGGGGAATTCCGCCCAACTTCTTGGTGTTCCTCGGCTCCCTGGAGGAGGAACTGGTGAGGCACAAGCGGAGGCAGTGGTGTCAGCACTGCAGGAGTTGAACCTGGAGAACGTCGTGGCTTTGTGCTTCGACTAGGGAGACTGCTCGGCTGTGAATTTTTGTACTTCGCATGTTGTCACCACTTCCTCGAAGTTGTGGTTGGGCATGTCTTCACAGGTCCTCCACTAGACCAGACGTTCTTCTTTTCAATAGATTTAAGGATCATTGGGTCTTCGTGGACCAGGGAGACTACAAGGATGGATAGAGCTACCCGGAAATACAAAAAGCGCTCAAAACCAACAAGGAAACAGTGGAGAGTACAAAACAGGACAGGGATAACTACTGCGCCTTCCTTGAGCTGGTGCTCATCTTCCTTGGGGGAATTCCAGGATGTGGGGTGAAGTTCCCCAAGCCTGGACCAATTCAGCATGCTCATTGGATGGCAAAGTGTCTGTACTCCCTCCACATATTCCTGTTCCGAAAACAATTCCAACTAACAGCCTGAGAAGCGACCACTATCCGCGAGTTCTCCTTATTCTGCAGCCTGATGTAATGCAGAGCTTGGTTCCTGGCCCTGAGCCTGACAGACACGCCATCCAACAATCTCCGGTTACTGCAGGAGCTGAATGTGTTCCGTACCACCAATGAGACCGTGGCAAAGGCAGCACTGACCGCTTTCAGGCGCCACTTGTGGTACTTGATGCCTCAAATGATCCCTTTGTCCCTCTTCAGCAACAACGTTGACCCCAACGAAAAGTCGAACATCGTCTGTGAGATGGAAGTGGACAGGGTATCTTCAGGAACACAAAGTGGCTTAACATCGAAGGAAAATGAATTTCCCAATCCCTCAGCGAGTTGGCCAATGCGACCAGCACCCACTTCTTCAACATGGTCGGACTAGATAAGACTTTCCTTGGAAAGGACCCCGTCCCCTGGAAAGAGGATAAATCGTTCCAGTCTGGTCTGTGTACCCTCCAGGGAATGAACCCCCTCAATGACATGGCGGAGGGGGGCGTAAAGCTGATTGAGGACTAAAATGCTTCAATCACCAAAAACAGCTCATCATTCAGCAGAGCTCCGAACACCGCAGAAACTTCCCCAATCTGAAAAAGGGTACTGTTGTCACAAAGAAGTGAAGGGTGATTTTCTTGTCTCACATGTGAGAATGCACTCCTGTTACGATTGAATAAATGTAGAACGTTCAATTTTCTTTCATTTCCGATATTTTTAGCAATAAACAAGTGTCATAAGTGTACTTTCAGTTCGTTTTGGGAACTTTAGTCATGTGTGGTTGGTATCATACAGAGGGCTGAACATTTCCTCTCCCATGGCATACCCTAAATAGTGTTTGATCGTGGAGAAATTTTAGCTGGAGGACTTTTTCCAGAAGTGGCATCTATAGAGCAATGAGCACCAACCCCATCTTCATCTTTGAATTTCGGGACCACCCTAATGCACCCTGTGTGTAGGAACACAACTAAAGGAAATTTCTTTGCTGAGGCAGGTGGCTCTATATAGTACTTTTTTAAAATTTCTTGGAAGATTAGCTTTAGGTCATAATCTTTCAAGGGCTTGTAGGCTGCTTCAAGAGTCGGAGAAGATGGTGAAATTCCTCTCCCCTTCTGCCTTGTATGCCCTTCTTGCTGGGTGCCTCAGGGCATAGCACTCTGCCGCAAAGATGTTTGCAATTTAGCTGAGTGTTTTGATGTGGATATAGTGGCCAGAGATCATAGAAAAACAAGTTCTATCTTCCAATTTTGATGTCTACATGGTTTTCCATTCTTGATGTTTCACATTGTGCTTAAATAATGTGATCCTGCATTCACTGGGGGGCATTGTTGTTCCCTGAAGGTTGCTGCACCCCTACATCCAAATAGAGATCACCCAGGAGTTTAGGAATATGCTACTGTGTGGATAGAGTTCAGAGTGATCCATGACTCCATCAAGAGAACTGCATGGACCCCAAGAGGCTGTGGGAGCGATGGGTTAGTAATAAAAGCGTGGTTAAGCTCATCATCTAGAGCAGCTTTAGTGGAGGCGAGGTAGGAAGTTTTGGGATGTGTGTGTAATGGTATAGTGTGAGCTACACTATCCGCAAGTCCAAGGAGATTTCTCCAATGGCACACAATAAACTGGGTATGGGAGAGGACCTAGAGGTGCCAGTGGCAATCTTGAAATTGCCATTGGCTGCCATTTCTATTAATTTTAAGTTCCTTTTGGATACAGAGAGGTAAATCTCCATGTTGTAGCCTAATTTTGAATGAATGACAAAGATACAGAAGAAATAGGGTTAACCTATCAGCTCCTCAGTCATGCCTGGAGACTATTCTCATTTTATTTTTTAACACTCATCTGGCGACTGCTTTCTGGGGCATAAGTCACACAATTAAACTTTCTGCCCAGTGATAGGGTACCTCAAAATTCCCCAAATCAAACTAAAAGAAAAAATGTATAAAAAAAAATGCAAGGAAGCATGTGGCAGCATTGGGGAGAGGCACACCTCCCATCAGTGCAGGAACATGCAACCAACACCAAAGGGAGTCAAATAAATGAAGTAGGCCAGTCTCATCCAAAGATTCAGATTGTTCACAAGTCAGCAAGCATGAATCTGTCCTTAGTACAAGGGACAAGCAGTAGCGACCCCGCTCATACCGTTACCAGGGCAAGTAATGTGCACAAAAAGTCACCCAGACTGGGACATTCAACATAAATGTGCCAAACACACTGTGGAACATCACAGTAAGGTACAGGGAAGTGCTCCATCAAATGGCAGTGCATCCTGAGTGTGTGCCCAATTTAAGGACGATAGAAAGCGACCTGAAGCCGAGGCAGCATTTGGGGGGGGAGGGTAAGTTAAGTTCAAGTGAATAGTTACGGTGTGATGGCACACAACTTGTTTCTCCCTCAGTCAATTCTGGTCTAGACACCTAGTCCTGGCAGACTCTTTGGGGCAGACATCAGCACTTTCATTCATATCCTGAAACCCAGCAGAGGATAATCTTGACATCCACCCACCTAGAAGCAATCATGGCTTCACAGATACTGTGAATCATGGGGTGTGGAGATTCCAATGTCCCAAAAGTATTCAGGGCCCTTTGAGTCACTAAGGGCACCAGACATTATCTGCCATACTGAGCACTGTATTGAAGCCAGCTCAGCTGTAAAGACAGGCACAGTGGCTGGTATAGCTTCACTGACATCAAAGAGATGGGATACAGCATGGAACAAGACCACCACCCCCGGACTTGGAGCTATCCATGACATGGATCCAGTGAGACATAAAGTGTGCTCAAAAAAGGGTGAACACAATACCCACGGCACTGTGGAAGCGGAAGCTTTGGCCACAAAAGCATGGTGACAAATAGTAAAAGGTGGTACCTTCCAGGGAGGCATCCTGGGCAGAACAAGAGGCACCACCTGCCCAAGAGCTACACTGTGTCTCAAAGGAGTTTCTTGACCCTAAACCCAAAAGGCTTAGAATATAACTGGCATCTCTTAGCATCATAGGCACTGTCAAAATCCCCTGTGGATGCAAAGAGCCATCAGCGACTGAGGGAGGTGCTGGGCTCACATGTAAAAGCACATAATGCACCGTATACAGTACAGAGCGAGTGGCATCTCCCAGACATCAAGTCTACCTTCATCAATACATGCTTGGCTGCAGATGCATAAAATTCACTTCTGTAATCAAGCTTTGAAGTAACAAAGGATCAGTAGAAAAGTAAATAGCCCTATCAGCACCTCAAGTGTGGATACAAGAGACCTTAAGACTGTGAATATAAGCTTCCCGGTTGAGGCGTCGGTCAAAAACAAGACAACGGAAACAGTACGAATCCCCCACCTCGAGGCAAACTCTGTTGAGGAACAATTCCGGGTCAGAATGGGGCCATGGATGGTGGCAGAAGTACACCAACTTAGTCTTGGCCAAAGAAAACCAAAACTTGTATGCTTTGTCATAGTGAAAGATGGGGTTCAATGTCTGTTGGAGCTGATGTTATAGAGTTGGCCTCTGGGCTGAACCAAGAGATTGAAAGGTTGTCCATGTAGAGAACATGTAGAGAATGAGAACATCTTCTGGCAGCACCAAGTTAATACTATTGATGCTCAGTGCAAAAAGTGTGAGACTGAGGACACTTCTCTGTGGGATGCCTTCTTCCTGCTCAATTAGATCATAGAGGGATCCCCCACCTACAGGCAGAATCAATTGATATCTCAGAAATTCAGAAATAAGGATTGGGAAGCATCCCCTCACTCCCATCATGTAGTGTGTCTCCAAGAGACTATCACATGCAGTATCATAACCTTCTCCAGATCAAAAAACACCATGATGCATTGCTGTCTACAAAGAAAGACCTGGCAGACAGCATACAACATGGAGTGTAATGTATGGAAGCAGCACTGTACATAAGACAGGTGGCCTCTTTAGTCCAGAAAAAAAGCTAATCTAACATTTACTAATTTTTCCACTACCTTGCACATGGAGGTTGTTAGAGATAGGAGGGAAACCAGCTGGGATAGTGCGATCTCTCTGCAGTTTGCAAAAAGTGAGCAGAGTAGTTATTCCCCACGAGTCTGCAAGAATACCCTCAGGCAAGATCCTGTTGAACGAATCTAACAGAAAGGCCATTCCTCACTCACTTATGTGTTGAAGCATGGCATATGGGACATCATCCGGACCAGGGGCAGTGTCTGTGCATGAAGAGAGAGCAGAATGCAACTCATGCAATGACACCCTGTAGTTCATGGGTTCTCCATCTTGAGGTAAAATTCAGTCGACAGACTTCAGTGACAACACAAGGTGCCTTGAATGCTGGCACAGCATCCCAGCATGAGAATACTGAGAAAGCAGTCACAAAGGACTCTGCCATGGATAAGAAGTCTGAGATTGCAGTGATATTCTGCTTGAGAATGGGAGGAGGGTACAGCAAGAACTTGCCCTGAATCATTTAGACTCTCTTCCACACCTCTTCAGGAGGGGCCTTCCTGTCAAGTGAAGACACATCTGCCCACCAGGAAGAGAGGTGAGCCTGCTTCGAAACATACCAGAACCTAGCCTTAGTTTGACAACATTTACGAGTGAAATGGTTAGGGTGGCACTTATAGTGGATATAGGTATAATGCTACTGTTTCACTCAGCTGACCATCACAGAAGCAGTCAGCATGCAAAATGGGCCAACTGTCTAGGAATAGTAGTGAGACCTACAGCAATGAGGTTGTGTGAGAGGAACTCAACGTCTTCATCCAATGACCTAAACTTCTCTAATGGGACAAAGAAACCAATCATTTCCTGAAATATGGACAAGTGTGCATGGTCTTTTAGGTGCCAGGAGTCTAGAAAATGATATTTGAATGAGAAAGTGATCACTACCATGGAGGTCATCGACCACCTACCACCCCAAATCAGGCTGTGCATCAAGAGAGCACAGGGATAAATAAGTCAAGGCAGGAAAATGAAGTGAATCTCAGGCAGTGATGAATAAACTCGTCTACATTTAAGACACCTATCAGCTTGCCAATCAGGTCAGCAAGGACCAGCCCTCTGAGATTGATCAAGTAGTCTCACCAAAGGGGGTGTCTACAGCTCAAATCCCCAAGCAGTAGAAACGGCCTCTATGAGTCTAAACAACTGGTTTGTAGGTGTATCCCCATTTCACCTTACAGTAAACAGTCGTGTTGGGGAAAGGTGGGGTGGAGCCCTAATTTAAACTGAGGCTGGGTACGAACCCTTTGTGCTGCCAGCTCTATCAGGAGATCACTGAGGGGAGGTGAAACCTGGAGAATGGTTCGGAATAGGTTGAGAAATGACTGTGGTCATAACTGTGGAGGGGACAGGAGCAGAGGATGCCTTATTTAAATTGAAGGACAAGACATCCCAGGAAGGTAGGGCACACCAGGACCAAATGATAGAAAATCCGCGGCCTGAATGGCCAGGATTTCATTCTCCAGGAGATACCCCCCCCCATTGCTTCAAAGTGGGGTGCAGCTCTCTGCAATTGACACATTGACCAGACACGATAGGGACATCATTCTACAGCCTTGAAGCAACTTACACAGGCTTGGGGTAATCACAACTTTGCAAGTCTACAGGAGCAATTTGTATGACAGTGACAGTAGTAGGACCTCTGTGGCAGTGGCACAAATGCCTTCATGCAGTAGTGATATCAACCAGCATGCACCAACTCAGTGAGCATGTAACAGTCAAACATGATGAAGAATGCAGGGGTGGATCTCGAGGTCCTTCCCTGTTTTCTCATTACACATTTTACTTTGACTGCCTTGTGGTCTGCAAGCTCTACAATAATGTGTTCTAAGGATTATTCCACAAGTTTCCTTGCATAAACACCTCCTTTCACCAAGTTCATGGTAGAGTGTGGCATTACACTCATCAATGAGCCATTGAGTGTCCAAAGGGCAGTAATCATAGTTGCCTAAGTGGGGCCCCAATGCATTCACCAGAAGGCTCCCATCTGAGAACCAGGTCATCTTCGGCTCTTCACCAATCAAACTAGCTAATGCTCTCATTTGATGGATCATGTTGCCTTTAGCCAGCATGCTGCCATCTGTGGAGCAAATAACACCAGGAAGTGTTTGAAGCAAGTGGGCTCAAAAACTCAAGGTAATCACTGATTGAGGAGCCCCAACGTAAATTAAGGTTCCGCTCAGGGCACTTCCAACAGTTCTTTGTCTGGGCCTCCCTGCCTGAGGGCAGCTCAGGGCTAGACATGCCAATCTTGGCCTCGTCGCTTGCCAAAGTGGCAGTGGACCCATCATTCCGTGGAATACCTGAGGAGGAAAAGGAACCTCTAGTCTTCTTTGATTTCTTGTTCTTTTTAGGATAGGAGGGTGGGAAGTGATCCTGCTTCTCTCCACTCCCGGAAGGCAACCTCAGCAAGATCCTTCTCAGAGATGAAGAAAGGCTTTGCCGGTAAAGAGGCACTAGCCGGAGGAGGAAGCCCCTCTCCTTGTAAGTCCTCAGGGGCCTGAGCCACCTGAGGAGAAGCGTTGGCCCTAAGCCCAGGTTCAACTCCATTGAAGATTCTGCCATCTGCTCAGGGAGGGATGCTGGATGTGGTGATCCCTCCTCAAGGATTCTCCAGTCCTTTTGGTCATGAGCCAACCTCTATTGGAAAAGAGAGGGGGAGCAGACAAGCCAACCCCCTGTAAACTCAAGATAAAAGATTACAGGGCAATAGGGGGTAAGGCCTAATGGGCCATGCTATCCCTTGCCTCTCTAAGGGGGTTGGCCCTATCAAGCCGCTCTAAAAGGGAACAGTCAATTCTGGGTCAAGTGCCTCTTTTCTTGGAGGTCCTATGGGCAACTCCAAAGAAGGGGGGTGATGGGGCAACCATTGCACCCTTAGGCATAGAAGTGGAATAAAACTCCTCTCCACTTGAAAAAAGGTGTAGGGGACCCTGAAAAAGCATAGGGGGTCACATTTTCTAAGGTGGAGCTGCCCAGAGGTTGCTCAAAGGATAGCAAAGGGGAAGCTCCTTTGCCACATATAAGTGGTAAGAGGGGAGCCCCTCCACCAGTTCAAGGTGTGTCTCAATTTCCCTTGTCCTCTCTGACACCTAGGGAGGGCAAGACTGTACTTGGAGGGGGATCTCCATGCACCAGCGCTTGCTAACTATTTCCCTTTGTCGTAGCCATCATAGTTGAGAAAGAAAGTATGCATGGAAAGTAGATACTATGGCTGTAGTAGTGTGTTGGTGTCCACTTCCCCTCCCCTGTCTCTAATCCCTTTCTCCTTTTTCAGGGTGTTTGGAACGAGGAGGACACAGCGAAGTCACTCCAGGTGGGGGGACTCAATAGATTTCTATCGTGTTTCCCCATTCATCTCTGTCTTCCTCCACAGGCGATATTTGAAATAGGAATGAGATTAGTTTGAAAGATGAGCTTGAAGTGATTAACTATTGACTGAATTTAACAGTGAACTTAAATTAATAAAGTAAAGTGTCCATTGAAATTTAGAAAGAAGCTGAATAGTTATTCAGGTGAGTCTTAGTGTGAATGGGTGGGTATGTATGTCAGTGTAAGAATGTTTAAGTGTAGCAGTGAAAAAGTGATTGAAAATGCCTTCTTTCCAGCTTCTTGGTGCCGGCTGATCAAGCGTCTTCTGGTTTTGAGAGGCAGCGGTAGCCAGCCTTGACTCTCAGTCATCCTCGTAACAAGAAAGGGACCACCTACAAGTGTGTGCCTTGGAGGGTGCCTGCCAGTCTCCAGGCAATAATTCGAGCTAGCATCCCAGAGACTTCAACAGAGAAGTTGGGACTAATGAGTGTCCAGGGGTCCCCCTGAAGTGGAAGGCTTCACCGAGTCCCGGACATCTCAGAATCCTGCAAAAAGCGGGTCCACCTCGCCTTCCTTCCCCGTTCCCCCCAACTCACGAGCTCTGGACATTTAGTGAGAGTGCATCCAGTACACGATTCTTGGCAAAATGACTTAAGACCTACCACATTTTTAAGGAAAAATAAAACGTCAGCCTGAAAATTAGAGTATTGTACTAAAAAATACATCGTAACCACATAGTTTAGTATTTAGTCATGTTGCCCTTATTCTTGGTGACCATGTTGAGGCATTTTGGCATGGAATCGCTTAGGTTCCTGAAGTAATCCAAGGACATCTCTGTGCATCACACCTTCATCAGCTCTGCTCGGAGGGTATCCAGGTTTGGAGTCTTCTTCCTGCACATGGTTTTCTTCATTTTCTGCCAACGATTCTCTATGGGGTTGAGGGCGGGACTATTCCCAGGCCACTCTAACACCTCAATCTGTCTCTCCTGGAGCCACTTCGTGACCTTCTTGGCCATATGGCAGGGAGCACTGTCATGTATAAAGATTTTACACTTGTGAATGGTGAACATTTCCAACATATGGTCATTCAGAATATCAATATACCGATCAGCGTTCATCTTTTGGTTCTTTGGAAGGAAGTAAAGGCCTGCCCTTCCCTTCTCACCAGAAAAAGAACCCCAAACCATCATTCAATCGGAAGACGATGGGCGTCGAACCGTGATAGACCCCGTCTGAAACACCTGGAAATTGCCTTCGGAAGAAAACATCACCTTCCTCCACTGTGCCAATATCCATATTTCTTTGAGAATGCAAGACATTGCTTCTTCATGCAGTCATTTATAAGCGGTTTCGCGGCAGCTTTACAGCATGGAAGCCCCCAAGTCCTTCTGCAGCCGATGCCGAATGGTGCAAACAGCGACATTTTGTAGCAGCCCTGGATGCAATTCCTTCAATTCGGGCGCTGTCAGTCGAGGGTCCTTCTCCAATTCCTTCTTCATGAGGACATCTGTAGCAGCAGAAGTCTTCCTTCGCTTTCCACCGCTGAATTTGTGCTCCGGAATGGCGTTGGGTGGGAGTCCCTAGGCTGCATGTGTATTGCTAAACACAATACACATTAATACACATTAATACACTCATAAAACGTGGTAGGTCTTAAGTCATTTTGCCGCAGCTGTGTATATATATATATATATATATATATATTTATTTTTATTTTTTTAATTATTTGGGGCTTAGATTATAAGGTTATAATAGTATTTTTGGGTGGCTGTGATTGATTAAGGTTTTTTGATTTATTTTCCCATTATTGTTTTAATAAAGTTAAAATTAGACTATCCCCTCAATATCCTCTCCTTGAACCACTGAGCAGACCTTGTCAGGGCGGAGGGAATTTTAGGCTGGGGCCTCACGATCCCGCCTCCACATGGCTCCCCAATGCCTTGGGAGGTCCCTAGGCTGCATGTGTATTGCTAAACACAATACACATTAATACACATTAATACACTCATAAAACGTGGTAGGTCTTAAGTCATTTTGCCGCAGCTGTGTATATATATATATATATATATTTATTTTTATTTTTTTAATTATTTGGGGCTTAGATTATAAGGTTATAATAGTATTTTTGGGTGGCTGTGATTGATTAAGGTTTTTTGATTTATTTTCCCATTATTGTTTTAATAAAGTTAAAATTAGACTATCCCCTCAATATCCTCTCCTTGAACCACTGAGCAGACCTTGTCAGGGCGGAGGGAATTTTAGGCTGGGGCCTCACGATCCCGCCTCCACATGGCTCCCCAATGCCTTGGGAGGTTAAGAGAAAAGTCTATAGGATCATAAAATTCCAGAATGTGATCCTTTACATATACTGGGCCCACAGGTTCAAGCTAAGATGGGTCTTGATAACCTGGCCCACCATGTAGGCAAAATTGTCCTTGAGCTTTGATCATAAAGGATGGTGCCGACGTAGCCACCTTATATGTATATCTACTGGAAGAAGGTGAGCGGAGTCGATGGTCCAACACACCCCATGCCTAATACTTGCCTTAGCCAGTGAGCTTTTGGCCCTCACAGCAAGCAGGGACTTTATGGTATACACGGCCACTCAACAAATGAACCTTAAGAGGATAAAAGTGCGCTGGGGCAGCCAGAGCCTCTGTGGATAGAAGAGCAAGTTTGGAAGTGGGTATGCAGGATGGCTTGCAGTCCACCCAGGGACCATGTCTAGTGGACTGAACTCTGTCCAGGTGAGAACAGTTCCTTCTGGTACTAAGTAAGGGTAGATAAAAGGTTGGGAGGATAGTCATAATAATAAATTAAGAAAAAGTACCATTGAGGAGGAGGGAGGGGAAAGTGCACCAACAACTTTCACAGTCTCCATCAGAGAGTTCATTGCACCCCATTGATAGGGCTTCCCTAATTTGCACTCAGGATGGGAGGACATGCAGCGCCTCCAAGTACCAAGTGTAAGAGACTTCACAGGGTACCACCCTGCAGTCATACATGCGAAACACCTAGGCCCCAAGGCCATCCAAGCTCTCCCAAAAATATTTCACTCCTGGGTATAAAATCAAATTCCAATAATCTGGAAAAAACAAATATCTCAATCTTCCCACCCACCCCCAAAAAACAGCCACATCTCCCTCCTATTTACGATATCGTAAACTCTAGAAAAACTAATAGAAAAATGCAATATAGTACGTATCACACTAGCCCTTACTAAATGTGGATTCAGTCAAAACGAATCCACTGCAAGCCTTCTCACTTACCCGTTGCAACAAAACTCTCAATGGATTCAACCAAAGCTGAACCACTAAAAGAACAGTTGCCATTGAGATCAACCAAGCATTTGGCGCAGTCACATCCCACATCCTCACCCAGGTAATTCTAAATACACTGTGGTGGAGCGAATGTGAGTGTGTGTAAAAGGGCCATTCTCCCACCCCTTTTCTCAGTACCCTATCCCTCCCTCTGTAAAAATGTGTGTGTGTCTGAATGGGAATGGGTTTGTTTTGTTTTTGTTTATTTTATGTATGAAATGATTACCATGTTTTTCTTTCTTTCCAGGCGCCATATTCTAGAAAGATAGTAGCTAGTTTTGATATATCACTATAATTAAAACAAAATAGTACTTTGTTTAAAATAATCTTTTATCAAAAGATTATATCTTGAGGCTTGTTTGGATTTACATTTAGAGGTAAGCTAGTCGATAAATTTACTCGGGTAATGCCCACTTATTAGTTTCCCTTCCATGTATAAGTAAATGGGTCATAAATGGAGGATATATCTCTTCTACAGAGAGTGGAAGCTTGGACTGACGGCAAGAAGGGTTCTCTAGATGAGTGCTCCGCCCAGCCCTGAGACGGAGGGCTTTCATACCTCACTAGACACCTGGACCACCATACCCGCATTGATTGACAATCCTGCCTCCTTTTATGTTAGCATACTACCACCCACCTCCAGCACACAAGTGATAGCGCGTGGCCCTTTTCGTTCGGTTGTTGCTGTGTTTTTTTTATGTTTTGTGTAGATATATAAGTAAATTTGTTGTATTCGCCTGTTAGAAAATTCTCTTTTGGTATCCCATTTGGATTGGGGAATTTGGCCTCATTTTGAAGTGTGCACACTTCCCTTGTAAATATAAATTGCTGTAAATATAACTATTCTTTTGTAAGTAAAGGGACTGTATATACAATCCGTTTCATTCTCCCTCGATTTCTCACGTCCGGACAGTGTAGGAAGCGGGTTGGATTGATTGGGATTAGAGATATATTTTCGGCCCGCTACATTTGGCGCCCGAATAGGGACGTGAGACTTCGAAACCGGGAGCGTGACGGGATTGGATTGCAGTCCATACCCAATTAGCGTGACAAGTAGTTTGACTGATTTTTCCCTCCTCCTATCTTTTTACTAACTTGGGAACAATGGCTGTAGCGGAAACATTGAATGAAGAAGTAGTGCGATTGAGACTGGAGTTGAGAAAGAAAGAAGAGGAGTGTGAAATGTTGCGGGGAATGATGGAGGGAATGGAGAATCAAATAAAAGGGATGAATGAAAAGACTGATAGGGTGAAGAAGGAAATGGGAGACCGACAGGATCAGACGGACCGACGGATGCAGGACCTGCATAACATGATGACAGGGGCTGGATCAGCCCCAGGACCTACAACCCTGACCCCTGCTCCGACTGAAGGGGATAAGACTAATGGGATCAATGAAAGTGTGTGCGAGTCTAGAGAGGATAGGGTGATTATGGGTGATAGGAAGTACGGAGAATGGAAGAGAGTTGAACGCAAGAGAAGAAGGAAGAGTGGTGCAAAGGGGAAGGATAGGAAGGTAAGAGGCAAGAGTGTGGACTCATTGTACTCGGATGAAGGAGAGAGTGATGGTATGATTGATATGAGTGAGAGTGAAGGCAGCTCAAGTGAGAGTGAAGTGATTGTGGGAAAGGGTATTTTGATAAGGGAAGTGCCAAAGATAGATCGATTTAGGTTACATGGTGGGAAAAGTGTAGAAGAATTCTTCAGGGAATTTGAGCGTTATTGTAAGCTCAAGTACCGGGAGAATAAGGGATACTGGATGAATGTTTTGGGGGAATGTTTGGAGGGAAAAGTATTGGAGTTTTTCCGCGTGATTACAAGTGTGGGGGAACCAAGGTACAATGTGGTGAAGGAGAGATTGATTGGGCAGGTGAAACGAATGAAAGAGAGCGTGAAGTATAAAAGGGTGAATGAATTTGAGAAGGCTCAAATGGGAAAAAGTGAAAGTGTGAACATGTATGCACATAGGCTTGAAAGTATGGCAAGAAAGAGGTATGGTGATGATGATGTAAATGAATGTAAACCACTCATGAGGAAGTTTTTGGACACGATCCCGCGAAAGGTGAGTGAATGGCTGAGTGGAGAGAGAAAGGAGAGAGTGAGACTAACAGGTGAACGGTTGATGTGGGAGGATGTGTTGGAACTGTTAGAAGATGGACGATTTGATGATGAAAGCGATCTAGAAGAGGATGGATGGTACAGTGTGAATGTTGGGGGTAAGAAGCCCAGGAGCTTTCATCCACCCCAGCAGTTTGTCAGCTACAGGGATGCCCTGAAGGCTGCACCAGCTGGAGTGATGTCGAACTTCCTGGGCCGGCAGAATGGATGGGCAAATGGAGGGTGGTCGAATGGAAGGGGGCAGATGAATTTCAAGCGTGGGAACGGATATATGAGAGAGAAACCGAAGTATGTCCCAGCAAACGAGAGACCGAATGGTGGGAGAAAGATTGTGGAATGTCGTCGGTGTGGAAGGAAAGGTCATATGTTGGCAGAATGTAGGTGGACATCTGGTGCATGTTTTGGGTGTGGTAAGAAAGGGCATATGATAAAGGATCGCCAGGAAAGTGTGAAAGAGTGCTTTGAGTGTAAAGAAATAGGCCATTTGAAGAAAGATTGTCCGAGGTTGAATGGTGGAGCAACTGCTGGGGAAAGTATGAAATATGCATGTGGTAATTGTGGAAAGGCTGGTCATTATGCAAGGATGTGTCGTGACCAGAGGAATGTATGTAGCTATTGTGCAATGGAAGGACATTCAAGTGAAAAGTGTTGGATTAGACTGAGAGCACAAGGTGTGAATGGAAAGTCTGAAGCGGGAAACTGAATGGTAAGAGGGTACCTGCTGAAGTATCCTCTGGGTGCATGAGTGTGAGTAATGTGTTGGTAAGTCTGTCTAGTGTGAAAGTGCTGTCTGGTAGGAAGTATGAGTGTCTGAGTGTGAAGGTGGAATTGAATGGAATTGAGTGTTTGGCTTTAATAGATTCTGGATGCAAGGCGAGCTTGGTGTATAAAGATGTGTATGACAAGGTTAGCGAGAAAGCCCTCCTGTCTGAGTGCAAGGGTAGTTTGGTAGGTATTGGTAATAGGAGAGTGCCTGTGATTGGAATGATAAGGTCAGCTGTTCGAATGCATGGTATGATGATGAATGGTGAATTTTCTGTGATTGGTAAGGTGAGTGGTGAGTATGGTGTGATTTTGGGGTATGATTTTATGAAAATGAATCGTATGGTTGTGCATCCTGAGAGTGATCAGATTGAGAGAAAGATTGGTAAAAATGGGGTGTATAAGTTGTATGTAGGGAAAGATGGTAGCGTTTTGAGGAGTGTGTTTACTGGCATTGAGGTGACTGCTATGGAGAATGTAAGGCTTGTGAAGGGTGAAAGGGTGTCTGTTAGAGTGAGTTGGAGTAAGGATGTTAGTTTGAATGTGGGTGAGAACACTGTGATATTGGATGGAAAGGATGCGTGTTATAAGGTAAGGCGTGTTGCTTGTGTGTTTGATGGCTTGATGAGAATGAATGATCCTTTTGTATGTGTGCAGGCAGACCCCAGTGTGAAAGGGCAGGTGAGGGGAATCCAAGTTGGAGATGTACTGGGTCACCTCTCCACTGTCAATGAGGTAGGTATGGATGATAGTACGGACGTCAGGGTGAATGTTGCAGGTGAAAAGACGCGTGAATGGATGTATAATGAAGTGAAGAGCATGGTGGGATTGGATGGATGTTTAACTGAGTATGAAAGGGAGGATGTGTATCGAATGATATTTGAACGAAAGGGAGCCCTCAGTAAGGGTGATCTGGATTTTGGGGGTGCAAAGCTCCCGGAATTCAAGATTGTCCTGAAGGAGGACTCCCCAATCTATCAGCGGCCAAGGCATTTCCCACGTCCGGTTGCTGATGAGATTGAGGAGCAGTGCTTGGAATTGGAGCAATTGGGGGTGATTGAAGAGAGCGAGAGTGCATGGAATAGTCCAATTGTACCTGTACGTAAGCCGGATGGAAGATTGCGTCTGTGTGTGGATTATCGAAAGGTGAATGAAAGGACTGTGAAAGAAAGGTTTCCGATGTGTATGGTATCTGAGTGTGTGTATAGTATGCATGGAATGGAGTAGTTTACGAAGCTGGATCTGGTACGGGGGTATAACCAGATGCCCATTGCTGAGGAGAGCCGGCCAGTAACGGCCTTCTCTTCCTCAAAGAGGCATTACCAGTTCCGGAACTTCAGCTTTGGGTTGGCTAATGCTCCCGGAGCCTTCCAGCGGGCAATGAATGTTGTGTTGAGTAAGTTTGCGAGTAAGAATGTGATTGCGTTTATAGATGATATTTTGATTATGACTGAGACTTTTGAGGAGCATATGAGATTGGTGAATGATGTGTTGAGAATGTTGGAGAGTGTTGGTGTGAAGGTGAAAGTGGCGAAGTGTGAATGGTTTGCGAAAGAAGTGGAATTCCTTGGGCATATGGTGAGTGAGAATGGGTTGCGAAAATCACCAAAGTATGTTGAGAAGGTGCGAATGTTTCCTAAACCGGTGACTGTGAAACAACTGAAGTCGTTTGGGGGTTTGATTGAGTTCCAGCAAAAGTTTATGCGTGATTGTTCTGGTGTGAGTAAGCCTCTGACTGAGTGGATGGGCAAGAAAGGTAGTACGGTTGTCAAGTGGAATGATAAGATGAATGAGGCGTATGAGAGACTGAAAGAGGCAGCGGCTGAAGATGTTGAATTGGCTTACCCAGATTATAGTGTAAATGCTAAAATGCTAGAACTGTATACAGATGCGAGTGGGTATTGTATGGGAGGTTTTCTGATGCAAGAGCAGCGTTTGAATGGAGAGAATGTCAGGCGAATAATTGGGTATGTATCCAAGGCTATGAATGTTGCAGAACAAAAGTATTCGACTGTGGAACGAGAGCTGGCTGCGATAAGATATTGTTTGAAAGTGTTGCGTCCATTTTTGTATGGTGTGAGGTTTGTGATAAAAACCGATCATCAACCTCTTGTGTATCTGCAGCGTATGAAGTGGGCTGATAGTAGGATTGCAAGGACTTTGGAAGATTTGAGTGACTTTGACTATGTGATTGAGTATGTGCCTGGTGAATGGAATGGAGTGGCTGATTTGATGTCAAGGTATCCTGGTACGAATGATGAAAATGTGTGTGGAGTGAGTGATCCTGAGTATTTGCCGAAAGGGATTATGAATGGAAAAGAGAGTAAGGGTGGTGGTGATTCCTTGTTTGAGAGTGTATGGAATGGTTTGCAAGATTTGAAGAGTGATGGAGTAGACGTGAGAGTACCCGATAGTGTGGATGATTTAAGGAAGGAGGTAATGAATGAAGTGTGTAGGAAGCCTGAAAGCATTGGTATGGCAAAGGTGCGGAACTTCATGAAAGAATTGAGAGCGATGTGTATGCAAGGGGTCCCGCCATTTCAGGAAGTGTTGATTGTAGTGAGTCGTTTGTATGGAGTGATTGTTTATGTGCACTTTGGTGGTGAGAGGCCGATTGTGTACAAGGATGAGAAGATGAAGGGTTTGAATCCTAATGTGGTACATCTGCAATGTTTGAGCGGTGTGCACTACAATTGGGTGATTGAAAAGTTTTCATATATAAGAGAGAAGAATGATTGTCTGGATGAAGATGAGCGTGTGGTGAGTGATGATATGGGAGTTAATGACAGTGTGGATATCAGTGCTGATGTTGGTGTGCTTGTTCCTTCGGTGTATTGCGAACATGGTGGAGCTGATATGATGGAAGCGAGAGTGAAAGTTGGTGAAAGGTTATTCTGTGGTTTGATTGCTACTGGAGCGCAGGTGTCTTTAGTGAATGAGAGGATTCTGAGTAAGTATGATGAGTTTAAATGTTGCGAGCATAAACCTGTGAAGTTACGGATAAGTGGATTAGGGAATGGCTTGATAGTGGCATGGGAACAGGTTAGTCTGAAAGTAAGTTTGGGTAATGGTGTGAATGTGAAGCATGACTTTGTGATTCTGAAGGATGAGCAAATGCTGTGTTGTTTCTTGCTTGGTGTAGACTTTATGAGATTGAATGATTTGTCTTTGGATGCTGATAAGGATTGTCTTATGAAAGGTGAATGTGAGGTGATGAAGTTGAATGAGTGTGCGAAGAATGTTGTCAAATTTTGTGGCATGATTGAGTTGGTCATGGATGATGAGAATGAGATTTTAAGTGATGATGATATTCTAGAGATGCAAGAGATGTGTCCTTTTGTTAGTGAGTTGAAGAGGTGTGTAATGATGCGTGTTGATTTGAATGAATGGCCAGAGTGTTTAAGTGATTTTAAAAGGTATGCTAAGGATTTTGTTGTTTGTATGGATGTTGTATATTTTGTGAGGCATGTGAAGGGTGGTGATGATATGTATGTACCTGTGATGTCCTTAGTTGGTATCATTGGTCTGGTGAAGGTTGTGCATGATATTTATGGGCATATAGGTAAGTTTAAGCTGTGGGAGTGTATGAAGGAGCGTGTGTTCCATCCGTTTCTGAGAACTGTTGTGAATAATGTTGCAACTACGGGTGAAAGGTGTCAGAAGTGAAAGGTGCAAGGTGTGCAAGTGAAACCACCGATGTTGAAAGTTGATGCGAAAGAACCGTTTGAATTGGTAGTGATTGATTGTGTGTCTTTGCCACGTACGAGTGCTGGGAATGTTGGTATGGTTGTTATGGTTGATCATAAAAGTAAGTTTGTGTATGCAGCGCCTGTGAGAGATAAAAGAAGTGTGACTGTTGCGCGTGTGGTTGAGCAGTTGTTTTTTCCTATGTGTGTATGGAAGCCTAGAAGATGTCTGAGTGATAATGGGCCTGAATTTGTAGGGAAAGTGTTTGAGCAAATGTTGAGAGAGAAAGGTGTGGAGCATGTGAGAACAACTCTGTATGTACCGTCTTCAAATGGATTGGCTGAACGGACTATAAGAACCTTGTGTGAGATGTTGAGAATGATGAGTACGACAGTGAATGACTGGGATGTGTGTCTGGGGAGAGTGTTGTGAGCATATAATTCAACTGTGCATAGTGCAACTGGAATGTCCCCATGTCAGTTTGTGATGAATTTTGAAAGGCGAGTGAAAGATAGGTTTCGTTTGAGTGAAAGTGAGCAGAGTGTATGGCGTGAGGCGCATGAAAGGTTCCATTCATTTGAATTAGGTGCAAAAGTATTGAAGGTGAAAGAAGTGAAGGGTAGGTTGAATGTGTCAAAGATGAGTGAGAAGTTTGATGGACCTTATAGAGTTGTAAGGGTTTGGGAAAATGGGGTGACGTATGTTTTGGAGAGTTTGAATGATGGTATGACTGAGAGAGTGCGGGCTCATCAGAGTCAGTTAAGGAGATGGAGAGAACCTCCTGACTACCTGGTGAGCCATCTGGTGTATGGACTGTGTAGAGAGAGAGGTAAAGTGCCTGATGATGAGATTGAATGTGAGAGTATGGATCTGTCTGGAAAAGAGCTAGTCTTAGTCTCGAGGAGTAGAAAGCGTACAAAGAAGAGTGAAAGGAAGAATGCAAGTACGAATGAAAGTAAGTCTGAGCAGAGTGTTTCTGGTATGGGGGATCTTGAAAGGGAGATTGAGTTTTTGCGTAAACAGGTGAGTGATTTGGCTGGTATATGTAGACGAGTGAGTGAGCTGCCTGTGCCTGATTTTTCTGGTTTTGGGAACAGTATGAATGATAGTGTGTTTGGGCAGAATGAACCTAGTGTGGCTGATTTTTCGGGTTTTATGAATGGTAATAGTAGGGGTGAGTTAGATGTAGTGAATTATGAAGTGGCTGATTTTTCAGGTTTCTGGTGGGAACCAGTCGAAGGGGTTTCTGGTATGCCTGTTGAGAATACAAGGGATGTGAGTGACCTGTCTGTTTCGCAAGAATGTACTTTGAGTTGGATGAGAGCTGTGACTGAGGAGCTGATGAATGGGGGTATGATGAGTGAAGGTTCTGAACGGAAGAGTATGAAAGAATTCTGTTGTGAGATGGGAGAACTGGTAATGAGGGCTAAAAGTATGGTGGGCGATATGATAAATAGTGACGATGATACTGACAGGATGACTGACGAACAAACCCGACCAATTGCTACGCGTAGCCAGGGACCAGTAGAAGAGTGTGAATGGGTGCAGAAGGGTGCGATTGAGCACAAGTGGTACCGTGAAGAGTGATTGAAAGGGTTTTGTGAGTAGCTGGTCGAATGGCTTAAGGAAGGAGGGGTGTGGTGGAGCGAATGTGAGTGTGTGTAAAAGGGCCATTCTCCCACCCCTTTTCTCAGTACCCTATCCCTCCTTCTGTAAAAATGTGTGTGTGTCTGAATGGGAATGGGTTTGTTTTGTTTTTGTTTATTTTATGTATAAAATGATTACCATGTTTTTCTTTCTTTACAGGCGCCATATTCTGGAAAGATAGTAGCTAGTTTTGATATATCACTATAATTAAAACAAAATAGTACTTTGTTTAAATAATCTTTTATCAAAAGATTATATCTTGAGGCTTGTTTGGATTTACATTTAGAGGTAAGCTAGTCGATAAATTTACTCGGGTAATGCCCACTTATTAGTTTCCCTTCCATGTATAAGTAAATGGGTCATAAATGGAGGATATATCTCTTCTACAGAGAGTGGAAGCTTGGACTGACGGCAAGAAGGGTTCTCTAGATGAGTGCTCCGCCCAGCCCTGAGACGGAGGGCTTTCATACCTCACTAGACACCTGGACCACCATACCCGCATTGATTGACAATCCTGCCTCCTTTTATGTTAGCCTACTACCACCCACCTCCAGCACACAAGTGATAGCGCGTGCCCCTTTTCGTTCAGTTGTTGCTGTGTTTTTTTTTATGTTTTGTGTAGATATATAAATAAATTTGTTGTATTCGCCTGTTAGAAAATTCTCTTTTGGTATCCCATTTGGATTGGGGAATTTGGCCTCATTTTGAAGTGTGCACACTTCCCTTGTAAATATAAATTGCTGTAAATATAACTGTATTCTTTTGTAAGTAAAGGGACTGTATATACAATCCGTTTCATTCTCCCTCGATTTCTCACGTCCGGACAGTGTAGGAAGCGGGTTGGATTGATTGGGATTAGAGATATATATCAAAATGACAAAAAAAAAAAACAACTTCCTCGCCAACAAGAAAGCCAGTCACACACAATCTGACATTCTCAAAATAATACATGTCACTCTATAACAGTTTCTCCTAAGGTGCAATCCTGTAATCTACTCTTCAATCTATCCATGCAAAACCTTGCCTCACGGACCCACTATCCCAATATAATGATATTCACAGGACCTCACCATAATCTAGCAACACGCATACAGTCACCATGAACATATTAACATACCTTTACAATAAGAACAGCGGCTGGAGAATAACAGAATGACAGCTTCACCTAAAAAAAAATTCCCTAACTCTGTTCATCCATCACAGACAAAAATGACCTAAACATTGCATTAAATATCATCCAACACACTAAAACCTACAAATATCAGCATAAGCTTTGAAACTCCCAATACCCAACACCTGCAGCAAAGCGCCCCCCCCCCCCTCAAAAAAACTAAACACACTACAAGTCATCACTGTCTTTTTCAGACAAGAAGAAGCACTTAGCATACTACAAACAATTCATCCACACCACACTCAACTATGCCTAACAGCCTTGCCATCCAATAATTGGCACATCCCATGTAAAAAAAATGTGAATCACACAGAACAAAGCCCTCCATACAATTACAGGACACACCCAATCAAGCCCAATTAATCATCATGCAGAAACAACAATACTCGACATGGCATGGCACACAATTTTACCCTAGGACACAACCCCTCACACAGATGCCAGTTTCACAATCCCTTTCCACCCAGGATCATAAAGACTACACCCTTCTCACATTACTCCTCCCTACCATATGCCTACCACACTCAATTTATCAGACAACAACTAAATACTACAGACATGCCCCAACCCACACCAGACAACGAACATCTACCTAACTCAAGTCTGGTCACCACCCACCCCTACAGGACAACAAATACTTGACACAACAATCCAACTACACAAACTATTCAAAGTGCAACCACAACGCCAACAAACACAACATTTTATTAGCCAAAGACCTGTGAGTCTGACCTTATCAGTACCTGAACTCCTGAGGGATGTGGGATGGCCATACTAGCCAGGGACAAAAATTGTAATAAATTATTAGAAATTATTGATGTATCAAATGTGGTCCAATTTGTGGTTAATGAATTAACACTATAGCTTGAAATAGGACTAATTTTGTTAGAAAGATTTATCTTTCATTAACTTGGGTTAAAACATGTCTCTGGTTGAATAATGGAAGAGGAATCTTGTCTTCAGTGCAATTAGCCAAAATCACGCAGGCATGATGATCATCAATTGCTTTCTCACAAAGCAGGGTTGGTGTGCACCAATGCCATTCATTGGATAATGTGGTTGCAGGAACAAAAATTGTTTGATGCATGGCTCCATCTAGTCTTAGTCACCCTTTACAATATATGCTGGAAGGCAGTATGTGTATTCCTCCTGCCCCACATACAGCCAGAAATAACAAAAGATGATAATGAAAAATAGCAGAGAAAATGAAAAAACAAAAACTACCTACAATGTTTTTCAAAAGGTTCATCATCTTCAACAAATGGCTCAAAATCTTCCCTATGGTTCCTCATGTAAGTAACCACTTCTTGCCGATGCTTGACATGAGTTTTGGGTGTCCCATCCAGTTGATCTGCAAGTGCCCCAAACAAGCAGTTGCTATGGGGAAGAGAGAGAAAGTTCTAAAAATAAACTATTAGCAGAATTTTCTTTTTAAGTATTTAACCCTACAAAAAATCTCAATGGAAAACTGGGACTGGGTGGGTGTGCCACCAGTCTATGCTTTTTTTTTCTCTTCCTTTAATGGGACAATCTGATGACTGCCACACAGGATATAAGTCATCACAATTGAAAATCCGCCTATTACTAGGTTATGTCAAAACACGCACACACAAAAAAAAAAAAAAAAAAATACCAGAAACAAACCAAAGCAAGAGGAAGAAGAAGGCAACATGCTTCAGCACTGAAGCAGGCACCCAAGATCAGTCAAATAAAATGGAGGAGCCAGCTTGGTCCAAGAAGTCAGTCCACAAGTCTTTGTGCACAAACCTGTCTCAAGTACAAGGGACAAGCGGTAGCGACCCCACTTGTCACTGTACTGGGACAGGTATAATGTGCATTAAGACCCCCCAGACAGAGATATTCAACAAGAATCTGCCCAACAACCTGGGGGACAATGCAGTTATGGCAGTAAGGTTCAGGAAAGTGCCCCACCAAATGGGGTCCAGTGAGTGTGTCCAATTCGAAGATAACAGAAAGTGACCAGAAGCCATTGAGGGCATGGGGGCAGGTCCACGGGAACAGTCAAGGCATGATGGCACACAACTTTAAGTTCCCATTGGCCATCTCCCATCTTATTTGTCATGCAGCCAGGGAGAAAGATGAAGGAAGAGAGAGATTTGGAGAGGGAAGATGGCGAGAGAGATTTGGAGAGGGAAGATGGCGATAGAGATTTCCACAGGAAGTCTCTCTCCTGCACTGGTGAGGACTTTCAAAAATAAGGCTTAAGTCACCCAGAGCTAACATAATAGTAGGAAATTTCAACTTGGTGGTATATTTTTAACTAGAGAATGATGGCTATGATGAACATCTATTCTATGCAGCATCTTGGGACAATATTGCTAATTGGGCACCCTGATGGGACCTATCACACCACAAATCTAGCCATTTGGCTTCATAAAAGACAAATTTTTCTGATACTCTCCAAAGATACAATATAATTATTTACATTTTATGCAGTATCTCTAGATATATAATTTCCTCCAATTTCAGGTATATCCCCATTTATCCTTGCAAAGTTACATTAGACTCCATCTATCCACCTGTGAGACCTAACATAAAAAATAAATTCTACCACTCGCCCATCTCCCGGAATTTCTCTCAGGGTGAGCTTCATCGCTATGAGCTGTTGCTTCAATGAGAGGAAATTTTTATCTTGACAGGAGCTTCCAGGAGGTGATTGAGATTTCTGTGATTTGCGACTGTCTTTATTCACCTTTTCTTCCCTTTTTCTCGCCATTTTTCTACAGAAAAATAAAAGACTGATTTTTTACACTTGTCTTCCTTACCTATTCAGTGATATGAAGCAATAAAAATACTACAAAATTCAAGGAATATACTATTTAAATTTTGGGTATAGATGAATTATTAGGAATCAATAAATACTTACTTTACACATGAGTAAAGAACCATCAATTATACTCCCATAAAAAAAGACCCTCATAAAGAAAGCAGACTAATCATACCTCTAGCAGACCACACAAGCTCTCACTATACCCATGGATATGGCATTGGTCTTCTAACATTAAAGTACTGTTAAATCCCAAACAGTGAATGTAAAGATCAGACCACTAATAGGTAAAGATCAGACCACTAATTGGTAAAGGCACTGTGCTTGCATCATAGGGGTAGGTCAAGCTCACACAGGTCATCATACACAGATAATCACATTTCTATCTTTACAGAATAAGACACAAATCCTTCTTCTCTGTCCCAACAGATCCCCTTGCCATACTAGAAATGGAAGAAGCCTTCATTGAGGCATCACTTCCTATGCAAACAGCATCATGCATTCCTGCCTCGACCTGCCAGGGCTGAGGGAGGAGGAAGCTCTCAAGCTGTTCTCCAACCTCCGATTAGGTCCCACAAGTTTCTACCTGATAAACCAACACACTTCCTTCATTTTCCCCTCCATTTTTTTCTTCAGAAGTGAGAATACCCTAACCATCACTACCCACCTCCAATGTGCTGGAGACAGAACTTAATCAACTTAATCCCGGTCCCTGCACCTACTCATGTTACCTATGTCAATACACAATATAATGAACTCAAGTGCTCCATAAGGTGCAGCCAGTGTGAACACAAGATACACCTGTGCTATTATGACATAGCCACAGAACAATACACAAATTAGACATGCAACACATGCTTTCACCAACTGCAACCTGAATATCCTACAACAAATTCCATCTACCCTAAACATGCAGAGCTACAAAACTTCCTGCACAAATAATAACATACCCACAGAACTTCTCCCAGAAACAAACCTAACACCACAACAAAACCTCAGCTCTTTCTCTCACAATAGCATACTTACACAAGACACCAAATCCAGAAGATAGACTCATAACTATAGTTAACTCTATACCATTCACTGACACCACCTAACACAGAAACTCTGCTAAACAATGATGCAGACACAAAATTGAATCCATCAAAATTAACATTAAAGGCTTTGAATACAACCATATAAACTTATACATACACCCCAGCTCCACAAGATTACCCCAAAACTATATACCAAATGTTGAACCACTCGCACAACTTCCCAATCTGTGGTGAATTCAATGCACACCACCCATCCTCACTCAGCTCCCAAACAGCAGACAGGAGAGGTACACGGATAGCAAAATGGCTATACATCCTAACCACACTAAACACTCCTAACCAACCGACAAAGTCTCCCACCCCAACAAGGTTATCTAAAGGTGCACATCCCTAGACAAAATGCTCTGTTCACCAGAACCATGTGGAACACAATAGCTGAGCTCCCCTCAGACCACCTTCACATCATAACGTTCAAATTACCCCCCCACCCCCTAATCAGTATCCATCAAAGCAACAGGACTTGTCCATAAATAACTATCAAACATTGGACAAAGCATCGCACCACATCACCAACACAATCACCCAAGCTAGCAAAAAATTCATTCAAGGCCACAGAAGGTCTTACAACCACAACTTCATACAAGAAATAGCAGACTATAAAACAATCGCTTTAAAACAAAACAGGGCACCCAGACAACAAAAGTTACAACTCAATATGTATCACTAACCCAATCTGAAAAGGGAAACCGATAAGTACAATAAACCAGAAGACAAACTTGACTGGAGAATCCTAAAGAAAATTCACATCACACAACCCCCGGCTCACACGCACAGGTCACTACTGACCCCAAATAAACAAAATTGCAACACCTAAAGACTGCACCATCCTCATGAAACACTATTCAGGAATTAACTTCTTCCTCACAGACAAAACATCTCCAGGAAAATAAAAAATACAAAAGAATAGCCAGCCCCATTCACCAGAGATCCTGTACTCCAAACCATCAAATCCCTCAAAAACCCCAAAGCAAATGGCCTGGACAGTATCACTAACACATACCTCAAATGCCTTGTCAACTCTGCAATCAACCCTGACCCTCCTCAGACCTCACACAATACATACTCAATGGCTTCAAGAAGCACCCAGCCCCCCTTAACTAGAATAATGATTTGAGTAGTTCTAAATAGGTGCATATACATCCAAAAATAACTTCCGACCCAATTTTGGGTGGTAGCCCCCACAAAAATTATCCGGCTAATGCCCACTAAAGGTCATACAGGGGTCAAATTCTACTATTTCATCATAACTTTTGAACTATTGGTCAGAGGAAGCTGAAATTGGTGTTAAAAGATGCGGAAGATGCATGTTTATGTGTGTCACAATTAAACCTTTTATTCTATCACTACATAGAGAAAAGTTATGAACAAAAACAATATTTTTGCACTGTTTCATTATATTGTAAAATTGCAATATAGTTTCATAGCATACACAATAGTTCTTAATTGGTAGGTCTATCTAATCACAACTATTTCCTCACCATGGCAGAGGTAGGTTGCATGGCACATCGTCTACTTTTTAAGTGTGTAGACTTCCCAGTAGGTCTACTTCCACTTTATTGGTGATTTGTATCAGCTTTTCTCCCTTAGATGGCTGCCCTCATTTCGGCTATAGAGTTCAATCTAACCTTTGAAGATGATTCAATTAGGATTAAAATTACTTCTTGGTATTGAAGCACTTCATAAGTTTGTGTAATCTTATCTCCTGGTGAATCAACCCATCTCATCTTTCAAACCCTGCTGATGATGAAGCTTCTGTAACCAGCTTAATGTGTCATTCAACCACTTGCTTATGACATGGATGATCTAGCTTAAGCAGCTGCTCTCAAATTTCTTCAATGGCTTTATTGGTAAAATCCCTGATTGTTGGATGTTCAACAATATTGTGATCATTTAAATCCAATATTTTATAGTGTGATTTCACCTTAAAGTTGATTACCAGGAGTGTAAATTTGTAGACACTTGAACTAAAATGGTATTCAGCTTTTCATCAGAACTGGCTTTGCTATTTGAAGGGGAATAGTTGTCACAAATATATGTGACATTTTAATTACCCAAGGATTCGCTAAGACGAACCAACCGTCAGCGTTTCAATTTCCCTTATACGATGGCATGAGAAGGGAAGTTTTTCGGAAGGCCTTCCACTCTATTGTGTATCCTTGTGTCATTCAGTCGTATATGCATTCGCGTTTTGATCCCTACTGTATCCCATTTGATTAAGTCTATTTTGTTCTTGTGATCTTCATTAGTTTGCCTTTCCTATTCTAAGCACTTTAGATTGTATAATCAATTTCCCTTGTCATAGATTGTTCCCATATGTCTTGTGCTGCAGGTAAAGTGTATATAATTAGATTTAAGCAGTGTAAATATCATTTAATACTAAGACACGTATATATTTAACACATTCATAGGTAAATATAAACTTAAAGGATTCAGTGCCTCCTTCCTCCTTAAGAGGCACAATATCTTATAATTTGGCTTTAGTGCTGTATAAACTTGTATAGTGGGATAATTAATTTCCTACAATAGTCTTGATGGACAAATTCAGTCTCAAGTACAAATTCAGTGAGGGTACCTCTTAAATGTAAGATCTTATTAATGGCTTAATGCCTAACTGATTCATCTGAGAGCAGTGATATTAGTATGTTCTCTTGGTGTACAAAATATGCATTCCTTTGAAGCACTGTCAAAGCAGTTTCTCTCATTCCTTGATCTGGAAATTTGAATGTACACTGAATCATGCCGTAGAAATCACGAGAACCATCAGTGATCTTATTATAACATTTAATGTCAAACCACCTTGCAAAGTAGACTTTAATGCAGAATTCTGCCAGCAAACAAAATTTCATTGAAGGACACAATTGAGACATAAAACCTCAAAATGCGACATGCCAACATCAGCCATCTTGCATGACAAATTCTCCAATCTCCAGTAGCTCTAAATCTTCATCAACCTCACCTAATATTACACTCATGCATATCCTATAAGCATAATATCATGAGTGCTAAGCATGTAGAACTACATTGACTTTCACTATCAGATTGGACATAAGTACTAGGTAGTGCATTTTCAGCTTTCAGTATTGACTGTGCACTTGAACTATGCCTTTTCATGAAATATAAGATAGAGTCTGACAAGCTTTCTATGACAGGTAAGCAGTGGCCAACACCTGCACCCTTTTGGTCATTGTAGAACTCAATCTCTACTATTCATCTTCAACTTGTTTTCCTTTTCCAAAACATGCCTTTGTTTTTCATCATAAGAGATTGTCAAAAAGCTGTTCTGCATCCTCCATAAACTTTGGGACATACTCTTCAAATGTTGGACTACGCTTCTTCTTCAGATATTTCTCCAAAAATGAGTATGTCCATAAACTTTGGGACATACTCTTCAAATGTTGGACTACGCTTCTTCTTCAGATATTTCTCCAAAAATGAAAACCTTTTCATTACCTCGTGATCTTTTACACTACTGTCACTCTATGTACAGTATACACATTGCACCACACCCAAGTTTGATCAATTACTTAGCTACTATTTTTGCAGCCTGATTAGTTTTCCATTCTTTTTTGTGCAACATACGTTCCACTATTTCTTGGTAAGCAGCATACTTTGAGTAGGAAATTGACTTCTCTTCACAAATTTGTGTTCCCCAGAGAGCTCTTCAACATTTGAGCTACTTATCATTTTTATTTTTCATATGATGTAATGCTAAACTATAGATATACAATCTGTAAAAGATAAAAAACATGGTTAGTTTAAAACAGACCTAAATAAATTATATAATAATAAAATACATGTATCATCTAGTTGTAGTAGTAAATAAGTTATACTGTTAACAGTATAATATAATTAGGCTTATTTTACAATAACCTGTGCATTTCTAGTGTTATATAAAACAACATTTTTTGCCATAAATATTGTCAAAAATATGTTTTTTGTTCATAACTTTTCTCTATGTAGAGAAAGAATAAAAGGTTTAATTATGACAAATATAAACATGCATCTTTCACATCTTTTGACACCATTTTTTTTTTTTTTTTTTTTTTTTTTTATAGAGCCCATCTGGCAACTACCCACTTGGGCATAAGTCGCCGAAAAACACGACAGCCTAGAATTAGGCTACTTTAAAGTTAAAATATGAAAACTTAACAATCAATATAAATTTGAAAAACTTAACAATCGAAGCAATCTCCGGCAGCGGGGGGAGGTCCCCCTCACCCCGGTGCAGGAGAGTGCAATCTAAAACAAAACAATAACAAAAAAAGGAACCTTAAATAAAGGGGAGAAGGCCGGCCTCCCCCAAAAAGTCAATAAGTCCACCAGTCATGGTGCACGCACTCGTCCCGAGTACAAGGGACAGGCGGTAGCGACCCCGCCCATCCCGGTACCGAGACAGGTATCGTGCGCGAAGATCACCCAGACTGGGACATTCGACAAGAATATGCCGAACAGTCTGGGGGACGACGCAGTCGTTGCAATAGGGCACATGCGAGCGCTCCACCAAGTAACGATGCGTCACACGAGTGTGTCCGATTCGAAGACGACAGAAAGCAACCTGAAGCCGCCGCGGCATTGGGGGATAGGTCCATGGGAACAGTCGCGGCGCAATGGCACGCAACTTTAAGTTCCCCTCGACCGTCTCCCATCTTCTTTGCCAAGCAGTCCGAAGAGCTGCCCGTATTCCTGCCATGTAGTCGGTGTGAGGAAGAGCGAAACGCTGGTCCGGTCGCAGAGTCCTCGCGGACTCTTTGGCGCCCTCATCGGCGCGCTCATTCCCCGCAATTCCTACATGTCCAGGAACCCAGCAGAAGATAATCTCGACATCTGCCCGGCTCGCCAAAACCGTGGCGTCACGGATTTCGCGAACCAGGGGATGCGGAGATTCCAATGCCCCGAGAGCACTCAGGGCGCTTTGTGAGTCGCTATAAATCACAATCCGGTCTCCGAACCGGGCACGTCGCGTAATCTCCCGTACCGAGTGGTGTATTGCCACCAGCTCGGCCGTGAAGACAGACGCAGCGCCTGGTAGAGCCCCGCTGACTTCAAACAGAGGGGATACGGCGTGGAAGCCGACCCCCTCTTGGGACTTGGAGCCATCCGTATACACTGGCACGGTACCAGCGTGACACGATGTGTGCTCCAAAAAGATCGAACGCAATACTCCCGGCGCAGTACAAGCTTTGGGAGCAGAGGCGTGGCGACAAATAGCCAAATGTGGTACCCTCCAGGGTGGCGTCCTGGGCAGAACCAGGGGCGCCACCGGCCCGAGAGCTATATCTACCTCTCGAAGGAGTTTCCTGGCCCTAAACCCAAAGGGCTTAGGGTATGACTGGCGTCTCTCGGCGGCATAGGCACCATCGAGATCAGCTGCGGATGCAGTGAGAGCTGTTGGCGACTGGGGGAGGCGCCGGGCTCGCGCGTACAGGCGAGTGATGCACTGCACGCGGCGCAGAGCGAGTGGCATCTCCCCAGCATCGACCAACAGGCTCTCAATGGGGGAAGTGCGGAAGGCACCGGTCGCAAGGCGAAGGCCGGTGTGGTGGATCGAATCCACCTTCCGCAATAAACGCTCGGCTGCGGATGCATAAAACTCGCATCCGTAGTCGAGCTTCGAGCGAACAAAGGATCGATAAAAAAGTAAGGCGGTAGCCCTATCAGCGCCCCAAGCGCTGAACGTCACGGAACGGAGAATGTCCATGGCGCGGGTACAAGAGACCCTAAGGCTGCGAATGTGAGCCTCCCAGGTGAGGCGTCGGTCGAATACAAGACCAAGGAAACGGTGCGACTCAACCACATCCAGGCGCACCCCATTAAGAAACAAATCTGGGTCGGGGTGAAGCCGTGGATGGCGGCAGAAGTGCACCACCTTAGTCTTGGCCAAAGAAAACCGAAACCTGTGCGCTTTGGCATAGCAAGAGACGCGGTTCAATGCCTGTTGGAGTCGGCGCTCCAGAGTTGGCATCTGGGCCGCGCCAAAAGAGATCGAAAGGTCGTCCACGTAGAGCGTAGCGAGAACATCTTCCGGCAGCACCGAGGTGATGCCGTTGATGCTCAGGGCAAAGAGTGTGACACTGAGGACACTTCCCTGCGGGACACCCTCTTCCTGCTCCTTTGGGCCGGAGAGGGCTCCCCCCACCCGTACGCGGAATCGACGATCTCGCAAAAATTCAGATATAAACATTGGGAGGCGTCCCCTCGCCCCCATCGTGTGGAGAGTCTCCATGATACCGTATCGCCATGCGGTATCATAGGCTTTCTCCAGATCAAAAAACACCGTGGCGTAGTGCTGTCTACGAAGGAAAGCCTCGCAGACGGCATTTTCCAGTCGGAGCAGAGCATCCGACGTGGAGTGGAACTTACGGAAGCCGCACTGTGCAGAAGACAGATGGCCTCCGCTGTCCAGGAAATAGGCTAATCTAACATTTACCAATTTCTCCATCAACTTGCACACGCAAGAGGTTAGAGAGATTGGGCGGAAACCGGTCGGAGTAGAGTGATCTCTCCCCGGCTTGCGAAAGGCGAGCACAGTAGCGATTCGCCAGGAGTCTGGGAGGAGACCTTCCACCCAGATCCTGTTGAACAAATCTAATAGAAAGGCCATGCCTCGCTCACCCAGGTGTCGAAGCATGGCGTACGGGACATCGTCCAGACCATGGGCGGTGTCCGCGCACGAAGCGAGAGCGGAACGCAACTCACTCACAGTAAACTTGTCGTTGAAGGGTTCTCCGCCTCTGGAGGTAAAGTCCAGCCGGCGGCCTTCCGCGACATCACGACGTGCATTGAATGCTGGCGGAGCAGCATCACGGCTAGAGAATGCGGAAAAAGCGGTCGCTAAGGATTCCGCCACGGACGCGGGGTCCGAGATTGCGGTCCCATTCTCCTGGAGAACGGGAGGGGGGTCCTGCGAGAACTTGCCCCGAATCCTTTTGACTCGCTTCCACACCTCAGCTAAAGGGGTCTTCCCGTTAAGTGAAGACACGTATGCCCGCCAAGAAGAGCGGCGGGCGTGCTTCGAAATATACCGGAACCTAGCCCTAGCCCGACGAAATTCAGCGAAGGTGAAATCGTTCGGGCGGCGCTTATAGCGCATGTAGGCATAACGCTTCTGTTTGAGGGCCGTCTCACACTCGGCCGACCACCATGGGAGTGGTCGGCGTGCAAAACGGCCAGACGTCCTAGGAATAGTAGTCAGGCCCACGGCGATGAGGTTGCCGGAGAAGAACTCGACGGCCTCATCTACCGACCTAAACTCCTTGACTGAGATAGAGAATTCAGTCATTTCCTGAAATGCAGGCCACCGCGCCCGCGCCAAGCACCACCGAGGTGGTCTCTCAGGCGGCAGTTGCCCTGAAAATGATATTTGAATGGGAAAGTGATCACTACCATGGAGGTCATCGACCACCCCCCAATCAAAATCAGGCTGTGCATCCGAAGAGCACAAAGATAGGTCAAGGCAAGAAAATGAAGCGGTTCTCGGACAGTGATGCGTAAACTCATCCACGTTTAGGACACCCATCTCAAGCTCTTCGATCAGATCGGCAAGGACTTGTCCCCTGGGATTTATGGTGTAATCTCCCCAGAGAGGATGCCTGCCGTTCAGATCTCCAAGCAAGAGATAGGGCCTCGGCAACCGTGCCACGACGCGGCGAAAGTCCCCCGCGTCGAAGTCAGCTGACGGTGGAATGTACGCAGAAATGATAGTATACCTCCTATCCAGGTGCAGCTGCACAGCCACTGCCTGAAAGGAGGTATCTAAAGAGAAAGGAAGAACGGAGACATCATGCCGGGTGTAAACCGCGCATCCCCCAGCCCGGCCGTCCCGCGGTGGTTGGGTCGCAAGACCCTTATACCCCGGGAGGGCAGGCAGGGGGCACGCGCCTAGCATGGTCTCCTGCAAAAAAATAGCTAACGGGGAACGGGATGAGGCGAGCCTCCGCAGCTCCTCCCAGTTGGCCCGGAGTCCACGGCAATTCCATTGAAGGAATATGCCCTCCAGGCCTAGCTCGGAGGAGACGCGGGGGCCCTCCTCGAATTGAAGACCCTCACGGGAATGGCCGTACGCTTCCCGGGGGCAGAACCCCGGGCGCTGTTGGCCGGACAAAGCGCTGAAGGCGCTGTCGCCTTCGAGGACTTATTGGGGGAGGTTGGGCTCGCCATGCGAGTCTTTTCCTCCCTCCGCCTCGAAACTTTAGGCGGGCGTTGCGGCTTCGGAGGCGGGGGGCCCTCTTTTCGAGGAACCACCGTCTCCGAGCCACTCGCTCCACCTCGGGGCGTGGGCAAAGGGGCCGAAGCTCCTTTGTTGCTGTCCTCCTTTCGGGGAACAGCTTTAGGAACCCCGGAAGATGGCCTAGCGACCATCTTCAGGGGTGTTGCCTCCTGTGAGTCTAACGACTCGGTGGAGGCGCGTGGCCGTTTCGCTTTACGCGAAACGGTCACGCTGGGGGAAGAGGGGGGAGCCCTGGTTTTAGCCGGGGCAGGGTATGAACCCTTTTTGCCGCCAGCTTTACCAGGGGAGCGCCCAGGTTGGGTAGAGCCCACAGAAGGGCTCCGAATGGGCGCGGAAACAACCGTGCTCGTTGGCCTGGATGGGCCAGGAGCAGAGGGTGCCTTTCTAACTATTGAGGCATATGACGTCCCAGGCAGAGCCGGGCGCGCCAGGACCAAGTCCTTTGCCTCGCGGAATGAGAGTCGATCCTGGGCCTGAACGGCCAGGATTTCTTTCTCAAGGAGATATGCACCACATTGCTTCGAAGAAGCAGGGTGCGGCTCTCCGCAATTGACACACTTGGCCACACACGATTTGGACTTATCGTGTGCGACCTTGGAGCAATTTACACAGACTTCGGGTGACCCCGATTTTGCACGTCTACATGATCGATTCGTATGGCCGAAGCGGTGGCAGTAATAGCACCGCCGCGGCAGTGGCACGAATGCCTTCACGCGGTAGTGGTACCAACCGGCACGCACCGACTCAGGGAGCTTGTCACAGTCGAACGTGACGAAGAGTGTAGGGGTGGGTCTCGAGGCCCCTCCCTGTTTTCTCATCACACGCTCGACCTTGACCGCCCCATGGTCGGCCAGCTCTAGGGTGATGTCCTCAATGGAGTAGTCAACGAGTTCCCTCGCATAAACTACTCCTTTCACAAAGTTCATGGTAGAGTGCGGCGTCACACTCACCGGGGTGCCATGAAGTGTCCGAAGAGCACTTATCTTGGCCGCCTCGGCGGGATTCGCCGCATTCGCCAGAAGGCTCCCGTCCGAGAAACGGGTTACCTTCGGCTCTCTACCAATTGCACTAGCTAATCCTCTCCTCTGATGGATCATGTTGCCCTTGGACAACATGGTGCCATCAGTGGAGCGAATAACGAGGAAGCGTTTGAAGCCAACGGGCTCGAAAACGCCAGGTAACCTCTGAATCAGGGGCCCCGATGTCATCGAGGCTCCGCCCTGTGCATTCTTGGTCTTAGTCGTAGTCATGGGCTCCGCACACGAGGGGGTAGAGGGGCCGGATGTGCCGATCTTGGCTTGGTCGCCTACCAAAGTGGCAGCAGACCCATCCGTCCCCGCAGCCCCCGCGGATGGAGAGGAGCCCCGAGTCTTCTTCGTCTTTTGAGTCTTTTTAGTCTTTTTCTTTTTAGGAGAGGAGGGCGGGGAATGAACCCGCTTTTCACCTCCGCCGGCAGAAGTCCCCAGGCCAGATGGACCAGCCTCAGCCAGGTCCCTCTCCGAAATGGAGAAGGTCCTGGTTGTCGTAGGGGCACCTGTCGGAGGAGATCCCTCCCCTCCTTCTACTGCCTCGGAGCCCTCAGCCATTTGAGGAGGACCTTGCATAGGGGCGGATTCGGGTTCGGTGCTTGGCGCCGAGCCCGAATTCCCCCCCATGGAAGGCCCTACCGTCTGGGGCTGGGTCTCCTCAAGGACCATGTCTATCACAGGAGGGGCCTCCAGTTGGCCATCCCCTCCCAGGACATCGCAGGTCCCCTTGGCAGTATTGTCACTAGTCAGGTGGTGTGGGGAGGCACAGGCCTTGACCCCAGCAAGGTTCAAAATTCTTGCCAGCAGGTCTTTTGAGGGAAGCGACCGAAGGGGCCTGGCTTCCCTCTCCCCCCTAAGGGGGTTTGCCCTACCGAGCCGCTTGCACGAGGGGCGGTCGGCAATGGGCTGCCTGCTGGCTTTCTTGGCAGTCCCCTTAGAAAGCAAAGGAGGGACTGCCGCTGGAGATAGGGAGGTGCCCGAAAGCACCTCCAGAGAAGGGGGTGAGGGGGAGTCCCCTACACCCGTAGGCGTAGGAGAGGAGTAAGCCTCCTCTCCGGTTAAAGAATTATGGAGGGTCCCTTGCGCAAGCACAAGGGGGGGGACCTCCATTTTCTCGGTGGAGCTGCCTGAGGGCGGCTCCGTAGATGTTTTTGGGGAAGTTGGGGGTTGGGGTTTTTGTTTTTTTTCATACATGGGCATGGTGACCCTCTTTTGATTACGGGACGCAATAGCTCATCACCTCTCGCAGTTGCCCGCACTGCGAGAGGTGCTTACAAGCCCGGCAGAGCCAGGCGCCGCCATTCGGGACCACCCCTCCCGCCTGGTGGCCTGGCAGTCCTTCGGCATGGCGGCTCCACCTTGGACACGGCGTAAAAAATATAGGTTGTGAAGAGGAGAGGAAAAGGGATGTGAGGAAGATGTGGGTGGGGATGAAGCAGGTTGTTTAAAAAAACCCATCCCGAACCGGAGCTGAGGGGTTAGGGAACAATGTCCCCTCCCCCCCTCAGCCCCGATCCGGGGTGGTTGGCTTGAGAAGAAGGTCAGCATTCTACCCTGTGAAATTAGAGGCTGACCAGAGAAAGTTGTGGGAGAGGTTGTATGAAAAGCGACGAGGTAGGGGAGAAATCGGGCTATCTGAAGGAAGGAAGAGAGGCTAAGCTGGGGCCGGACGGAGCGCTGGATCCCGTCAGCACGGCGGCCAGGATGGCAAATCGCCGCGCCCCTTACGGGGATCTTTTGACACCAATTTTGCTTCCTATGACCAATAGTTCAAAAGTTATGAGGAAATAGTAGAATTTGACCACTGTGCGACCTTTAGTAGGCAGTAGCCGGCTAATTTGGATGGGGGGGGGGGGGTGTACCCCTCATAATTGGGTTAGGGATTATTTTTGGAGGTATATGTACCTATTGAGAACAACTACTCAATCATTATTCTAGTTAAAAGAAAAAATTCCACTCCAAAAATTCACTCCACCCTACCCCTCGATGCTATAGAGATAAACAAAGCCTTTGAAACAGTACCAAAACACATGCAAACTTCATCTTCAGTGGACATGGCTAAGTGACACTTCACAACAGTGTCCCCCAAGGAGCCATACTCTCACCCTTACTTTTCCACTTGATTCACACATGACCCCACAACCGCAATCATCAAAACCAACACTCGACATGGATGACATCTCAATCACTGCATAATGCACATCAGTCTGTGTAGCAAGCAGAGCACTCCAACAATGCATAAACACACTGGGAACTGGCTTACACAATAGCTGATGGTGGGTCTGTAGCAAAAACACAATCCCCAACACTTTTTCCCATATAAATGAGAACCATTCCTTGGTGCCCTTAGGTGCACCAACAATTGTCATGCTGACCTTCATTTTGGTTTCATTATCCAGTCTGAGGATCTCATCCTCAGAATGAGTCATCTCATTCATAAACAAAAGATAGAAGGTGCAACATAGTACTAGTAGCATACCATACTTTATTAAGTAGCCAACCAGGAAAATTTTAAACTTCCTAAAGTGAATCAAAATATTTCAAATTTCTGTCTATTACAAAATCTAGCTTAGAACCTAAATACATCTCCTTTCTGAACACCCTTAAGTACAGTCATGACCGAATATTTGGGGCTGGATGGGTAGAACAACTCACCATCCAGGTTTCTATGGCAACATAGGAAAATAAAAAATATATCTACACGTTTCAGTAAAAGACTTGCATAACTTCCCTATATTATGAGCATCCCACTGTCCTTTTTCATTTCTAGCAAGAATTTCTGCATTAATATGTGATGATGTGTGGCTATAGTACATAGCAATAGAGGACCAAAGATAGCTAACTTTGTACTTAATAGGTAAGGCACTTTTTTTGGCCTTGATGTGCTCTAATCCCCCCCTACTTTATAGAAAAATCATGAAGATAACTCTAAAATTAATAGGCAAAATTGGAATGAACAAAGAAAATGCTACTGATAAAGATAAATGACTAACCTTTGCAACTTGGAGCAAGTGTGTATGGTGGTTAATTAAAAAATAGAAACCAATCCTCTCAAATGGGAGCAGGTAATAAATATATTTTAGGGAGCTGAAACAAATACAGTTATTATTTTGAAGATTTTTCAAGGTAGGATTCTGTATAACAAAAGAAAAAAAAGAAAAGGAAAAGGAAAGAGAGCAGCTATCAATTTTACCACCAATCTGCACTCATTTCATGTCTATCACAAATCTGCATTCATTTAAGATATCTTTACCAATAAGCTGTATTCATTTAAGAAATCTTTTACAACCAATCTACAATCATTTATGATGGTTTTTACCACCAATATGTACTCATTTACAATGGTTTTTACCACCATTGTGGACTTGTGTAAGATTCGTTTTACCCTAAATCTATATCCATTTAAGATGTTCTTTACCACAAATGTAGATTTATTTAATATGTATTTTACTACCACCAATTTTCACTCATTTAAGATATATTTTACCACCGATCTACACTCATTTAACATGTCTTACCACCAACCTGCACTTATTTAAGATGCCTTTTACCACCAATTTGTATTTATTTAAGAAGCCCTTCACCACAAATCTGCATTCATTTAAGGCTTTTACCACCGATCCGCATTCATTTAAGATGACTTTTTCAACTAATCAAAACTGAAACCTGCACGATTTGGCATAGCAAGAAATGCAGTTCAATCCTGTTGGAGTCAATGCTCTAGAGTTGGCATCTTAGCTGTACCAAAAGAGATTGTAAGGTCATCTATGTAGTGTAGTGAGAAAATCTGTCAGCAGCAAGATGATACTGCTGCTGCTCAGGGCAAAGAGCGCAACACTGAGGACACCCTGCTCCAGTGGGCCTGGAGAGGGTTCCCCAACCTGTATGCAGAATCAATGATCTTGCAGAAATTCAGAAATAACGATTGGGAGGCATCTCCTCACCCCCATGATCTATGTTCAGTCTCCATGATAACATACTACCATGCAGTATCCTAGGCCTTCTCCAGATCAAACACCGTGTGTAGTGCTATCCGCAAGGAAGGCCTCACAGACACCATTTCCTAGTCAGAGAAGAGCTTCCACTGTGGAGGGGAACTTGCACAAGCCAGTGTGCAGAAGACATGTGGCCTCCTCCGAGGTCTAGGAAAAGGGCTAATCTAACACTTTACCAATTTTCCCATAAGTTTGGAGATATTGGGCGGAAACCAGCCGGGGTAGAGTGGTCTCTCCCCACTGCAAAAAGTGAGCACAGTAGGCATTTGTAAGGACTCTGGGAGGATACCTTCTGTTCATATCCTGTTGAACTAATCAACAAAAATGCCCTGCCTCGCTCACCTAGGTGTCAAAGCATGGCATACAGGACATTGTCTGGACCAGGGCTGGTGTCCATTTAAATACTCAAACAGTAGAAAGGGTCTCAGTATCTGTGTCATGACTTGACTAGAAAGAGAAATAACAAAACAACATTACAACAAGACAATATACAGAATGCACCCTGTAAATAAGAGATTAGATATGATAATATGGCAATAACAGGCATACTACCTTCAAGGAGAGCAGGTGCTGTATTTAACAAATTGAAATTATAAAAGTGGTCCAAGGCAAAAGTCTATAATATCTGGAATAACAGAGGAGAGTAAAAAAATCATAACCCTCTCAAGAAACGAATGTACATAAGTATTGACCCTTAAAGCGGCAAACAATTTTTTTTTTTAAATTGCTGTGGATGAATTTACTCTTGGTACAACATTAGGGAAGAAAATAAAATATTTAGACTTTTATATAAATCAAATAATATATTTTAATTGGGAAAAAAATTTCTATTGATTTAACTTAAAAAATATTAATAAACAACTACAGATTTACAATTATGATTCTCACTGTCCTTCCCTGTTTGTGCGCTTTGAATAACATTTTAAGCTTAAGGCATTTCTGCATTTAATAGGATCAAAAACCACAAACATAAGCGTGTTACACCAAAAAATAAAAGGGTAGGTAGTGAGAAATATGCAAGTGTTTACAAATGTCTAAAGCATAAATCAACCATGTGGTGTGGTAGCTGTCAAAAGAAATTGGTCGAAACTGGGTCAAGTTAGTCTCATTTATAGATCTCTGTTTACAAACAAAGGACTGAACTAAGGCATTTATTTATTTTAATTGGATGATTAATCCAGTTTCAATAGCCACAAAAGGGCTGGCCTCCAGTGATTACATAGCATTGAGTCGGAGGCCTTGAAAGAAAGGGCCTAGAGCAGCAGATGGGTTAAGGTGGCATGTAGCAGCGCTCTATGGGTCTTTGAACATGTGACAAGCGACAAGGAAAGCCTTCAAAGTCAGGAACCTCAGAAGCGGGCTCAATTGGTATGGAAGGAGGTGAAGTCGAAGGTTTCCTGGCATCAGGGCTGGAGGTCTTTCATAGGTAGGAAAATAGTCTCTCAGGATGAGTGGCATTGGTCAAAGTATATAGAAGAGAGCGAATAGAATGCAAAGCTTCAGGTAGTTAACAACAATTCCCAGACAGATATAGGGAGTTTTTTAGAGTCCAATGCAAGAGTTACTCCATTCCGAATGATGCTTACATTATCCATTTCCAGACAGGTTGTAAGAAGTAGTGAGACTTCTAGCTCCCCAATTTTCATGAAGGGTGGATCTGAATCCAGAGACAAAAGGCATTCTCTCGACCCAAGTGGACATATGCTGGAATGTCAAATATGGAGAACAAGTTAGCCTAGCACAAGATCACTGTAGATAACATATCTGTAGAGGGGTAAAAGAAAGGAAAATGGGAATAGTCATTGACGATGATAAAAAGATGCATGTTCCAGGGAGGTGAAGGAAGGGGTCCCTTGAAATTGATGCCCAACTGACCAAATGGGCTGAGAGCTATAATGAACTCATGCCTCTCTGGAAGATGGTACTGAAGCTTAAGTCTGCACTACATCTTGCACGCTGATACAATGCTCTTACTTCTAGAGAGTAGTGCAAGTTTCTTGTCTGCAACAAATACATCAGTCATGCAACACCTGGATGGCAGAGAGTGATGTAAATTAGGTTCCGGGATCAAAGCCTATACACAACCGCATATCGGAAAGGCATAAATAAGTTCCAAACGCCACCAGCCAATTTTTTTACTCTTGATTTTGCTCTGGTGCTGGGTGTCAAACATGTAAGAGACCAAACACTGATCTATGATTAGGGTAAACTCACATCTTTTCCTACTGAGTACCTTCTCTCAGATGAAGTCAGGGTTCAGGGGAAGAATGTAACAGGCCATACTCTCTGGTTTAGAGGAGCTCCAATCACCAACTGAGAGAAATCAGTTTCAACGGTGAATGATTCATTTTCATCAACCTTCACTCTGACTGCTGAGATAATGGCATTCTTTACATCCAAAATGGAGGCTTTAGCCTCATCTGAAAAGGGGAATGAGGCATCGACTAAACGTCATATTTTGGGGGAGAACCATGGGGCCCATTGGGCATAGTGTGCAAAGAGGCCAAGCAGCTGTGACAAAGACTTTCTATCAGATAGGATTGGCATGTCACAGAGAGGGTTCAAGCGAGAGGGGTTGGGGCAGAGCTGCTTGTAGTCCACCTGGTACCTCTGTAGGTTGACAGTGTGAGTGAGGAACTTACAATTTTTCTTAGTTCAATGTTAAGTGGTAGGTATGCATGGCTTCAAGAAAACAGGTTAGATTGGAGTCATACTATTCTAAAGTAGACCCGCCAAAAAGGCCTCACAAAGACCTTCAGGCATGTTGCCTCCTCTGAGTCTAACTACTCAGTGGAGAGACAGGGCCATTTCAACTTACAGGAAGCCGTCACAGTGGGGGGGAGGGGGGCTTGTTTTAGCCGAGGCTGGGTATGATGTTTCAGCTCTACCATGTTCCGAATGAAAGTAGAAACAACTGTTCTTGTATACCTCAAACGGACAGGAGCAGAGGGTACCCTTTTTAAATAGAGGCATAGGAAATCCCAGACAGCTCCGGGTGAGCCAGGACCAAGTCCTTACCTTTTGCAAAATGAGAGACAATAATATGCTGAATGTCCATAATTTCATTCTCCAGGAGATACGCACCCCATTTCTTCAAAAAAAGTAGGGTGCAGCTACACACAATTAACACACTTGGCCATATACGATAGGGACTTATCATGTATGGTCTTGGAGCAACTTACAGATTGGGTAAACCTAACTTTGCACATCTACATGATTCATATGGTTGAATACCTTTACGCAGTAGTGATACCAACTGGGACACACCAACCCAAAGGGTTGGTGTGTCTTTAAATATAATAATTCCTTAAACCAATTGATGATTGCCAGGAAACCCAAAGAACATCATAACATAGGAGTATATGCAATACCATGCAACGATTGCCATAAAGTTTATATAGGGGAAACGGGGAGAAATCTAGACAAGAGATTGTACGAACACAAAAGAGATATTAGAGTGGGTAGCCAAAGCAGTGGAATATTTTGCCATGTTAGAGACTTGAATCATTCAATTGATTTCAATGGAAGTAAAATGGTATTTAAATCGGCTAACTATGTTAAGAGAAGAATCGTAGAATCGTGCTTGATATCGTCAGTTCCTAATTTAAATCTATCTGAGGGTCAATTTTCTTTTAATCCTGTAATATGAAAGCAAATAAACAAAATAGTAAAATGTCAGCCCTTCAATATGTTTAGGCCTAACCACCCCCCCCCCTGATTAGCCACAAGTAGGGGATTGGGGAAAAAAAAAAAGAGAGGATCTTTCACAACCTGACCCTGTGTTATGTTTGTAAGCACTTTTCTAATATTTTCTATCCAGTGTCAGTTGAAAAAGGGTGTGAGATACACCAAAACTGTTCTGAATTAAATTGTCTTAGGAGACTGTGGTTTAATTCCTCATTATATATATATATATATATATATATATATATATATATATATATATATATATATATATATATATATATATATATAATATAAATTCCGGATTTCATTTTTGTCTAAAATGTTTGCTTTTTTCTCTTCTTCAGCAAATTGTTGAATATTATTTTTTCGAAAGGCCACTCTATTAAATTACAAGATAATCCTACAATTTGTAAAGAGTGGCGAAGACTGTAGGTTTGAGATACGCCAGAACAAAGTTATTGTACATCCCATTTAAAAGGAGCAGGTCTTTTTTTATATAGCCTCAATATGCAAAGGGATCGCAATAATAATTACTGTATGAGCTCGGAAGCACCAGCCTTTTTTTACACGTATAAAATTATTGTGAACACTCGAGTGGCAGCTGGCAGGACTTCCCCCCCGGAGGTACCATATGAGGCCTTTTATTTTATTTGGATCCAGAGTGCTTAGTAGGCCTCTTTTGTATCGTTCATTTAGTTATATGTTTGTTAGGCCTCTAGTATAAGGATTGTATTTGTTTTTTTCAATTATCTCTTGTTTGTTTGGTGATAGGATTTTTTTAGTAATGAGGTCTCAAATTTATTTACCCCCATATCTCTTGTAAATATTTATCCCATATTTTTTGTAATTTTTTGTGAATAAAGGACTGTATATCTAATCGTTTCATTCTCCCTTGGGTTTTCACGTCCAATTTAATGTAGGAAGCAGGTTGGATCGATTGGGAGTTTAAGGTAGATTTTCAGCCCACTACAATGTTAGGCCGACAAGAGAATTAGATAAGCTTACAAAAATGTGTTGTGTTGGATGCCCAGAAAAGCCTGGATTATGTAGCATCAAACATTTCAATACATGCCACAAAAGGAAGAGGAGGCTGGTCCTTCCACATCTCATTATCAATTTGATTGCTGTTCTACTGCTTATATTTATAAGCAATATTAAATTTAGGCCTTTTTTTGCACATTTTTGTTTTAAATTAACATGGTTTCAAACTATTCTGAGTGAAACAAAAATTCAAAAAGTTTTTAAAATCATTTTGCCATAATTTAACCCTTATAGCGCCGATCTTATTTTCTTGAAATCACCATGGTGAAATTAACCTTGGTACAGCGTTATGGAAAATAATAAAATAAAATATTTAAATCTTTTATTATAAATCAAATAATATATCATTTTAATTCTATTGATCTAACCTAAAAATTATTAATAGCCATCTACATATTTAGAATTATGATTGGAAATATTTGCTTGTTGCTCAAAGTTATTTCATTTTAACTGAAGAAATTAATTGTTATATTTTAGTTACCGCTTCTAAGGCAACTGCATTTTATAGAAAATGATGCTTATATTTATGGATAACATTTTTATATGAAAGAATTTTTAAAATTAAGCGAAAAAATTAAACTTTTTTTCACCTATTTTTGGGCTGAATAGGCTTTCTCCCCTTAGTCCACTTTGAATAACATGCTGATTTTAATTGGATAAAAACAAAAAACTGCATTGAACAAATAAAAAAAGAAGTCCTTGCAAAACGGCTGTTTAGATGTGTGTGAACCATAAATCAGCCCTTTTTTGCCATTGCTTTATGGTGTGGCTTTGAATGGAGTCAAGTTACTCTCATTTATAAATCTCTGTTTACAAATAAAGAAGGACTGACCTAAGTCATTTATGTATTTTAATTACATGATTAATTACTAACATAAGACTTTGATAAAAAAATATATGATAAATTATCATAATAATCAGGGTGAATACGAGTCTAAAAGTGAAAGGCCACAAAAGCTACTCAGGCGATTACATAGCACTGAATCGATGTCGTATAAAGGCCCTCAGGTGACTAATGGATTCTATTCAGTTCAATAAGGATAGGATAGCTAGGTAAAAGTAAAAAATATATTTTAATCCAGTACATTTTATATATTTTGCTCAAATTTAACCATTTTTTTTATCCATATAAACAAGTCTGATAAAATAATACATCAAATGTACCTTAGTTTTTGATAAGCCTTGATTGGTAATGATTTAGAAGCTCAGTATTCTAAATACAATCTTATAGATGCAGTATTTGGGGATAATGGGTAATTTTTGAAGAGCATTTGATTAACTTGGATTACCTCTGATAGGCCCTTATGGCTTTTTTCATCTGTTAGTTAAATTATATTAATATATTTAAAGTAATTTTTTTTTTAGAGATTCATCCTTAGAATTACTGAGATGGGAATTTGGGGGATGTAATTTTAAATATGAATGGCGCATGCATTTTAGGCTACTAAAGCCTGAAATGTTCCTTCATATCATTTCAATAGTGAATAATATTTCAATGGAGAGGATCTATCATGCTTTATAAAGTCACAAAGTCAATATTTCAACCTGATTCTGAAATTAAAGAATTATTCCACAATGCCATCTTGAAATGACATATGTCCTAATTTGCAATCAAGTGTTTATTTTTAGTGTTACTCTTTATTTTCCAAACAAGGATGTAGAAGTTTAGGGGTAGTAGGATATTTAAACATGTTGGTTAAATTTTGGAAAACCCCAACCCTTGATTTTTGTGGGCGCTTTGTTAGAAATATCTCTATTTTTTAAAATATATACAAATGCTATATAGTGTCTATCAAAGATAGACACTAAATAGCACTTTCACTAATTAAGGCAGGCAAATTTCTAATTATGATGCTTAGTTGAAAAATAGATTGCTCGCCATCTTGGGAGTCACTATGTTAATTGGAATCGGATCATATTGTATAGCATTTTGAGGGGATTTTTTTCCTTAATCCAAATATAATAAACAAATATATATTAATCAATTTAGAGAAAATATGATTGATTTAAATAGCATCCAGGGATGAGGCTTATATGTCTGAAGTCAAGAGACTGTATAAAAACTAGAGGCCTAAGAATATCTGCCAATAACTAGGTATTGAATTTGAATCTAATGCTAGGCTTTTAAATTATTAATACTATGAGTTTATTTAAAAATAATGGGAGTGTGAGAAACGGGAGTGCAACCCCCACAATTAAAGGGGGTATGGAGACAAAGCTCCCATTTTGAAAATACCTTAAAAATGTTATCTAATACAATGAGATTCCACTAACCAAACAACCCCCCCCCCCCAAAAAAAATAGCACTTTTTTTCTATAAATTATATATAAATATATATAAATTATAAAAAAAATATTTAGGGGCAGGCTGCTTGGCTGAGGGCCTTTGCCCCTTTCGAGGCAACCAACTCAGTGCTGCAGGGCCTTTTGTAGCCTTTGAAATTAGACTCATGTTAACACGTTTTTTTTATGATGACTTCTATTTTTTGTTTCAAACTCTTATGTTAGTGATTGATCATCCAATTAAAATAAAGAAATGTCTTAGGTCAGTTCTTCTTTGTTTGTAAACAGAGATTTAAGAATGAGAGCAACTTAACCCAGTTTCAATGGATTTCTTTTGACAGTAACCACATGGTTGATTATGGTATTTATTTTTCTTTAGACTTTTGTAAACACACATTTTTCTGACAACTTTGATTTTTTTTGGTTAACACACTTATGTTTGTGATTTTCATCCAATTAAAATACATAAATAAATGCCTTAGGTAAGCATGTTATTCAAAGTGCATGAATAATAGTAAGCAAAAAAATTGGTGGGTAAAGAAATATTAAAAAAAATAAATTTTAAAGAATTGTATTTTGAAATATATAAATTGTTCCCATAGATAGAAACAGTTTTCTATAAAATAGGAGTTTTAAGCGGTAAAATTAAAAAAATGAATTTTGAGATAAAAAAAAATTGGAAATAATTTTTTCCAAATAAAATTATATATTATTTGATTAATATAAAAGGCTTTAACTATTTTATTATTTCCCCTAAGGATGTACCGAGCGTAAATTGATCAGCAGCAAATTGGAACAAATTTGTTTGGCAGCTTAAGGGTTAAAAAAAGCTTAAAATGGAAAAAAAAAAAAAGAGGTTTTAAAAGGCAATTTAAGACAACAATAGCACTGTCATTCTAGTAGTATTAACAATTCAAAAGCCTATCATTAGGTTGAAAGTGTTGCCAATATTTGAAATCGTGGTTTCTTTTCACATCATGAGAAGGCAATTTTTACTTTCCTATTTTAATTTCATTAATTTCATTAAAAATATGTACTTTCCATTCCAAATTGAAACCATATATGACAACACCATTAGTACTGTTTTTAATACTAAAAACACAGCGGTCTTCTGAAGTTTCCCTATTTTGGGAATGCAGTTGTCACATATCTACTGCCAGAAACAGTGTAAGGTAAGGAAACTTTCCACACCAAACCGAAACTATATATGATGACTACAACTACAATGCCTAAAATTACCATTAGTACTGTTTTTAATACTAAAAACAGAGCATAGGTCTTTTGAAGTTTCACCATTTTTGGAATGCTGTTGCCATGTTGTATCTACCGCCAGAAACATTGTAAGGTAAGGAAATAAAACTGTTGTTTATCTTCTGTGATCAAAGAAAGGCAAGGCTTATATGTATAGTCAAGGAGTCCTAATGACATTTAGCAATTGCCTTTTGAATTTGAATCTAATGTTAGGCTTTCAAACTAGGAATATTACTAGGGTGCTTAGGCTGGCTGCATAATCACTGGGGGGCATTTTATGGCCTTTGAAATTAGACTCAAGTTAATGCTCAGTTTTTTTTTTATGATGACTCCTGCATTTTTTGTTTCAAATTCAAACTCTTATGTTAGTAATTGATCATTCAATTAAAATACAGAAATGCCTTAGGTCAGTCCTACTTTGTTTGTAAACAGATTTATGAATGAGATGACACGGTTTTGACTTTATTTGACATGACAGTGACACCTAATTTGACATGATAGTGACCAGTGACTCACCACATGGTTGATTTATGATTCAGACATTTGTAAACACTCATTTTTCTCACTACTCTTTCACTTCAGGAGTTATGTTTTAGTTTTTCATCCAATTAAAATGCTTCTAGAAAGGCCTTAGGTTAGGATGTTATTCAAAGCAGGCTAATGAGGAGGGATGGACAGGAATAAAAATGGAGTGTGCAGAATAAGAAAATATTTTAAAAAATAATAATAATTTATGCAATAACAGTTGTTGGAAATCTACAAATGTTTCGGATAAATAAAAGCAAAGTTTTCTATAAAATAGGACTTTTAAGCACTAACTGAAATTTAATAAATTTTCATAGAAGGAAGGCCATAAAAGTTTTACAGGAACAACCAAGAATTATCAATCATAATTTTAAATATCTAGATGGTTATTAATAATCTTTAAGTTAGATAAATAGAATTATTCATTTCAATTAAAATGATATACTATTTGATTTATAAAAAAGGATTTAAATATTTTTTTATTTCCCCTAATGATCTAGCAAGAGTAATTTTATCAATGGAGATTTCAAGCAAAGTTGTTTGGCATTTTAAAGGTTAAATTGCAGGAAGGGGGTGGTACAACCGCCTATAATTAAGTGGCAGGATATGGGGCGCAAAGCCCCATATCCTAATCTAATTTTTGGTAGAAATAGCCTAAAGTAGGCAGCACTATCATCATCTCAATTTTAAAAAAATACTGCTAAAATATTGTGTGCCACTCTCTTTGAAAATTACCACTTCAATAATAGTCATGGATTCTGAGAATGTGTTGCCTGGGGATGTTGTAAATAGCTCTAGTTTGACATCACTCAAAGGAAAGCTAGACAAGTATATAAGGGAAGAACATATATAAAGAACCTGAGAAGCCTACAAGGTTGATAGCTGATAACACAATTCAATGGATACAGAATATAACATTGTGATAGTGGTTTTTTTTTACTAGAATGAATTTGATAGATCCTTGTGACTTTTGTTTTCATCCTGTATTTTTGTCATGTTGCTTAACATAACAATTTCAGCATGACAAAACTCACAAGGGCCTATCAAAGGTAATCCACATCTGTCAAAACCCACCCATAAAAAGTATCCAGAGGATTGTGTCAGATCATGCTTCTACAACCTGCTAGTCAGTACAAATGAGGGCAACAAAAATAATACCTTCCCTGAATATGTATGAAGATAGACTGAGGGTACTAAATATGTTCTCATTCGAAATAAAGTGTGTGAGAGGAGATATGATTGAGCTTTTAAAAATCTTTTTGGGGATGGATAAGTTGGATTTTAGCAAGTTATTTGAGTTGGAAGATAGCAATAGGACTAGGGGTCACCCCTAGAAATTAAGAGGTGCAGGTTAGATATTAGAGCAGGGGTTAACTTGTGGGTAATTCCCCTCCAGGAGGAAATTTCAGGGTTTCAGGGGGGGAAATTGGGACCACAGATTGGCAGCGTCTAACTGTTGGAATATTGATATTTGTATTGCCTTCAAGCTCCCCAGGGTGGCACAAAACGCAGTATGCATCGGTTATCCGCTACAAGCACAAATACCCCTCCCCCCCTTACCCCATCGGTAAAGCGACGCCGCTACACCCCTGCCGGACCACCACTCCTGTGTATTTTGCGACTTTTAACAAGTACTTTGTTGGTTTCGCACTCACATTGGTGACTGAGCTTCTCTAGTTTTTGTGGTGTATGAAAAAACTAAAGGATTTTCAGTATTATATGCATATTATTTGGAATGCACCTTTTAAAGCAGACAATCTTGTAAAGTGGGGAATGACATTCTGAAATATGGTGAAAAGGGTGCATGGGGTAAACAAAGTTGAGAACCACTGGTCTATCCGCTATCACACCAGCAGATCACTTCACTCTAACTCCCCATACAGGTACACAAGGCCAGTCATAAAATCATTGTCCAACACAGTAACACTGAGCCTCGATAGAGGTTCTACTCTCTGTGTAGTAGTGGAATGCACTATCTAAGAACACTGTCACTACCCAAAGCATTCAGAAATTTAAACTTAGACTACAGACAAATTAATAACTCATTATCTGAGTATACAAAATAAATTATTTCTCTCTTAAAATGACCAGCTAAAACTATCTACACTATTAGAGGGCACATTAAACTACCCATACATGAAGAAATTTGTGGTATGATTGCATCCTAAACACCTGATTGGAGTACCCGAATTCCAGATTTGGGCCTCTTCCACTTGCAGCCTGATCTGTAAGTGGTACGAGGCCCTACTTGATAAGTTTACCCGGACAGACTGATTACATAACATAATTTCAGGGATGAAAAAAGACAAGGGCCTATCAAAGGTCATCCGCTTCTGTCAAAACCTGCCCACAAAATACATCCATAGGATTGTCAGATCATGCATCTACAATATACAATTTAAACCTTCCACAGGAATGTGTCAAAAACAAAAAGTATCATCATAAAGGTTCATCAAAATACAAACCACGCATAATATACAATAATAAAAAACTGCATCCAAAGAAATGAGTCGAGAAACACACCCCCCCCCCCCCATATCTGCATTTGAAAACATTCAAGTTTGGACTGTCTACCGTCTCAGGTAGCAAACTATTCCAGTAATCTACCACTCTGTTGGTGAAAAAAATATTTTTAATACAATGGTTCCCATGCATCCCTTTCACCATATTTCAGAATGTCATTCCTTCCTTTCCAAGATTGTCTGACTCAAAAGGTGCATTCCAAATAATATGCAGATAATACTGAAAATCCTCGTTTTTTTTTCCATATTAGTACATATACATTTATATGGATTATTTTATAGGCAAGTCTTACAAATTTAATAGCAATTGAAAATGTTGATTCATTTTAAAACTTGAATAAAAGTAAAGTAGGTTTCTTTATATATTTATAATTAATTACTTAACAGACCAAACTGAAGAATACTGCAATAAACAAAGGGGGGTACTCATGCTTGCAGCAGGTAACTGATGCATACTGCATTTTGTGCCACCCTGAGGAGCTCAAAGGCAATACAAATATTAATATTCCAACAGTTAAGAGTCTGCCAATCTGTGGTCCCAATTCCCCCCTATTTGAGAACTTCTGGCTGATAGACCATTGAATATCTTATATGTGTAAATGAGGTCATGTCTAAGAAGACGTCTTCGCACTGAATGGAAGTGAAGTTGGTCTAGTTGATCGTGGTATGGTATGTCACTAAGTCGTTATCTTTTTTGTCCACCTCCTTTGTACAGATTCAAGTAGTCTTGTGTCCATTTGGTCGCCAAGGTTTCAAAGAGGAGAGGCGAAGTCTATCAGTAGTCAAGATGGATGTCATGAACTATGGTGAGTGGTTGACCGTACTCCTAATAAGGTTGAGGGTGATGCCTCCTGATTTATTCACTGTCTCTCTAACATGCTGGTGAAATTTGAGGTCCATCAAGATATTGATGCCAAGGTCCTTATGGATGGTAGCTGTCTTAATAGGGTTGTCGCCAAGGGAGTATATGGATTACATGGGGTGGGCATGTCTGTATCAAGAGAATCTTGGGTGGATGTTTTCTCTACGCCAACTTCAAGCACCACAAATAGGTGGTGCTGTACAGTGTAGTGATATCACATTGCAAGATATTGATGCCTCTGGTTGCACTCAATGAGGAGATAGGGAGACTGATGAATAACTTGAGGTCATCTGCAAAGATGGCATACTTGCAGGTCAATTGTAAGCCAATGTGGTTGATGAATCAGGAACAATAGTGGTCCCAGGACTGACCCCTGATGAACATAAGAACATAAGAAAACAAGGAGACTGCAAAAGACCATTCATGGCCTACACTTGGCAGCTCCTGTTCCAGTCAACACCCAACAGATTTCTTACCAGAGAAAAGTCATCAACATTGTCACCCTTAACAGGAGTTCGTCAGATCTAATCTACAATATACATAAAATGCATCCAGAGGATTATGTCCATTCATGCAACCGCAAAATATAATCTCCCCACTCCTAAGAAAAATATATACATATGTACATAAAAAAAAAGTCAGTCCAATCTAGCAGCTTCATCCATATATTTATCTAATCTATTCTTAAAACTACCCAGAGAGGAGGCTTCTATCACGTCTAGTGAGCCTATTCCATTCATATACCACACAATTTGTAAACCAATTCCTCCCAATCTCCTTCCTAAACCTATACTTATCAAGCTTAAACCCATTGCTACGTGTCCTGTCATGTTCACTAAGTATAAGAACCTTACCCAGATCCCCTTTATTATATCCTTTTACCCATTTGAAGACTTCAATCAATTCCCCTCTGACTCTTCTCCTTTCCAATCTATGTAGATTTAGTTTTCTGAGCCTTTCACCATAAGGTAAGTTCCTTAGCCCATCAATCATCTTTGTCATCCTTCTCTGCACAGACTCAAGCAAATCAATATCCTTCCTATAATATGGTGACCAAAATTGTACTGCATAGTCTAGATGAGGCCTAACTAGCGCCAGATACAGTTTTAGAATGACTTCAGCACTCTTATTGCTTACACTCCTCCTAATGAATCCCAATATCCTATTAGCTTTATTCTTAGCATTTAGGCATTGCTTTCTAGGACGAAGGTCTGAACTTACCAAAATACCCAAGTCCCTCTCACAATCAGTCCTCCCAAAATTCTCCCATTTAATTTATAACTATTCAATGGATTATTTCTACCTATACTAAGTACACTACATTTGTCTATGTTAAACTTCATTTGCCATTTCTCGGCCCAAATGGACAGAATGGTCAATTCCTCCTGCATTACAAAGGCATCAGAATAAGCCCTAATGGCCCTACCTAGCTTAGTATCATCAGCAAATTTACTCAGGTCACTACTTATACCTATGTCAAGATCATTAATATAAATTAAGAATAGCAAGGGACCCAAAACAGATCCTTGCCGAACTCCACTGTTAACACACACCCCCTCAGATTTAACTCCATCTATACTAACTCTTTGCTGTCTGTCACCAAGCCATGACTGAATCCACCTAAATATACTGCCATCGATCCCGTCTGTCACCAAGCCATGACTGAATCCACCTAAATATACTGCCATCGATCCTGTGTGCTTTAACTTTGCTCAGAAGCCGTAAGTGTGGCACTCGATCAAAAGCCTTACTAAAGTCCAAGTATAAAATATCATAGTTTTCATCATTATCTGCTGCTTCATACACCTTACTATAAAAAGACAGCAAATTAGTCAGACAGGATTTACCCTTACTAAAGCCATGCTGTGATTCTTTTATCAACTTATGCTTATCCAAGTGATCTCTAATATTCCTTGCTATAATAGATTCCATCATTTTCCCTACCACTGATGTCAAACTTACTGGTCTGTAATTAGACATTTGTTTTATCCCCTTTCTTAAATATAGGTATCACATTGGCTTTAACATAACATAATTTCACGGATGACAAAAGCCACAAGGGACTATCAAAGGTCATCCGTATCCATCAAATCCCACCCACATAATGCATCCATAGCATTTTGTCAGATCATGCATCTACAATATACAATTTAACAATCCATAGGAATGTCCAACCATGCATCTACAATATATAATTTAAAGCCTCCATAGGAGTCTGTCAAAAACAAAATCAAAGTCCCCCAAAATATACAATAAAAAGAAACTGCATCCACAGGAATAAGTCAAGAAACATATCCACATACCAAAAAGTAAGAAATTAACCCTCCATCTCCATATAATCATCCAATCTGCGCTTGAAAACATTCAAGTTTGGGCTGTCTACAGTCTCAGGTGGCAAACTATTCCAATAATCCACCACTCTGTTAGTGAAAAAATATTTTCTAACATCCAGTCTGCACCTCTGTTTTTTAATCTTTAAGTGGTGGCCTCTAGTTCTATTACTACCTTCTAACTCAAATAATTTGCTGAAATCCAATTTATCCATCCCAGAAAAGATTTTAAAAAGCTCAATCATATCTCCCTTCACACACCTTCTTTCAAATGAAAACATATTTAATACCCTCAGCCTATCTTCATATTCAAGGTGCTTCAGGGATGGTATTATTTTTGTTGCCCTCCTTTGTACTGACTCTAATAAGTTTATATCATGTCTAATATGTGGTGACCATGCCTGTATGCAGTACTCTAAATGTGGCCTGACATAAGAGTTGTATAGTTTAAGGATGACCTCCTTACTCTTGTAGCTAACATTTCTTTTAATGTAACCTAGCACCCTATTGGCTCTATTTTTTGCCTCAATACACTGCTTTGAAAATTTCAGTGACCTATCTACTAAATACTTCCATGCCACTGGCACAATGCCACTCTCCAATGATTTTCTAAAGATGCATGCTAGGGGCTCACTTAACACATCCTTACATTCTTTCAAAATTCTAGGAAAGACCTCATCAGGACCGGGTGCTTTACTACTTTTGATTTCAATTTCCTTTGTCACTATCTCCTTTGTGATCAAGATATCCTTTAATTTCTCTTCATCATTACCCCGAAAGATCATCGACACCTCGGGTATATTTAGAGTATCCTCCTGTGTAAATACTGAGAGAAAAAAGTCATTTAGCATTCCAGCCATTGAGTCCCTATCACTCACTAATTCTCCATTGGAATCTATAAGTGGGCCTATTTTATCTCTAACCTTAGTTTTGTATAATTGATAAAAACTTTTAGGATCTTCCTTTGCCCTATTTGCCACTTTAATTTCATAATTTCTCCTTGCTACTCTAATTAACTTTTTAACATCTCTTGCTAGTTCATTATATCTCTGCCTTAAGTGATCCTCTCCATTTTTTATTTTCCTATAAATGCCCTTTTTCATGCCAATATAATGCTTAATTTTATCTGTCATTATTTTTAGTCCTAATCTCCTTATATGGAATGTTAATCATCTGACCTGTAATTAATTGCTCAATTATTCTTTCATACTCCTCTTCAATCGTAATCTCTTCCTCCTGGTGATTATTGTCTCCACTAACTGATATCATTGAATCTATTCCTGATTTGTGACTCGATATTACTTTGTACTAAGTAAATTTAACGGGGGGGATGGGTTTCACCACAGAATCAGCGAAAGATAAGTTGCTCTTTTTTTTTCTTATTACTACTTAAGTTCTTTCTTTGTTTGAATAAGTGATGGAGTTCAGGGATGAAAGTGAGCATGAGTGTCGGAATGTATGCATTGGTTGTGGTGTAGTTGGTGAGGGGTATACATGTGTTTTATGTGGGCTGAGTGAATGCATTGTAGATTTAGAGGGGATGAGAATGCAGGATTTAGACAGGATATGTAGGCTGGAGGGGTTAGTTGCTGAGCTCAGGAGGGAACTTAGTGTTAGGCCTAGGGCTGGGAATAGGTTAGTTGGTGAGGTAGGCCAGTTAGATGTTTCAGGTGAAGGTAGAGGGCCGGTGGAGAAAGTTTGATATGATACTTCTAGGGATAGTGAAGTTAGCCTCCTTAGATTAGTTAGAAATAGGCCTAGTGAGGATGGGGGACAGTGGAGAGTGGTTAGGAAACGTGTAGCTAGGGAGGCTTCTCCTGTTCTTTGTGAGAATAGGGTTGCCTCTGTTGAGGTGGTTAGCCAGGGGGAGAATAGGTGTGTGAGTCAGAGGGACACAGAACCCATTAGCTTGACTAATAGATTCAGTGCCCTAAGAGAGGAAGTAACTGGAAATGATATGACTGATGGGGCTGGGGGTGGAGGTAGAGTGACTGGTAGTTTGAATGAGAATAGGAGTGGGGATGGAGTTAGGTCTGTGGGGGTTAGGAATAGGAGTCTAACTGAAGTGCTTGTTATGGGTGATTCGCGAGTTAGATATTTAGATAGGAAGTTGAATGCAAGTAGATTGAATGGTTTGAGGGTGTGTTTGCCGGGTGCTGGAGTGAGAGATCTGTCTGATAGGTATGAGGAGCTGGTGTCTGGCTGTGCAAGGGATGCGGTTGTGATTACACATGTAGGAGTGAATGATGTGAAGAAAGTGGGTGCATGTGAGTTATGTGAGAGGTACAAGAGGTTGATTGAAAAGGTGAAAGAAAGTAGAATGAAAGGTGTTATGACAGGTGTGCTTCCAAGAATGGATGTTGGGGTAGAATGGATGTCTCGTGCGATTGGGTTGAATGATTATGTGAGGAGGATGTGTGAGATGGAAGGTGTCATGTTTGTGGATGTGTGGGATAGGTTTGTTAGAATGAAAGAAATATATGCGATGGATGGACTGCATTTGAGTAGGAGGGGGGTGATGTGTTATGGGAGGAGTATGATCGTGTTATTAGGTCTTTGCAGGTGGGAAACTAGATACTAATAGTGGTCAGGGAATTATGAGAGGACATTATAGTACTGAAAGTAGAATGGACTTGGCAGATAACACAAATAGTTTCCAAGGCAATAGAGGTGAGGTCATTCAGGTTGGAAGAGGTGCTTCAGGGATAGGGGGGTTAAATTGTTTCTATACAAATGCTTGTAGTCTTAGAAACAAGAAGGATGAGCTATTTAGTTATATTAGCGATGTGGATATAGATATATTATGTGTTACTGAATCATGGATTAATGAAATAGAATTTAGTGACACTATAAGTGAATTTGATTTACAGGGCTATAATATGTACATTAGTCAAAGGACAGGTAGGATTGGTGGAGGAATAATTATCTATATAAAAAACAACATTGTTTCAAGTTTAAATACTTCAATAAAGCAGGATGGAGTTGAGTCACTTTGGATAGATATTAGGTTCAGTAAAAATAGAATGGTGCATTTGGGAGCTTTTTACAGACCACCTGGGCAGACTGATGATATAGATGAACTAATGATAAGGGAAATAAGTAAGGGATGTGAAACAGATGCAGTTATTATTGGGGACTTCAACTTAAACTCTGTGGACTGAGAAAATATAATAGGTAGGGATAGAACAAGTGGCAGGTTCATAGAATGCTTTGATGATAATTTTTTTAATCAATTTGTTAATGAGCCAACGAGGGGGGACAATATATTAGATTTAGTACTTTCTAACAGTGATCATTTAGTTCAAGAATTGACTGTTGGGGAAGCATTGGGAAATAGTGACCATCAGATAGTTTGTTTTAACTTGGGAATTAAGAAGGGTAAACTAACCAAGAATGCTGTAAAAGTTCTAAATTTTCATAAGGGAGATTATGTAAAACTTCGAAGCTTGCTAAATTTGGTAGACTGGTATGTAGAATTTAGAGGTAAAAATGCTCATGGGATGTGGGATATTTTCAAGCATATAATAAATGTAGTCCAAGAGCAATGTATCCCAAAGAAGGCTAATAGGAACAAAAGTAGGAAACCATTATGGTGGAATCAGGAGATAGCTAGAAAAATTTCAGAGAAGAAAAGGGCATATAAAAAATTACAGGTAGAAAATAATATTCAAAATTTAAGTGATTATAGAATGGCTAGGAATAAGTTAAATAAGATTATAAAGAAGAACAAAAGGGTGTCAGAAATTAAATTAGCTCAGGATAGCAACAAAGATCCTATAAAGTTCTTTAGTTACTATAAAATTAATAAAAAGCCTGGCAGAGTTAAAATAGGACCTATCAAATATAAAGGGGTTGTGAGAGATGCTCAGCATGGGTTTAGATCAGGTAGATCATGTTGACTAATTTACTAGACTTTCTGGAGTTCGTAACAAATCAAGTAGATAAGGGAGAGAATGTAGAGGTAATTTACTTGGATTTTAGTAAAGCATTTGATAAGGTACCACATAGGAAGCTAGTTCATAAATTAAAAATGATTGGGATATGTGGGGGTATTTCAAATTGGATAGCTGAGTGGCTGAAAGACAGGAAGCAAAGGGTAGTGTTAAATGGTGTAAAGTCAGAGTGGAGGGATGTTATCAGGTTGGGTTCCTCAGGGATCATTTCTCAGTCCATTATTATTTGTCATCTATATAAACGATCTTGGGGCGGCAGTTAATAATAAAGTGTCAATTTTTGCGGATGATACCAAATTAGCAGCTGTGGTTAAAGATATTGATGATAATTTTAAAATGCAGGGGGATTTAAATAAATTGTTATCCTGGGCACATAAGTGAAAAATGACTTTCAACCTTGATAAGTGCAAAGTTATTAACATGGGAAAAGATAATAGAGAATTTAACTATGAAATGGATGGGCATTGGCTGAGCTCAGTAGAGGATGAGAAAGATCTAGTAGTAGTAATAGATAATTCATTAAGGTTTTCTAAGCAGTGTATTGAAGCAAGAAATAGGGCAAATAGATAGGTTATTCTTAAACTCTATGACTCTTATGTTAGGCCACATCTAGAGTACTGTATACAGGCATGGTCCCCACATTTTAGACACGATATTAACCTTCTCAAGTCAGTGCAATGGAGGGCAACAAAGATTATTCCTTCCCTGAGGCACCTTGAATATATAGATAGACTGAGGGTATTAAATATATTCTCGGTCAAATGAAGGTATGTGAGAGGGGATATGATTGAAACATAACATAATTACACTGATGACAAAAGCCACAAGGGCCTATCAAAGGTCATCCGCATCCGTCAAAACCCACCCACAAAAAGCACCATCACCAGGGGAAGACAAAATCAAAGTCCCCCACAATATAATATAACGGATGACAAAAGCCACAAGGGCTCATCATAGGTCATCCGAGTCAAGCGGCCTCTTTTTCAAGGCACCTAAACTCCCAGGAAAACTACATCCAGAGGATTGCATCCAGAAGCAAGGGAATCACCAATCAAGGCTTGTCAAGAACTAAATCATGCAGCTATAGATATAAAAAAAATTCTGGGATAGATAAATTGGATGTTAGCAAGTTTTTTTAAGTTAAATGATCGAAATCGGACTAGAGGTCACCACTTGAAAATTAAAAAGCAAGGGTGTAGGTTGGATTTAAGAAAATATTTTTCACCAATAGAGTGGTAGACTTCTGGAACAAATTGCCGGGAAGGAAAGTAGGTAGTCCAAATTTAAATGTATTTAAGAGTAGGTTGGATGAGTTTATGGGAAGGGAAGGTTGTGATGGTTCCTAAGTTTTGTATATATTAATATTGTTTGTATATATCTATAGCTGCATGATTTAGTTCTTGACAAGCCTTGATTGGTGATACCCTTGTGTAAATATTATCGTTCACTCGTGTCGGAATATTCATGCGCGTTTAAGTCCTTTTCAAATTATTATTCTATAAACAATTAGGATTATATACTGGGGGGCTGTGCCCCCCAGACCCCCCAATTTAATGAAACTCAGGATCATCGTAGTGTAGTCCCCCATTGTGTTTACCCCCACACGAGCTATCAACTTAAATGTACTCAAAAAACGTGAAACATTTTCGCGCCGATAATCTACATATTTACCGTTTCTTTCAGGCAATTTTGTAAAAAAAATGGCCTGTTAAATTTTTTTAGAAAAAAAATTCCACCAGCTATATTTCGAAAAGGACTCAAACGTGCATGAATATTCCGACACAGGTAAACGATAATATTTATACAAAATAATTTTTTCCGGTCAGGCCCCGGGTCTACATGTTTACCTGAACTTGTTTGATTACTTCTTCCTGAAAGCGAGCGTAGCGAGCAGGGGTATGGATCTTCAGGTTTACCCATTATTCTATAAACAATTGATTGAAACTCAGGATCATCGTAGGGAGATCTCTCCATTGTTTACCCGCACACGAGCAGTCCCCTTAAATTTACTCCAAAAACGTGAAACATATTGGAACGGGAACGAAATAGTTTACGTCACATCGTTCGCGCCGCCAATCTACATGTTTACCTAAAGAACTCCTTCAAAATTATCAAAAGTTTAAAGGAAAAAGTATGTATTAGAAGTAGGTTGGTAATTAATATAGAAGTAGAAGTAGGTTGATGTTGATAGAAATAGGTTAGAAAGGGGCGAAACGAAATTCACGTTTAGTTCAGTTTGGAAGTTTTGCCTTTGCATCGGTACGTCTTTTGTACATTTTAACCATTTTAATTATCTTCATTACTTCTCTTAAAAATTGTTGCCACATTTTAATTAATTATAAACGAGATTCCAGAATTATCGGGCTCCAACCTGCATTATTATGGCTACCAAACTTTGAACCCTTTTGGGTCAGCTTTCATCCCTTTTAATGAGATTTATTATTTGTAATTAAAATTAATTAGGTAGCTGGCTTTTCTTTTTTTCTTTTTTGCCTTTGTCGACTCTCTGTAGCGCTCAACTCACAAGTAAATAGGCCTGTGGCACCCAAATTGAAGGATAAGTAGGCCCAGCGAGGAACCAACACAAATGGATGCTCGGTATATCTATGAAATCCTTGAAATGGATATTCGCATGAATTAATGAAATATTAGGCCATGTAATAAACAGGGGACCAAAGAAAAATCAGAGAAATGATATAGATCACAATTGTATATTTATTAAGGATATTTATGCAACAAGCGGATCACCAGAATTTCACGCGAACACACATACATACGCACACTAAGACTATGGAATTACTTTGAAGGAAGATATATGTTACTTCTTTATGGGAGGCCTCGGGTTTACCCAAGTTATGGCAGGAGGAGGATATAAGTAGTAGGTAACCCGGTTTATCGGCGAGGATGAGGAACCCCAGGAGAGGAAGGATGTCACGAGTTTGAAAGGTTAAAAATGACGCGGATATTTTGGAGAGGCCCCTCAAGTCCCACTAGTGAGGTGAAGGGTGGCGTTAATCTCGTGTCTGACTCCAAAAGATACTCAAATAATATACCGGCTGGGCGAGGCTCACCGAAGGCTTGTGTTCGAGAAAGGACTGAGAGGAATCATGTAAAAAATAAATGTTTAATTCCAACGAACAAAAAGAAGGAAGACAAAAATGAGGCTCTCGTTTACAGTCAGGAAAAAATTAACTACCGATCAGGAAAGCGAGTGTTACCAGGACAAGACTTAGGCGTATTACAACAGGGGCTTCGCGACGCTAAACGAACATTAATTAATTCTTTACATTCGATCGTCTATCTGACTTAACTGTCTACCCAAGAGTAAATGAATTTCCTTCTCTCGAATTCTCCATTTTCCTTCCAGCAATAGAATAGAAGGCGTGGTCTCTTTCCGTCACTGTGACCACAATGCTTTTAGCTCCGCCCAGTGGGCAGGATTTTCTTCTCCCAGAACTAATAAGGTTATAGCACTTCCCATTTTCACTTCTTTGACATATTTTTGCCATAGCTGAGAAGCCGCCAGCTGTCTCGGTTTAAGGGGCAAGGTACGTTTATGAGACGAAAAATCTTTTGGATTTTTTATTTTAAGTTTTTCCCATGAATAAAAATATAAGTCTTTAGCTTGCGTATGCAGTAATTTTTACCTTATTTTTGTAAAAAAAAGTACCTAAAAAATAAATTAAAAAAAATAAAACGTAGCGAAATTTTCGAGAATGCTGCATCAGGACTGGTTGTTTTCTATTTTTTGCATAACTATTATATTTTTTAAAGTTTTTATTTTAACATTTATATAGTACGTATTGCATTGTAAGCATATATTTTTGTACCTACCATCTCTAGAAGTATTTAATTTATGGATCCGGAGTATGAGTAGGATGCTGAGTCAGATAGTGGCTTTCCAAAAGACAAAGAGACACCACTATGTCCTCACTTTTTTACCAGGATGTTCGCCAGTAGCCATAGTTCTCCTCAAACTATATATGTATAATTATATATACGAATAAATTATATATATATATATATATATATATATATATATATATATATATATATATATATATATATATAGTCTAATTTTTGAATAAGCAATTGACGACTTCTTTCTTGACTTCTTTTTAGAAAGCTCCATGCTAGGATTCCGTAGATGCAGCAGGGGTTTTTTTTTCTTCTGAGGCCCATAGCTGGAGCTTTTTTTTCTTGTCGCTTCTTTCTTCTCCCGTAATTGAACTATAGGCCGCGAAATATGGGGTCGACAGTTATAGGTTTGGCGTAAGTAGGCCTTGTTTTGATTGTAAGGCGATCCTATAAGGGTTTGGTAAAGTGGCTTGCTCACAGGTTTCTTGACGTACGGTCCGAGGGGTATTAAGCGAGCAAGGTATGTAAGTAAAAGGCTCTTTGTGCAAGGAATTAAACACTTGTATTTTTATAATCCTTTGAAATGTTTTCACTTACGGTAAAGATTTAATTTGCGCAACGGAATATTTTAAATCGGGTTATAATGGCAAGAGCAAGAAGAATGGAGATTCGAAGAGCGGTGAATTAATAGTTTAATAATCAATCAATGAATGGGTTAATAATAATATATAATAACAATTATGATAATGATCTTTTGAAGAAAATGTTCTCTTATTTATATCGGGCATCATTTTGGGGGTGACGCGTAGATCCGCCTTCCTTTGGTCGCTGAGGCGGGGCTTAGCTACCAGTCAGCCCAGTGGAACCTGCGATTGGTTGGAGTCTAACCTGTGATTGGCCGAAATTCTCCACTTTGCATCTTACTTTGGGGGCCTTTCCCCTGCGAGGGTATCACAGAAAGTCCGTTTGCTTAAAGCTAAGATGAGCTTATCAAATTTTACATTAAGGTGAAACATCTTTTGTCGTCAATTCGGTTCCCATTCCAGACATATCTAATTACTCTGTTTGCCTATCTACTCTCACAGTCGGGTGCGATAGCCTTATATTGTGGTCGGGTTTCAAACCTGACGTTCTAATCAGATTCCGCTGATTCACAAACTGTCTCCAAACGACCTTATTTTATTGGTCCTACCATTCCATCTTTGATAGTTCGACCTGGCAAAATATGTCTTTGTCCTCCCCCCCCCCCTCTCTCGCTCTTTCTTTGTGTGTGTGCAGTTATTGTATATTACAGAACTTCAGGCATGTCGTAGGACCATATCGAAATAAGTTCGATACTTCTCATAACTTACTTCAGCATTTTGATACGCGATGTCGGCACATATCTCGAGGCGCTTTCGGAGGTCTAGGAAATACGAATAGGAGGGTTGGATTTCGTTATCCAGACGGTGATTGGTGAAAAGTTCCTTTAAAATAGCAAGGGGGCCTTGAACATTACGGCCATACGCAAATTCGAGGGAGGCTAATCCTAGGGTTTTAGGGGGGATTTCACGACGCGCAAACAGTGCCACGGGTAAAAAGCGGTGCTATTCTCGGGGCTGATCGATACACAATTTTCTGAGGATTACTTTCAATGTGCCATTTAGCTTTTCGCAAGCTCTGTTTGCGGCTGGGTGGTATGGGGGTGGTAAACAAAGGTTTTACCATGAGGAGTTGTCCGACATACTCCATAAACTCGGAGGTAAATTGTCTTCCTCGATCCGACAATACCTCTTAGGAATTCCTGCCCGAGAAAAAATGGAAAGGAGGGCTTCGGCGCACGAAACGCTATCAATGCGCTTAAGAGGAACTGCCTCAGGAATACGGGTAGCGAAGTCTAGCAAAGTGAGGAGGTAGCTGTGTCCTTCACTAAACGGGGGGTGAAAGGGGCCAATAAGATCAATGGCCACACGAGAAAAAGGTTCCGAGATGATCGGGCTTTTCTTAAGGGGGGCTGGCTTAACGCGCCCTTTTGCAGATGTCCTTTGGCAGGCATCGCATGATTTGCAGTACTCTGCAATTTCTCTGGCCGCACCTGGCCAATAAAAATACTTAAAAACCCTTTCATAGGTTTTAATATGACTAAAACGACCGGAGAATAAACTATCGTGAGAAATCTGGAGGACTTGGGGGACGTGAGAGCGGAGAACACACAAGGTGTGTGTTTCAGGTTCGGTTCCGTCGGAACATTTACGATGTAACAGCTCATCCTTGACAAGGTGTGAAATGCTTTTTCCACCACGGGAAGACTCTTGCTCCTGAATCCTGGCTTCTCCCAAAGGTGGAGGAGAGTTGCGCATCCCTTATGGGCGCGGGCAAAATCTTCGTTTCGGAAGGTTTCGATCTCCGGATCAACGGGGTTTTCTAAAGGAACGGGTTCCAGGGAAGCCTTAACGGCCTGGGCACGGGATACCATGGGTTGTGCTACCGGGTTACTTGTAACCTGGGGACTCTGGCCAATCAGTACCGAGCAAAACTTGATTTGGGGTGCTACCACTTCGACCCAACCAGTCAAATACTCACACAGGCTCAACGACTCTCCTTGACTCTTGAAACGATCAAACGAAGAAGACATCTTGTTGGCATACTAGAGGGAACGTAACACGCGAACGGGGCTATTGACGTTACGAAATCACTCGGCAATATATGTGAAGCCTAACTTTTCCCAAAAATATATATTAAAAAATTATCATACTAAAAGAACACTAAAACTCTTCCTACACGGATAGGACGGGTTAATCTTTCCCTTCCGGCTGAGGATTAACTCAAATATTCCGGTAAATTGAATACACAAACACACAGAAAGGGTCCCAACTAATAATGTAAATTTTAAAAAGTTAATAGACTAAAGTTCCACTGATCTAGAACTAACTTGAACGTACTTCGGCCAAAAATAGAAAAATAAAGAAACTTCAATAATGAGAAGTAGCTACTAAAACTCAAAGGGGATGTAAATCAACTAAACTAATTTACTATGTAATAGACCTCACACACTTGACACCAGTTTTTATAATATAAAAGTAATATATTTTTTTATATATATATATATATATATATATATATATATATATATATATATATATATATATATATATATATATATATATATATATATATATATATATATATATATATATATATATATATATATATATATATATATATATATATATATATATATATATAAGTTTACCAGGTTTTTATTATAGGAATGCCCAGATGTATTGCTATACGTGATATTGGTATCCCGCCATGGACGACGCCATTTCCTGTTCGATCATTCTCGAATTTTCGACTCCTGAGCACGAGGGAAAAATAAAATATCTCCCAATCCTTCGACTCTCCCAAAGCCCCCCCCCCCCTCACCCCAGTGTAAAGGCGCGAAAGAGTCGCCATGTCACGCCTCTTGCTGCTAAATATATATACATCAATTATTATGTAAAATTCATATGCAATTATTTTACTTAACTTTGTCAATTTAACCTTTAAATTATTTTACTTAACTTTTGTAAATTAAATCATTTTATGCACAACTTAATAATTAATTCATTCATTTATTTTACTTGTCAATTCATTTAACGTAATAATGTTCCAAACAACATCTCTTAAAATTTCACATACAAACAAACAAACACACGCTTTCAGCTCGACCAAATAACACACTATTCCTTCTCAGTCGACTCTTAGCATTCTCCGTATAAAGGTCGGTAATCATTCCTTCCTTCTACAATTAGTTACTTATCTCCAAACAAATCATACTTAATTTAATTCCACTTTCTCTCACAATTCTTTGCAAACGACCATACGAGAGTAGGTCCTTAATTATATTTACTTCTCATATTGCAGCCCCTAATTCACAGTCCATCATAGTCACCATATTATTCCACCATATTATATCATATTTATTTCACATACTTCAATTCTCTTCGCATCTTGTTACTGTAAATCATATGTTACAATATTTTACATTGTATACCTAATCTACTTATCTCATTGTACATTCGTTAATTCTATGAATATATTTATATTTGTTTAATTGTTTTTCTTAAAACCCAGTTCATTATTTCAAAATTTATTTCGCTGTCGTCTTAGGCCTAAAAACTATCAGCCGACAACTTCGATCAAACAAATTTATGGTTATGGTTTTCGAAACGCTATTTAGGCTGATTTATTAACAGAAAATAAATCACATGAATAACCATATACTATACACGTGGTCTCCGATAAATGGGGAGTGGGGGGGGGGTCAGAGGTTATTCTTTTACAGTGAGTGTATACTGGTTGTTATTAATTAAGTTACTAATTGTCATGTTGTTAGTTGTAACAACTTGTTAATACCGTCTCATTTTCTGAGGGACAGCTTGATGAAATGCTTTTAAGTTTAGATTAACATAAGGGAGCGGGACCTGATGAAATTTACCCTAGTGCCTTTATCGAAGACTGTTTGTCTCACCTGGGGAAGAACTCCCTCTTTAACCTATATCAATTCGGGTTTAGAAAAAAAAAACGAAGTACGGAGAGGGCGATTAATGTCATCACGGAAAAGCTAACCCAAGCAAAACGGGAAAGAAGTTACGTGGACATTGTTTGTCGGGATGTATCAAAGGCGTTTGATAAGGTGTGGCAACGAGGAATGCAGTACAAGATCTTACGACTAGGCTTAAGTGAAAACTTAGAAAGAACTCTCTGTGATCATGTCATGGAGAAAGTGGCGTATATCAGTTCAGGGTGCACGGATGGACCAAAGTTTCCGCTCACTGCGGGCCTCCTACAGGGAGGGGGGGGGAGTCCCGGACTCTCTACTTGATTTACACCGCTGATGTCCCAGCCCCTGTAAGCCCCACTTGCCTCAACATTCAATTCGCCCATAATTTCACCCAGATAATCACTTGTCCATGGAGGAATGCACCTTGGCAAGCTCGTATGACAGCAGCAGAAATTGAGAACCTTAATACATACGAGGCCCGGTTGAAAATACGCACAAACCAAGAAAAGTTCAAAGTAGTCCCCATAGGCAGGAAACTACTATACGATGTCAGGGTGTGGGATAGACGCTATCCCTACACCACGGAGTGCAATGTACTAGGAATGAAGATTACTTCAACCGGCTACAGGATGCACTTTGCAGAAAGAATCACCAAGGCCACAGCTCCAGTCAGAACTCTATACATGTTCAGGAATCTCTGTGAAAGCAATAAGAAAAAGATCTGCAATGCACTTGTGAGATCGACGCTTCTATACCCCACTTCCGCCCTCCCGTGTGTCTCGAGAGCACAAAAGAGAAAGCTACAAGTGGTGCAGAACAAATGTGTGTACCTAATTAGAGGTACACTCAGGCGAGAAAGAAGACGCCAGGAAAAGCTGCATCGGGAGGCGGGGTTAAGTCCCCTTAACGTTGTCAAAGAAAAACGGACAAGGAATATGCAGGAACTGGTTAATCGAGAATTGAACGATGATATCGTCCAAATGATTAACCAGAACAGAAGAGGTATAAGTCACGCCAGATTTCACGAGCTCCGATAGGCCTTTAGCTGGCGGAGCAGAAGTGCCGTTCTACGTATGAGAATAAGAATGTTTTTTACCCAAAACCATTGACCTATAAAACCAATCAAGAAAATAAAACCGTATTACGAAACCTCACCAATTTCTAAAAGAATTCAACGATTATCGACAGCAAATTCACCAACGAAGACCCAAGTATAACGAAGAAGACATCAAAGAAAAAACAAAAGACACGATTTACACTAAGTACAAGATATACAAAAGCAAAACAAAGACACTAAGCATAATACTAAAGTGATTAAAGTAATTTATAACTACAACAGCAAATGCGCATAACATATCTAAGAACATTAATTTTATAGAAGACAAATGGCCTGAACGCCATAATAATATAAACTATCCCAAAGACAACAAAAGAACCACATAACAAAAAAAAATTTAAAAGCAATAAGCCTGACCACCAGGCACTTAGCATTTCTTTGCATCCTACCACACTTTTTTCTCTTTTCACCACTTGTCTATTTTAGCTATCTGTCCATCACACCCTTTCTTTGTCCCCTACACACAGCTACCCACTTACATCATTCATAATCCCTTAATTGAAAAAATAAGCAGTGTAGCCTTTGTTTGAATAAAATTTTCACTTGTTCCCTTGAATTTGTGGAGGTACCAGGTTATTGGAAGAATGTTCATATAATACCTATATTTAAAAATGGAATGAGAGAGGATGTTAGTAAATATAGGCCTATCAGCTTAACTTAGTAGTATGCAAATTAATGAAAAAGATTGCCAAAGGAGGTTTACTGACCTATTTATCAGTTTTTTAATGAAATAGAGAGACTAGATATAAGTAGATTTTTTGAAATAGGCAGGGATCACTACCATAGGGGATAGATTTTAGAAATTTAAAAAAAATCAAAGGTATAGGTTACTGTAAAAAAAATTCTTTTTCAGGCAGAGAGTAGTGAACTTGTGGAACAGTTTGCTTGCAGAGGTGGTGAATTGTATGTAGGTCACTTAATGATTTTAAGAACAGTTTAGACAAAAAAAATCAAAAGTACCATTCATTATAATTACAATTTTATTTAAATTATCATAATTTATGATTATTATTGATATTAATATTATTATTATTGCTAATTTTAATGTCATTATTATTTATAATAATAATATTATTGTTATTAGAATTATCATTATTATTATTTTTGATGTTTAAACTTGGTTTATAATGAATTTTTCTATCTCTATATTTTTAAATTTTACAATTAAATTGTATTTCGAATTTATTATATTCATTCCACTATAATTGGAGTCGATAACTATAAATTGAAGACCACATAATTACTATTGGTCAATGGTGAATGGCTTTTATGGTAGCTTAATAAATGAAAAAAATGTTTTATTTATATTTAGTTAAATTCTTATAAATAATTCTTATAAATAAAATTATACCTTGAGTCTCTAGTAGTTATTACATTAATAAAGAATTATCACCAATTAATCCTAAAATTGATCTAATTGATAACTTCCAGATGTTTTAAGTTTAAAAAGAAAATGATACTATTTTTATGATTGGAATAATTTTATTTATTATTATTATTATTATCTTTTCTGTTCTATATTGTAGGCTTTAATTACATAATTAGACTCAAGTTAATGTACTATTCATCCTTGCACTATAATGTAACCGAGTCAGACAATAATTTTGTGTGCATATAGTACATTAACAGAGAATATAATAATATATTGTAATTCTTTATCTTGAATATTATCTCAAGGTGACAGGGTCCTCAAGCCAAAATATGGCCAGGAGCCTTAGTTACCCTTACTCAGCTACTACAGTCGACAATTCCATTAATCCGTGGTCGGTGGATAACAAAAATTCATTCTACCATGTCAAAGTCAGAAGTCTGAGGCTCAAAAACGAAAAAAGAAAGCTACTTGAAGAGAATGAAAGAAGACGACTGTAAACTCTCTTACAAGTAGGCGTAGGAAAGCTTGTTGACATCAATACAAATCTCGAACAAAGTGCTGAGCAACAATGTGCTGAAATTGCTGCAGTAAGTCAGATAAATGAAGATGACCAAAGAACAGAAGTGGCACCTGCTGGTACTGTATTCAGAAAAGGGACAAATAATGCTGCGCTTCCTGCTGCAAGTACAATCACAGGATGTATGCCAGATGTGGATAATGATATTGGTGTTCATGAGAAATCAGCCGCGGAGAGTTGAAGAATGTGTCAGAAAGGGCAATCTCAATTTCCAACTTCATTTTCACGTGACAGTAATCAAAATGGTGAAATTTCAAGACGTTATTGGCTGGTATGGAGTCCATCACAACAAGCCCTCTATTGTTTTCCGTGCCCTCTCTTTCAAAATAAAACCGAAACTTCAAAATCGCATTCACGTCTAGCAACATCACAGGGCTACGCTGCTAGTGGAAAATGGAGAAAACTAGCAAACAGAATTCCTGAACACGAAATATGCAATCCCAATAGGGAGAGTTATTTGGCTGGGAGTGATTTTGAAAGACCATCGAAATCAGACAACTACATTGAAAATCTTTTAGAAACTTCCATTGAATTTGAAGTAGGAAGATTGCACAATATTTTGAGGTTGATCATAGACATTGTTCCTTTGGGGGGGGGGAGGCATAGCACTTAGAGGATCTTCGCAAAGAATTGGAAATTAAAGAAATGGAAACTTTTGTGGCTTGGTTGAACTGTTGTCTCATTGGGATCCTGTTCTGAAAGAATATATGCTAAAGTTGAAGGGATAGTTGCAGAAAGGAGGGAGACTCAAAACGAATTCATTTCTCTTTGCTTAGAATTTGTTGCAAAACAAATTATGTTTGAAAGATGCTGCTTGAAATACTTTTCAATTATGGTGAATGCAACACCAGACTCCTCTTATGTTGAGCAAACCGCCCGTATAATATGATATCTTGTGAAAGACGCTTTGCATATGTTATCAAGGAGCGATTTTTGAAGTTTGTTGATCGCAGTAACAAAACTAGAAACGATATTGCGCAAATGGTACTGGAAACGTTGAAAGATCACAAAATCTCTTTCTCAGATTGCAGGGGGCAGAGCTACGACAATGCATCCGATATGGCGGGAAAATACAAAGGAGTACAGGCACTTCTTCTGTTTGAAAATGTTTTGGCACTCTTTTCACCCTGTGGATGCCATACTTTTGATTTATGTGGAACAGACTCTGCTGAATGCTACCCTGAAGCTATCACCTTTGCCAGAACAATTTAAACAACATACACTCTCTTCAGCTCCAGTCCACGACGTTGGAAGATTCTTCTGCACAAGACAGGAAATCAATCGCTTCACAAGTCCGATACAAGATGGTATTCGAGAAAAGATTGTGTAAATCCATTTATAACAAACCTTACCAGCATTCTGGCTGCACTTGAAGATCTGTTAACATTAAATCTGACACCTAAAACAAATGCTGAAATAGATGGCACTATTAAGTATGTCTCATCGTTTACATGTATAATTATGTCAGCAATTTGGTTCAAGATTTTGGCACCAATTTTTCATTTGCAACAAGATTCTGCAAGCAAGACATGCTATGAACAGTTGATGTTGAAGTCACAAATGTCAACGAGTTGATAGCAAGTTTGAAAGATCTTCGTGAAAACTGGAAGAAAATCTGGAATGAAGCAAAACATGCTCCATCAAGTTGTGGCATTGAGGTGAATCTGAATGCGAAGAGACAGGGAAAGAGAATGGGATTCCATGCCGAACAAAGCCTGGATGATAATTTCACAGAAAGGAATGAAGATGATTATTCTATACAAGAGGCGAAGCAATATTCAAGAAATGTGTGTTTTACAAAATCCCCGAGAACGTCATTGGTGGCTTGACTCCAGTTAGACGCTTCAAGAAACTTGTCGGGAATCTTCTCATTTCTGTAAAACTACATGCTACCTTCTGAACCGGAAGAATTAGAGAGCTGGCGACAAAGCGTCTCTGATTTTGTTAACGAAATACAAGGATGATATCAACAGTGAGCTCATTCATGAACTGGAGTACCTCAAAATGGTGCACCAAGACAACTTTGGAAACATTCCATTGAAACCTTTAGATTGTCTGAATAAAATTACGGAAGTACAGCTTGAGAACATATTACCGAAAATTTGCATTGCGCTTCATATTTTTCTGCCCAACCCTGCAACTCTCGCTTCAGTTGAGCGATCTTTCAATAAACTGAAAATTGTCAAAAACTATCTGCGTAGTAGTATGGCATAAGACCGGCTTGTGGATTTAGCAAGACTTAGCATTGAATATAAACTTGCACGAAAATTTCAATTTTATGACGTCATCACACATTTTGCTGCCAAGAAAGCTCGAAAAGCATTTTTCAGTATATGATTATGTTTTAATATATTTTATTGTCCATTGTACAGGATGGCCCACAAGTCGCGCTACTATTAAACAAAATTTGCTACTAATGATATTTTTCGTTCTGCATTTTATATGATTTTTTAAGTAAAGAAATTGGTTACTAATATACAGTATGAACACTTGCAAAAAGAAATAAATATTGTCCACCCTCTAAAATAAAGTATATATGTGCCTTGTTTTTTGAAACCTAGGGAAAAAAATTTGTCTTGTACCGAGTACTATTTATCCTCTTGGCGGCCCTGTGTAGAACCCGTTGGAAATGACATTAGAAAAGTGAGTTTGAGAGTTGCGCAGAGTTGCAAGTTTGCTTGGAGGTCAGGTATGGGACCTCAAATGGTTCCATAAAATAGTTAAAGAGCAGATTGAAGTTAGCCAGGAAGATCTCCGATTTTGTATTTGATTCTTCCCGTAGGTATATAGTGAAGTTGGGTTCCAGGCTTTGCAGTATCCATGTGTTGTTTTAAGTTGTTTTCCGAATCTATTTGCAGATCTATACCTGGATATCTCACAATGGGCGTTTAAATCGCCCATCAAAATAACCGACGTCTTATTGTTAAATAGATTAGTAAAGTTTTGCATCGGTAATTGGGGGCACCTGGGTGGCTGGTATCCTTTAGCGACGATCGGGACAAGGCAGTGGATGTGGTCTACCTAGACTTTCAGAAAGCCTTTGATAAGGTACCACACCGCCGCCTTCTCCGGAAAGTGCGAGCGCTTGGCATAGACGGAAAGGTAGCCGGCTGGATCGAGAACTGGCTAAGTGGCAGACAGCAACGGGTGGTGGTAAATGGACAGTCTTCTGAGTGGGTGCCCGTTACTAGCGGGGTGCCTCAAGGTTCTGTCCTGGGACCCCTACTATTCATCATCTACGTCAACGACATGGACGGTGACATGGTTGCCAAGATTTCCAAATTTGCCGACGATACCAAGCTTGGTATGAACGTTGCAAAGGATGGAAATACTGCCCGCCTGCAGGAAGATCTTGGGAAGATTGGGGAGTGGTCGGACACGTGGCAAGTACCTTTTAACGTGGGCAAATGCAAAGTGATGCATATCGGCCACAGAAACCCCCAATCTCAGTATATCCTTAAGGGCACTGCTCTTGAATCGAGTGACACTGAGAAGGACTTGGGTGTTACTATCACTAGTGACCTCAAGTTCTCGAAACAGTGCATTGAGGCGGAGAAAAAGGCTCAAAGGATGCTAGGCTATATTAAGCGCCAGTTTGGTTATCGGAACCAGGAGATTGTACTGTGCCTGTACAACTCACTTGTCCGACCGCACCTGGACTATGCCGCACAATTTTGGAGTCCTTCATTGCGAAAGGACATCGCGAGATTGGAACGCGTACAAGCCAGGGCAACCAAGCTGATTCCCTCTATCCGACATAAAAGTTATGAGGATAGACTAAGGGAATTAGATCTGTTCTCGCTGGAAACCCGTAGACAGCGTGGTCAGCTCATCGAAGTTTTCAAAATACTTCGAGGGTTCGACAATGTTGACTACCGGGATATTTTCACACTGAGTGAGAACAGAACGCGCAATCACGGCTTCAAACTTGAACTGAAGCGTTACAACCGCAATCTGTGTGGAAATTTTTTCACCTACAGTATCTGCGGTAAGTGGAACGCACTTCCAGTGGAAGTTGTCAACAGTGAATCTGTTGACCAGTTCAAGTCAAGACTAGACAAGGTCTTGAAAAGTGGCCGTTTAGGGACGCAAAACAATTGAGCAGCCTTGTGCCCGCTCGATTGCAAATCCAATGGTACCCTCTTTGAATGGACCGTAAGGTCTCCTAGGGTACCTTCTTTCCTTGTTGTTACTCCTTGTTGTTAATTCCATTTGAAATTCTATAGCTAAATAGGCATCTTCCATTCCTTGTACTATTTTTAAGTGCAATACTTGCTTGATAGCTAGTGCAGCTCCGTCGAGTGACTTTCCCTAAGGATTAGTGGTTAGAACGTTGTAGTTCTATATCTTTATTTTCTCCTTTTCTATGTTTCTTCCATTGCCTAATGTTAGTATAGCATCTGGGTCAATATTTATGAATAAGTTTCCGTACATAATTTCCTTGTCTTTCCATCCGCATGTGTTAATTTATAATATTTTTAATTTCTTAATTTCCATATTCCAATTGTTCGTTTGTATAGTCGTTTACCGTAGGGGTGTCTTATCCGTTGAAATGAGTTATCGGTGTTTCTTCTTCTGGTTCGTTTTTTCGTTTCGCCTGGGTTCTCCCTCTGCTTGTTGCGTTCGAGGGTACTTCGGGTGATTCATCCCCTGGAGATAGACTCCTTTTGCTGACGAATTTAGATTTCCTAAGGTTTTCCTGCGAGTAACTGGTATGCATTCATGTTCAGTCTCATCGAAGGTATTTTCCGTCTCTGTGTCCTCGCGGTTTGTGCCCTCTTCTGTTTCCACTGTCTGTTCATTTCCTTTTGCCTCTTCGATTAAGTCTCTGTTTGTCTTTTCTGTGACATTGATTTTAAATATGGCCGATGAGTTGAGCTCATTAGGGGATTTCATTAGTTTGAGACCGTTTTTTTGTAGCATGCTATTTACTGTAGTTGCGCAACTCCCCAGATTTGAAATATTCAACACGTGGGCGTGTCTTATGAAAGTAAATATTTTTACATTGATTGTTCCATCTAAATTAATCTCCGTTGTCGGTTCTTGCTGGTTATTCTTTACCATTGATACGTATAAGTTTCTATTCACGTTACCACTATTCCTGTTTGTCTCCGTTTTTTTTCTCTTGGTAATTTCTCTTTGTTTTGGACAGATCATAGCAATAATTCTGTGTCTCCATTGGCAATTAATGCATCTTTTTACTGAGTTGTTACAGTTGCGCCACGAAATGCCTTCTGTTTCGCATTCTGAAAAGATGATCAGGTCTTTTTTAGAGCAATTTTGTGTCGTGTGATTCTCCATGGCATAAAATCTGAAGCATATGTGTATGCTTGTGAAGGCGTCTTTTTGCATGTGAGCGGATGGTATTCCCATGCTGAATTCGAGAAGTCATTTTTCAATGATCTTTGAGGCCATTTCAGTAGATTTCCAAATTACTTTGAACACGTGGGTATGATCTTTAAATTTGAACACCTCAGATTTTTTGAGTCATTGCTGCCTCTTCTGCAGTTCTTTTAGTTCCTGAAATGAATGTTCTCCTACCCAGGACTCTCTATCTTTCAACAGATGACGCTTCTGTTAACCGTAAATTCTGCCTTCTAAATCCATTTTTTTAGTGTGATATTTACAGCTGATGAAAGTAACTGCTCTATGTCATTATTTCCGGACAAAAATCTGTGAAACCTGATGGAGTTTTATACATTTGATGAGTGGAATTTACAGGTCCGAAAATATCATTTGCACTACTTCCTGCGGATATCTGTCCCTTCTATTCGGTGTGGGTTTAAGGGGCAGCCTTTTAAAGTCCGATGGGTAAATGTTACCTGGGTGGCGTTCCCCCTATTCGAAGAGAAGGGTTCTTCTGAAGATATTCAACTGCGGAGAAATTTCCCAGTTTACACTAGTGGGAGGATTCCCTATATCCCGTCCTAATTCTATCGTGGCTACCTTCCGTATTGCTCACTGTTCTTGGTCGTTTTTTTTCGCCTTTCACAAAATTCTTTCCGTCTTTACCTGAGTTAGCCTTTACCAGCTCGCAGTGAGCGATCAAGAATTCAGACTGAGTAAATTTCTGAGAGAAAGTGAGTAAGTTAGTGTGTATAGAAAGCCAAAGAAAGGGATCGCTGTGGGAGCACAGAAGATCTTTTAGTCATAGAGGAAAAGTTTGGGAAAAAACTTAAGAGGAGATAGGAGGAATTAATAGGTCGGTGGCTATACACCGATGCGAGGTGTTCGTTTGGTGTGTGGGTTTGACTGGAACTGTAGAAGGCAAGGCGAGGTGGAGAGGCGCTCATACCATGGGACGCTACTTCGTGATTCTGTGATGTAGTATGAGTACATGATGCTAGCACGTGTATTTTTCCCCAGATGTTGTATCGAACGTGTTGTTTGGGTGTCAGGTCTTGTGTACGTGTTAGTTAGGACATGTGATAGACTTCCGCATTTTGGAGTAAGAGCGTAGTGCGCGAGCGGTGGTTTTCTTTCCCGAAGTCTCGCGTTCAGGCTATGAAGCGTCTTTTACCACTTGTGCGATTGTTTGTAGTGTGACTATTTCGATGTGTTGGTTTAGTGTGGATGGTGTTGTGTCTTGTTTTAGGAGTGACGAGACCACGGGAGGGGTACGGGCTACGGGCATGGAGGTGATGTGAGTGACAGGAGAGGTGTTGGTGTGGTGTGGGGGGGGGGGGATTGCGTGGGGCTTGTGTATGTGCAGGTGTTAGGTGTTGCCACGGACGTGCATTTTTGTGTTCATCAATTAAGGCAAATACCCTCTCGTTGAAGATAATTTGACCCAAACCGTGCGCAGCAAGACGCTAGTTAAGTATTTGTGCGTATAATCGGTGGTTACCTCCCGAAATTTCTTTGGTGAGGCCTGGGGGTAGGAAGCTGCGTTAGGTGTAATGGAATTAGTGTCCGAAGATTGGGTGGGAGTGATAGAAGGGAGGGTGTGAGCAGAAGGAAGGGTGTAATGTGCTTGGGGAAGGATAGGAACTGTGCTAGGAGGAGTGGGAGCTGGTGGAGAAGGATTAGGATTTCGGGGAGGGGCAGGATCTATGGGAGGAGTAGGATCAGGCAGAGGGGAAGGATCGACGGGAGGAGGGGTTGGATCGGTGGGAAAAGGAGCCGGATCGATGGGAAAAGAGGCAAGAGCGATAGGGGAAAAAACAGAATCGATGGGAGAGGAGACAGGAGCATCGGGAGAAGGAATGGGAGTCACAGGAGAAGGAGTAGGATCCAGGGAAGGATCGACTGGAGCAGGGGTTTGAACGGCAGGACAAGGAAGAGTAGCGACAGGATAGGGGGTATAATCCAGAAGAGGAGAGACAGGATTAGCAGGTAAAGGAATATGATTGACAGGAGAAGGAAGGGGATTGCCGAAAGAAGAGACGGAAGCGACGGGAGAGGAAATAGAAGCTGGAGGAGGGTGTAGGAACGACAGGAAAATGAGTGGGAGGAGGTAGGGAGATAGTCGGAAGAAGAGTAGAAGTGAAGGACAAAGTAATTGGGAGGAATGGTGGTCGCAGTTTATTGTGATTTCGTGTACTGGATGTTGGGAGGAACGGTGGTCGTGTTTTTTTTATGTTCGTTTATAAGAGAAAAAAGCGTCTCGGGAAAGACAATTTGCCCTAGACAGTTTGCAGCGTACAGTTAATTAAGAGCCTTGGCGTATATTCGGGGATCACCCCTACATATGTCTTTTGCCACCGCGGAAAACATGATGACCAGTTGAGTTTTTGAGTTGTTTTGGTGTGTGTGTTTGTTTATGTAGGTGGAGTCATGTGTTGTGGTGGAACGTGTGGCCCCGGGCGCGCTGACAGCAGCGGTATATGTTTTTTTTGTGAGTGATGGTGGGGCAGTATGAGTGGGACTGGAGGTGGTGAAGGTGTTTAATGTTGAGGTATATTGGGGCCTCCTGAGCTCTGTGACGGCGTCCACGCGCTTCTTTTTGAGGTATGGGCACCTCATACTGGCAGCAACGTGGCGGCCATCACAGTTGACGCAACGGAGGGTGTTATTTGTGCATGCAATATAAAAGTGACCTTTTACATCGCTTGAATTTACACGAGCCAGTCTGGTGGCCTGTTCTGTAGCAGTGCAAGCATTTGTGTGGGCGTATTTTGTGTTGGAGCTCCATTTGGTGTGTTCGTGTATGTATACCAATGACCTTAACCCTGAAACTCTAAACATGGGCGTGGTATGCCCAACGCGTATAACATCATTCGCTTTGTTTAAACTTGCGGTCAAGGTAGAGCGTTGGCGCTCACAGTACCTTCAGTATTTGTTGAGACGCTTTAGAGGTAGTTTGTTTCGTTTCGATTCTCCGACGGGTCCACAAGGAAAACACGTGTTCGGATGCAATGTACCCTAGTTTGGGAGTAAAAGTGTATAATGATTTCGAGTCTCGTATACCCGAATTTAGTGATCGTTATATACGTGGTTTATCATACCCGAATTTAGTGATACACACCTAGTATTTTTTGGTTGTATTATGCCCGAATTTAGTGACTTTGTAATATTTAAGGGTTCACTGCACCCGAGTTTAGTGATTCTAGAATTGTGTTTGTGTAATTTGTTTTTGTGTTATTTTCTTGTTTTTCTCATTTCAGGTTGATATTATTTTCATAAAGTGTTTGTAACAAATTACATTAACAAAAAATGGCCCCTGTTAGTAATAAAAATCTTTCTCAGGATGTAATTGAGTCTATTTTTTTGAGGAAAGTGGTGAGGAAGATATTATAGAAATGGAAGATATCTCTGAGTCAGATGAGGAACTGGATACGGAAGAGTATGAAAGTGACTGTGAGGATGACCTACCCCGCAGGAAAAGACAGGAAAAAGTGTATTTAATAGGTCCAATGGGTGGAGGCAACCCCCTACCACCCCTACTGTTGGCCCTGCTGCCCCTGTCACCCCTGCTGCTGGACCTTCTGCTGGCTCTACCACCCGTTCTGCTGCCCACCGACAACGTGCTGATGCGGATGGAACAGACCTCATTGTTAGTTTCAGAGACCCATCAGTGACTAGTAAAAGTGGGTTTGAATGGAAAACAACTCCTCAGGTACACGCAGCAACGAGGATAAGTGCTTTGAATATTGTTAGGTCATTCACACCAGGTCGCACGTAAACAGCTGCACAGGCCACAACATCAGGGGAGTGTTTTAACCTATTTATAAGTGATGCCATAATTAGTGAAATAGTGTTGTGGACCAATAAAAAGATTGACGAGCTGGTCGCCAAGTACAAAACCCAGACAGTAACTCTCAGTCATACCTTACCATCTGAGATCCGTGCCCTGATAGGTGTCATTATGTTCAGTGGGTACCTGAAGGATAACCACCTGGAGACAAAGGAAATGTGGTTCCTTATCTCTGGTGCCCCTTTCTACAGAGCAGCAATGTCGGGAGGGGGGGGGAGGAGCGTTTTTCGTTCCTGCTATCATGCATTCGGTTTGATGACTGGACCACATGGCAAGAGAGACAGGATACTGACAAATTTTCCCCAATCAGGAGTGTGTGGGACAAGAACTGCTCAATGTGGACCGCACTTGATGAAGAATTTCAAAGATCAAAACAGATCCTGATCAATAATGGCTACTCAAACAGAGAATTCGATAAATTACAAAAGAAAATTCTCAACTCCAAGTTTGAGGAAAAGGAGAGAAGAGAAAAAGGAAAATTAATACCACTCTACTACAAGAATCAAATGACGGATGCTTACAAAACATACGAAAGATTACAACAAGATATCATAAAAAGTAACACTATCAAAGAAAATAACAAGTTATCCTTACGAATTTATTATAAAAACACAACAGTAAGCAACTTATTAATGAAAAACAACCTCCGCGAAAAGCAATCGATCTTAAAGGCTACAAATATGGTATACAAGTTCTAATGCCCCCATGAGGACTGCAAACCACATCTAAATAATCAATATATAGGTATGACCACTACTACCATCAGCCGGCACCTAACGATGCATTTGCAAGAAGGAGGAATAAAACACATTACAAAGAAAAGCATAACGCACAAATTACAAAAGCAACTCTGGTCTAAAATACTACCATACTCAGAAGAAACCCTGACCTTCACCGCCTAAGATTCTGGAGGCTCTTCTCATTAAAGAGATAGGCCCAAAACTTAACACCCAACGCACCAATTCCGAGCGAGTACTTCACCTTTTCTGCTAAAGGAACATGGTACTCCGACTTTGACCTATAAAAGTACCAAAGAACGAAAATCAATTTCATTCTTAGCTGCTCACGACCAGCAATGAGCTACCTCACCGGTAAATGAGGCAAACCCAAGGGAAAACACAAATTCAACGCAGCCTCAACAATAATGAAGACGTCCGTCTGAAGATGCCTTAAGAAAAGCAAAAGCTCTCGGCCAAAACTCAAATTAGTTGTAGGAAATAAAATGGATCTTCCTCAACTGATCCTTAATATCCAACCAGATACAAAAAACTGCATTCGTCAGTTGGAATGTTCCAAAATAAAATTGATAAAATCAAAATACAACCTGGTCTTTAACAAAACATGTATAGATGAGAAGAGCTGCTCCCAACATACACCGATATATATATATATATATATATATATATATATATATATATATATATATATATATATATATATATATATATTAGTAGTAAAACCATTGCTGCTATCAATTATTATTATAGATATCTTTCCGTATGTTTAACTGCAAATTTAATAAACTTTATCCTAATAACACTCGCGTAATTAATCCATACTATTTAGTGCATAGAAATAGTAAAAGCACCCCCAAAAAACACAATCTATTTTCTTGTATCATCCAGGAAGTAGATTAAAGATTTAACGACCCCATGGTTTGGAGTTTATGTATTTAGACTCGCAACGAGTTGGACTCAGCCTTAACAAGTGGGTGTCAGAAGACCCAGACAAATATAGTCCATAAACTTTCGATCTTTGATTTACCGGTTTACAAAACATATTCTCTCTTATACCGTTGCGTAGAATAAAGATTTATTTTAGGGTGTAGTTGTCTTGGATATTAAACCTCCTCTTGGTAAGTCTGACCATTCTATTCTATTAAATTGAAATTTAATTGTGAGGTTCTTAATATAAGTATATCTCGTAAAGTCTATGTTAAGTCTCGGGAAGATTGGCCTTGTGTATTCCATGACTAATAATATACAATGGAGTAATATATATATATAAATCTACTAATCCTATTGATGACTTAAATGCTGCCCTAGTTAATATAATAAACTGTAGAATTATTCCTACTAAGATCATAAGATGTAGACTAAACGACAAGGTGTGGTTCACTGATGATTGTAGATAACCAGAGAAGCAATCTGCTAATTACCTTGCAATAAATCTAGATTCTTATGATAAAATTATGTGTCTTGGATCTCACACTCAATCTGTTTATGCTGATGCACAAGCAGAATATAATAGTCATTTACGTGAAATTCTGACCAATGCATCCCAACCGCACAAATAGTGATCCACTTTAAATAATTTTCCTTTTGGAATTAATTCTGCTTTACCTCCCATTCGAACGGACACTGGAACAGTGACTTTTGACCCATCTGTGAAGGCTGAAGTTTTGTCATCTGTGTTTCAGAGAAAGCAAAGTGATCAAGAACTTGATCTTCCTTCCACTTGTTATCCTAATCCAGAACTCTCATATTTTGCCTTTAAGTCTTTAGAATTAAAATATTATTTAGATGATTTGGATTCATTCGGTGGTACTGATTCAAATGAAATATTTACACTTTTTCTGAAAAATTTATCTAAGCAACTGGCTCCTGAACTTGACAGGATATTCAGAAGTCTTCTGTCTTCTGGTAGTTTTCTAGTGTACTGGAAAACTGCCAATGTTTCTCCAAGTCCTAAGGGAGCCTCTCCTACACAATCTGGCTCGGAATAAAGGCCAATTTCTATTAATCTAATTCTTTCAAAAGTTTATGAAAAGTCATTAGCAAGAAGACTATACAAGTTTGTGAATTCCAAAATATTTTGCCTGCTATGCAATTTGGTTTCAGAAAAGGTCTTAGTACTACTGATGCTTTATTGGTATTAACCCGTGATCTGCAATCCTCTTTAGATGCTTGCTCCGAGGCTATGGTTATTTTCCTCGATTTTAGACCTGCTTTTGATTAAATGAATCATAAGACCTTATTGTATAAGTTGCAATTGGTGGGTATTGGTCGTCCAATTATCAATGTATTCAGAGAATTTTTGTCTGGCCGTAAGCAGCGTGTTTTAGTTGATGGAATTTCTAGCTCTTTTAAACTAGTTTTATCAGTCGTTCCACAGGGTAGTGTTTTGGGTCTCCTGTTTTTTTATTGTACACTGCCGAGATGTGGTCAAATTTAAAAATAAATTAATTGCTTAATGCTGATGATAGCGCCTTGTATGCTTCAGTTAAATCACCTGGTGATCTTACTTCTGTGGTTGATTTGCTGAATAGAGACCTTTATAGAATACAGTCGGGGTGTCTTACATGGAGCATGAAGCTAAACCCAAACAAGACACAATTTATAATTGTTAGTATATCGAGGACTTATTACCCTCCTTATCCACCATTGTTTCTCTGTGGGTCTCATCTGATGGTCTCTTGCTTCCTTAAACTCTTGAGTGTTTTGATAGATGATAAGCTTAATTTTGAAAAGCATCTAAACCTATGGCTTCCTCTATTGCACAAAAAAACTGGACTATTTCGTAAGTGCCTCAGGGCACTACTCGGTAACGAAGATACCGTTTTAAAATCTTTTTACGCATTCATCTTACCATGTTCTGAGTATTGCATGCCTATATGGCTTTGTACAACTAAGTGTCACCTTAAATTATAAGATCAAGCTTTAAATTGTATTCGTTTCATTCTAAGAGATTTAACAATCGAATAGAGAAACGAAGAAAAATTGGGGAGGGGTTGTCTCTCTTGTACAAGAGTTTCCATAATGTTAACCATCCCTTGTACCTGAGACTACCTGTTCCTTTTATCCACAATAGACCTACTAAGCGTACCTTAGCTCTGAATGACTATGCATTTTCGAATCTTAACTTCAGAACTAAGCAGTTTTCCAAATGTTTTCTTTCATATTATTGCAAATTATGGAACGATCTTCTAAATGAAATTGTTTATTGTGCTGACAGGAGTGCTTTTCAATCTGCTGTTAATGCTTTTTTTCATGATTTATATGCTTGTCTGAGGGATAAACCGGGACTGGCAAACACATCGTTATTTATATTTTTAGTTTAATTTTAAATAGTTGTTTGTATTATATTTTAGTGAATTCTTGTGTCTTAACTTTGTGTATTTTAGTGAATTCTTGTTTCCTAACTTTGCGTATTCTGGTCATTTCTTATGCTACTTATGCTCCTCTACATTGCCTTTGGGTGTTTTGTGGGTTTGACATGTGTGAACTTCAACCTGTTTGGGGACTTAAGTGGTTTCTATAATATTTATAAATAATAATTAAGTCTCCAATTAATTCACTACCCGTTTTGAGATAACATTCAAATTGCATACGATGGCGTCAACCGCTAATTCCACTACACCTCCCATCAAAGGAGTAAACCTTACCTTTCCCGCACATCAGAAGAGTGACCCCAGATTATGTAACCGGCAATGCGAAGTCCTTTTCATCATTATGGCTTTCACTCTGAAGAGTATTGAAATATCTCTATCTTCTTGGGCGAACGCGTTCGTTACTTACTAATCCGATGCTCGATCGCAAATCAGGCATCTTAAGTTCTGGGTCCACTTTGGGGGTCAAGAGACACCTATGCGTGGAATTGTTTAGCGTGGGAACATGCAGCACTCTTAGAAAACCCACGATCTTCATCAGAACAGCGGTTGTTTTAGTGAAACAAAAGATCGAGAGGACTGAACCATTGATCTGATTGCAACCCTCGTCTGCCTTTGTGACTGTTGACCAGTTCGAGTAGGTTCGTCCGCTCACTCCGCCGTTAGGGATTTTCCGCAGTGGCCATCTATCAGCCGCAGTGATAGTTCTTCATCTTATACTATCTCCTTAAGTTACCTAAAAGTATGATGCACTGAAGCGAGCGTAAATCGAGGCCAATACATCTAATAGTCAGCGTCTACGGCAGTTACTAACATAAGAGAAGCACGCCGACAGGAGACCAATGGAACTCCTGCGTGCACCGAGGTCTATCGCTAACTCCCCGACACTTCCATTAGTAACGACCGTCTTTAAGAGCTGTTCTTGCATCTCCTTTTGAACATGACAATAGTTTTTAGCAACACAATTTCCTAGCAAACCTTTAGAATAAATTGCTAATACAGCTGATACCCTGCTTGAATTATCTAGCCACATGGCATCTCCAGTTAACTATCCTACCGAAAGGTGAGTTCGGTGCTTTGAAGGTCGCGTTAACACTTTTCTCGGAGATATTTGAGAAAGTATTCGCATTCACGTCCGAGGTGCCGAACGTCCCCCAAGCCCACACTTTTGACACATCTCAAACAAGCACCATCAATTCTAGTCACTCACCCTCTGGCACGGGGTTAGGAACGATTGGTGGTGGTGGCTACCCCGTCCCTGGCCCGACAGTGGGTCGGGGACCTCCACACCTATTCCAGGCCCCACCCCAGCTCCCTGGACCATCACAAGGGCAGACCAGCCACCTCCCGGGGTCTCTCCCAGAGATCTACAGGGCCCAGGTCTGCTTGTATGTGTGGGCAGTTAAAGAGATCTGTGGTGCCGTATATCCGTATTAGGCATTTGGGGCAATCTGGTGTTGTATGGGTGGTGGGAGATATTTTGTACATGTATGATGTCAGGTGTGGTGATTTGTTTGTTCGTATCTGTGCTAGTGTTCTTCTGATCTACTTTGTAAGTGTTTGTTAGGAGTTATGTATGGTTAGAGGTGGTGCACTTAGTATTTTGTTGTGAGTTATGTGTGTCAAGTATTGTTGTGCGATCTGAGAGTGGATTGTTTTCATGTTTTGCTTGATTGTCTCTTCTGTTGTTGTGTTAGGGTCTGTGTCTAAGTTAGTGGTGTAGTTGTTGTTGTTATCGGTGGTCTGTTATTTTGTGTCGGTGATTGGGAGGTTGTCTGGAGTTGTGATGGAGGGGATGATTTAGATGTTGCGTTTTCTGCCTGAGTTGTGATGCATGTAGCTTTAGGGAATTTTTGATTGGTAGGATGTTCGTCTCGTCGTGTAAATGTTGGGTGTTTGTTTCAAAAGTGCATCCTGTGGCAGTGCAGAAAGCAGTGTTTTGCATTGTTAGTAGTTTTTTGGTGTTGGTTTCTGAAATGATTGTGTTGGTGTATTCTAGCACTGGTCTTGTGATTGTCTTGTATGTGTTAATGAACGTTTCCTTTGTTTTCCCCCAGTGTGTAGTTGTGAGTACCTTGATGACTTCGAGTGTTTTCGTGGCCTTGACTGTTGTGTTTTAAGTATGAGTTTGGGATCGAAAGTGAGGCCAAGGATCTTCGGTTCTTTTGTGATGGGTAGTGTTATGTTTTGTATGTTTAGATTTAGGGTTGTGTTGTATTATGCAGGGTCTGGTGTGATGAGAGTGGTCCTTTTTTGGTGCGTTTAGCTTTAGTGAGTTTTCTATTGTCCATGTGGTATTTTTTGAGGTAAGGTTGTATCTGTTGCGCAGCGGTTTCTGGTTTGTTGTGTGAGAAGAGTATTGTAATGCCGTCTGCGTAGGTGACAATTTTTACTGTTTTCTGCGGGGAGTTGGTATATCTGAGGTGTAGATGTTGAAAAGTCTTGGGGAAAATACTCTTCCATGGGGAACTTAGGATTTTATGTGTCTGTGTTTGGATTTTGTGTTTGTATTTGGGTGTATTGGAGTCGTCCCTTGATGTAATTTGCTATGTACTTGATAAAGTTGGTAGGTATGGTGAGTTTGTAGATCTTGTTAATTAGTTTGTGTAGGTCTACTGTTTCGAATGCTTTGGACACGTCAAGGGTGACTGCTATGGTTTTATGTGGTTGACTTTTCTTGTTGAATCCATTTATGGTTGTGTTGTTTATTGTGTGTAATGCTGTGGTGGTTGAGTGCATTGGTTTAAACCCATGTTGGTGTGGTGTGTTTAAGATGTGATATAGGGTAGGATTATGTTTTCTAGTGTTTTGGCTATGGGGGAAAGCAGCGCTATTGGTCTGTAACAGTCTCCTTGGTGTATGTCTTTGTTTGGGTCAGGTATTGGGATTATTTTTTGCTATTTTCCATTGTTTAGGTATGTTGTTTGTGTTTATGGTGAGGTTGTAAGTGTGCGTGAGGAGGTTTATGGCGTTTTGACCCAGGTGTTTGAGATGTTTGATGTTTATGTCATCAGGGCCGGTGGAGTTGTCTCTCGCTTGTTTGTGTTCTTTTATGGTGCGATCAATTTGTCTGTTTTGTTCTATGATGTTTGTGTATGTTTTTGTTTGGTTTAGGTATTGGGATTATTTTTGCTATTTTCCATTGTTTAGATATGTTGTTTGTGTTTATGGCGAAGTTGTAAGTGTGTGTGAGTAGGCTTATGGCGTTTTTACCTAGGTGTTTGAGATGTTTGATGTTTATGTCATCAGGGGCCGGTGGAGTTGTTGTCTCTCGCTTTTTTGTGTTCTTGTATGGCGCGATCTATTTGTCTGTTTTGTTCTATGATGTTGGGGTCTGATGGGGTTTGTTTTCTAGTGTTGTTCCGTTGTCACATGAGGTTTCTGATTGATTCAGGGAGCAGTTTGTGTGTGTTGTATATTTTTCCACGTGGGATGTTGTGTTTGTCTGCTTGTACGATGGTGTTGGTTAGTATTTTGTTTGCCGTGTGTGCATCTTTGGGGAGTTGGATATTGGAGAGGGCTTGCTCAATTTCTTTTGTGTATTCTGTCCAGATTGCCGTGTGATAATTTGTGCATGTTTTGAGATTTTTTTTGTAGCCTGAAGTTTGCTTTTATGTTTAATGTGATTAACATGGGGAGATGGTCAGAGTAGAGAGCGTGTGTCGTGTTCCAGGTGAGGTGTCTGTGTAGGGTGTTTGTTGCAGCGGTGATGTTTGGCGAAGTTGGTTGTTGGTTGGGGTGTGTGGGTATGCGGGTTGGTGTATCTGTGTTTAAGGTTATGTGATTTAAGTTTTGGATGATGTCAGCGATGGGTTCTCGGTGGGATGTAGAGGTTTGTGATGTGTAAGTGCTTAGTTTTGCTTAGGTGGATTTTGGTGATTTGTGCTTCTGTTTTTTGTGTGTTTATGTTGTTTGGGAGTGGGTCTATGTATAGGTGATGTTGTCTTTGATGTATGTAATGAGGCCTCTTCCCTCTTTGTGTTTTCCGTTGGTTCTGATGGATGTGTAGTCTGTGGTTTGAGGGGTTTTGTGTTTTTCTGTGAGTTTGGTTTCTTGGATGGTGATTATGTCTATTTCATGTTTCTTTGTGAGGTGCTCGAGTTCTGTCGTTTTCTTGTTCAGTCCATTTATGTTTATTTGTAGTATTTTTAGTTGCTTGTTGTGTGTGTTTCGTTTGTATGATTGTCTAGGGGTTTGTGATATTTTTGGAAGTGTGGGTTGTGAGTTTGTTGGTTGTGGTTGGGTGGGCATTAATAGGTGTGGTGTTTAGTGTTTTGGGCATATCCAGTGTTTTGTGTATTGTTTTATTTTAGAATTTGTGCATTTGAGATGTACCCAGTGTGTTGTGGTGTTGTTGCACATTATGGGTGTTTGTCTTTTTGTGATGTGTTTATTGCATAGTGTACATGCCCATGTTGTTTGGCCTAGGCTGGTCTCCACGTCCCCAACCACGAGGAGTAGCAGAGCTGCTGCCCACGTCGGGTCCACGGGGCCGAACGTCCAAAAGGTGATATTGGGCCCTCCTTGCGGGAGACAGGGGAGTATTGGCTGAATTTGAGCCTCGGCTTCTGCTTCCGTCTCCGCTTCAGTGTTCCCGGTTTCGACCTCTGCTTCGGCCTCGGTTGCAATCCGACCTCGTGCACGCCAACCATCTTCGTACCTTAGGTACGATTCATCGCCACCACCTCATCGCCGCCAAGTCAACTCCAGCCGACTCAACCCCAGCCGACTCATTGCCAGTTATATTTTATATTATAAAAAAGGTGCTTAAAGTGAAAAGAATTAAAAGAAAAACAAGACAAAAATATGTATTTATTATTTTAAGAAAAACATATCTTATATATGGAAAATTAAAAATCAAATTATTTTATTGCCTTTTTAGATTTAATATCACGATTGCGAAAAGATTACTTAGGAATCATTCTCAATTTATTCAAAATGATCTTTGATAAAATTATGGAACTGGTTCTGAATATCTTCTAGTTATTCGTTTTTATTTATTTCGAAACGTTTCGTTATTATACTAATAACATTTTCAAAGTGTAAATAATATAATATCTCCGAGCTATTTATATTAATTTAGAGTCACGAGTTAAATGGTGCACCACTATATATTTTATCTTGATGGTATTTTTTATATAAATTTATTGGGCTATATTATTTATATTATGGATGGGTATGTCATCATCATCATCATCACTAACTCTATAATTTAAGAAGGCGATTTTTTGAGTATTTGAATAATAATTTCATCTTAGTTTGGTTATGACTTATGTATTTTTTATCAAAGTAATTTCTAATCATTCTTTTATAATATCAAAAAACAAAATAGTGAAGTTCAGAAATAAATATAAGTATCGAAATTTTGTGATTTTTTTAAAACCCAAAGAATTACAAATGTTGAAGTTCAGTAAATTTATTTTTTATATATCTTCTTCTATAATTATATTTTAGCAACGTGATATTTTGAAAGGGGGGAAATTTAGTTTAGAGTTCCTTTTTAAAATTATTATAATTGGCGAAGTTCATAAAATTTAGAAAAATTTAACCATGGCTGCTTTTTTTAAAGATTTTAAATTTTAATCTTAGTAGCGAAGCGCACGCTTCTCCCCGTAGGAAGGAGTGGCGAAGCCATTGCCTAGTTAATATATGTTTAAGGTTTACAAAATTCATCATATCCAATGTTTAAATTTGTTTGCCTTAAATTAGAATTGTTTCTATTAGTTTTAGGTCTTGTTCACTGCTAGATTTGTAAATAATTTTAATGGTTCCTGATATGTCGTTTTATTTTTGTTTATCTATGCATTGTTAGTAAGTGTTCACTAATTTCAATACGTTTGAAGCGGTGTTGTTCTTGGTTGTTAGTTTGTTAGTGGTATGTCTGAAATACGAGTATGACGATGTACACTCATCACCAGGGCAGTTGAACTACAGTAACATACATGTGTCATTTAAATATACCCCCCCGAGAAGATTTTAAAAGAAAATCCTTGATCGTGAAATATCAAAACAAAGGAAGATTTTAAATAAACATCGAGGAAATGTTTTAAACTCATGTTATAATGAACACTGAAAACTTATAATTCTCTTCAGTAATATTCTTTCTCTAATTTATACGGCGGTCAAATCGCAATGAAGAAAGAACCCTTGATCGTCACGAATCTTTCAAATTATAACCTAAACAAACATGGGACTAATATCTTAAATAAGGGGCTAAATTTCTGTTTACGGAAAAGACCTAAGAAAATACCGAAAAGAATTAAAACAGAAAAAAATGTACAGCAAATTAACTAAGAACCTAACGCAACCAAATTGGAAACCATAAATGAGAATATTCTAAAAACAAAATTAAAAACATTTTCGATCTCTCACTTAAATAACAACTCGAAGGATATATTGACAAAAAATGAGTAAAAACCAATAAAATCACTAAAAAAAGTAATTCTAACTATAGACAAAAAAACAAATTTAAGCATTAAATATGATGAATTTCATAAAAGCTTAAACATATATTAATAAGTAACCTTTTCGCAATCATAAGATTAAATGAAAAAAAGCATTAATAGAATAACTTTATTTTGAATTTTCCATATATAACATATGCTTTTTAAATAAATAAATACATATTTTTTTTTGTCTTATTTTTCTTTTGATTCGTTATACTTTAGGTGACTTTTCTATAATAAAAATTATAACTAGCGATGAACGACTTGCGATGAGTTGGCTGGTGATGAGTTGGCGGTGATGAATCGTCCCATTCCTTGGTATGATGGCTATGCTGATACTAGATCAAAGAGAAGGTTTACTAGTGCGTATCCCTTTGTACATATCAAAGAAAATAGCCACCGCTCTTCACTTTGTGGCGGGCGTAGGGGAGCGTTTATAAAGGATGCCAACTCTTACTGGTTGACCCAGTCACCAAAATCCGTTTTATAGTGGATATTTAGGCGGCCGTCAATATTTTACTGGTGAAGTTTATGGAGAAGAATAGGCTACCCCCTTTCTTTAATTACAAGCCGCAAACAGCTCTTCATTCTCAACTCAAGTTAAAAACTGGCATTCACCAGTATTTTTGAGGGGGCAAAGATTTCCCTCACTTTCTTCGGAGGCGACTTTTTAAACCTTTTCCACATAATAATTGACCTTAACCAGTTGAATAGATGAACTTGCTGCTTCTTCATTTGAATGGTCACTTTCTCCCTCATATAGTTCATCAATAGGGAGACCAATAAAAATAGCGCCACCTTCGTCTATCTCTTCTAAGTAGGCCAATGTTGCTGCCGTTGTAAGAGAGCTGTGTAAAAAATAATATATAATTACGCTATGAAATACTATTTATAAGGCTGATCCAGAAAGTCCTAACCCACTTAAGAAGCAGGGAGAAAAAACAAAATTTGGGGAGCAACGGCAACATTAGGTTAGGTTAGCCTTACTCATTTGACTACCAGCCTACGTAGGCTAAATAGGTTAGATTAGCCTTTCTCATTTGACTATCAACCTACGTTAGTGATGCTCCATAATATGTTATTGTTTTCTTTCCGCTTCCTAAGTGAATCAGGACTTTCTGGCCAGCCTTATATACATATATATATTATTCATAAATAATTTTTACTACATGATTCCCGAACTATTATATATTTATAATTCTAAATGTAACTGAGTTAGTTATCTCTAAACTTATCATAGAAAACGGCATTCTCTAACTATAATATTTTAGCGATAATTCGTGTATATGGTGCCGTGCGTCCGTTATAACGGACAAGGAATTTAAAAACAATAATAATGAAGAAAAAGGGCCATACTATAGTAATTTTTTTTGAAACATATGAAGCTAAACTAATAGGGTTATGTTATTTATAACATCGACACACAATTTCAAATTCTTATATAAAAAAAACCGTAAATATATGCTTACTGTTTAGTCCCGCATTAGTTACTTTTTGACATGTTGTTTATTATGTTGTTTGGGGAACAGTGGTTCCAACTGTAACTATTTTTTTCCCTATATTTATCGCCTGGAATGTTGGTAACATATTTCTGCAATAAACTTTTAAACTACAATTATCAAATCAGTTATAATAGATTTTCTTACTGTCCGTTTAAACGGACCGTCGGTACGAATGGGTTAAACAGCTTGAAAACGGGGTTTTCGTCCACTGGAACGCAAGTTACTCTTCCACCTGCCTCATATCAGCATTCTATTTTAGTTGAACGCACCTACAAACCTCATGAGATGAGCCTATCTAGCATAAGGGTGTTCAACATATCATTACCCATTGACCCTCCTACCCAATTCTGTTCTCAAGTGTTTCTCCAGCATAAACTCATCACAGCATCATTCGGCCGTTCAAGAAAAACTGGGTGGGCAATTTGTATATATGCAGTTCTAAAATCCTAGAAGGAATGGAAGCCCTCTTGTGATTTTAGTAGAAGTCAAAAGGCCCAACCGGTGAGCGATTATTATTCCAGGCCGCATGTCATGGAATTTTCGGTTAATTTACACGTGAAAATGATTTTCTTGAAGATAACTCTGGTGAGCTTATCAACAGATATCCTTTGGCCCGTAATCAATCTTGAAAACTGCCACTATTACCCTTTACGCTTTATTTGAATTTCGTCGACGAGAAGCGCGTCTAAAAACGCAAGCCAAATTTTCCAGCGTTTCACAGATTTAGTGTACGAGGTCTCGAATTAGTGTTTTTATTTTGGGATTACACCTTTGTAACAAGTTTCAGTCTCAATGACCGCATGTTCGACTTAAGATCACTTTTCTAGCGACTATAGGAGGTCGGTTTGCAGATTAATCTGGATAATGTAATTTGAAAGCCTAGGAGAAAAAAACTCTGGACCACCATGTAGGCAAATTAGCATTTTCATATCATACGAGAAAATTAAAGTCCGGCAGATATTCACAACCGCGTATTTTCATACAATTATGTGAATTGCGTGGAATTTTAAACTTTTATTGCCTCTTTATACCACGCTGTGCACATCTTATAGAGCCTTTAAACGAGCTCCTCATTGTGAGCACCGTTAAGAACTCTCCTCCTACATGGACAGACGATTAGTCAATAGTTTTATCGAAGTCAAAAACGCCTTTGCTGCAAACACAAGATTATTCCATGCGGATTCTTCGCTGAATTCTCCCTCACAACGGCATTGCTGGTGTATTGTCATAAAGAAAACCAATCACATTCATCTCAAAATTTTTAAACAAGCCGAGAAGTGTCACAGAATAAGAATAAGCAGAGACCCAAAGATTAACTTAAGGCTTGTTAAGAAAGTATGAAAAGTTGGCAGTTAGATGTTGCAGACAGGTAAAATGAAAAGAGGATGATGATGAAGAATTAGTTTCACAACTCTTATTTCTGCAAGGTCATATTTTAGTATGATATTTATCGAATCTATTCTTCAACATTATTCCTGGACTGCTTTCAACTACATTCCTAGGCAAACCATTCTAACTCTGTGTTATTTAAAAAGTAAACTTTTTGTATTTTAAAGACTTCAATAAGTTGACTGCTAATATTCTAAACTTTTATTAAAAATAAATTAAGATGCTTCAGTCTTTCTTCGTACGATCTATTTCTAAGTTCAGGAATCAAATTCGTCGCTCGACGTTGGATGCGTTCTAATTATATTTATCGTAGCTTGTTTTCGCTGCCCAACATCACTTATTTTAATCTAGGCATTAAAGCGCCACAAAAGGCGCTTGCTTTGCGTTTCTTTTGGTGAGGGATAAATAATGATGTTCGTCGCTAGGCCCGCACCAGTGTACAATGGCAAAGGTTAAGAGTGAAACAACTCAACATTACTGAAGTCCAACCATGCATTCCAACCTCAGAGCATTTTGAAAAACTCCACCTAGATATCATATGCCCATTTCCTAGATACCAGGGCCAAGACTACTTTTTGACGATTCTAGATTGTTTTTCTCCATGGATAGAAGCTTTTCCAATGGCAACCATCGTTACCCAATCCGTCGCTATTGTTTTCATATGTTCTTGTGTGGCAAAGATTTGGGTCCCTCCAACCATTTCAATGACCGTGGTGTCATTTCGAGCCATGCTTTAGACGGATCTCAGTCTTGTTCTTGTCACCACCAGACACCATAATACGACTACGTGGCACCCCGGGAATAATAGTTTAATCGTGTGTACCTACTGTAAGTTAAAGGCAGCCATGAGGGCCACAGTTCCGACGCCCTGAGTGGAATCACTTCTCATTGTTCTCTTTGGCCTCACGAATTCATAGGTAGAAGGTTGTAGTGCGTCATAGACCAATCTCATCTATGGACTCGCCCTACGTTTTCCCGGCGATTTCGTTGTAAATAACTCTTACCCCATCTCTCGATCCGAATTTGTCGCCACCTTTAGCCACGCCATGGGTCAGATCAGACCAAAGCCGACTTCACGTGTGTACTTAACAAATATAGTTCTAAAACTGACTATAATGCATTTAGCTATCTAATTACTTTAGACATCATTACTAGACAATCAATTAAGCTCAACTATAAATCACCTTTCCTGTCGAAATATACTAATTCTATATGTAAATTTCACCTCCGCATGGGGGTAAACAAGATAAGTCATGTTGCTTGTATATTTATGCCCAGATAATAATATATCTCCCCTCGGATTAATTTGGATTTCATCCTTTGAATTTGTATGTTTCAGCAAAGAAGATAACCATTATTATGACCCGGTATCATATCAAACTGTGCCAATGTTTTCTTTATATTTAAAATTCTGCAGATCTGGAGGAATAATATTCTATTTTCATTACAGTCAAAGACCTGTATTTCTTATATATCAAAATGGGAGCTTGAAAATTAATTAATTTTTAGGTTTATTTTTAGTCGCGTGCACGCGGCCTATAGGTTACTATGTCGGTCCATAGGTCAACGGTCGGACGGTAATCATTTTACTTTTCAATGAGTTTTTTGGCAATAACATCGTAACTATTCGGCCAATTCTAACGAAATTTGAAACCCTTATGTTGTTTTACATTCCCTTTTTAGTGATATAATTACCAAGTTTTTTCCAAGGTTAGTCCGGGGATTATTGAAAGTTTTGAAGGTCGTAAGGTCATAAGTAAGATTAATTGAGAGCACGTGACTTAAGGCTGTTGACCTTGTTGTACAAATGGTTTCTTTCACTATTTTTATAACATTTTTTTAGGAATATTTTTAGCCCCTTACGAGTTAAATGGTCTACCTATAATTTTACAACCAATTACCCATGTGTAGTTAGATCGGTCGATTATAAAGTACTTGTTACAGGTCATATTAACTATGTTAAATAGTTCAATTGGGTTACCTCTTAGTCTGCGCTGGGTTAATGGGAAGAGATTTAATTCCTTAAGACGATCTTCGTATGTCTTGTTTTTTAGACGTGGTATCATTTTGGTAACTACGTTCACTCAGTTCTAGCTTGTTTATATCTTTTTGGTATGGGAACCAGGCTTGAACACTGTCCTAGAAGAGGCCGGACTAAAGATTTTTAAAGAGTAAGTATTACTTCTTTCGATTTTTTGCTGCTCAAATGACCTGCCTAAAAAGCCAATTATTTTGGTAACTTCTGTGAATTGTTGACTGGGTTTTATTTTACTCGACACTGTTATTTCTAAATCTGTTTCCTTGTCTATACCTTTCAATCGTCATTTTTAATTTTCATTTCCTATGTGGAGCACTTTGTATTTATCCGCGTTGAAGCAAATTTGCCAAGTTTGAGTCCAACGTGACAACCTGTCCAAATGATATTGCATATTTTCTATTTTCTTAATGTGCACAGCATTGCCGATTTCTGTATACCCGCATACGTTGAGATTGTGCCCGTAAAATCTTCATCATTGTCGTTAATGTAGATAAGAAAGAGGACACGCCCACCCAAAATGAACCATGGGGAACCCCGCTAGTTACATTAAGCCATTTAGACACCTTGCATTTATGACTACTCTCTGCCTTCTTCTTCTGAGCCAATTCTCATTCCATTTTGGTATGTTTCCCCTTATTCCGTGCGATTGTTATTTTATCATTCGACGTTTGTGAGGAACTTTGTTGAAGGCTCTTTGGAAATCAAGGTATATGATATCAAGGGCTTTACTTTCATCGTATAGATATTTGTTATCGTGGAAGAAGTCTAAAAGGTTTGTGAGGCAGGAATGTTTGTTACAGAAGCCATGCTGGGTATCTTTAAGAAGGTTGTTCACTTGAATGCTAAAAGTGATGCTGATTGTGTTTGGGAAAGCGTCTGGTGGCCGAGTATATGGCATTTAAAGTGGAAGAGTGCTCAAGGACTGGAATAATGCTGTGATGATACTGTTGTGTAATGGAAACAGTATTTATGTTGGAGTTAAGGTGAGTTTTCACGTGAAAGATGTCTGGAATGATTGATATGAGACGTGGCGAAGGGGAGTAACGGAAGAGTGTGTGATGAAATAATTGCTATTTAATTCCCTTCTGGATGGAGTACTGAGAGAAATGTGATGGAAAAGAGAGGATGGGGTGTGGAATTAATGAGAAACTGTGAGGGAGTGTTATTTATTGAGGTATATGATAATGACTTAATGTTAGTCAGGGTATATGTGAGGAGGGGACTAAAATATACTGTAGGAGTAGATTGCGGCCACAAAGTTTTAAAAGATACGAAAGTCTGAGGTTCCATCAGAGCGTTAGTGAAATCTAAGTGATTTGAGTGTGGTATCAGGAAGCTACTTGGGAATATACTAGTACCAATATTGGTGTATGAGAGTGAGCTGATAGTATTGGAGGACAAGGAAAGATCTAAAGTGAGGACAGTGCAAATGGACAATTTGAGAAGGATGTTTTGGTGTGCATAGGGTAGATAAAGTAAAGAACGCTAAGGTATGAAATATTTATAGTTTGAAGAAGGTTGTTAATGAAATCGTGACTGAGTGTGTTCTGAGGTGTTGTAGGTATGTAAGTAAAATAAATGGGGGTAACCTGGGGCTAGAATATACGAGAGAGAGAGAGAGAGAGAGAGAGAGAGAGAGAGAGAGAGAGAGAGAGAGAGAGAGAGAGAGAGAGAGAGAGAGAGAGTGTGTGTATGTGTGTGATGGTGTGAAGAGGGCTTAAAATATGAAGTGATTATATGAATGAGAACTTACGAGAGAAAATGCTGACTGATGAGCAAGTGGGAGATATTGAGTATGAAAGGTTTTCGATTTGTGGCGAGGACCTCCGTGTCGCTTTATGCCCAGGATGAACCCTTAATGGACGAGATGCTACAGTGTATGGTAGCAAACACTGTCAGGGGATTTTTTTGTTATGGAAAGCTGTGTAGGTTTGTGCTTAATAATGCATAAAGGGATGAAGGAGGTGGAGACCGTAGTATCTTTGATTCATGCTGATCCAATGTTGCCGGAAAGCGTTTAATGTGGAACGATTGAAAGAATATTCAAGGATAATGAATTCACAAATACTTTTCAAAATGCAAGGATGGAAATGCCACCGTTTTATTAATTAGACGGTTATTAAAAGGGTAAAGTAAATTTAGTAAGTAGTGATCGAAATCTAAGCATTCTCGGTTTTCTCAGCTTCTGTCGCTGAAGAAGCAGTGGAGGCATTATCCGCACTGCTGGAGTTGTCAGATGATTCGGTGGAGCATGCGAGGCAAGGGAGTTTCTTCTGGAGGGCAGCTCTGTACTTGGGGTGGCTGATAGCGTAAACGATAGGGTTGTAGACAGCATTTGCCTTGGCAAATAGGGATCCCCAGATAGTGATTAGGGGGTTGATGGCTGGTTTGTTGAGGAGACCGGTGTAGTTGATTACCATGTATGGGGTCCATGCCATGAACCATAGAGAGACGGTGGTGAGAGCGACCTTAGCCAGTCGGCATTCGGCTGACATCTTTTGAGATTCCTCATTTCGCAGAGATTTGATTCCCATTTTCTTGGCCTGTTCTCTCATCCCTTTTTCGTGGGCAGCAACGGCACTAATAATCTGGGAGTAGTAGAAGATGATGAGGAAAAGAGGTGTGAAGTACACAAATACACTATAGATGTAGAGGTAAAGTTGAGAGTTGAAATCTTCAGTCAAGTAGTCCGTGCCGCAGGCAGTCATGTTACCTTCTGGTACGTATCTATTCCAACCGAAGAAAGGAAGTAGAGTCCAAATCAAAGCGAAGGTCCACACGAGCACAATTCGGAGGAGGGAACCTTTGGAGGTAAGAGGTTCGGCCGAGACACCCTTGACAATCACATTGTAACGATCCATGGTGATGAAAATCATGGTGTAGATGGAAATGCAGCCAAACAAGTTTCCGAAGAAACCGTACAGTTCGCAGAAGAAGCCACTGAACATCCATGTACCATGTATGCAGCTGTATACCATTGGTGGGAACATGGTGAGCATCATGAGGAAATCTGACAGAGCCAGATTCACGACAAGCAAATTAGCAGGGCTGCGGAGTGTCTTTGTGTTCATGAACACCCAGATGACAATCAGGTTTCCGAAAAGAGACAGGAAACCACATACAGTGATGGCGAAACCAAGAAGTCCATACCACAGTGGGTTCATTGGGGGGTATTGATACCAATGGGGATCAACCCAGGGCAGAAGTTCCTTTGGAACGGTGTCGATGAGGGTATAATTACCCCACTGGTTGGTGCTGGTAACTTCGCCGCCATAGTTCTTTGGATCGTCCCAATATCCCATCTGAAATGAGAAAAAAAATTTACATTTAATTTCTTTTCTTTTTAGCATTTTTAAAATTAAAAATTTCGCAAGAGATTAATAGTTAATCTTTTATGAACAAATATTAATATTTATTTGATTAGATTTATTCGAGTTATATTTCCCAATAGGCTCTAGTATACTAATGCTTAGAAAGTAATATTTAAAAATATTTATTATTTCCATCTAATATCATTCGTATATCCTAACCTTTACAATTCTTAAAATGACCTTCAGAAATTAATTAGTAACTTTTCAATGTTATGAAGAATGCATTAATTTCCTTGATCATATAATACAGTGACTAATACTTATTGATTTTGATTGTAAATGGCTTATTTCATTAAGTTTTGAAACCAGAAGGAATAGTGGTGATTTAATTAGCTACATTAATGTGTGGTGGTGCACCTGAGTAATTGCAGGTATATCTTTTAACAAGCGGATTATGAAAACAAGTGGAAAGAAGCATGGTTAACCCGCAACCTCACGCGTGCGAAGAGCGAGCATTAAATATTCAACTACGATGATTTCAAAGGAAACGGTTTTGAACTCTGCGAAGAGCCTCAAGGAAAGACTTGTCAACAAATTAATGGCCAAAGGTCTTTTGTCTCTCCGTCCCCACTTGGACAGTGGGGTAACATTTAATTCGAAATGATCCATTTTAACACTGAGGTCCTCTTATGAGTTTAATAAGGTGTAATAGCGAGTCTCGCGAATGATGTAAAATTAGCATCCAACGTGATTCAAACCCACGAAGTGCGGGTGTTAACCACTCAACCACAATATACTAAAAAGGAGAGATTTTAATTCGAGTATTGATTTAAGAGGAATATTTTAGATTTCAGTTTGTCTTCATATAATCTCAACTCAGCTTTGTAATATATCAGGTTATCCCAAAACTAATGTGTTTTTTGTTAACACAATACAGGGTGTGATGTGTAATTTTTAGCCTAACTTGAATATAAAACTCGACAAAGCGAATGAAAAACTTATGAAGAATTGTTGTTTTTTTTTGTGTTTAATCGGGTCGTGTTTTGATAATGCGGATCCACATACTGCAAAAACCACTAGATCCAAGATTGATGAACTCGGTTTGGGAAGGTCATGTACATTCTGTATGGTTTCGATTTTTTATCTTCAGATTACCACTTATTCCAAAATTAGAAACATTTAATTGGTAATTAACACGATTATATTCATCAAAAAACACTCCAAACTGAGCTTTAACGAGTTGGCTTCTAAACATCTTAACATGTTTATTTCTATAAATAAACATATTTATTTCTATGTAGCTTTTGTACTTGACAGGACTTTTATAAGGGGAATATATAATGGATTAAATTAGCAATTTTCTTATCTTTTGTAACCTTTTAAATATTAAAACAAAAAAGAGAAACTACTTTTGGGATAACCCAATGTTTTTCGAAAATAAATAATAGAAAGGAAGGTGGTGTTTGGGGAAAGAAACCTATGGGCAGGAAAGGTTTAATTAGACCGCTGAACTGTTGTTGGCACCTGAATCTCGCTATTTAACAGTTACTTTCTCCAAGGACTCCATTCACTTATAAAATCGTAAATTCGATTGTGATCTTTTATGTACGACGACTAAGTCTAGAATATTTTCCTTTCCTGAATCATGAACAACCTCCTCATAATTAGCTTGGAAATAATGAAAAGCCTATTAGATTTATAAGATATTGCCACATGAGGTGTAGAAAAGAACAGAATATCAACATACTAGGGTTAGGCTTGCCTATTTATGGAAATAAATAAGCGGTTTTTGACAGGAACAAAAATTTACGAATTCGCAGCCTAGGCTTCTTTCGTCGCTCATGAGGAAGAGATGCGTTGTAAACTAAAGAAATTGCAATTTATCAAAGTTATTTCTAATAATTCTTTTTATAATATCAAAAAGCAAAATGGGGAAGTTTAGAAATAAATATAAGTATCGAAATTTTGTGAATTTTTTAAAACCCAAAGAATTACAAATGGTGAAGTTTTATTTAAATTTAACTATGGCTGCTTTTTTAAAAATTTTAAATTTTAATCTTAATAGCGAAGCCATTGCCTGGTTTTAAATAATGAAATGGGAAATTGTTGTAGAACAAAGTGGTAACTATACAATTGATTAAATTTACATGAAATTATTTGTTTTAAATTTCCAGATGGCCTAATATAATATATTTATTAACGACTAATTTGGGTGGTAATAACTTTTCTAATTTTTAATATTGGATCAAAACAGCTCCATTTCTTTCCTATGTGATACAGGTAGAATATATCGAACACAAATATGATAAATATTAATTAAAATTAAGAAACCTATTGTCGAAAAATGGATCGTGTTTTGTCTTCTAACCCGTTACTGATAATTTTACTTATTACAAATGTGAAGCATTTGTCTGTGGAAGTAAGGTATATTTAAACTAAGAGGATAGTAATTTCAAACGTAATTTATCATTTTACGTGACCCATAAAAAGGGCGAAGGAAATTTAGATAGAGATATAATAGAGGAATATAATATGTAATACCAGGCAATGAAAACTCATTGATCCATTGCTTTGGAAGCAGGAATTTGTGAAAATAAAGTAGTCATTACCCCTAAGACAAATTTTAGAATCTCCTGAAGGGTGAATCAATAATTCTTTGGAATCTGACGATGGAAGAAAATTCTATGACTTCAAGGAACTTTACCTTGGTTTGATTTTTGGTTGACTGAAGAACTTTCAAAGAACTACTTCAGTCTCTTCAAAGTGGATCTGCTTGGTTACACCACGAAAGGAGCTCTGTGGCTGAGAACAGCGAAGAACCTTCTTTTATACTGGTAACTACTCGAGTAGAAAATTTTAATAAGTTTAGACTTTAACGGAAGCAGCATATTAAGGCATCTTTTTTGGTTTCTCAAAAAAGAGAAATTCATGTTTTTCTTTGTTATGACGATGGCACTTTTTATGTTAATAACAACCGCACAAGGGCTGTTTTAATTCACCTCTACAGCCTCCCTAACAACCCTGTTTGGAAGGGGAAGACCCTAAGCTCACATGAAACTGTGTGACACATTTCTCTAGATAGAATCACCTCGGTTGGGGTGATCGATCTAAATTCAAACCCTTGTGTTACCTGGATATTTTTTTATATATCTCAATGGGTTTATAAATGGAACCCTTTCTCACCTTTAGATTTTCACTTTCAATAGTTTTCTAAACTCGAACCCTTGCTGACACTTGGATTTTTCACTTTACAATGGGTTTCTAAACTCGAACCATTGTTCTCACCTGGAGTTTTTACCAGTTAATTGTTTCTAAACTCAAACACTTGATCTAGACCCTGATTTTTGATCCATTTAATGGTTTCTAAATTCGAATCTATGATCTCACCTGGATTTTTAACCTTTTTAGTTTTTTTTAAAAGTCGAACCCTCGTTTTCGCCTTGATTTTTAACCTTTTAATAGTGTCTAAACTCGAGAGCTTGTTCCCACCTGTACTTTTAACCAAGTAATGGTTTCTAAACTTGAACCTTTGATATCTCCTGGATTTTTAACCTCTAAATAGTATATAAATTCGAATCTAATAGTTTATAAATAGTTTATAAGTGGGTTGATTAATAGGTACAAGGAGGTTGATTTAAAGGTACAAGGGGGTTGATTAAAAGGTGAAAGGGGATTGATTAAAAGGTGCAAGTGGGTTGATTAAAAGGTGAAAGGGGATTGATTAAAAGGTGCAAGTGGGTTGGTTAAAAGGTACAAAGGGATTGATTTAAAAGTGCAAGAGGGTTGATTAAAGTGTGCAGGGGGATTGATTAATAAGTGAAAGGGGATTGATTAAAAGGTAAAAGGGGATTGATTAAAAGGTGAAAGGGGATTGATTAAAAGGTGCAAGTGGGTTGGTTAAAAGGTACAAAGGGGTTGCTTTAAATGTACAAGTGGGTTGATTAAAAGGTACAAGTGGGTTGATTAAAAGGTAAAAATGGGATGATTAAAAGTTACAAGTGGGATGATTAAAAGGTACAAGTGGGTGGATTAAATGATACAAGTGGGTTCATTAAAAGGTGCAATGAGTTGAATAAAAGGTACATGAGGGTTGATTAAAAGGTACAAGTGGTTTAAATAAAAGGTACGAGTGTATTGATTAAAAGGTACAAGTGGGATGATTAAAAGGTACAAGTGGGATGATTAAAAGTTACAAGTGGGTTAATTAAAAGGTACAAGTGTGTTGATTAAAAGGTACAACTAGGTCGATTAAAAAGTACAAGTGGGTTGATTAAAAAGTACAAGTGGGTTGATTCAAAGGTACAAGTGGTTTATTAAAAGGTATAAGTGGATTCATTAAAAGGTAAAATGAGATTAATTACGAATTGTATGGACATGGATTAAAAGGCAAAAAGAGATTAGTTACTTTTTTAAAAACTTTTGTGAGCCCATCTGGCGACTCCCTACCAGGGTGAAGGTCGCCCTAGAGTATAGTTACAGAGTATAAAGTACAAATGATTTGATTACAATGAGAGTGATTATTAATTATAAGAGGCCTGATTACAAAGAATATAGTAATTGATTGAAAAGCAGAGAGTAAATTATAAGAGGATAGAAGACAAGGTATCGAGGAATTGATTACAAGGTAAAAGGTGATTGACTACCAAGTACAAGGGGTTTATTACGAGGGAAATGATTGCAAATGCAATGAGATTGTTTATAAAGTGTAAAGTAGGGTGGTCCCCCCAAACTGAAAAGGATATTTCCTTCTCTCCGCGGGGCTAATTTTGTTACACTTCACGAAAAGGAATTACACGTAAAATTTCGTCTCTCTATCTCATCATTTAAGGGTCGCTCCACTTTTCACTTTTTCTTCGTCAGGCTGGTCTTTGAGGGTGTCGGGATGGCCATTTAGGATTCGTGAATGAGACGGAAGATGAATCGCTTCTGATCCTCATCCTTCATCATCGCCGCATTGTACGCCTCTGCCAGGGCAACTCCACGTTCAGCTGCGTCGTTCACCACTCTCGGGCTTTTGGCTCTGGCCTTAAAGTCCACGTACAGCTTGTCGCCCTTCTATGCCAAAGGATACATCTGCAGGAAGTCCTGCTTCGCTTGCTGGGATCCGCCTTTCTTCAGGACGTCGAAAACACGATGCGGCCCTTTGGTAAGGAAGGCATCAAGGCGGATGTCCCGTGTGTCTTCGAGTTACAAGGCAAACGATTACAAAGTACAATGGGGTTGATTATAAAGTACAAGAGATTGATTACAAGTTACAAGAAAAATGATTACACGTACGTTTTTATTAATTAGAAAGTCCAGGGAGAATGATTACAAATTACCAGGCAAACGATTACAAAGTACAATGGGATTGATTACAAGTTACGAGGTAAATCCTTAAAAGTCTAATGGGATTGATTACAATACATAATAGGATTGATTACAAGTTAAAATGGAAATAATTTCAAAGTACAAGGTGATTGATTACAATCTACAAGGAGTTGGATTACAACGTAAAATATAATTCACTACAAAGTAGGTACACGAGGGTTGATTACAAGGTACAAGTGAGTTGATTACAACGTTTGAACTCATTGGTTGTAAGGTACAAAAGGATTCATTAGAAGTATCATACAAGCAGTGCCGGTGTTGGAAATTGCGGGGCCCACTTAGAAAATTTATGGTGGGGCCCCTACTCTACAAAAGTCAAACTTGATGTATTTTTATATTTCGTATAGTATACTTGTTTTAACCCCTCCCCCCTCAAAAAAATAAATGCTTCATATACTAAATATTGAAAGACAATATAAAATTTTTAATACAATATAAGGCATTTACAAACATAATTTATACACAGGTCTTTTAGAAAAAAGACTTTTCTGGCTTTTTTATTTGCAGTCTATCAAAATGATTTTAAAGTCGATGGTTTAAGAAATGCCATTTTCTATGGATAGCATCGCCAAATTGTTTAGTCTCTCTTGTGAAATTGCTGACCGTAAGTATGTTTTAATGAGTTTTAGTTTTGAAAAACTTCTTTCATCCGATGCGACTGTTACAAACATTGTTAAGTAAATTCTCAAAGCAATAAAAACATTAGGAAATGCTGTAAATTGATTGTTTACTACCAGGTATTCAAACAGAGGTTGAGGCACTGGAGGGAAGAAAGGTTTTCAGAACTTCAAGTTCTTCGGCCAACAGTTGTTTCAGTAACTACCTCTCCATCAGTGATCTGTTTCATTGAGGTGTCAGTTAATCTGGTGCAGCGCCCTATTGGATCAAATTGGTCAAATAGGCTTAAAATGGCCCTGCATACAAGTGGATTGATTGCTTAATACCAGTGAAGTGATTCGAAAGTACAAGGCAAACGAATGCAAAGTTTATGCGATTGATTGTAAAGTAGAAGAGGATTGAATATAAAGTAAATGTGGATTGATTACTCAGTCCTTGAGGGTATAATATAATTGATTAGAGAGTATTAGGGGATTGATTTCAAGGTACAATGGAATAGGCTACGAAGTTGGTGTGGATTGATGCCAAGGTAAGAAGCAGTTTCAGGACATTAAATTTCAGGGCATTATATTTCATGGTATTAAATCTATTGAACTAAATCTTGTGGCTTTAAGTCTCAGTCATCAAATCTCAGGAATTTTAATCCTTTGTCATTAAATCCCATTGCATTAAATCGCAATACATGAAATCACATGGTATTATATATCAGGGCATTAAACTTTAGGACATTAAATATCAGGGCTTTTAAAATCGGGAGAGTAAATAACATAATATTAAATATCAGTGGATTAAACCTCATAACATTAAATCTTAGGCTATTAAATATCAGGGACTTAAATCTCAGGGCATTAAATATTAAGGCTTTTAATCTCAGTACAATAAATCTCTGGGTATCTAATCTTATCGGATTAAATCTCTGGGTATTTAATCTTATCGCATTAAATCTCAGTTTTTTAATATCAGGGCATTCAATCTCAAGGATTTTGATCTCATAGGATTAAATATCATTGCATTAAGTAGCAGGGGATAATATCACATGGTATTAAATCTCAGAGCATTGAATCTCATAGCATTAAATCTCAGGGTTTGTAATCTAATGGCATTAAATATAAGGGCGTTTAGACTCATGACATTAAATCTCAGGGTTTTTAATCGCATGTCATTAAATCTCATGGCATTAAATATTACCGGAGTTTGCCAAAGTTTTATTACAGTCGGTTTTTTTATCTTTCGAGGGGTTTGTTTACGTGTGTAATAAAAAATTTCCGTCTAACAAACTTAAATTTATACTTCTCCAGCACGTGTTATTAAAACCTCTTTGCCATTATGTGCAGATCTGTCGAGATGGAAGTAAAAAGAATAGAGATCTCTGTTCTCTCTCGCGCGGGCCATAATAGGTACGACATCGCTAAGCGGCTCAACGTCCAGCGGATGACCGTCCACAGACTAGCGAGTGCCTAAAGAACGGGGAAGACCTCAAAGATCGACCTCGTTCAGGCAGACCTCAATTTGTCAACCATTTGGCTCTGAGAAAAGCCTTCGAAAGTACTCTAAAGCTCAAAATGACTGCGCTTGCTAAGAAAAAAGAACATCTCGGTAGTCACAATGCCTAGGGCCATCAAAAAAGAGGGCAACAAGAGCTTAAGGTGGGTGGAAAGGCGTCTGCTCACCGACCATATGCGAGAACAACGTCGGGAGCGCTGTCGTCGCATTTGCAACGACTTGAAAAGTCTTGGCAATCAAATTCTCATTTTTTGATGAAAAAAACCTTTCACGGTCGATCCGGTCATCAACATGCAGAGCGACCGCGTGTTAAGCTTTAGCCAGACATCTCCGAGGTTCGCTACGTGTCCGCAACCAAGCACTAGGCCTCCGTGATGATTCTCGGCGTCCTGGCTTCGAATGGCGAGAGGATGTCGCCGGTGTAGTTTGCGGCCATTTACAGGCTCATAGTGGCCTGTTACAGGGACACCTCGGCCGCAAAAGTCCTGCCTTGAATGAGAGAGATCACGAAGAAGGCAGACTACGTCTTTCAGCAGGAGAGTGACCCGGCACACACAGGCAAGACCGGGCAAAAGTGGTTGAGGTCGAACATGAACTTCTGGTGGAAGGACTTTTGGCCGTCACAATCGCTCGATCTCAATCTCCTCAACTACATCTTGTGGGCGAATGACGAGGGTAAGTCCTGCAAGGTCCACCACGGCAACGTAGATGAGCTGTAGTCTTCCGTCAACCGCGTGTGGGCCAGTAACGTGTTCACGGCCTTCAGGTCTCGCCTGGAGCGCGTGCTCGCCACCGAGGATGGCCACATTAATTAATACTACAATTTTAACAAATATTTATAGGTTACAAGAAAACGTGCCTAACTGCATCAAAACTATCATTGTGTCCTATGTTAAGAAAGTCGTAATAAGTGTAACAGGACTTTTGCAATACCTGGTAGAGCATTAAATCTTAGGCCATTAAATTTCAGGTGTAAAATCTTTGGGATTTTAATCTCAGAGCATTAAATCACAGGACTTATATCCTATAGCATTAAATATTATGACAATAAATCTCAGGACATTAAATGTCAGGAATTTTAATCTCAAGGCATTAGATCAAGTAGATTTAAATTTCAGGGCTTTGGGACTCATGGCATGAAATCAGATAGTATTAAATATTAAGGCATTAAATCTCAGTGACTTAAATTTCAGGACATTAAATCTCAAGGCTTTTAATCTCATGGCATTAAATCTGAGGAGAATTAAATCGCAGTGCTTTTAATCTCAGAGCATCCACATTCACGGATTTGAATATACTGGCATTAAATCTCATTGCATTAAGTAGAAGGTTATTAAATCATATGATATTAAATTTCAGGGCATTAAATCTCATACATCAAATGTTGGGTCATTACATTGCAGGACTTTTAGACTCAGGGCATTAATTGTCATGGGTTTTAATCTGAGAGCATTAAATATTAGGGCATTAAAATTCACATATTAAATCTTAGGGCCTTTAATCTAAGGACATTAAATCGAAGGACTTATTACCCCATGCAATTAGATCTTATACCATTAAATTTCAGGGTCTTACATCTCAAGGCATTAAATCACCGAACATTAAAGCTTATGGAATTAAATCTCATGATATTAAATCTGAGGGCATTATATCTCAGGAATTTTAATCTCAGTACATTCAATCGCAGGCATCAAATCACATGTTATGAAATCTAAGGGTATTAAATATCATGCCATTAAATCTTAGGGCATTAAATTTCAGGGCTTTTAATCTCAAGGCATTAAATCTCGGTTTTTTTTTAATATTATGGGATTAAATCTCACGACATTAAATCTTCGTGCATTAAACTTTATGGCATTAAATCTCAGAGAAGTGACTTTGATCTAGGAAATCGCAGGCATTTGGGGGCGTTGGGAGAATACCCCTAACTCCTCTTGCGGTGTCGTAAAAGGCGACTAAACCCTGTTATGGACCCATATCCAGTCATAGCAGTTAATTAGCGTCAATGTGTGAATCAAGTGGTGGTATGGAATGTGACGGGTATATGTGATGTTAGAATATGGGGAACGGTAGGCAATGTCGTTAAAACAGGGAGAATGAAGATGCTTGCTGTATGCGACATAAACAAGAAAGAGAATGAAGAGTGTTTGTAGGATGGAGTGAAATCTAGTGTGGATCAGCGTGGTAGAAGCAAAGAGTTCGTGGCAGTGCTTTTGAGTGATGAGTGACACGACGTCAATAGTTGGGTCTGAATGTGTAAGCTCGAGAATTGCGTGGGTGAAGTTTATGGACTCTGTAATGATAGAAGTAAAGCTGGGGAAGATTCATAGGTTCTCGAATTTATTGGGACGAGTCGTGGGTGAAATTTGGAATGTGTATTGGTTGATGGTTGCAACAAATATGAATAGACGAAGAGGTAAAAGAGGGGGGATGAGTGGAGCATTTAGTAACACCAGGAGAGAATGAAAATGAAGAAAAGTGAGTTGGTTTCTGTACTGAAAGAAACATGTGTTTCAAACACATTCTTTTAGCACAACGATGTGCAGAAATAACAATAGGTTGGGTAAAGAAGTATGGGATAATTAAGAGTATGATTGAGCAGTGCATAGTATGAAAGAATATGTTACTGGACTTACAGTACCGCTCTTCCCCCCCAAAAATAAAATGGAACGCCTATTTTTCTCTCACAACATCTTCCATAACTTTTGTGTGAGAAAACCTAAGGTTTCCTAAATTGTTGTACATAACCTACAAGTACATATAAACTACGCGAAAGTAAATGTTATGAAAGTTTGGATGAATAAAACGAAAGTTGCCGGAAGATAAGCAACTTACTTGCAAAATTGAAACGTCCGAAGTTATCCAAACGACCAAGACTTTTTTACTGAAATATAAAGAATAAATTATCAGTTAAAAACATTAGTAAATGTTATAACTAATTAGTGTTTAGTGTGAAGGTCTTTCTTCTCGATGATGTTTTGATTCCTGCCACATTAACGAGCCAACTATTGACACCCTTGCGCAGTAATCTAGCTCCATTCACTTTTTAAACCTTTATCCGAGTGTCTTGCAAACATTTCCATTGAGATTCAGGTCCGGACTCTGTGCAGGCTACTCAATTACACTGATGTGCTCGTCCTCTAGAAGGGTCTTCACCGAGAGGGTGGGTTGGACTTCGGAAGATCGCAGATGGGACAACGCATGTTGTTGCAGTAATTTATTGTATATAATCAGTGTACCCCGTGAGCGCAAAATTGGCGTGTACTAGGAGGAACGAGCCTCATGTCATCGAATCCAAACAAATTGAACTTAGGTTCCTCCCTACAGTGGACTTAGCTCCACTGGCAATCATGTAACGTGCTCAGGGGCAAATGCAACACGCCCCTTGGAGACGGCACACAATATATAGAGAGAGACCGAGAGACAGACATTTAATTCGGCACTTAATTCATTCGATCATTAAGTCAAAGTTCAGTAGTCAAGATCAGTCAATCAAAATCGCCTAATGAGAGAATCGATCAGTCCCCTAGTAGCGTTACGAAGCCCCATTAACTCTCCTAAATCCTGCCGCCTTTAGACTCGATACTTCGCGTAAATACAGAAGCCTACTCACTGACCGCAAAGACCTCGAGACGTTTCAGCTTACCCCTCTTTAGTAGACCAATTTAAAAATAAAGTTATTTTCGTTTGCCGCGTCCTTTCGAAGTCCTTTTCTTACCCCGGTCGCGAAGACATGTTCGGTACCTCATCCTAGCGCATAATCCCTCGTGAGAAACTATAAGGAGTGTAAAGAGTCAGAACCAATTCAACAGGGACATAAAGTAGCCCCACTCTACCGGAACCCCCTCTCGCACACTGCTCTAGACGGGTGATTTTGAGCAGTGCAATAGCAACGAGGACTCTTCATTACACCCACTTATAATTATCGAGCAGCACTCATAAATTGGTTACCTGGGCACAAACAAATAACAGGACCTTCTGACCCCCACTCATAAACTCGTACCATAAACCTTTCGATCGAATCGTTTTGGACAGTTTCACCGTTTCTAATAAATTGCCTATCTGCTGATAATTTTCAGTTTCTTCCTCCAAATTCCATAACGTTGACCCATACATAGTTTATACGTGTAGGTCTTCGTACACCAATTTTGGAAAGCTTGGATTTTCCCTGACAAAAGATATGGGAAATTTTGTGAAAGAAATACAAGCATCTTGAGAGTATACTGGTACCAATATTTACTTGCGGATATACTCGTAGCAAAGTTTGCTTAACAGTATATTGGTACAACACTTACTTGAGTGTATACTGGTACCAAGATTTCTTTATAGTACACTGGTACCATGATTTTCTTGAGGGTATACTGGTACCATGATTCGCTTAAGGGTATACTGCAGCGGCGAGCAATCTCCGGCCCGCGAAGACCTAGCGTCTGGCCCACTACCTTGCTCGGCATTAATATTGCAATTCGGCCCGAGACCCCCCCATCTCCTCCAAATAAATAAATTCTGGCAAACAGCATGTCTCAGTAGACTCGTATAGTCTATCCCTAAAGGAGAGAGATAGTTATACTCTACAGTCAAGGTGGTGGTTCCCGAATTACAATGAAATGATACACTTATTGCAGGTCATCCGCCTTTACAAATTGGAAAGAGTTGGGTTATATGGTTATACTGATACCGAGTTTAGTGTAAGAGGATGAAACTATGTTGTGGAAACAAAGTAAAGATACTAGCTCAAGATATTAACATATCCAGCGGCAAAAGAAGATTAGAAAGTTGAGAAGGGAGGATAGGAACAAAACCTCGAGCTGGTATAAGTTTCTAACTCGTCCCGAGTTCCTGAAGATGTTCACGACGAGCGAAACGCCAATAAAGGTTAAAATGTTAAACAAAGTGATATGAATCACCCATGAAAAAATCATTAGAGGAGAGTAATCGACTACCTGGTCCTCAACTATTTGCAAATTGTCATTTATTGCCAAACAGCTGAAAACTAGAGCTAACTTGATTTTTCTTTAGGTGGGGTATGTTGTGGATGTTTTGGATATATCCTTCCAGTCCTCTTCGATCAAATTCATACATTTTTTTTCAATATTTACTCTTTTGATTAAGCTCAATCGTGACACATCTATACTTTTAATTTGTGGTCATGTAAGCTCAAGTATGAATATTTACACCTTTCAGTAATTATATTTTTTCCATACTAGCGTTTGACTAAAGAAAAAGGCCTAGGTCAAAGTCGTTCCTCCATACGGAGGTCGCAACACTTCCGAGAGAAATGCTTCCGCACAACGCTCTCTTAGCTTATTAAATCTGGAAATCAGTTAATTTTATACTTTAGTCGCTGGTGATTCACTAATTTTCATTAAGATTTTGATTCGGCAGCATTATTCAGACAGTAATTGCACAATTACTTACTATCTAGCAGGTAAGGAGGAAATCTACGTTAATTATTGACTAGCTAACGTTTCAAGGTGAAGCAGTTATCATCATTGTTTTATTTATTCTGGTTGGGTACAAATTTATATGTAACTTTTAAACCAGTGGTGAATTGTAGCCGAGTATAGTTACAAATTAAGAGAAGAGAGAAATTTCCATCACACCCAATGACCAGGTTTGCTTCACAAAAGTGACTAATTTTCTGCTCTTATCTAACACAAGCAAAGGCACTTTTTATGCATTTATTTAGGAAAGTAATTTTATTTTCGTTTCTTCAATAGCATTGCTGATTAATTCAAACGTTCTCGTCATTAATTTTCGTAATCAGATGTTAAGAAGTCGATTATCAGACCCGAAGAAATTAACACTTTTAAATGAGTTTTTTACTTATTTGGAAGTCGAATGTGGCAAAGTAGCACCTGCTAAGGAGACAGGGATGGGGTATTTTTATTGCTTTATAACTGTAAAATTCGGTCATAAAATAAGGCAAATAACCTTATCTCACTTTTAGGATAACAAAGCTTCTCAAAGAATTTACCCATCAGTATTTTGTTTCGATTTTTTTTCCATTAATCATGATTCATTTAAATAACGAAAAGTTAAAAATGACAAATCAAATTTATTGCCTTATTTCAAATTTTTGTTTCTCTTTTATTCTTTACTTATTCATAGCTTTCTAATTAGACCTCAAGGAACTTGATTTTTTTATTTTGTTAGCTTATTACTTGTTTAGTTTTAATTTTGTTGGATCCGATCAAGGACAGATTGTAAACCATTCCAATAATAATGAATTATGGGTAAAGATAATTTTAAGATAACCCTCGTCTATCGCTAATTGAATATGATTTTTACTATTTTACATCTCACACGCAGTACATTATCATACTAGAAAATGCAAAGTGAAATTAATAAATGGTGTACTAATTGATTATTTTATGACAAAAATAAGTTTAATGGAAATTGTAATATGATACAATTAATGATACAAATTTAGAGTTAGATTTCCATGGTTTCCATTCAATAATGAATAAAAAACGCCAAATATTAAAAAAAATATTAAAACATTTAGTAGTGAACAAAAATTATAGATACAAATTACACGAGCTCACAACAATATTCTCTCCTAGAGAAAATACCCCCTCCCTACACTAAATACAATGGTTAATGTATAGCAAAATTCGATAACTGACAATACATCAGGTCCTGGAGGCCGGGCATCGCTCCTCGCCAGGTAGACGACATTCAAGGTATCCATCTGACGAGGAACAATGCCCGGTCTCCGGGACGTCTCGAAATTATTGCCTACAATATATAAAGTGTGTCTAGGTATTATATGCAAATATTGAAAATAGCCAGAACTCTCTTAAAACAGCTGCATTTTTTGTGTAAGGCCCAGGTCACACATAGCCGAATTGCTTCCGATTCGATCCCGAATCACATTCGGGATCTCGCCATTCCGACTTGATTCCGATAGTTTCATGTTTCATGAAATAATTCGGGCAACTTTCTGAATCATTTCCGAAAGTCAGCAATTTTTTTTCTCCGATTCAAAATCGAATGCAAACCGAACATTCAGCTTGCATTCGGACTCAAATTCGGTTATATGTGACTCAGCCTATACGCTTCCTTACGAAGTTAAGGCAAGTATTTTTGGAAATATATAGAATCTAAATACCATATGAGATGAAAATAAGACAAATTAGTGTTGAATTGATTATTTTACTGTCAAGAGATCATTTACAGACTTTACATTAATAGAAATACACAGAGTTAACCTAAATATCTAAAAAAGAAAACCACATTCTAACAAAGCGTAACAAGTTTAAACATCTTATGTAAAGTAATTGTAAGAAATACGATGGAATACAAAAGTAGAAATAATTGTAAATAAGAACTGATCAAGACCTACCGGATAAAGGAACCCTTCTTCTTAATAACTTTGAACATATTGTTTTCTATTGATGAAGTCAAAGTTGTTGATACAATTAACAGAAACATTCTTTTGAGCAGCCTGAACAGTTTCTTAAAAAGTCATTTTTAGTCGCGTGAACGCGAAATACAGGGTGATAAAAAAGTCACTGTGCACTTTTTAATTAATTTTTTTTCAGACAACTAATGGCGATTTTTAGAAATAAAATAAAAGAGGATCTAAGCCTGTATTTATACTAACGGGGTCACTTTCAACATTGTTTATAAACTTTATTTATAGTCATAATATTCTCCTGTTTTTATATTAAAATGCATTTCTGTGATAAAAATATAAGTGTACAGTGAAATTTTGATTGCACTGTATAAGTATTGTCGGTGCGTAGGTTGGTTGGTCGGTTGGTAACTGTTTTATACTCAAATGAGTTTTTTGCCAATGACATCGTAACTATTCAGCCGATTCTAACGAAATCTCAAACATTTCATGTTGTTTTAAATTCACTTTCAAATAATATAATTGCCAAGGTCCTCACAATGTTAGTCCAGGAAGTATTGACAGTTTGAAAGGTGGAAGGCCATATGATCATAAGTCAGAATAATTGAGAGCACGCGACTTAGGTCTGTTGACCTTGGTGTTGTTAAATTGTCTTCCATCTGTGGAAACGTTTGTCTTCAGGATGATCATCAAGATTCTATTGGATTTTGGCGGCAACTGTTGTGAGGCATGTCATTGATCGAGTCTACTACAAATCCTTTCGACTATAAAAAATTTATAGAAAACTTGTAGGCGTGACAGTATCATTATCCTGCATGGACACAAATGACATCCTAACTCTCACTGGCTTTCAATACACAGTAGCATTTTCCTGCATGGACACAAGTAACATCTTCACCCTCACTTGCTATCAGCAGTAGCATTATCCTGTATGGACACAAGTACCATCCTCTCCCTCACTGACTCTCAACAGTATCATTATCCTGCATGGACACAAGTAACATACTCACCCTCAATTGCTCTCTACAATAGCGTTAACATGCATGGAGACAAGTGACATCCTCACCCTCACTGGCTCTCAACAGTAGCATTATCCTGCATGAACAAAAGTAACATCCTCACCGTCACTGGCTCTCAAAAGTTGCATTATCTGGAAATGGACACAAGTAACATCCTCACCTTTACTGGCTCTCAACCGTAGCATACTCCTGCATGAACACAATTAACATCCTCAGCCTCACTGACTCTCAACAGTAGCATTCTCCTGCATGGACATAAGTAACATCATCACCCTTACTGGCTCTCAACCGTAGCATTATTCTGCATGGACACAAGTAGCATTGTACTGTATTGACACAAGTAACATCCTAACCCTTACTGGCTCTCAATACACAGTAGCATTTTCCTGCATGGAAACAACTAACATCCTCACCCTCACTGGCTCTCAGCAGTAGCATTATCCTGTATGTACAAATGTACCATCCTCTCACTCACTGACTCTCAACTATAGAATTATCCTGCATGGACACAAGTAACATCCTCACCCTCACTGGCTCTCTACAGTAGCATTATCCTACATCGACAAAAGTAACATCCTCACCATCACTAGCTCTCGACAGTAGAATTATCCTGCATGGAAAAAAGTTACATCCTCTCCCTCACTGGCTTTCAACAGTAGCAGTATCCTCCATGAACAGAAGCAACATCCTTACCCTCACTCGCTCTCAACAGTAGCATTATCCCGCATGGACACAAGTACCATTCTCAACCTCACTGGCTCTAAACAGTAGCATTATACTACATGGACAAAAGTAACATTCTGAGCTTAACTGGCTCTCGACAGTAGCATTATCCTGCATGGACACAAGTGACATCCTCACACTCACTGACTCCCAACAGTAACATTTTCCTGCATGTAAACCAGTAACATTATCACCCTCACTGACTTTCAACAGTATCATTATCCTGCATGGACAAAAGTAACATCCTAACCGTCACTGGCTCTCAAAAGTAGCATTATCCTGCATGGAACCAAGTAACATCCTCACCCTCACTGGCTCTCAGCAGTAGCATTATCCTGTATGTACAAATGTACCATCCTCTCACTCACTGACTCTTAACTATAAAATTATCCTGCATGGACACACCTACCATCCTCACCCTCACTGGCTCTCTACAGTAGCATTATCCTACATTGACAAAAGTAACATCCTCACCATCACTAGCTCTCGACAGTAGAATTATCCTGCATGGAAAAAAGTTACATCCTCTCCCTCACTGGCTTTCAACAGTAGCATTATCCTCCATGAACAGAAGTAACATCCTTACCCTCACTCGCTCTCAACAGTAGCATTATCCTGCATGGACACATGTACCATTCTCAACCTCACTGGCTCTAAACAGTAGCATTATACTTCATGGACAAAAGTAACATCCTGACCTTAACTGGCTCTCGACAGTAGCATTATCCTGCATGGACACAAGTGACATCCTCACCCTCACTTACTCCCAACAGTAGCATTTTCCTGCATGTAAACAAGTAACATTATCACCCTCACTGACTTTCAACAGTATCATTATCCTGCATGGACACAAGTAACATGCTCACCGTCACTGGCTCTCAAAAGTAGCATTATCCTGCATATAAACAAGTAACATCCTCACCCTTACTGGCTCTCAACAGTAGAATTATCCTGCATGGACACGACTGAAATCCCGACCCTCACTGGCTCTCAACACTACTAGCATTATCCTGCATGGACACAAGTACCATCCTCACCCTCACCGGCTCTCAACAGTATCATTATCTGCATGGACTTAAGTAAAATCCTTACCCTCACTCGCTCTCAGCAGTGTCATTATTCTGTGTGTACCAAAGTACCATCCTCTTATTCACTGACTCTCAATTATAGCATTATCCTGCATGGGAACAAGTAACATCCTAACCCTCACTGGCTCTCTACAGTAGCATTATCCTACTTGGACAAAAATACCATCCTCACCATCACTAGCTCTCGACAGTAGAATTATCCTGCATGGACACAAGTAACTTCCTCTCCCTCACTGACTCTCAACAGTAGCATTCTCCTGCATGGACACAAGCAACATCCTCACCCTCAATGGCTCTCAACCGTAGCATTATCCTGCAGGGACACAAGTAACATCATCACCCCCCCTGGCTCTCAATCGTAGCATTATTCTGCATGGACACAAGTAACCTCCTCAGCCTCACTAGCTCTCAACAGTAGCGTTATCCTGCATGGACACAATAACATCCTCAACCTCACTGGCTCTCAACAATAGCATTATCCTTAATGGGCACGAGAGATATCCTCACCCTCACTGGATCTTGACACGAGCATTATCCTGCATGGACACGACTGAAATCCTCACCCTCACTGGCTCTCGACAGTTGCATTATCCTGCATGGGCACCTGTGACATCCTAACCCCCACTGGCTCTCGCTTGAACCAAAATAGCAATTTCTTTCTAAATTCGCACGCTTTCGACTTAATATTGTCGCCATCACCCACTTTGAATGAACGGTCTTACTAGCTTATCCCCAACAATTGCACCCCAAATCATCCCTCTTCCTTTTCCTTTTGTCGGTTGGTTAATTCTTCACCTGAAGTCCTTTGACGACAATCCTCCCGCCCAGTCATACGGGAAATCCAGAATGACTCTTGATTTGTAAGTGAACATAACTTTACTAAAGTCAGTTTTTATGTGTCTCGGGATTACAAGAAACAGTCTTTCTTTGTGTTTTTGGTTAGGAACGGCCTTTTTGTCTTATTGCTAATGGTAGAAAATTTAATGAGAGCTTTACACCTTGTTACTTTCAAGAAGGACTAAGGCCTGGCAGCAGTTAAAATGGTCTCGCTGCTATCACGAGACCTTATAGGCACCTCTTATATTATTTGAGAAAGATCTCTTCGAGTAAAAGCTCCACATTTTGTTCTGACCCTTTTGTTTATTTGCTCAATGCCATTCTCGACAATGTTATTCACAGTTTGATAATCAAACTTTAAATGCCTTAAACTTTTGCAGAGACTTTACATTACCTTATTTATTTAAGATATAAATATTCTTTCCTTGAGAAAGTTCTTTAGTCCTGAGCATTTTATTGAAAAAAAAACCTTCTTACAAAAGATGTCAGGATGGTCATTGTAAACGAGAATTAAAGAAATCGACTATAAACTTTCCATTTCCTGAGAGAGATATGGTTGTGATTATCGAATAAATTGTATTTATTACATTATTAAATGTATTAGGAAATTTTTTTTAGGAAAAATGATGAGACGCTAAAGAGGTAATGCATATAATTTTTCACACACACTTTATTTACACTTCAGTCCATACACTCAACTGGCTTCGTCATCACAGGACCGGGTCGCGTTCTAAGACAAGAGCGATGACTGTCAGCCAAATAGTAAGATGGTTTGCCAATATCTGATGACCCGAGCTGTCAGTGCTGGTATCAGTAGACTAGGGAGAGGGTGGTATGGGCATGGCGAATTACTGATGAAAGTAAGTACCTGAACTGAAACGCTAACAGCCAGGTTCATCGACATGTCTGCTCGCCTAAGCCGATCCTACCATTGCAAAAAAACTTCCAGCTCAGGCGCCACCGACGACGAAAATTCCTGTCAAAAGAGAATCAGACGGCAGCACTTGTGTAAAAATACTTCAACTATCTCTTGGATGTTTTGCTAGGACACGAATCCCCTCTGAGACATCTATATAATATTAATTGAATGCGAATAGGTACTGCAATGATACAAATTGTCATTCAGCCAAAGAAGTCGAGTCACAACTGAATACTGGGTATTGTTATTCAGGCAGCATCGCAAGACCGATTGGCCTTTATTGCGAAGCGGGGGAATAGGATGGCGGTCGGGCCGGCTCGACACCAATAGGGACTACCTTTTTCTCCTATGTGCCAACTATTTCGCGGCAAAGGGGAATTGACGGTGTAAAAGCTGGGTAGAGTACAGACAGGTTAAAGCCACCGTCTCCAACCTCTCTCAGCCCTGACCAGGGATGATTGGATAAAAGCTAGTCAGCATATCTGCTGACAAATTATTTACTTAGTTGCAAAGGTAGACCATCGGATATTTGTGGGATAATTTTTGCAAAATTCTCATTGGTCTATCATCTATTCCATTCTATTTACACTCCTATCTATTCAGTAACGAGATGTACTTATTTTGGTATACCTGTATTTGAAACTTAAATTACATTAAATACAATATCTCACGCAACTTCATGTAACTTAAGTTTTGAGTGTTTAAAACATTTCTCACTAAGTGAGATGGACGATTTCTTAACCTCCCCCTCCACCGCCCCCAAAAGTAGTCGTGAGACCATCTTCGGATATTCCTAATGCTGCCTCCAGAAAGGAGGACAGCGTCAAAAGAGCTTCGGGTCCTACACATTTACCCAAGGCTGAACAGAGCGACTCGAAGATGCGAGATCCTCCAAATAATAGAACCCTCCTCCAAAACCCACCAAAGATTTCGAGGTGGAGGGAGCAAAAGACTTGCATAGCGAGCCCAACCTCCCCCGATTATTCATCGAAGTCGATAGACTTCATTGTCTCGTTCGGTTATCAACGCCCAGACTACTGCCTCTAGGGAGCGTACAAACATTCCCGTAAAGGTAATCTCTTCGAAGAGGGGCCCCGCATCTCTTCCGAGCAAGGCCTAGAGGGCATACTCCTTCAATGATATTGCAGCTGACTCAGGTCTAACTTGGAAGAGCTGCGGATGCTCGTCTACTCCTGTTACCCAGAGCATAAGGGTTTTACGACCCCACCACCACGGGATGGGGGCCATTGTCGGCATGATGTCTCCGTTCTTCTATTTACTATAAATACCTCATTTCAGGCAGTGACAGTTCAGCTAAAACTGGATAGGAAGTATATTGTTATTTTTGCCTACATTTAATCGTTATCCAACTTCGACGCGGGTGACTTCCACCGTGTGGTGGCACGGTTGTTGAGGCTCTTTATTCTACTTGGAAATTTAAACGGTAGACACCCCGTCAGGCGGAACTACACGATCAATCCCAGAAGTAAGGTCCTCGCTGACCTGACCGTCAACAGGAGCTAGGTGTCTTAACTGTGGATGAGTTTACACATCACAGTCCGAGACCCACTTCTTTTCCCTGCCTTAATCTATTATTATGCTCTCCGGATGTGCACCTGATTTTTGGTGGAAGGTGGTCGATAACCTTCATGGTAGTGAACAATTTCCCATTCAAATATCATTTTCTGGATTGCTGCTGCTTACTTTGTGCTTGGGGGGAGCTCTGTGTTTCACATTTAGGAAATGACTGAGTTCTATGTCCCGATCGACGAGTTTATGTCGCTGGATGAGCCGTTGAGTTCTTCTCCGGAAACCTCTTCGCTGTGGGCCTAACTACCATTCTTAAAACTTTTGACCTATTACACACTGTCCACTTCCTTGAGGGTCGGCCGAATGTGAGGCGGCTCTCAGACAGAAACAATATGCCTATATGTACCCTAAGCACCACCAGAAAGATTTCACCATCGGTGAATTTCATCGAGCTAGGACTAGTTTCCGGCATGTTTCAAACCATGCCTGCGCTCTCTCTGACGGGTAGACGTGTCTTCACTTAACGGGAAGATCCCCTTTTCAAAGCCGTGGAAGCGAAGTAAAAGGACTCCGGGAAGTTCTCGCAAGACCCATCTCCCGTTCTTTAGGGGAACGAGACCGCAAAGTTGGACTCTGCATCCGTGACAGAGTCTTTCTCGACTACTTTATCCCCATTTTCTACCTGAGATGCTGCTCCGCCAGAGCCAGTGCACGTCATGATGCCGCTGAAGACCGCGAACTGGACTTTACCTCCAGAGGTAGAGAACACTTTAGCCACAGGTTTACATTGCGTGAGCTGCGTTACGCTCACCTCCGGTATATCTACAAGATGGACTAAAAAATATAGTTAGAAGAATAGAAAGTTGCCAGAGGAAATAGATCAAGGCGAAATATATCATGGTCTTTAACAAAATTTGCATTCAAGAAAGACTGCTACCCATCTACACTAATATATATTGTAGAGGAAAGCATCTGAAACTCAACAATCGCGCAAATTATTTAACTATCGTCCGAATGCGACTCGTCTCACTCTCAGACAACCAACCACCACCTCGCACGTGCCCCTTGGCTGCACGCCGCCTAGATGACCTGAAATCGGGCAAACCTTAAACCCAAACCTTTACTCTAGTTTCGGAAACATCAACATAAAGATGCGTTTGCTCTTCATTGTGTCTGTTCTGTTTTCCTAAAGTTTATTTGTATATATTTATCAATTTTTAACTTGTGCATATTTTTTTTCTATATTTTGGGCCCCCCTAAAAGTGTTTTGTGTATAACCTTTACCTTTAAAGGGTAATTTTTTTTGGTGATCGTTCATTTATAATCCCTTTCTTAAAGGGCTAAGGTTTTTGTCTATTATTTTTTGCCTCATTTATACATTTTTAAGGTAATTTCATATGTAATTTTAAGCCCCTTCCTGAAGGGGCTATTGCTTTCTTTAGTTAGTTTGAGATTATTATTCCTAATTTTTTTTTTGTAGGCAATTCATCTTGGTCATTAACCGAACTCTAACTCAAGAAATTCGGCTCAAACAACAGTCGAAAACTACAATCTGAGCTAAGCGTAGAACTGCGCCAAATCATCCCCTCGGTCGTTCACCGTCATGGAAATTTGTCACTTTCTTCAGAGCTCAGCCTCGGTTTTATTTTCGCATTAATTTTGTTTTTTTCCTCTTTTGTGTATTTACTGTTAGCAAATTACTTTATTGAATTTTCCCATTTTCTTTATTATGTATGTATTAACTTATTTTGCTTATTTCTATTATAAACTACTTAATTTACTATAGTTTAAATTTTGTCCTCACCATCCAAAAGAGGGTGGTAATAACTTACTTACATGTGGCACTGCGAACAGGATCCGATTAGGATTATGTATTGTAAGAATCGTGAGATTTAGTTTCTAACGATAATCAAAACTTTGTTTTCCCCGCAAGGCTTCTTTTCCAGCTTGACCTTTTCAGAGTACAGCTGACGTAATAGCAAAGCATTTTTTGTCCTTATGAGTTTTTGAGTTACGGTCTAGATTTCCTTGCCTTTATGGTTGGTTTTTGGCTTAATAAGCCATTTGGGCATTTAAATTTCTTTTAAATCCTTTGACGATAAATACGGCTTCTCATTTTTTTTATGATACATCCGTACTGTTTTCTTTTTACTTTTGCATATTTGGTTATCTCTCATTATTTGAAAGGTTATTACCAAATTCTTGGTGGTAAATTTGTGTGCCTAACTCTATATTTTAAGTTTCACACTTGGTTTAATTTATCCCAACAAAGTAAAAAGAAAGGGGTGTGCAGTTTTTTATACTCACACTGGTTTCCGCCTAACTTTAGTCGTGAGAAGGTACTGTAACACACAGTTGAAGGTGATAAAACTCCTCTTCAGAGGAAAGGTTATTGTTTTTGGAACTTTTGTAGCTCAGTTCATTCTTAAAATGTTCAAATATTTATCATTAACAGATCTCAAGGAATCAAGGGAAAGTATGGGATTTGCTGGTGAAAAGTTAATAGATTTTATCAAAGAGCAACAAGAAATGCACCGAGAAGAACGTGACAAAGAACGAGAAGAAAGAAAAGCGAAGGAAGAAATGGATCGAGAAGAACGTGCCAAAGAACGAGAAGAAAGAAAAGCGAAGAAAAAACGCGAGGAAATAGAAAAGGAAAGACGGCATGAATAAGGAAAATTAGAACTTCAAAAAGAATCAAGAGAGGAAAGACTAGAAGGTGCTCAAAGTAATGAATATCTGAACCCAAGCGTAATGATCCCAACAATTAAGTTAGCAGCTTACCAAGAAGGAAATGACTTAAAACCATATTTTCTCCGTTTTGAGAAGATTGCTGAACTATCAGGATGGCCTAAGGAGATCTACGCAATCCAACTGGGTTCCTTACTCAAGGGAAAAACTATGAATATATTTGCGGTGCTCCCCACATAAATCATACAAGATTATGATACAGTGAAGGAGAAATTACTATCAGCATTTAAGAAAACATCAGAATTCTATAGGAAAAAGTTCTGGTCGATGAGAATCGAGAGAGACGAAACCTACACCCAATTCTCAAATCACCAAAGTCAAATTTGGGGATTTTGGTTGGAAAGTAAAAAGGTAGGATTTGATTTCATCGAAATAAAAGACTTAGTGCTTAGAAACAGTTTTTTTATGCGAGTGCCATGGATATTAAGTTCTTTATAAAAGAACGTAACCCAAAGTCTCGTAAAGAAATGGCAGAATTGGCTGACATTTATGCTTTCGCCCATAATTCTTACAACAGGGATAGGAAAAGTGGACAAAAGAAACAAAGTGGAATGAAAATGGAAGAACCAACGCCAACGTCAACAAAGAAGGTAAAATGTTATTCGTGTGGGGTCGCAGGACACAAAAGGAAGAATTGTCCTCAGAACCCTTCCACTTTTGTCAGAACCAAGAAGGAAAAAAGGGTAAATATCGTTTATAACACGGAAACAGGACGATATTTGTATCACCCGCCTAGGCATACGCTAAATGGTTCCATCAATGGTACAAATGTTACAATTTTGAGGGACACAGGTTGTTCCTGTGTTACGGTTGCTGACCATCTGTTACCAGATGCCGATTTAGCAAAAGCTGAAATGTGTGAGGTCATGGATTTCCTTGGGAACGTTAACAAATTTCCGATTGTTAACTGTCATCTTGACTGCAAATTTTTTCAAAGGTTGGATTCGAGCAGTTCGTGCCCCGCTTAAATGCAATGTCCTTTTAGGTAACAATATCATAGCAGCTGATGGTACGAAAATATCTACTTGTGAAGCGACTGTTAACCTAGTTCAGACTAGGACAATGACTTCACAAAAGAAGAAGGATATCACTCTTTTTAAAACGTCACTTGATTTACTTAAGGTAACTCCGACCGAATTTAAATCGCCTTAAGACCAGTGCCCTACGTTAAATAATTTCAGAGAACGTCATGACCGTGGCTTTATAAAAAGCGCTTTTAAGGACAAAGTTAAACTCAAGTATGAAATGATACAAGGATTATTATATAGTGTGTATTGATAGCCCTAACAGACATGAAATAGGTCAAAAGACCTTGGTTGTTCCTCTAAGATGTAGAAAACTCATCTTACAACTGGCCCACGAGTCCCCACTCGCTGGTCATTTTTCTCACAGAAAAACGGCTTCTAAAGTGTTCAAAACCTTCTTTTGGCCTAGAGCAAGCGGATACATCATTAGATTCTGCAGGTCCTGTGAAGTCTGTCAGCAAGTTTCAAGGAAGAGTAAGCCTATTCCTCTTAAACTTTCAGAGACGATAACAACACCCTTCTCAAGAGTGGCCATCGATATCGTTGGACCTATTTCACCACCACTTTCCGACGGTCATCGTTTCATCCTAACCATCGTGGATTTGGCAACGTGGTTTCCAGAAGCAGTCCCCATTAAGAACATCGACTATATCTCCGTAGCAGAAGCCTTAACATCAGTATTTTCGCGTGTAGGGATACCTAAAGAGATCCTAAGTAACTGAGGTCGTCAGTTTGTCTCAGAGCTTATGGGAGAGATTCACAAGCTACTAAACATCAAACCTCTCTTTACTTTCCCGTATCACCCACAGGCAAACAGAGTCTGCGAGAAGATGAACGGAGTAATCAAGGACATCCTTACGAAATTGTGCCAAGACTACCCTAAGGGATGGCATCGATATATTCCTATTACTTTGTTTGCAGTGAGAGGAATCCCTCATGATACTTAAATTTTCTCCATTTGAACTACTCTATGGACGCAGAGTAAGAAAGCCTCTTTCCATCCTTGAAGAATTTTGGACCAACCAGCAAACCGATGAATCGACCCGAGCACTTACCAATATATATTCCACCTTCGTCAGAAACTGGAAGAGACAGCAAAGATAGCAGCTGAGAATGCCTAAGTAAACAGAAAAATTATAAGGAATACTTTGATAAGAAGTTTCAAAGTAGATCCTTTAAAACTGGAGACAAAGTTTTAATTTTACTTCCCACGGATAACAACAAGCTTCTTATGAAGTGGAAAGGACCATATGAAGTACTCGAAAATAAGAAAGACTTGAATTACGTTGTGAACATTAACGGCAACCTGAGGTTGTTCCACGCGAACATGTTAAAGAAATTCTACTCCAGAGATGACGACCATGAACTTCAAAATTGCAATTTGCTACATAATGAGATCGTGGGTCGTGGAGATGCTCTTGGACTGATCGCTAATTGCACGGCCATAGAAGAAGAGGAAGATCATAGCTCTCTTAAAGGAATTAGTTACCAGACGAAACAGAGCGATAAATCTTCAGCCAAGGAGGTGAATGTCTCAGACAATTTGTAGGCAATGGAGAAGAAAGAGTTGTCATTGCTTCTGGGAGAATTTACAGACCTTCTTAACGATGTTCCTGGACGAACTCAATCATACACCCATAAGATCAGGATCAAAACGTCCCAACCAATTCGAAAAAAAGTATCCTATTCCACTACACCAGATTCTTTTAACGAAGAAATTGAGAAGATGTATAATTTAGACATCATTGAGCCATCGTCATCCCCCTACTATTCTCCAGTAGTAATAGTAAAGAAGCCAGACAAATCGTGAAGAGTTTGCATAGACTTCAGAAATATCAACGCTGTTGCGGAATTTGACGCTGAGCCGATGCCTACGATTGATGAAGATCTTTACAAATTTAAGGGAGCTAAATTTATTTCTGAGCTAGATCTTCGTAAAGCTTATTTTCAGATTCCCCTGGACGAAGAATCACGGAAGTACACGGATTTCTCTACCCTGATAGGAGGACTGATGCAGTTTAAGTGCATACCTTTCAGTCTATCCACGGCTTGTGCCTCTTACATCAGACTTATGAGGTTGTTCTTACATGGGCTTAGGAATGTGTCTTGTTACTTTGATAATATTTATATTTACTCAGTCATGGAGTGACCATCTAGTCTTTCTGAGGAATGTGTTAACCAGGTTGAGGGAACATGGATTGGCCATCGGCCATTCTAAATGTTTCATCGGTTATCAGACTATAAGGTAATTAGGGGTTCAACTTGGACAAGATACAATTCAGCCCCTGGAAGAAGGAGTTGGAGCCATACTAAATATGTCACTCCCTAGGACGAAGAAACAACTGCGGTCTTTTCTCAGCACGGCCTCATTCTATCGAAAATTCATCCATAATTACCTCTCCTTAACTGTCCCTTTGACAGACCTTTTAAAGAAGCATATTCTTGAACCATTTGAATGGAGAAACTTTTTTGTTTCTCGCCAGTCTTGAGTCTACCAGACATTAAAAGGACGTTTTATGTAAGGACTGATACGTCAGATACTGTGTTAGGATGTGTATTACTTCAAATGTCAGAGGAGGTATTCTGAAGCATGTCGCATACACCAGCAGGAAGCTCCTGGACAGAGAAAAGGCATATTCCGCCGTCGAAAAGGAATGTATGGCCTTAGTTTGGTCTATTCGGAAACTGAACGGATACCTCCTCGGACGAGAATTCGTGGTTCAAACAGACCACCAACCCCTACTTTATCTGAAAAAGGTCAAAGGTTTTAGTCCAAGACTGATGAGATGGTTCCTAAGTTTACAGGCGTATAAATTCAAGATCGAATACATTAAGGGAAGCGAAAATGTCGGCGCAGACATCCTCAGGCGAGCCAGTTAGAAGAAATTTGGCTATTGTGAGTTTAATTACTTAAACTCTTTGTTCATGAAACCAGGTTCCTTTTTTAGGAAAGGGGGAAATGTAAAGAAAAGCATCCGAAAATCAACAATCGCGCAAATTATTTAATTATCGTGCGAATGCGACTCGTCTCACCCTCAGACAACCAACCACCACCTCGCGCGCGCCCATTGGCCGCACGGCGCCTAGACGACCCGAGATCGGGCATACTTGAAACCCAAACTTTTACTCTAGTTTCGGAAACATCAACATAAAGGTGCATTTGCTTTCCATTGTGTGTGTCCCGTTTTCCTAAAGTTTTTTTTGTATATATATATAAATTTTTAACTTGTGCATATTTTGTTTGTATATTTTTGTGCCCCTGCCCCCCTAAAAGTGTTTTGTGTATAACCTTTACCTTTTAAGGGTAATTTTATTTTGGTGATTGTTCATTTATAATCCCTTTCTTAAAGTGCTAAGGTTTTTGTGTATTATTTTTTGCCTCATTTATACCTTTTTAAGGTAATTTCATATGTAATTTTAAGCCCCTTCTTGAAGGGGCTATTGCTTTCTTTAGTTAGTTTGAGATTATTATTCCTAATTTTTTTTTTGTAGGCAATTCATCTTGGTCATTAACCGAACTCTAACTCAAGAAATTCGGCTCAAACGACCGTCGAAAACTACAATCTGAGCTAAGCGTAGAACTGCGCCAAATCATCCCCTCGGTCGTTCACCGTCATGGAAATTTGTCACTTTCTTCAGAGCTCAGCCTCAGTTTTATTTTCGCATTAATTTTGTTTTTTTCCTCTTTTGTGTATTTACTGTTAGCAAATTACTTTATTGAATTTTCCCATTTTCTTTATTATGTATGTATTAACTTATTTTGCTTATTTCTATTATAAACTACTTAATTTACTATAGTTTAAATTTTGTCCTCACCATCCAAAAGAGGGTGGTAATAACTTACTTACATGTGGCACTGCGAACAGGATCCGATTAGGATTATGTATTGTAAGAATCGTGAGATTTAGTTTCTAACGATAATCAAAACTTTGTTTTCCCCGCAAGGCTTCTTTTCCAGCTTGACCTTTTCAGAGTACAGCTGACGTAATAGCAAAGCATTTTTTGTCCTTATGAGTTTTTGAGTTACGGTCTAGATTTCCTTGCCTTTATGGTTGGTTTTTGGCTTAATAAGCCATTTGGGCATTTAAATTTCTTTTAAATCCTTTGACGATAAATACGGCTTCTCATTTTTTTTATGATACATCCGTACTGTTTTCTTTTTACTTTTGCATATTTGGTTATCTCTCATTATTTGAAAGGTTATTACCAAATTCTTGGTGGTAAATTTGTGTGCCTAACTCTATATTTTAAGTTTCACACTTGGTTTAATTTATCCCAACAAAGTAAAAAGAAAGGGGTGTGCAGTTTTTTATACTCACACTGGTTTCCGCCTAACTTTAGTCGTGAGAAGGTACTGTAACACACAGTTGAAGGTGATAAAACTCCTCTTCAGAGGAAAGGTTATTGTTTTTGGAACTTTTGTAGCTCAGTTCATTCTTAAAATGTTCAAATATTTATCATTAACAGATCTCAAGGAATCAAGGGAAAGTATGGGATTTGCTGGTGAAAAGTTAATAGATTTTATCAAAGAGCAACAAGAAATGCACCGAGAAGAACGTGACAAAGAACGAGAAGAAAGAAAAGCGAAGGAAGAAATGGATCGAGAAGAACGTGCCAAAGAACGAGAAGAAAGAAAAGCGAAGAAAAAACGCGAGGAAATAGAAAAGGAAAGACGGCATGAATAAGGAAAATTAGAACTTCAAAAAGAATCAAGAGAGGAAAGACTAGAAGGTGCTCAAAGTAATGAATATCTGAACCCAAGCGTAATGATCCCAACAATTAAGTTAGCAGCTTACCAAGAAGGAAATGACTTAAAACCATATTTTCTCCGTTTTGAGAAGATTGCTGAACTATCAGGATGGCCTAAGGAGATCTACGCAATCCAACTGGGTTCCTTACTCAAGGGAAAAACTATGAATATATTTGCGGTGCTCCCCACATAAATCATACAAGATTTTTATACAGTGAAGGAGAAATTACTATCAGCATTTAAGAAAACATCAGAATTCTATAGGAAAAAGTTCTGGTCGATGAGAATCGAGAGAGACGAAACCTACACCCAATTCTCAAATCACCAAAGTCAAATTTGGGGATTTTGGTTGGAAAGTAAAAAGGTAGGATTTGATTTCATCGAAATAAAAGACTTAGTGCTTAGAAACAGTTTTTTTATGCGAGTGCCATGGATATTAAGTTCTTTATAAAAGAACGTAACCCAAAGTCTCGTAAAGAAATGGCAGAATTGGCTGACATTTATGCTTTCGCCCATAATTCTTACAACAGGGATAGGAAAAGTGGACAAAAGAAACAAAGTGGAATGAAAATGGAAGAACCAACGCCAACGTCAACAAAGAAGGTAAAATGTTATTCGTGTGGGGTCGCAGGACACAAAAGGAAGAATTGTCCTCAGAACCCTTCCACTTTTGTCAGAACCAAGAAGGAAAAAAGGGTAAATATCGTTTATAACACGGAAACAGGACGATATTTGTATCACCCGCCTAGGCATACGCTAAATGGTTCCATCAATGGTACAAATGTTACAATTTTGAGGGACACAGGTTGTTCCTGTGTTATGGTTGCTGACCATCTGTTACCAGATGCCGATTTAGCAAAAGCTGAAATGTGTGAGGTCATGGATTTCCTTGGGAACGTTAACAAATTTCCGATTGTTAACTGTCATCTTGACTGCAAATTTTTTCAAAGGTTGGATTCGAGCAGTTCGTGCCCCGCTTAAATGCAATGTCCTTTTAGGTAACAATATCATAGCAGCTGATGGTACGAAAATATCTACTTGTGAAGCGACTGTTAACCTAGTTCAGACTAGGACAATGACTTCACAAAAGAAGAAGGATATCACTCTTTTTAAAACGTCACTTGATTTACTTAAGGTAACTCCGACCGAATTTAAATCGCCTTAAGACCAGTGCCCTACGTTAAATAATTTCAGAGAACGTCATGACCGTGGCTTTATAAAAAGCGCTTTTAAGGACAAAGTTAAACTCAAGTATGAAATGATACAAGGATTATTATATAGTGTGTATTGATAGCCCTAACAGACATGAAATAGGTCAAAAGACCTTGGTTGTTCCTCTAAGATGTAGAAAACTCATCTTACAACTGGCCCACGAGTCCCCACTCGCTGGTCATTTTTCTCACAGAAAAACGGCTTCTAAAGTGTTCAAAACCTTCTTTTGGCCTAGAGCAAGCGGATACATCATTAGATTCTGCAGGTCCTGTGAAGTCTGTCAGCAAGTTTCAAGGAAGAGTAAGCCTATTCCTCTTAAACTTTCAGAGACGATAACAACACCCTTCTCAAGAGTGGCCATCGATATCGTTGGACCTATTTCACCACCACTTTCCGACGGTCATCGTTTCATCCTAACCATCGTGGATTTGGCAACGTGGTTTCCAGAAGCAGTCCCCATTAAGAACATCGACTATATCTCCGTAGCAGAAGCCTTAACATCAGTATTTTCGCGTGTAGGGATACCTAAAGAGATCCTAAGTAACTGAGGTCGTCAGTTTGTCTCAGAGCTTATGGGAGAGATTCACAAGCTACTAAACATCAAACCTCTCTTTACTTTCCCGTATCACCCACAGGCAAACAGAGTCTGCGAGAAGATGAACGGAGTAATCAAGGACATCCTTACGAAATTGTGCCAAGACTACCCTAAGGGATGGCATCGATATATTCCTATTACTTTGTTTGCAGTGAGAGGAATCCCTCATGATACTTAAATTTTCTCCATTTGAACTACTCTATGGACGCAGAGTAAGAAAGCCTCTTTCCATCCTTGAAGAATTTTGGACCAACCAGCAAACCGATGAATCGACCCGAGCACTTACCAATATATATTCCACCTTCGTCAGAAACTGGAAGAGACAGCAAAGATAGCAGCTGAGAATGCCTAAGTAAACAGAAAAATTATAAGGAATACTTTGATAAGAAGTTTCAAAGTAGATCCTTTAAAACTGGAGACAAAGTTTTAATTTTACTTCCCACGGATAACAACAAGCTTCTTATGAAGTGGAAAGGACCATATGAAGTACTCGAAAATAAGAAAGACTTGAATTACGTTGTGAACATTAACGGCAACCTGAGGTTGTTCCACGCGAACATGTTAAAGAAATTCTACTCCAGAGATGACGACCATGAACTTCAAAATTGCAATTTGCTACATAATGAGATCGTGGGTCGTGGAGATGCTCTTGGACTGATCGCTAATTGCACGGCCATAGAAGAAGAGGAAGATCATAGCTCTCTTAAAGGAATTAGTTACCAGACGAAACAGAGCGATAAATCTTCAGCCAAGGAGGTGAATGTCTCAGACAATTTGTAGGCAATGGAGAAGAAAGAGTTGTCATTGCTTCTGGGAGAATTTACAGACCTTCTTAACGATGTTCCTGGACGAACTCAATCATACACCCATAAGATCAGGATCAAAACGTCCCAACCAATTCGAAAAAAAGTATCCTATTCCACTACACCAGATTCTTTTAACGAAGAAATTGAGAAGATGTATAATTTAGACATCATTGAGCCATCGTCATCCCCCTACTATTCTCCAGTAGTAATAGTAAAGAAGCCAGACAAATCGTGAAGAGTTTGCATAGACTTCAGAAATATCAACGCTGTTGCGGAATTTGACGCTGAGCCGATGCCTACGATTGATGAAGATCTTTACAAATTTAAGGGAGCTAAATTTATTTCTGAGCTAGATCTTCGTAAAGCTTATTTTCAGATTCCCCTGGACGAAGAATCACGGAAGTACACGGATTTCTCTACCCTGATAGGAGGACTGATGCAGTTTAAGTGCATACCTTTCAGTCTATCCACGGCTTGTGCCTCTTACATCAGACTTATGAGGTTGTTCTTACATGGGCTTAGGAATGTGTCTTGTTACTTTGATAATATTTATATTTACTCAGTCATGGAGTGACCATCTAGTCTTTCTGAGGAATGTGTTAACCAGGTTGAGGGAACATGGATTGGCCATCGGCCATTCTAAATGTTTCATCGGTTATCAGACTATAAGGTAATTAGGGGTTCAACTTGGACAAGATACAATTCAGCCCCTGGAAGAAGGAGTTGGAGCCATACTAAATATGTCACTCCCTAGGACGAAGAAACAACTGCGGTCTTTTCTCAGCACGGCCTCATTCTATCGAAAATTCATCCATAATTACCTCTCCTTAACTGTCCCTTTGACAGACCTTTTAAAGAAGCATATTCTTGAACCATTTGAATGGAGAAACTTTTTTGTTTCTCGCCAGTCTTGAGTCTACCAGACATTAAAAGGACGTTTTATGTAAGGACTGATACGTCAGATACTGTGTTAGGATGTGTATTACTTCAAATGTCAGAGGAGGTATTCTGAAGCATGTCGCATACACCAGCAGGAAGCTCCTGGACAGAGAAAAGGCATATTCCGCCGTCGAAAAGGAATGTATGGCCTTAGTTTGGTCTATTCGGAAACTGAACGGATACCTCCTCGGACGAGAATTCGTGGTTCAAACAGACCACCAACCCCTACTTTATCTGAAAAAGGTCAAAGGTTTTAGTCCAAGACTGATGAGATGGTTCCTAAGTTTACAGGCGTATAAATTCAAGATCGAATACATTAAGGGAAGCGAAAATGTCGGCGCAGACATCCTCAGGCGAGCCAGTTAGAAGAAATTTGGCTATTGTGAGTTTAATTACTTAAACTCTTTGTTCATGAAACCAGGTTCCTTTTTTAGGAAAGGGGGAAATGTAAAGAAAAGCATCCGAAAATCAACAATCGCGCAAATTATTTAATTATCGTGCGAATGCGACTCGTCTCACCCTCAGACAACCAACCACCACCTCGCGCGCGCCCATTGGCCGCACGGCGCCTAGACGACCCGAGATCGGGCATACTTGAAACCCAAACTTTTACTCTAGTTTCGGAAACATCAACATAAAGGTGCATTTGCTTTCCATTGTGTGTGTCCCGTTTTCCTAAAGTTTTTTTTGTATATATATATAAATTTTTAACTTGTGCATATTTTGTTTGTATATTTTTGTGCCCCTGCCCCCCTAAAAGTGTTTTGTGTATAACCTTTACCTTTTAAGGGTAATTTTATTTTGGTGATTGTTCATTTATAATCCCTTTCTTAAAGTGCTAAGGTTTTTGTGTATTATTTTTTGCCTCATTTATACCTTTTTAAGGTAATTTCATATGTAATTTTAAGCCCCTTCTTGAAGGGGCTATTGCTTTCTTTAGTTAGTTTGAGATTATTATTCCTAATTTTTTTTTTGTAGGCAATTCATCTTGGTCATTAACCGAACTCTAACTCAAGAAATTCGGCTCAAACGACCGTCGAAAACTACAATCTGAGCTAAGCGTAGAACTGCGCCAAATCATCCCCTCGGTCGTTCACCGTCATGGAAATTTGTCACTTTCTTCAGAGCTCAGCCTCAGTTTTATTTTCGCATTAATTTTGTTTTTTTCCTCTTTTGTGTATTTACTGTTAGCAAATTACTTTATTGAATTTTCCCATTTTCTTTATTATGTATGTATTAACTTATTTTGCTTATTTCTATTATAAACTACTTAATTTACTATAGTTTAAATTTTGTCCTCACCATCCAAAAGAGGGTGGTAATAACTTACTTACATGTGGCACTGCGAACAGGATCCGATTAGGATTATGTATTGTAAGAATCGTGAGATTTAGTTTCTAACGATAATCAAAACTTTGTTTTCCCCGCAAGGCTTCTTTTCCAGCTTGACCTTTTCAGAGTACAGCTGACGTAATAGCAAAGCATTTTTTGTCCTTATGAGTTTTTGAGTTACGGTCTAGATTTCCTTGCCTTTATGGTTGGTTTTTGGCTTAATAAGCCATTTGGGCATTTAAATTTCTTTTAAATCCTTTGACGATAAATACGGCTTCTCATTTTTTTTATGATACATCCGTACTGTTTTCTTTTTACTTTTGCATATTTGGTTATCTCTCATTATTTGAAAGGTTATTACCAAATTCTTGGTGGTAAATTTGTGTGCCTAACTCTATATTTTAAGTTTCACACTTGGTTTAATTTATCCCAACAAAGTAAAAAGAAAGGGGTGTGCAGTTTTTTATACTCACACTGGTTTCCGCCTAACTTTAGTCGTGAGAAGGTACTGTAACACACAGTTGAAGGTGATAAAACTCCTCTTCAGAGGAAAGGTTATTGTTTTTGGAACTTTTGTAGCTCAGTTCATTCTTAAAATGTTCAAATATTTATCATTAACAGATCTCAAGGAATCAAGGGAAAGTATGGGATTTGCTGGTGAAAAGTTAATAGATTTTATCAAAGAGCAACAAGAAATGCACCGAGAAGAACGTGACAAAGAACGAGAAGAAAGAAAAGCGAAGGAAGAAATGGATCGAGAAGAACGTGCCAAAGAACGAGAAGAAAGAAAAGCGAAGAAAAAACGCGAGGAAATAGAAAAGGAAAGACGGCATGAATAAGGAAAATTAGAACTTCAAAAAGAATCAAGAGAGGAAAGACTAGAAGGTGCTCAAAGTAATGAATATCTGAACCCAAGCGTAATGATCCCAACAATTAAGTTAGCAGCTTACCAAGAAGGAAATGACTTAAAACCATATTTTCTCCGTTTTGAGAAGATTGCTGAACTATCAGGATGGCCTAAGGAGATCTACGCAATCCAACTGGGTTCCTTACTCAAGGGAAAAACTATGAATATATTTGCGGTGCTCCCCACATAAATCATACAAGATTATGATACAGTGAAGGAGAAATTACTATCAGCATTTAAGAAAACATCAGAATTCTATAGGAAAAAGTTCTGGTCGATGAGAATCGAGAGAGACGAAACCTACACCCAATTCTCAAATCACCAAAGTCAAATTTGGGGATTTTGGTTGGAAAGTAAAAAGGTAGGATTTGATTTCATCGAAATAAAAGACTTAGTGCTTAGAAACAGTTTTTTTATGCGAGTGCCATGGATATTAAGTTCTTTATAAAAGAACGTAACCCAAAGTCTCGTAAAGAAATGGCAGAATTGGCTGACATTTATGCTTTCGCCCATAATTCTTACAACAGGGATAGGAAAAGTGGACAAAAGAAACAAAGTGGAATGAAAATGGAAGAACCAACGCCAACGTCAACAAAGAAGGTAAAATGTTATTCGTGTGGGGTCGCAGGACACAAAAGGAAGAATTGTCCTCAGAACCCTTCCACTTTTGTCAGAACCAAGAAGGAAAAAAGGGTAAATATCGTTTATAACACGGAAACAGGACGATATTTGTATCACCCGCCTAGGCATACGCTAAATGGTTCCATCAATGGTACAAATGTTACAATTTTGAGGGACACAGGTTGTTCCTGTGTTATGGTTGCTGACCATCTGTTACCAGATGCCGATTTAGCAAAAGCTGAAATGTGTGAGGTCATGGATTTCCTTGGGAACGTTAACAAATTTCCGATTGTTAACTGTCATCTTGACTGCAAATTTTTTCAAAGGTTGGATTCGAGCAGTTCGTGCCCCGCTTAAATGCAATGTCCTTTTAGGTAACAATATCATAGCAGCTGATGGTACGAAAATATCTACTTGTGAAGCGACTGTTAACCTAGTTCAGACTAGGACAATGACTTCACAAAAGAAGAAGGATATCACTCTTTTTAAAACGTCACTTGATTTACTTAAGGTAACTCCGACCGAATTTAAATCGCCTTAAGACCAGTGCCCTACGTTAAATAATTTCAGAGAACGTCATGACCGTGGCTTTATAAAAAGCGCTTTTAAGGACAAAGTTAAACTCAAGTATGAAATGATACAAGGATTATTATATAGTGTGTATTGATAGCCCTAACAGACATGAAATAGGTCAAAAGACCTTGGTTGTTCCTCTAAGATGTAGAAAACTCATCTTACAACTGGCCCACGAGTCCCCACTCGCTGGTCATTTTTCTCACAGAAAAACGGCTTCTAAAGTGTTCAAAACCTTCTTTTGGCCTAGAGCAAGCGGATACATCATTAGATTCTGCAGGTCCTGTGAAGTCTGTCAGCAAGTTTCAAGGAAGAGTAAGCCTATTCCTCTTAAACTTTCAGAGACGATAACAACACCCTTCTCAAGAGTGGCCATCGATATCGTTGGACCTATTTCACCACCACTTTCCGACGGTCATCGTTTCATCCTAACCATCGTGGATTTGGCAACGTGGTTTCCAGAAGCAGTCCCCATTAAGAACATCGACTATATCTCCGTAGCAGAAGCCTTAACATCAGTATTTTCGCGTGTAGGGATACCTAAAGAGATCCTAAGTAACTGAGGTCGTCAGTTTGTCTCAGAGCTTATGGGAGAGATTCACAAGCTACTAAACATCAAACCTCTCTTTACTTTCCCGTATCACCCACAGGCAAACAGAGTCTGCGAGAAGATGAACGGAGTAATCAAGGACATCCTTACGAAATTGTGCCAAGACTACCCTAAGGGATGGCATCGATATATTCCTATTACTTTGTTTGCAGTGAGAGGAATCCCTCATGATACTTAAATTTTCTCCATTTGAACTACTCTATGGACGCAGAGTAAGAAAGCCTCTTTCCATCCTTGAAGAATTTTGGACCAACCAGCAAACCGATGAATCGACCCGAGCACTTACCAATATATATTCCACCTTCGTCAGAAACTGGAAGAGACAGCAAAGATAGCAGCTGAGAATGCCTAAGTAAACAGAAAAATTATAAGGAATACTTTGATAAGAAGTTTCAAAGTAGATCCTTTAAAACTGGAGACAAAGTTTTAATTTTACTTCCCACGGATAACAACAAGCTTCTTATGAAGTGGAAAGGACCATATGAAGTACTCGAAAATAAGAAAGACTTGAATTACGTTGTGAACATTAACGGCAACCTGAGGTTGTTCCACGCGAACATGTTAAAGAAATTCTACTCCAGAGATGACGACCATGAACTTCAAAATTGCAATTTGCTACATAATGAGATCGTGGGTCGTGGAGATGCTCTTGGACTGATCGCTAATTGCACGGCCATAGAAGAAGAGGAAGATCATAGCTCTCTTAAAGGAATTAGTTACCAGACGAAACAGAGCGATAAATCTTCAGCCAAGGAGGTGAATGTCTCAGACAATTTGTAGGCAATGGAGAAGAAAGAGTTGTCATTGCTTCTGGGAGAATTTACAGACCTTCTTAACGATGTTCCTGGACGAACTCAATCATACACCCATAAGATCAGGATCAAAACGTCCCAACCAATTCGAAAAAAAGTATCCTATTCCACTACACCAGATTCTTTTAACGAAGAAATTGAGAAGATGTATAATTTAGACATCATTGAGCCATCGTCATCCCCCTACTATTCTCCAGTAGTAATAGTAAAGAAGCCAGACAAATCGTGAAGAGTTTGCATAGACTTCAGAAATATCAACGCTGTTGCGGAATTTGACGCTGAGCCGATGCCTACGATTGATGAAGATCTTTACAAATTTAAGGGAGCTAAATTTATTTCTGAGCTAGATCTTCGTAAAGCTTATTTTCAGATTCCCCTGGACGAAGAATCACGGAAGTACACGGATTTCTCTACCCTGATAGGAGGACTGATGCAGTTTAAGTGCATACCTTTCAGTCTATCCACGGCTTGTGCCTCTTACATCAGACTTATGAGGTTGTTCTTACATGGGCTTAGGAATGTGTCTTGTTACTTTGATAATATTTATATTTACTCAGTCATGGAGTGACCATCTAGTCTTTCTGAGGAATGTGTTAACCAGGTTGAGGGAACATGGATTGGCCATCGGCCATTCTAAATGTTTCATCGGTTATCAGACTATAAGGTAATTAGGGGTTCAACTTGGACAAGATACAATTCAGCCCCTGGAAGAAGGAGTTGGAGCCATACTAAATATGTCACTCCCTAGGACGAAGAAACAACTGCGGTCTTTTCTCAGCACGGCCTCATTCTATCGAAAATTCATCCATAATTACCTCTCCTTAACTGTCCCTTTGACAGACCTTTTAAAGAAGCATATTCTTGAACCATTTAATTGAAGAAACTTTTTTGTTTCTCGCCAGTCTTGAGTCTACCAGACATTAAAAGGACGTTTTATGTAAGGACTGATACGTCAGATACTGTGTTAGGATGTGTATTACTTCAAATGTCAGAGGAGGTATTCTGAAGCATGTCGCATACACCAGCAGGAAGCTCCTGGACAGAGAAAAGGCATATTCCGCCGTCGAAAAGGAATGTATGGCCTTAGTTTGGTCTATTCGGAAACTGAACGGATACCTCCTCGGACGAGAATTCGTGGTTCAAACAGACCACCAACCCCTACTTTATCTGAAAAAGGTCAAAGGTTTTAGTCCAAGACTGATGAGATGGTTCCTAAGTTTACAGGCGTATAAATTCAAGATCGAATACATTAAGGGAAGCGAAAATGTCGGCGCAGACATCCTCAGGCGAGCCAGTTAGAAGAAATTTGGCTATTGTGAGTTTAATTACTTAAACTCTTTGTTCATGAAACCAGGTTCCTTTTTTTAGGAAAGGGGGAAATGTAAAGAAAAGCATCCGAAAATCAACAATCGCGCAAATTATTTAATTATCGTGCGAATGCGACTCGTCTCACCCTCAGACAACCAACCACCACCTCGCGCGCGCCCATTGGCCGCACGGCGCCTAGACGACCCGAGATCGGGCATACTTGAAACCCAAACTTTTACTCTAGTTTCGGAAACATCAACATAAAGGTGCATTTGCTTTCCATTGTGTGTGTCCCGTTTTCCTAAAGTTTTTTTTGTATATATATATAAATTTTTAACTTGTGCATATTTTGTTTGTATATTTTTGTGCCCCTGCCCCCCTAAAAGTGTTTTGTGTATAACCTTCACCTTTTAAGGGTAATTTTATTTTGGTGATTGTTCATTTATAATCCCTTTCTTAAAGTGCTAAGGTTTTTGTGTATTATTTTTTGCCTCATTTATACCTTTTTAAGGTAATTTCATATGTAATTTTAAGCCCCTTCTTGAAGGGGCTATTGCTTTCTTTAGTTAGTTTGAGATTATTATTCCTAATTTTTTTTTTGTAGGCAATTCATCTTGGTCATTAACCGAACTCTAACTCAAGAAATTCGGCTCAAACGACCGTCGAAAACTACAATCTGAGCTAAGCGTAGAACTGCGCCAAATCATCTCCTCGGTCGTTCACCGTCATGGAAATTTGTCACTTTCTTCAGAGCTTAGCCTCGGTTTAATTTTCGCATTATTTTTGTTTTTTTTCCTCTTTTGTATATTTACTGTTAGCAAATTACTTTATTTATTTTTTCCATTTTCTTTATTATGTATGTATTAACTTATTTTGCTTATTTCTATTATAAACTACTTAATTTACTATAGTTTAAATTTTGTCCTTACGATCCAAAAGTGGGTGGTAATAGCTCTCTTACATATATATATATATATATATATATATATATATATATATATATATATATATATATATATATATATTTATATATATATATATATATATATATATATATATATATATATTATATATATATATATATATATATATATATATATATATTGGATTGGGTTGCTCCTGTACAGATTCAGTTTAATTTGTAGGATAAACAATTCATTTCATTAATTGATTACAACCTTTTCGGTTTTAATATCACCAATATTCTGGTACTGGAAATATACAAATTTTAAATAACATTTTCCAGCTAAATTTGAAATTCCCAACTAGAATACATCAGAGATATCGCTTCCGTGTATGGTCAGGACAACGTAGACGCTGAATGTTTTTCAAGGAACATCAATTCAGTGCATATTGACTCTCTTGACCTCCGAACTTTGGCGGCAGTGCAAGGTGATGACGAAGAAACGAAGGAATTTCGCTCGGACTAAAATCTTACTATTTTTCCGAGGAAGTTCAGCTGTGGTGATGGGAAGTAACATTAAGATACCCACGACCGTTTGATACTATGACATGCAGGAGAGCTATCTTCAATCAATTACATAATCTGTCACACACTGGAATTAAGGCTTAACTTCGTCTGATCAAATCTCGATATTTCTGGCCCAATATGGACAAGAATATTCGCTCTTGGACGAGGGAGTGCCACCCTTGTCAATTCTTCCAAGATTAATCTCCACACGAAATTTCAGATCCTGCCCATTGATATTCCATCCTCAAGGTTCGAAACTGAGCATATCGAGATAGTTGGCCCACTCCCACCGTGTACACTACCTGGATAATCCTACCGCTCACACAATTGGTATTTACTATCATACATCGACCGAGCAACGAAATGGATCGAAACGCCACCGATCCCGACATAAGTGTCGTAACGGTGGCGTTAGCTTTCCTAGACGGGTGGATTTCCATATTTGGAGTCTCGCTTTACGTAGTAACCGAGTGAGGCGCCCAATTCGAATCAGAACTATTCAAGGGACTGTCTTCCCTCGGTGCCGAAGCCTTTCGTGCCCCAAATCATCGCGAAGCAACCGATGTGTGGGTCCGAATAGACCGCGTTTGCAAACGACTAAAAACACCATATGCTGGCCCTTTCCCGGTAATCGAGCGCGGCAACAAAGTTTTATAATTGAACTTTCCTTACGGAAAAAGAGAGACTGTCTCAATGGACAGAATAAAACCGGTGAGATTACGTCCCTCACATAATGGTAACGTGCCGGGTGATCAGCAACGCCCATGGACTCAGGCAGAAAACAAAGAGAAGGACCAGGTGCACTTCACCCTGTAGAGTACATGGCACGGAAGAGAATGACGCCACAAGAAGTCAACCGGACACCTCTACAGGAACTGGAAAGAGTAACGGCAGAGCGGACGTTCTCACGCGCTCCGAGAGACGAGTCAAGTTTGCCATGAATCTGCCGTTCATGTATTTCTGAATCCTTTTGTAGGCATTATTGTAGCAAGGTATTTATTGAAAGAGGAAGAAGCATAAATATAAACACGCCTCGCTGCCTCTATAGCTTTCTTATGTGCCTTATTATGTATTTGCACAGTGTTGTAATCATAATTTGTATAAACAATCTAAAAGGGATGGGACCAAATTGTGAAATAAATTGTATATAAATGTATCAAATATTATTATTGTATTGTATGGTTGAATATGGCATGAATAGGCCCGTTTAGTAGAGGTGTATGCACTTATGTAAGTGTTCGATGCCTAGTGTGTATGTTGAAAATGCTGTCAGACCTTAGGCGTGCCAAAATATGTATTTAATATGTATCTACCAGTGTGATTGTTATGTGCTATTTTCTTATAACTCCATTGCTGCATTAGAGTACTGTCGTGCTCGGGTTATGTAATAGGTAGGCTAATGGCATCAAATTGCCGGATTCAATATGCCCAGCGAGAAACTCCACAAAATGGACGCGCGGTGGTCTTATTAAATCCTGACAAACTCCACACATATAAAATAATTTGTCTAATATGAGAATAAGATGAGAATATATATATATATATATATATATATATATATATATATATATATATATATATATATATATATATATATATATATAAATATATATATATATATATATATATATATATATATATACATATATATATATATATATATATATATATATATATATATATATATATATATATATATATATATATATATCAATAGAGAGGAGGCAAGTAGTCATTGGAGGTGCGCGCGGGAACACACAAAATACGAACGTGGGAAACGGATATCAGGTCAAGACTGCTGAGTCAATAAGAGGAAACACATAAACGAACAACTGGCGTCTTGGGACAGATTTATCAGAAGACGGGAGTCTACAAAGCAGTGGGCAAATACAGACTGACCAAAGGAAATTGTAACACATATTTGTGACAAGCAAATCATGTAATAGAGATATAATTATTGGAATATGTAGATAAATCTGACATACACAGCTGTTCAGTAGCACAGCCCTAGGGGTGGAAACTAATGAACCTAATGACGGAGGATCGTCCCACGGAGGAGTCTAGGCCACGCCTCCTAGGAAATAAAACTGTATATATAGTCGAGCAATTCTGTAGGATAAGTCATTAAGCATTATTAAGACTTTAAGATCTATTTAGTGTTAAGACATTCAGTTTAATTTCTTCCCATTATAGCATTACGGAACCCGTTTAATTCGCTTTAGTCGTGTTGCTCCAGAATTCAATACTTCGCGTTAAATAGAAAACTTGCTTGTCGCTCGTAAAGTATTTCGTGACGTTCCGCTTGCCCCTTTAATAGGCCCGTATTAGAATAAAAGTATATTTTTACTACGTCCTCTCTCAAAGTCCTTTACTTCGATTACCCGAAAACCTCCGGTAAGCCCAGCCTAAATAAAAGTACCCCTGAAGAATCATTTAAGCAGTTAGAAACTTAATTCACCTTCACTATAAATTGGCTACCTATTGATTAGGTAACACCAGATCCATTCCTATATATCTATATAGAAGCGCGAGAAGAGCGGGCAATATTTTCAAAATGTTGACCCTCATTGCGAACAGATCGATCTGTAGGTTTAAATGTATCAAACTGCTTACAAAGACAGGCACTTGTTTTTCAAGAATCAGGGCTACCTTGCTCCGATCAGTGAGAATCCAAACCCTCTTCAAGAAGGCGATGAAAAAGGACAGGCGAAATCCACGGGGAGTGCGAGAGAACTTGCTTTGGGGGCAAAAATATTTCTTGTGACCATGTAAAAAATTTTGAACGATGATCTGAAACTTCGTTCATTCAAGATAGTAAAAGGACATCTCCTTTCCTGACCCACCAAAAGAGAGAGTCAAAAAAGCCTAGCTGCTCTCCCAACGGCTCCTTGAAGGCTCACAACCTCCAGTTCGGTGGATATATGACTTTTTCACTCTCAAGGCCACCCACAACATACAGAATAATCAGGTTTGGGCACAAAATATAAATGAGTTTCCGGTTGAACAGCGATGATAGTGTAGGCTGGCGTAAACGGACCGCCCCCCTAAAATAACAAAACAAAAAGCAAACAAACTTATCTTCAATGAAGATGAGTTTATTTGGACACATTGAAGAAGAAAGTCATTCGATGTGTTGATTCCATCATAAGAAATGCTAGTGCAAACCTTCACTAAGATGAAACAACCTCACATGCAGAAAACGTTCAAGATTGGTGCCAGGCAAATTTTAAGGGGTTATGGTCAAAGAAACTTTACCCTCTCAGTCTGCCAGATTTAGACTACAATCGACTCTTGAGTGTGGTAATGGTTTGAATAGTTGGCGTGTACCAAATCTCATTAAATTATTGAATTTCTGATGTGCAAAGTAAATAATGGCAGGAGAAAATATCAGCTAAATCTTATTGCGTCACTTTCGCTCAGGTCTTACCTAGATTTCGCCGTGTCATCGATGCATTGAGCAATCTAATTAAATATTCTTTATTCCATCTTGTAGCATATATTTTTTTTCTTTCGTTCTAGTCTAAGCATTATCTAATATTAGTGCCCTGAAAATAATTGAAAAAATATCAGAACACTTTGTGTTTTCCCCCTGTAACACAACAATAAAAGAAATTGAATGAAACAATCGATTAACTTCTTGCAAACCTTCTCCCAAAGAATTCTAGCAAAAGTTAAGAAAAGCCTATATACCGAGAACATAGGAATAAATTTAACAATAGCGAAGAAAAAACGAAGACTACAATATATGTAGAATTCTAGCATAAAATTATAGACAAACTAAATTAAAACACCAACACCTAGAGGATGCATCCCAACTAACAAGTGTATATATAACAAACAGAAGAAGGCTCAGGGAAAGAATAACAATTATGAAGTACAAATCAAATCCAGTTATTCTGATGGAAGGCACCAATCCTAAGAAAGCTCAACTAGTCCTTATCTCAATAGTACAATCTGAAAGAATGTATAATATCTTCGATGCCGGCATGAACACAAGCTACTTCTCCGATGAGTTTAAAATAACGAAAACTATTTTCATAGCTAAAGATAATAATCCAGCGACGTGGAAGGAGAGCTACCGGCAGATTTCTTTCCTGGGATTTGGGGGGTAAGCTCTTCGAGAAAATCCTAAACAGAAGGCTCGTCGAACACTTGAGAGAAAATTCGTTTTATGGCCATAATCAGTTCTGCTTTAGGAAAGAAAGAAGTACCGAAATGTCAACCAACAACATTACTAAATGATTCCCCAAGAGAAGCACAAGGGGAGTTATGTGAACATTGTATGTCGTGATGTGTCGAAAGCTTTTGGTAAAGTGTGGCAGGCGGAAATACAACATAAGATCTTCCAACTGGGACCAAGTACTAATAACATAGAATCCTACATTAGATGACTTCTTCATGGAGATTACGGTTTATTTAGTATAGAATGAACGAACGGGCCAAATCTCAACCTCAAAGTGTTTTATCCACAAGAAAATTGCCTATGATCAACCATATACTCAATATTAACAGCTAATATTACAAAACCAAGCAACTTTACTTGCCTGAACGTCCAATTTGCTGATGATATAACCCATATAATACTATATTTATATAAGAATGTGACCATGCAAATTCACATAACATTCAAATTTAGGGTAGAGGACAGAATTTATCTTTACTCAGTATGAAAATTTTTAAGGGCCAACTAACGTTAGCTGGTTTTTCAACTTAAACAGAATAATTGCAAAAAGAGCAAGGAAAGTCTTAGAAAAGACACAATATGAAGTAGGATTAAGGAACCAAATTGCTCAAAGAGAAGGATGTAGATCATACAGATTATTTCCAAGTTTCCCAAGGATAGATGTGGGAGAAGAAGAAGACGAAGAAGAAATCTACCTCTAGAGAAGGAGATTAATACTCAGCGACGACTAAGAGTAATTAATTAACTGAAGAAACACCGGAGAATAGCGTATAGTCAATTGTAACTAGGATAGGAATACGGAAGAATAGATAGAGAGAGAGAAACCTACACCAGTTTTTAGTAAGAATATTTACTAATAACGTTTGAACACCTCATAAATACCAATACTACTTTTAACTTTATCACGCTAGCTATCCTACCTAAAATGGACAGAAATAAGTCTGACCTCTAGGCAATTTGCATCTCTTTGCAAACCTTTTACTTACTTCAACCTTCTGCATCTTTTTTTTTTACTATCACATTCGCACACGGGACTCACAGTGATACGTGGTGTCGACATGGTTCACGATAAACTGCTAGGTTATAGTTAGAGACAAGCGACACATCGTGGTTCGGATTCCAGGTTACGCTGTAGGTCTTATGACTAACTAAGTCCACTTTTATCGTCTACTATTTTCGTCGCTGTCCTAGCACCTTCTTCTTCCTCTCTCTTCCACTCCTAATCTACGTACTCACAGTGCTTGGAACCTACCTTGGTTCTAGACAGTGTGACTTTGGGGATCTATAAAGGCCGGGCCTCCTCTCCCACTCCCTCCTTCGCCGCTCCATGAGCGCCAAGGGGGGCGAGAGGAGGGGCGGAAGAGCTGTTCTTTGTCTTCCACCTCTCTTTTCATTTCATTTCTTCAGATATAGACACTAGATTTGAAAGAAATCTTGAAGAAAATTAAGATCCCGTAAAAGTTCACAGCCGGCAAAGGAGGAAAAGACGAGAGAGGGTCACCCAAGAAAACGCCATCGATTCTACCTTTTCCCCACGGGGATTTCAAGAAAAAAATTAATATTGTACGGAACCACGAATAGCCAACCCATGTCTGGCTAAGTCCCCCCTCCCCACCGGGGCAGGTGGGCTGACGTGAAGTGAACTGTCATTCATCTAGTCATTCATCTAGGGGGACTTGCAACCGTCCCTGTGTAAGTTGGAACCAGGATCGATAACTAAACCCCAGAAGGGGCGGCACCATCGGGTGGTGGTAGTTGATTCGACAACCACCCAACAAAAGGTCCACCTCCCCGGGTTTACCCATCATCATTCGTCTCAGAGTTCATGTTCATTGAAGCTCGGTTGCGGTGGGGGGGGGGAGTTGCTCCCCCCAAAAAACTCTATAAAAAGTCAAGAAATATACAATAAGGAAGAAACCTTTGGACTATTTACCAAGAAGTTAAATCCTTTTAAAAGACAAGGGGAAAATCAACCCAGGGGGTCATCCTCCCGAGGGAAAAATGGAACCCAACGGAACCACTCGAATCCCGCTGCCCACCATCAGTGGAAGCAGCAGGCCCAGCCGAGAAAAAGTCTTCAGAGTGGTCTTAGGTAAACTGAAGATTGCAATGCTTCGTCTTCTCGAGGTCCCCACTGGTTATGTGGCGATCTGCGAAAAAGACAAAGACGTGTAGGGAATAACAAAGGAAGAGGTAGTGGAGATACTCCGTGAAATAGGTCTGCAACCGGCAATTCCGCCGCAGATATAGACACACAGGAGCGTCGTATGCAGGAGACTAGATATTTGGATTGGGCAACACTCCAAGGATCAAATTCAGAATGAAATAATGAAAAATCAATCATGGGCAAGGAATCAGAGATAATTAAATTCTGGAACAGAAAAGAAAACAACGAGTAACACACCAGTCTTCAAGATTATTTTTGCGGACACAACGATGGCCCAAAAGGCCAAAGAAAATGGACTTCTGCTATTCAACTGCAAAATCAGCGGGGATCAGATAGAGAGAGGGGAGTTTACTCCCATACAATTCTGCTTCCGCTGCTACAAAATGGAAGGCCACGTGACAAAGGATTGCCACGAACGACGGAGATATGCGTAAAGTGCAGTGAAGCGGGGCACCTTTGGAAGAATTGCAGTAATCCCAGAGAAAAGTGCGCCAACTGCGGTCAAGGACACTGCTCTATGACTATGGCCTACCCTCTAAAAAAGGACCTAATCAAGAAGAAGGTTCAACAAAAGAAAGAAAAACAGACTAGAAGACAGAATACCACGTACGCACAAGCAGCAAAGGCAGTCTTTACGGAGACGGAGGCCAAAGAGAACCTACTTAAGGCTAGAGAATGAAAACTCAACGAAAATCCTGACATGCATCTTGTATGCACATGTCAGAAACATGACAAACCCGGGAACATTTGCAAAGGAGGTAAACCAGATGCTCGCTAAGGACGGAATGAGCGGATAATCCACCATCAGGAGACGTACTCCAAATCGTACCTGGGCATGTACTAGATCGACACATGTTTTTAGCCATATATTATATAAAGTAGATCTCCTAGCCACTTGGACCCCGCCCAACTCAGTGCTGGTCCCAAACCCAGATAAATAGGGAGCGGTGAAAGGAAGGGCATCCGTCCGTAAAGTCTCTGCCAAAACTTTAATAGATGAGTCTTTGACTCAATGAAACGACTCATCCATCAAGAACGGCTACCCCGAGAAGGAAAAAAGCCGAGAAGAAGAAGAATTATATAAGGTATCTTCAATTAGGTTATATTCCTAGTTTCCCTAAAGTTTGGAGAGGAAAAATGCATATTCTCAAAACAAAATAGAATTGAACTACATTTTTTTAATTAGAACTCTAATTTATTTAATTTAAATATTGATAAATAACATTTTTAATCTGATTTCTACGATTTATGATGCAAAGTTCGATGTTCTTTGCGAGATTCATGCGATGAACCCGATGCTTTTAGTCCAAATTTCTGTCAATTTAACCACATTCATTAATGAGGCGCTGTTCCCTTAGGTGGCTCGTATCTGTAACTTCCATAGAGTACACATTCTTTAGTATACCCCTGAAAGCAGAAGTCAAAAGGAAGGGGGGTAAGGTTTGATTACACCTTCTCCTTCAGCATTCCTGAGAAAAAAGTCAACGAGGAGACCATCTTGATATTTAGCGTGCCCATATTTTAGAGACACCAAGTATTTATTATAATAATGAATAACCTTTCTACTTGAATCGTTTATACATGGCTGATCCACATCACCCAGGCTATTTCAGGGACAATATTCTAAAAGCCCAAATCTATGTACAATCCTAAAAATGGACTTTTTATTGAGCAGTTAAAGCACACATTTAATAGGACAAATTTAGCCTTTACAGTTTACATCCGAACCCCAAATGTCATATTTCTAAAGACCTTTATTTACTGCCAGACATTACAGTTTTACGAACCTGCAATGGCCCCAAGATCCAGTCAAGATTAGTTAAAGATAGAAAAAAAAGGTAGGAATCAGATGTGATGGAATGTTAAAGGTGATACGCAAAACGAAGTATTTAGAACAATCTTTGTTTGTTTCTGTTAGAATTTCAAGGTAATATTAATGAATTTTATTGTTAAACTTATTGAGTGTACTGATTTCATGATATTCATACTCAAATTATTCCACGTTTGGGTCATTTTATAAGAAAAGAAATTCTGTGAAATTGCGTTGGTTGTAATGGTTATTTCTAGTCGTCACTCAGTTATCTAGTTTAAATATTATAGATTTATAGACCTATTTGTTTAACATTGGTTGTGGGTAAACTTGTGGTGTACAATCACTGCATACACACACAGAAAGAGAGAGAGTGAGAGAAGGACAAATAGACATTTTGCCAGTTCGAAGTATCAAAGATGGAATGGTAGGAGCAATAAAATAAGGCCGTTTGGAGACAGTTTGTGAACCGGCGGAATCTGATTAGAACGTTTGGATTGAAACCCGACCACAATTTAAGGCTATCGCAACCGAGTGTGAGAGCAGATGGGCAAACAGAGTAATTTAAGCTGTTTGGAATGGGGAACAGAATCGGCGACAAAAGATGTTTCACCTTAATGTAAAATTTGATAAGGTCATCTTGTAGCTTTAAGCAAACGGAGTCTCTGTGATACCCTCGAAGGGCAGAGACCCCCCAAATTAAGATACGAAGTGGAGAATTTCAGCCAATCACAGGCTCTGCTGGACTGATAGGTAGCTAAGCACCGCCTTAGCGACTCAAGGAAGGAAGAGCTATGCGTCGTCTCCAAAAATGCTGCCTGGTATAAATAAGAGAACATTTCATTCAAATGAGGATTATTGACATATTTTTGATTGATTCATTTAGTTATTCATTGAATAATTATTAGACTCTTAATTCACCGCTCTGCGAATCTCTATTATTCTTGCTCCTGCCATTATAACTTGATTTAGCATATTCTGTTAGGCAAATTAAATCTTTACCGGAAGTGCAAACATTTCAAAGTGGTATAAAAATACAAGTGTTTAATTTCGTCACAAAGGAGCCTTTTACTTACAAACCTTGATCAGTTAATACCCCTCGGACCGTACATCAAGAAACCTGTAAGCAAACCACTTTACCAAACCCTTATAGGATCGCCTTGCAAACAAGGCCTACTTACGCCGACCCCATAATAAGTGACCCTATAAACTTTTCGAGTCAATTGAGAGACAAAATCGTGGACCTCGTAGATAACCATAATTTAATTAAAGATTGCTAATGCAACTTCATAATATGTCACTCTTATAGAAAGATTTTATTAGAAAGGCGTTCGATTTCGTTCCCCATAAAAGATTTTTGGAACTTCTTAGAACTTGCTTATATACAGTAAACAAAGAGTGGCGACAAATAGAGAATCGTCTCGATAGGCTAAAGTCACTAGAAGCGTACCTCAAGGCTCAGTCCTAAGTCATGTCTTATTAGTTGTCTTCGTAAACACCTTACATTCAAGCCTATTAAGAAAGATTTCCAAGTTCACGGACGATACTAAACTAGGTCATATGGCGGAACACGGCTCAGATTGCGATGAAATACAGCAAGACTTAAATGAAATATTTAATTGATTGGTTATATTGCCGGTAGTTTTTAATCTAAATAATTGCAAAATAATTCATAGTGGCTCTTAAATGGAAACTTTGATTATACTTTAGGCGGTTATCTATTAAAAAACGTGTCAGAAGAACGAAATCTCGTATTAATTTTGAGTTACTTTGAATTTTCGAAACACTGCCTCCAAATAACTAAAAAGAAAATTGAACACTCAGTTTTATTGAGATAAATTTCGAATGTAAGAGTAAAGAAATAGTAGTTATAATGACCAAATCACTTGTAAATCCATAGTTAGAATATGCAACTCAATTCTGCTCTCCTTATCAGCAAAGAATAACACCACATTGGAGTGAGTACAACGAAGGGCGACAAAGCCCATACTAGATGTGCAAAACAATCCCTATGAAGACAGAATCAAAGATTTGAAATTGCTATCGCTTGAAGATAAGGAACCTTTGCGCTAAATGGCAGAAGTCTTCAAAATTATGAATGTTTAAATATGTTTAACTCACTTTTTCAACGCGCTGAAAACATCATGCCAAAAAAATGGTCCTAAATTAAAAATTAAAGCGTTTATTCGATGAATATCGTGAATAACTTTTTTACTTATAAAATTCTTTCAATTTGAAGTCTCTTCAAGCTAATTTAATCTAAAGAACGTACTTAAAAATGTCTGAAAATTAATTAAACGAACCTCTATTTAACTATTAAAGCACTCGGAATATTACCACAGTATCAATGTACTACGTTTATTTTTTTCATAATTTAAAGATTGTCGTGGTATGACCGGTGTACGCCTTTATATGCACATAGGCCTACTGGCCGACCGAAATTAAGGCTCAACCTGGGGATGGTTCTAAGAGTGCTTTACATACACAGTTGCTAGGTCAAGGAATATTCAAACACGGCTACAAAAATATATTTTAATAGGACTAAAGATTACATAAACATATAAGGCAAGTTAAATGGCAATGCAATTAAATATTGACAGTTCACTGCTAAGATGATTAATACTATCAAATATGTTTGAACCGAGGGATAATTAAATAAGTACTATTTTAAAACTATGCAAGTTCTAGAGCAAAGGGGATCCTTGAGGTTCGACGCGGTAAAGGTGGGAGGAGCGTGACGAAGCGGGGGTTAAATCCCTTTTATCTTGATGTGCGGCGAGTAGAACCAGGTAGGTAAGTTCGACCTTGAAATTGTGGGCGTCTCACGGGACGCTCAATTCAACTTCGGAAAACTGAAGTTGTGGGGGGGGGGGGCTCTTATCCTTAAGAGGCGAAGGGAGAGTGCTTTGAGGGTGGCTTTTCCGATCCTTAAAATCCGAAGACCTGGTGAGAAGGGTTGAAGCGCGCCTAACTATTTCCACGAGCAACACTGAGCGACGACTAGCTCTTCCTTGGCTCTTCGACAATCACTCAATTCTTCTCTGAACGAGAATGTAGTCGATTTCCTCTCGACGAACGAAGACGTTACACCTAACGTACTGGACGGCGGCTTCAGAGACAATCTGCATGTGAATTCTGAACTGTCGAATATATACCCCGAAATTATCTAGACCGGGAGAGATTCCTCGCCAACGTCGCGATACCCACTTAATGGTCTTTCCATTGTTCTAATTTTGCGTTGTCCTTTTCGCATATATTGCGATCAAAATTTTAATGAAAACTCTAAATGAGCTCCTAAATCGCTTAATATAAAGCTACAACAATGTCTTTTTTATCGTTTCATTTCTTTTTTAATTAAACTACAATGTCGAATTTTTTCTATTTTGCTATTTTAACGGCAAGAATAGGCTTTTGATTTAAAGGCAAAATGTTCATTTAAACAAGAACCCAGTTAACCTTTTGGAAGCTAGTAGGTGGAACTGTGTTGTCCCCCCAAGAACACAATGTCTAGTATCTCAAATGATGATACATGCGCAACAAACCATTACTTCAGGAAAATAAAATAGGAAGCTCTTAAATTTCCCGGCATTGCTCACTTGCCAAAGAAACGTAATTTTTACGGGTGAAATGTAAATCGGTTTAGTTCTTCATTAACAATTAATCCACAAAATGTGGCACTGTTTGTTTTAGATCATTCGAAGTTAAGACACCTAAAACCTTTTTCATGTTGACTGTGGTTTTAAACTTGACGCCACATATTTTAATATATTCGTAGGTTCTGCATTACCATACAGTTTCCAATTTTGAATTGCATCAACCAGCTTTGTAACCATTCGCCTAATCAATCCAAGTCTTCTTGTATGTTTCTGCAGTAACTATGGTATTTTGCACTAGTACCAATTTACTTATCATCATCAATTTTTGAAATTTGAATTAAGTCCAAGTGAAGGGAGTTTATATTAATTTTAAAAATCAAGGTACTGAGTACAGATCCCTGAGGAACGCCACTAGTATGCGAAGGCAAAGAGGAGCTATTTCCATTTACAACAACTCTGCCTATGGTTTTCTAGTCAGTTTCTATCTATTTTTAAAAGCGGACTCGTAATCCGTACGCTTTTTAGGCTGAGCGATATAAAAAACAAATTAAAACGTCCAGATAAATAAATCTACAGCTTTATCTTGGACAAACGTTGGTACTTTGTACGGCAAAACTATTAAGTTTGAGAAAATACCATACTAGAGGTTCATTCTTTATCAAATAATTTCTTTCTTTTATTGGATAACACTCATAAGCAATCCTCCCTTACTATTTATTAGAATGAGGGAAAATACAATTCCTATAATTTCCAAATTATTTGCCAACTTTCTCGCCTTGGATGGGATACGAAGACTTTTCAATGACCACAACATGGAGCTCACAAGTCGCTTCATATTGATTATAAAAGAGCATATGGGATGAAGGAAGAATAATAGTGGAAAGAGAATAAGTTTGCTTGCACTTAGGTTTGTTTAAAGTTGGTTTTATGTGTGGTCGTTTCTACGATATCAAGAAGCACCACTTATCTAAAATCAGGGCTGCGCACTCCCTATCTGAACGGAAAATGGAGGGATCTAGTAAAGGAACTGACAAGCAAACATTGGGACCCTATTTTATTGCCAAGGACCTTCAGAAGGGGTCTTCAACCTGTAACATGGCGCTCCGTTTAGTATTATAGGCTCTTACGCATAGAGTTCAACGAGAACAAGATCAATAGACCTAAGTCGCGTGCTCTCAATAATTTCAATAATTTATGAATGATTTAATTAACAACGTATTATCAATTAACAAACATATCATCTGACCTTACAACTTTCAAAACTTTCAAAATTTCATTGAAAAATAGAATGGTTACCATCCGATTAACCCACATAGTAATTTATAGAGTTGCTTGCACGCGACTAAAAACGAATAAGAGGCGTTGATTTTACTGGTAACAACGAGCGAATCAAAACTAGGTGAGAAAAGGGCCGTAACACATTTTGAGATGGAGCGCTAGCATTTTCCACCAGGAAGAGTAGTGATTCGCGATTTCTTTATCTTTAATTCCTGTTTTTTTTCATGAGAAATACCTCTTGAAGGCCCCCGCAGGTGAATCTCGAGAAAATTGATGCGAAAATTCTTTTGTAGCTGAAGTAAGATCGTAGGAAGCTTGTCAAGATGCTTTATCTTTAACCGACCCTCGTGTAAGACAAAATGAATGGGCTACTAGACAAACCGAGTAAATAATGGCTTGCTTCAGAAATGGATTGCGTGAGCAAAACAAATTAGATGAAGTGCTGTTTGCTGATTAACACCCAAATGTTTTATAGCATGTGGAAAGCTTGGAATTGAGATGTGCTATATATAAACTATTCCATCCTCCAAACGCTTGCTGTGAAATGTAGAGAGATGTTGAGCAGTTGCTGGTTGCCTTTTCTTAAGAAATATTAGCTATGTACTGAAGAGATTAATTTCTCCTTTACATCTAGCTGCCCGCCAGCCCGCTTTCTTTGCACCCCCCCCCCCCAAAGAAAAAAGAAAATAAAACTTCAGTTGTCAACTAAAGCCTGCAAAACACAGTCGATCAGCCAGAAGAATGGATTTGAGAACTTGATAAATTACTTCAATGTAAAAGATATTCCATTTCAGTTCTTTTTTTTAGGTCTGTTTAAGGCTTCTACTCCTACATTATCAACAGATTTTCAAGCGACCTTTTTACATTAGGAATCTGAGCGACGTTTGTCTCTTTCGTAAGACAAGTCCAAAGTTGAAACTAATTTAGATTAAAACATGCAACGGAGAATTATCTGAATTCGATTGATAAAGCCAGCGCGCAGATTTGCAATAATTAAGGTATATAGTTTTTAGAAAATTAATATTTAATATAGTTTCCATTTATGCTAAAATTTTAAATTTTGTTTAAGGTTTTCTTTTCTTTGTTTATGGTTTTGTCAAATGGAGTACTACCCAGGCAGGTTATCTCCTAAAATTGTCATCCTTCTTTGTTTTTTCCCGGAAAATAACTACTGTTCGCAGGCTATTGAAATATAACTTTTTTTTAGGAATTCACATAAAATTTATATACACCTCGATAAAGGCTGAATATGGAAGTTGCTTCCCATTTTAGCTAATAAAATAGGAAAATTTGAAGGGATGGCTAGAAAAATCTTGTGGAATCAAGCTATAGCATTTTTACATTTTAAACCATCCGCAAAGAAATGTTGGAATGTATAGACGCACATTGAATTGCATCAACCACCTTTCCAGCCATTGGCCTTATCTACCCAACTCTTTTTGTAAGTTTCTACAGTTCCTCGAATATTTAGTCCTAGTACCAATTTTCTTAGCATCAGCAAATTTTGGAATTTAACATATGTCCATGTGAAGGTCGTTTATATTTATTTTAAAAAACAAGGTTCAGACTACAGATTCCTGAGAGATGCCAATAGTGACCGTAGTCCAAGTGTAGCTATTTCCATTTACAACCACTTTCCCATCAGTTTTCCATTCATTCTTCTATATATTTAAAAAAATACCTCCTATTTTGTGCGCTTTTAGCGTTATCAAATGTCTTTTAGGTTGAATGTTGGTAGCTTGTACAAGTCCAGCGTAAATTTCGACTGCACTCCAATGCTACAAAATAATAATATTATGAGTGAAAAAAACTCTCATCAAATGGTTCAGTAAAGAACATTGAAAGTTCAAGCTTTTAACGTTGTGCAATAAAACCTTAGGATATTTATCATATTCTTGAACAAGTGAAATAAAGTCCAGGGAATTCTCTCCACAATCGATCCTACATTCTTAACTCAATTTGTTAATGACTACTGCTTTTTGCCTTTGGTTTGCATTAAACCAAAGGCAAATGTGATAGAAGTAATGTGATAGAAGTAAATGTGTTCTGTTTCGCCAAAGTTTTCTTTAATTAGAACTAACAGTGCCACATTTTGTAGATAAATTGTTAATGAAGAACTAAACCCATTTACATTTCAACCGTAAAAATTACGTTTCTTTGGCAAGTGAGCAATGCCGGGAAATTTAAGAGCTTCCTATTTTATTTTCCTGAAGTAATGGTTTGTTGCGCATGTATCATCATTTGAGATACTAGACATTGTGTTCTTCGGGGGACAACATAGATCCGCCTACTCTCAATGAAGAGCGCTAAAGAGCTTCTCGCTTTGGAAACATAAACTGGGCGCCGTGTTATCTAGAACTTCGGTTCCGATGGGAGAAGAGGTATCCTTCATTTCCTTTAAAAAAAATCATAATCAAGGATAATGAAGAAACAGAAAGTTTTCAAGATGCAAGGGTGGACATGTCACCGTTTTATTTATTAAAAATTCACTAAACGGAAAAGAAAACGGGTGATTTTATTGACAAGGGATTAAAATCTAAGCGCTCTCGGTCTTTTCAGCTGCTGTCGCTGAAGAAGCAGTGGAGGCATTATCCGCACTGCTGGAGTTGTCAGATGATTCGGTAGAGCATGCGAGGCAAGGGAGTTTCTTCTGGAGGGCAGCTCTGTACTTGGGGTGGCTGATAGCGTAAACGATAGGGTTGTAGACAGCATTTGCCTTGGCAAATAGGGATCCCCAGATAGTGATTAGGGGGTTGATGGCTGGTTTGTTGAGGAGACCGGTGTAGTTGATTACCATGTATGGGGTCCATGCCATGAACCATAGAGAGACGGTGGTGAGAGCGACCTTAGCCAGTCGGCATTCGGCGGACATCTTTTGAGATTCCTCATTTCGCAGAGATTTGATTCCCATTTTCTTGGCCTGTTCTCTCATCCCTTTTTCGTGGGCAGCAACGGCACTAATAATCTGGGAGTAGTAGAAGATGATGAGGAAAAGAGGTGTGAAGTACACAAATACACTATAGATGTAGAGGTAAAGTTGAGAGTTGAAATCTTCAGTCAAGTAGTCCGTGCCGCAGGCAGTCATGTTACCTTCTGGTACGTATCTATTCCAACCGAAGAAAGGAAGTAGAGTCCAAATCAAAGCGAAGGTCCACACGAGCACAATTCGGAGGAGGGAACCTTTGGAGGTAAGAGGTTCGGCCGAGACACCCTTGACAATCACATTGTAACGATCCATGGTGATGAAAATCATGGTGTAGATGGAAATGCAGCCAAACAAGTTTCCGAAGAAACCGTACAGTTCACAGAAGAAGCCACTGAACATCCATGTACCATGTATGCAGCTGTATACCATTGGTGGGAACATGGTGAGCATCATGAGGAAATCTGACAGAGCCAGATTCACGACGAGCAAATTAGCAGGGCTGCGGAGTGTCTTTGTGTTCATGAACACCCAGATGACAATCAGGTTTCCGAAAAGAGACAGGAAACCGCAGACAGTGATGGCAAAACCAAGAAGTCCATACCACAGTGGGTTCATTGGGGGGTATTGATACCAATGGGGATCAACCCAGGGCAGAAGTTCCTTTGGAACGGTGTCGATGAGGGTATAATTACCCCACTGGTTGGTGCTGGTAACTTCGCCGCCATAGTTCTTTGGATTGTCCCAATATCCCATTCTGAAAGTAATATAAATATAATTATTTGCTATTGATCATGAACTCTTGTGTGTATATAATTAATGATTACTTGGTTCACTTTTATATAAAATCCTTATTGTTCTTCATGTTCTGAACCAAATGCTAATTTGGCCTTATCAGATCTTCCCTATGTTACAAAATTCCTAGTTCGAAGCATTGATCTTTTTTAAAAATTCAATCCATATTTATATTTTTCACTAACTCTATAATTTAAGAAGGGAATTTTTTGAGTATTTGAATAATAATTTCATCTTATTTTGGTTATGACTTATGTTTTTTTATCAAAGTTCTTTCTAATAATTATTTTATAATATCAAAACCAAAATGGTGAAGTTTAGAAATAAATATAGGTATCGAAATTTTGTGAATTTTTTAAAACCCAAAGAATTACAAATAGTGAAGTTCAGAAAATTTAATTTTATATATCTTCTATAACTCTATATTTTAGCAACGTGATATTTTGAAAGGGAGGGAAATTTAGTTTAGAGTTCCTTTTTAAAATTATTATAATTGGCGAAGTTCAGAAAATTTATAAAAATTT